>CM061144.1:11395133-12595133 GCA_030710495.1 Labroides dimidiatus
GGCCCCGGTTGAAGAAAGGGCGAAAAACGGGCATTTTCGGCCGCGCAAAGTGCCCTTTAAAAAAGGCTGTTTTTCCGGAATTTGGGTCCGAAATCAACTTTTGAGAAAACGCACTGGGGACACTCCTAGGGACCTCCCGGTGACCCCCTGCGAGTATCGGAGCCCTCCCTGCACGTTTTGTGTGCTTTCGGCCCGGTTGAAGAAAGGGCGAAAAACGGGCCTTTTTGGCCCCGCAAAGTGCCCTTTAAAAAAGGCTGTTTTTCCGGAATTTGGGTCCGAAATCAACTTTTGAGAAAACGCACTGGGGACACTCCTAGGGACCTCCCGGTGACCCCCTGCGAGTATCGGAGCCCTCCCTGCACGTTTTGTGGGCTTTCGGCCCGGTTGAAGAAAGGGCGAAAAACGGGCCTTTTCGGCCCCGCAAAGTGCCCTTTAAAAAAGGCTGTTTTTCCGGAATTTGGGTCCGAAATCAACTTTTGAGAAAACGCACTGGGGACACTCCTAGGGACCTCCCGGTGACCCCCTGCGAGTATCGGAGCCCTCCCTACACGTTTTATGGGCTTTTGGCCCGGTTGAAGAAAGGGCGAAAAACGGGCCTTTTCGGCCCCGCAAAGTGCCCTTTAAAAAAGGCTGTTTTTCCGGAATTTGGGTCCGAAATCAACTTTTGAGAAAACGCACTGGGGACACTCCTAGGGACCTCCCGGTGACCCCCTGCGAGTATCGGAGCCCTCCCTGCACGTTTTGTGGGCTTTCGGCCCGGTTGAAGAAAGGGCGAAAAACGGGCCTTTTCGGCCCCGCAAAGTGCCCTTTAAAAAAGGCTGTTTTTCCGGAATTTGGGTCCGAAATCAACTTTTGAGAAAACGCACTGGGGACACTCCTAGGGACCTCCCGGTGACCCCCTGCGAGTATCGGAGCCCTCCCCTGCACGTTTTGTGTGCTTTCGGCCCGGTTGAAGAAAGGGCGAAAAACGGGCCTTTTCGGCCCCGCAAAGTGCCCTTTAAAAAAGGCTGTTTTTCCGGAATTTGGGTCCGAAATCAACTTTGAGAAAACGCACTGGGGACACTCCTAGGGACCTCCCGGTGACCCCCTGCGAGTATCGGAGCCCTCCCTGCACGTTTTGTGGGCTTTCGGCCCGGTTGAAGAAAGGGCGAAAAACGGGCCTTTTTGGCCCGCAAAGTGCCCTTTAAAAAAGGCTGTTTTTCCGGAATTTGGGTCCGAAATCAACTTTTGAGAAAACGCACTGGGGACACTCCTAGGGACCTCCCGGTGACCCCCTGCGAGTATCGGAGCCCTCCCTGCACGTTTTGTGGGCTTTCGGCCCGGTTGAAGAAAGGGCGAAAAACGGGCCTTTTCGGCCCCGCAAAGTGCCCTTTAAAAAAGGCTGTTTTTCCGGAATTTGGGTCCGAAATCAACTTTTGAGAAAACGCACTGGGGACACTCCTAGGGACCTCCCGGTGACCCCCTGCGAGTATCGGAGCCCTCCCTGCACGTTTTGTGTGCTTTCGGCCCGGTTGAAGAAAGGGCGAAAAACGGGCCTTTTCGGCCCCGCAAAGTGCCCTTTAAAAAAGGCTGTTTTTCCGGAATTTGGGTCCGAAATCAACTTTTGAGAAAACGCACTGGGGACACACCTAGGGACCTCCCGGTGACCCCCTGCGAGTATCGTAGCCCTCCCTGCACGTTTTGTGTGCTTTCGGCCCGGTTGAAGAAAGGGCGAAAAACGGGCCTTTTCGGCCCCAAAAGTGCCCTTTAAAAAAGGCTGTTTTTCCAGAATTTGGGTCCGAAATCAACTTTTGAGAAAACGCACTGGGGACACTCCTAGGGACCTGACGGTGACCCCCTGCGAGTATCGGAGACCTCCCTGCACGTTTTGTGGGCTTTCGGCCCGGTTGAAAAAAGGGCGAAAAACGGCCCTTTTCGGCCCCGCAATGTGCCCTTACAAAAGGCCATTTTTCCGGAATTTGGGTCCGAAATCAACTTTTGAGAAAACGCACTGGGGACACTCCTAGGGACCTGACGGTGACCCCCTGCGAGTATCGGAGCCCTCCCTGCAAGTTCTGTGGGCTTTCGGCCCGGTTGAAGAAAGGGCGAAAAACGGGCCTTTTCGGCCCCGCAAAGTGCCCTTTAAAAAAGGCTGTTTTTCCGGAATTTGGGTCCGAAATCAACTTTTGAGAAAACGCACTGGGGACACTCCTAGGGACCTCCTGGTGACCCCCTGCAAGTATCGGAGCCCTCCCTGCACGTTTTGTGGGCTTTCGTCCGGTTGAAGAAAGGGCGAAAAACGGGCCTTTTCCGCCCCGCAAAGTGCCCTTTAAAAAAGGCTGTTTTTCCGGAATTTGGGTCCGAAATCAACTTTTGAGAAAACGCACTGGGGACACTCCTAGGGACCTGACGGTGACCCCCTGCGAGTATCGGAGCCCTCCCTGCACGTTTTGAGGGCTTTTGGCCCGGTAGAAAAAAGGGCGAAAAAGGTTCCTTTTCGGCCCCGCAAAGTGCCCTTACAAAAGGCCATTTTTCCGGAGTTTGGGTCCGAAATCAACTTTTGAGAAAACGCACTGGGGACACTCCTAGGGACCTGACGGTGACCCCCTGCGAGTATCGGAGCCCTCCCTGCACGTTTTGTAGGCTTTTGGCCCGGTTGAAGAAAGGGCGAAAAACGGGCCTTTTCGGCCCCGCAAAGTGCCCTTGAAAAAAAGGCTGTTTTTCCGGAATTTGGGTCCGAAATCAACTTTTGAGAAAACGCACTGGGGACACTCCTAGGGACCTCCCGGTGACCCCCTGCGAGTATCGGAGCCCTCCCTGCACATTTTGTGTGCTTTCGGCCCGGTTGAAGAAAGGGCGAAAAACGGGCCTTTTCGGCCCCGCAAAGTGCCCTTTAAAAAAGGCTGTTTTTCCGGAATTTGGGTCCGAAATCAACTTTTGAGAAAACGCACTGGGGACACTCCTAGGGACCTCCCGGTGACCCCCTGCGAGTATCGGAGCCCTCCCTACACGTTTTATGGGCTTTTGGCCCGGTTGAAGAAAGGGCGAAAAACGGGCCTTTTCGGCCCCGCAAAGTGCCCTTTAAAAAAGGCTGTTTTTCCGGAATTTGGGTCCGAAATCAACTTTTGAGAAAACGCACTGGGGACACTCCTAGGGACCTCCCGGTGACCCCCTGCGAGTATCGGAGCCCTCCCTGCACGTTTTGTGTGCTTTCGGCCCGGTTGAAGAAAGGGCGAAAAACGGGCCTTTTCGGCCGCGCAAAGTGCCCTTTAAAAAAGGCTGTTTTTCCGGAATTTGGGTCCGAAATCAACTTTTGAGAAAACGCACTGGGGACACTCCTAGGGACCTCCCGGTGACCCCCTGCGAGTATCGGAGCCCTCCCTGCACGTTTTGTGGGCTTTCGGCCCGGTTGAAGAAAGGGCGAAAAACGGGCCTTTTCGGCCCCGCAAAGTGCCCTTTAAAAAAGGCTGTTTTTCCGGAATTTGGGTCCGAAATCAACTTTTGAGAAAACGCACTGGGGACACTCCTAGGGACCTCCCGGTGACCCCCTGCGAGTATCGGAGCCCTCCCTACACGTTTTATGGGCTTTTGGCCCGGTTGAAGAAAGGGCGAAAAACGGGCCTTTTCGGCCCCGCAAAGTGCCCTTTAAAAAAGGCTGTTTTTCCGGAATTTGGGTCCGAAATCAACTTTTGAGAAAACGCACTGGGGACACTCCTAGGGACCTCCCGGTGACCCCCTGCGAGTATCGGAGCCCTCCCTGCACGTTTTGTGTGCTTTCGGCCCGGTTGAAGAAAGGGCGAAAAAACGGGCCTTTTCGGCCCCGCAAAGTGCCCTTTAAAAAAGGCTGTTTTTCCGGAATTTGGGTCCGAAATCAACTTTTGAGAAAACGCACTGGGGACACTCCTAGGGACCTCCCGGTGACCCCCTGCGAGTATCGGAGCCCTCCCTGCACGTTTTGTGTGCTTTCGGCCCGGTTGAAGAAAGGGCGAAAAACGGGCCTTTTCGGCCCCGCAAAGTGCCCTTTAAAAAAGGCTGTTTTTCCGGAATTTGGGTCCAAAATCAACTTTTGAGAAAACGCACTGGGGACACTCCTAGGGACCTCCCGGTGACCCCCTGCGAGTATCGGAGCCCTCCCTGCACGTTTTGTGGGCTTTCGGCCCGGTTGAAGAAAGGGCGAAAAACGGGCCTTTTCGGCCCCGCAAAGTGCCCCTTAAAAAAGGCTGTTTTTCCGGAATTTGGGTCCGAAATCAACTTTTGAGAAAACGCACTGGGGACACTCCTAGGGACCTCCCGGTGACCCCCTGCGAGTATCGGAGCCCTCCCTGCACGTTTTGTGTGCTTTCGGCCCGGTTGAAGAAAGGGCGAAAAACGGGCCTTTTCGGCCCCGCAAAGTGCCCTTTAAAAAAGGCTGTTTTTCCGGAATTTGGGTCCGAAATCAACTTTTGAGAAAACGCACTGGGGACACACCTAGGGACCTCCCGGTGACCCCCTGCGAGTATCGGAGCCCTCCCTGCACGTTTTGTGTGCTTTCGGCCCGGTTGAAGAAAGGGCGAAAAACGGGCCTTTTCGGCCCCGCAAAGTGCCCTTTAAAAAAGGCTGTTTTTCCGGAATTTGGGTCCGAAATCAACTTTTGAGAAAACGCACTGGGGACACTCCTAGGGACCTCCCGGTGACCCCCTGCGAGTATCGGAGCCCTCCCTGCACGTTTTGTGGGCTTTCGGCCCGGTTGAAGAAAGGGCGAAAAACGGGCCTTTTCGGCCCCGCAAAGTGCCCTTTAAAAAAGGCTGTTTTTCCGGAATTTGGGTCCGAAATCAACTTTTGAGAAAACGCACTGGGGACACTCCTAGGGACCTCCCGGTGACCCCCTGCGAGTATCGGAGCCCTCCCTGCACGTTTTGTGTGCTTTCGGCCCGGTTGAAGAAAGGGCGAAAAACGGGCCTTTTCGGCCCCGCAAAGTGCCCTTTAAAAAAGGCTGTTTTTCCGGAATTTGGGTCCGAAATCAACTTTTGAGAAAACGCACTGGGGACACTCCTAGGGACCTCCCGGTGACCCCCTGCGAGTATCGGAGCCCTCCCTGCACGTTTTGTGTGCTTTCGGCCCGGTTGAAGAAAGGGCGAAAAACGGGCATTTTCGGCCCCGCAAAGTGCCCTTTAAAAAAGGCTGTTTTTCCGGAATTTGGGTCCGAAATCAACTTTTGAGAAAACGCACTGGGGACACTCCTAGGGACCTCCCGGTGACCCCCTGCGAGTATCGGAGCCCTCCCTGCACGTTTTGTGTGCTTTCGGCCCGGTTGAAGAAAGGGCGAAAAACGGGCCTTTTTGGCCCCGCAAAGTGCCCTTTAAAAAAGGCTGTTTTTCCGGAATTTGGGTCCGAAATCAACTTTTGAGAAAACGCACTGGGGACACTCCTAGGGACCTCCCGGTGACCCCCTGCGAGTATCGGAGCCCTCCCTGCACGTTTTGTGTGCTTTCGGCCCGGTTGAAGAAAGGGCGAAAAACGGGCCTTTTCGGCCCCGCAAAGTGCCCTTTAAAAAAGGCTGTTTTTCCGGAATTTGGGTCCGAAATCAACTTTTGAGAAAACGCACTGGGGACACTCCTAGGGACCTCCCGGTGACCCCCTGCGAGTATCGGAGCCCTCCCTGCACGTTTTGTGTGCTTTCGGCCCGGTTGAAGAAAGGGCGAAAAACGGGCCTTTTCGGCCCCGCAAAGTGCCCTTTAAAAAAGGCTGTTTTTTCCGGAATTTGGGTCCAAAATCAACTTTTGAGAAAACGCACTGGGGACACTCCTAGGGACCTCCCGGTGACCCCCTGCGAGTATCGGAGCCCTCCCTGCACGTTTTGTGGGCTTTCGGCCCGCTTGAAGAGAGGGCGAAAAACGGGCCTTTTCGGCCCCGCAAAGTGCCCTTTAAAAAAGGCTGTTTTTCCGGAATTTGGGTCCAAAATCAACTTTTGAGAAAACGCACTGGGGACACTCCTAGGGACCTCCCGGTGACCCCCTGCGAGTATCGGAGCCCTCCCTGCACGTTTTGTGTGCTTTCGGCCCGGTTGAAGAAAGGGCGAAAAACGGGCATTTTCGGCCCCGCAAAGTGCCCTTTAAAAAAGGCTGTTTTTCCGGAATTTGGGTCCGAAATCAACTTTTGAGAAAACGCACTGGGGACACTCCTAGGGACCTCCCGGTGACCCCCTGCGAGTATCGGAGCCCTCCCTGCACGTTTTGTGTGCTTTCGGCCCGGTTGAAGAAAGGGCGAAAAACGGGCCTTTTCGGCCCCGCAAAGTGCCCTTTAAAAAAGGCTGTTTTTCCGGAATTTGGGTCCGAAATCAACTTTTGAGAAAACGCACTGGGGACACTCCTAGGGACCTCCCGGTGACCCCCTGCGAGTATCGGAGCCCTCCCTGCACATTTTGTGTGCTTTCGGCCCGGTTGAAGAAAGGGCGAAAAACGGGCCTTTTCGGCCCCGCAAAGTGCCCTTTAAAAAAGGCTGTTTTTCCGGAATTTGGGTCCGAAATCAACTTTTGAGAAAACGCACTGGGGACACTCCTAGGGACCTCCCGGTGACCCCCTGCGAGTATCGGAGCCCTCCCTACACGTTTTATGGGCTTTTGGCCCGGTTGAAGAAAGGGCGAAAAACGGGCCTTTTCGGCCCCGCAAAGTGCCCTTTAAAAAAGGCTGTTTTTCCGGAATTTGGGTCCGAAATCAACTTTTGAGAAAACGCACTGGGGACACTCCTAGGGACCTCCCGGTGACCCCCTGCGAGTATCGGAGCCCTCCCTGCACGTTTTGTGGGCTTTCGGCCCGGTTGAAGAAAGGGCGAAAAACGGGCCTTCTCGGCCCCGCAAAGTGCCCTTTAAAAAAGGCTGTTTTTCCGGAATTTGGGTCCGAAATCAACTTTTGAGAAAACGCACTGGGGACACTCCTAGGGACCTCCCGGTGACCCCCTGCGAGTATCGGAGCCCTCCCTGCACGTTTTGTGTGCTTTCGGCCCGGTTGAAGAAAGGGCGAAAAACGGGCATTTTCGGCCGCGCAAAGTGCCCTTTAAAAAAGGCTGTTTTTCCGGAATTTGGGTCCGAAATCAACTTTTGAGAAAACGCACTGGGGACACTCCTAGGGACCTCCCGGTGACCCCCTGCGAGTATCGGAGCCCTCCCTGCACGTTTTGTGTGCTTTCGGCCCGGTTGAAGAAAGGGCGAAAAACGGGCCTTTTTGGCCCCGCAAAGTGCCCTTTAAAAAAGGCTGTTTTTCCGGAATTTGGGTCCGAAATCAACTTTTGAGAAAACGCACTGGGGACACTCCTAGGGACCTCCCGGTGACCCCCTGCGAGTATCGGAGCCCTCCCTGCACGTTTTGTGGGCTTTCGGCCCGGTTGAAGAAAGGGCGAAAAACGGGCCTTTTCGGCCCCGCAAAGTGCCCTTTAAAAAAGGCTGTTTTTCCGGAATTTGGGTCCGAAATCAACTTTTGAGAAAACGCACTGGGGACACTCCTAGGGACCTCCCGGTGACCCCCTGCGAGTATCGGAGCCCTCCCTACACGTTTTATGGGCTTTTGGCCCGGTTGAAGAAAGGGCGAAAAACGGGCCTTTTCGGCCCCGCAAAGTGCCCTTTAAAAAAGGCTGTTTTTCCGGAATTTGGGTCCGAAATCAACTTTTGAGAAAACGCACTGGGGACACTCCTAGGGACCTCCCGGTGACCCCCTGCGAGTATCGGAGCCCTCCCTGCACGTTTTGTGGGCTTTCGGCCCGGTTGAAGAAAGGGCGAAAAACGGGCCTTTTCGGCCCCGCAAAGTGCCCTTTAAAAAAGGCTGTTTTTCCGGAATTTGGGTCCGAAATCAACTTTTGAGAAAACGCACTGGGGACACTCCTAGGGACCTCCCGGTGACCCCCTGCGAGTATCGGAGCCCTCCCTGCACGTTTTGTGTGCTTTCGGCCCGGTTGAAGAAAGGGCGAAAAACGGGCCTTTTCGGCCCCGCAAAGTGCCCTTTAAAAAAGGCTGTTTTTCCGGAATTTGGGTCCGAAATCAACTTTTGAGAAAACGCACTGGGGACACTCCTAGGGACCTCCCGGTGACCCCCTGCGAGTATCGGAGCCCTCCCTGCACGTTTTGTGGGCTTTCGGCCCGGTTGAAGAAAGGGCGAAAAACGGGCCTTTTTGGCCCCGCAAAGTGCCCTTTAAAAAAGGCTGTTTTTCCGGAATTTGGGTCCGAAATCAACTTTTGAGAAAACGCACTGGGGACACTCCTAGGGACCTCCCGGTGACCCCCTGCGAGTATCGGAGCCCTCCCTGCACGTTTTGTGGGCTTTCGGCCCGGTTGAAGAAAGGGCGAAAAACGGGCCTTTTCGGCCCCGCAAAGTGCCCTTTAAAAAAGGCTGTTTTTCCGGAATTTGGGTCCGAAATCAACTTTTGAGAAAACGCACTGGGGACACTCCTAGGGACCTCCCGGTGACCCCCTGCGAGTATCGGAGCCCTCCCTGCACGTTTTGTGTGCTTTCGGCCCGGTTGAAGAAAGGGGCGAAAAACGGGCCTTTTCGGCCCCGCAAAGTGCCCTTTAAAAAAGGCTGTTTTTCCGGAATTTGGGTCCGAAATCAACTTTTGAGAAAACGCACTGGGGACACACCTAGGGACCTCCCGGTGACCCCCTGCGAGTATCGTAGCCCTCCCTGCACGTTTTGTGTGCTTTCGGCCCGGTTGAAGAAAGGGCGAAAAACGGGCCTTTTCGGCCCCAAAAGTGCCCTTTAAAAAAGGCTGTTTTTCCAGAATTTGGGTCCGAAATCAACTTTTGAGAAAACGCACTGGGGACACTCCTAGGGACCTGACGGTGACCCCCTGCGAGTATCGGAGACCTCCCTGCACGTTTTGTGGGCTTTCGGCCCGGTTGAAAAAAGGGCGAAAAACGGCCCTTTTCGGCCCCGCAATGTGCCCTTACAAAAGGCCATTTTTCCGGAATTTGGGTCCGAAATCAACTTTTGAGAAAACGCACCTGGGGACACTCCTAGGGACCTGACGGTGACCCCCTGCGAGTATCGGAGCCCTCCCTGCAAGTTCTGTGGGCTTTCGGCCCGGTTGAAGAAAGGGCGAAAAACGGGCCTTTTCGGCCCCGCAAAGTGCCCTTTAAAAAAGGCTGTTTTTCCGGAATTTGGGTCCGAAATCAACTTTTGAGAAAACGCACTGGGGACACTCCCCTCCTGGTGACCCCCCTGCAAGTATCGGAGCCCTCCCTGCACGTTTTGTGGGCTTTCGGTCCGGTTGAAGAAAGGGCGAAAAACGGGCCTTTTCCGCCCCGCAAAGTGCCCTTTAAAAAAGGCTGTTTTTCCGGAATTTGGGTCCGAAATCAACTTTTGAGGAAAACGCACTGGGGACACTCCTAGGGACCTGACGGTGACCCCCTGCGAGTATCGGAGCCCTCCCTGCACGTTTTGAGGGCTTTTGGCCCGGTAGAAAAAAGGGCGAAAAAGGTTCCTTTTCGGCCCCGCAAAGTGCCCTTACAAAAGGCCATTTTTCCGGAGTTTGGGTCCGAAATCAACTTTTGAGAAAACGCACTGGGGACACTCCTAGGGACCTGACGGTGACCCCCTGCGAGTATCGGAGCCCTCCCTGCACGTTTTGTAGGCTTTTGGCCCGGTTGAAGAAAGGGCGAAAAACGGGCCTTTTCGGCCCCGCAAAGTGCCCTTGAAAAAAAGGCTGTTTTTCCGGAATTTGGGTCCGAAATCAACTTTTGAGAAAACGCACTGGGGACACTCCTAGGGACCTCCCGGTGACCCCCTGCGAGTATCGGAGCCCTCCCTGCACGTTTTGTGGGCTTTCGGCCCCGCTTGAAGAAAGGGCGAAAAACGGGCCTTTTCGGCCCCCGCAAAGTGCCCTTTAAAAAAGGCTGTTTTTCCGGAATTTGGGTCCGAAATCAACTTTTGAGAAAACGCACTGGGGACACTCCTAGGGACCTCCCGGTGACCCCCTGCGAGTATCGGAGCCCTCCCTGCACGTTTTGTGGGCTGTCGGCCCGGTTGAAGAAAGGGCGAAAAAACGGGCCTTTTCGGCCCCGCAAAGTGCCCTTTTAAAAAGGCTGTTTTTCCGGAATTTGGGTCCGAAATCAACTTTTGAGAAAACGCACTGGAGACACTCCTAGGGACCTCCCGGTGACCCCCTGCGAGTATCGGAGCCCTCCCTGCACGTTTTGTGGGCTTTCGGCCCGGTTGAAGAAAGGGCGAAAAACGGGGCCTTTTCGGCCCCGCAAAGTGCCCTTTAAAAAAGGCTGTTTTTCCGGAATTTGGGTCCGAAATCAACTTTTGAGAAAACGCACTGGGGACACTCCTAGGGACCTCCCGGTGACCCCCTGCGAGTATCGTAGCCCTCCCTGCACGTTTTGTGTGCTTTCGGCCCGGTTGAAGAAAGGGCGAAAAACGGGCCTTTTCGGCCCCAAAAGTGCCCTTTAAAAAAGGCTGTTTTTCCAGAATTTGGGTCCGAAATCAACTTTGAGAAAACGCACTGGGGACACTCCTAGGGACCTGACGGTGACCCCCTGCGAGTATCGGAGACCTCCCTGCACGTTTTGTGGGCTTTCGGCCCGGTTGAAGAAAGGGCGAAAAACGGGCCTTTTCGGCCCCGCAAAGTGCCCTTGAAAAAAAGGCTGTTTTTCCGGAATTTGGGTCCGAAATCAACTTTTGAGAAAACGCACTGGGGACACTCCTAGGGACCTCCCGGTGACCCCCTGCGAGTATCGGAGCCCTCCCTGCACGTTTTGTGGGCTTTCGGCCCCGCTTGAAGAAAGGGCGAAAAACGGGCCTTTTCGGCCCCGCAAAGTGCCCTTTAAAAAAGGCTGTTTTTCCGGAATTTGGGTCCGAAATCAACTTTTGAGAAAACGCACTGGGATCACTCCTAGGGACCTCCCGGTGACCCCCTGCGAGTATCGGAGCCCTCCCTGCACGTTTTGTGGGCTTTCGGCCCCGCTTGAAGAGAGGGCGAAAAACGGGCCTTTTCGGCCCCGCAAAGTGCCCTTTAAAAAAGGCTGTTTTTCCGGAATTTGGGTCCGAAATCAATTTTTGAGAAAACGCACTGGAGACACTCCTAGGGACCTCCTGGTGACCCCCTGCGAGTATCGGAGCCCTCCCTGCACGTTTTGTGGGCTTTCGGCCCGGTTGAAGTAAGGGCGAAAAACGGGCCTTTTCGGCCCCGCAAAGTGCCCTTTAAAAAAGGCTGTTTTTCCGGAATTTGGGTCCGAAATCAACTTTTGAGAAAACACACTGCAGACACTCCTAGGGACCTCCCGGTGACCCCCTGCGAGTATCGGAGCCCTCCCTGCACGTTTTGTAGGCTTTCGGCCCGGTTGAAGAAAGGGCGAAAAACGGGCCTTTTCGGCCCCGCAAAGTGCCCCTTTAAAAAAGGCTGTTTTCCGAAATTTGGGTCCGAAATCAACTTTTGAGAAAACGCACTGCAGACACTCCTAGGGACCTCCCGGTGACCCCCTGCGAGTATCGGAGCCCTCCCTGCACGTTTTGTGGGCTTTCGGCCCGGTTGAAGAAAGGGCGAAAAACGGCCCTTTTCGGCCCCGCAAAGTGCCCTTTTAAAAAGGCTGTTTTTCCGGAATTTGGGTCCGAAATCAACTTTTGAGAAAACACACTGCAGACACTCCTAGGGGACCTCCCGGTGACCCCCTGCGAGTATCGGAGCCCTCCCTGCACGTTTTGTGGGCTTTCGGCGCGCTTGAAGAAAGGGCGGAAAAACGGGCCTTTTCGGCCCCGCAAAGTGCCCTTTAAAAAAGGCTGTTTTTCCGGAATTTGGGTCCGAAATCAACTTTTGAGAAAACGCACTGGGGACACTCCTAGGGACCTCCCGGTGACCCCCTGCGAGTATCGGAGCCCTCCCTGCACGTTTTGTGTGCTTTCGGCCCGGTTGAAGAAAGGGCGAAAAACGGGCCTTTTCGGCCCCGCAAAGTGCCCTTTAAAAAAGGCTGTTTTTCCGAAATTTGGGTCCGAAATCAACTTTTGAGAAAACGCACTGGAGACACTCCTAGGGACCTCCGGTGACCCCCTGCGAGTATCGGAGCCCTCCCTACACGTTTTGTGGGCTTTCGGCCCGGTTGAAGAAAGGGCAAAAAACGGGCCTTTTCGGCCCCGCAAAGTGCCCTTGAAAAAAAGGCTGTTTTTCCGGAATTTGGGTCCGAAATCAATTTTTGAGAAAATGCACTGGAGACACTCCTAGGGACCTCCCGGTGACCCCCTGCGAGTATCGGAGCCCTCCCTGCACGTTTTGTGGGCTTTTGGCCTGCTTGAAGAAAGGGCGAAAAACGGGCCTTTTCGGCCCCGCAAAGTGCCCTTTAAAAAGGCTGTTTTTTCCGGAATTTGGGTCCGAAATCAACTTTTGAGAAAACGCACTGGGGACACTCCTAGGGACCTCCCGGTGACCCCCTGCGAGTATCGGAGCCCTCCCTGCACGTTTTTGTAGGCTTTCGGCCCGGTTGAAGAAAGGGCGAAAAACGGGCCTTTTCGGCCCCGCAAAGTGCCCTTTAAAAAAGGCTGTTTTTCCGAATTTAGGTCCGAAATCAACTTTTGAGAAAACGCACTGGGGACACTCCTAGGGACCTCCCGGTGACCCCCTGCGAGTATCGGAGCCCTCCCTGCACGTTTTGTGGGCTTTCGGCCCGCTTGAAGAGAGGGCGAAAAACGGGCCTTTTTGGCCCCGCAAAGTGCCCTTTAAAAAAGGCTGTTTTTCCGGAATTTGGGTCCGAAATCAACTTTTGAGAAAACGCACTGCAGACACTCCTAGGGACCTCCCGGTGACCCCCTGCGAGTATCGGAGCCCTCCCTGCACGTGTTTGTGTGCTTACGGCCCGGTTGAAGAAAGGGCGAAAAACGGGCCTTTTCGGCCCTGCAAAGTGCCCTTTAAAAAAGGCTGTTTTTCTGAAATTTGGGTCCGAAATCAACTTTTGAGAAAACGCACTGCAGACACTCCTAGGGACCTCCCGGTGACCCCCTGCGAGTATCGGAGCCCTCCCTGCACGTTTTGTGGGCTTTCGGCCCGGTTGAAGAAAGGGCGAAAAACGGCCCTTTTCGGCCCCGCAAAGTGCCCTTTAAAAAAGGCTGTTTTTCCGGAATTTGGGTCCGAAATCAACTTTTGAGAAAACACACTGCAGACACTCCTAGGGACCTCCCGGTGACCCCCTGCGAGTATCGGAGCCCTCCCTGCACGTTTTGTGGGCTTTCGGCGCGCTTGAAGAAAGGGGCGAAAAACGGGCCTTTTCGGCCCCGCAAAGTGCCCTTTAAAAAAGGCTGTTTTTCCGGAATTTGGGTCCGAAATCAACTTTTGAGAAAACGCACTGCAGACACTCCTAGGGGACCTCCCGGTGACCCCCCTGCGAGTATCGGAGCCCTCCCTGCACGTTTTGTGTGCTTACGGCCCGGTTGAAGAAAGGGCGAAAAACGGGCCTTTTCGGCCCCGCAAAGTGCCCTTTAAAAAAGGCTGTTTTTCCGGAATTTGGGTCCGAAATCAACTTTTGAGAAAACGCACTGGGGACACTCCTAGGGACCTCCCGGTGAACCCCTGCGAGTATCGGAGCCCTCCCTGCACGTTTTGTGAGCTTTCGGCCCGCTTGAAGAAAGTGCGAAAAACGGGCCTTTTCGGCCCCGCAAAGTGCCCTTTAAAAAAGGCTGTTTTTCCGGAATTTGGGTCCGAAATCAACTTTTGAGAAAACGCACTGGGGACACTCCTAGGGACCTCCCGGTGACCCCCTGCGAGTATCGGAGCCTTCCCTACACGTTTTGTGGGCTTTTGGCCCGGTTGAAGAAAGGGCGAAAAACGGGCCTTTTCGGCCCCGCAAATTGCCCTCTAAAACAAGGCTGTTTTTCCGGAATTTGGGTCCGAAAATCAACTTTTGAGAAAACGCACTGGGGACACTCCTAGGGACTTCCCGGTGACCCCCTGCGAGCAGTGCTTAATTTGTGCGGAGCTAGCCGGAGCGCGCTCCGGGACCTCTTGGATCGGATCCGGGACCTATTTGATCCGCTCCGGCACCTCTTTGATCTGCTCCGTCACCTTTCCTGTCAATAAATAAACTGTGTTTTTAGCTGTGTTTTCTCTGCGCTTTAATCCTCTCTGAAGTGACGCCTGTTGGCTTATTTCTTATGCATTTTACTCAGAAATTAGGTAAAACGGGGGGAAAAAAGTGATTCATGCCGTCACGCGTCACAACGCCATGCGCATTGCGAAGGTATTGTTTCGGCACCGGCACCGCGCACAAACGACACTTCACAGCCAGGTGACTGACAACGCTGTTACACTTGGCCTGCTAACAAGTCAAAGCGACAATCAAAACTCTCAGTTTCTTTAAACCAGTCGGGTCAGCCAGACCCCAAACTGGCTAAAGTTGTTCTGGAGGCAGAGCCCGGCTCCGCAGATACGGGTGGTGACAGCATAATAGCCGCTGAAGATGTGGTCTGTGCAGTGCGAGTGAAAAACGTGGTGTAAAGTCCCATCATTGTGTGGGCATGATTAGCGCATCATTGCTTCATTTGTATATCGGCGTTTTCCAATCAGCACCTTGGACGGTCACTGAGCGAGCTGCTTGGTGTTGTGTGTGTGCGTGTGCGTGAGTGTGTGTGTACACAGTTGCACCGTGATTGACACTTGACAGTGACAGAGTGACACGCTGTTCAGGCTTTCTTTTTAAAATAATATATTCAGTCCTAATTCAATTTCCCCTCCATCTGAAGGGAAAACATATGGAGTGAGGACAAGACAGCCTTCCAAATACAGACCTTTTTTCTAATTCTTTCTTGATTTTTGATTCTCAGGCTTTTGTTAAATTTATTGTACATATTTTTTTTCTGGCGTGGTGCTTACATGACAGTGACACACAAAAAATCCCATTAGCAATAAAATGTTTATTTGCAATATGTAAGTTATTTAAATTGCTCATTCCAAATTGATTCCAAGTGTTCTGATGGGCCACATGGTGTGCCAAATGTTTCTGCAAATGTTATACTAGAAAAATGCGGAAATTAAGGTCAAAAAGAAGATAAAAAAGCGTTAAAACCCAAGAAAAAAAGGTTTCTTCGGCGCACAATTTCGAAGGGGGACCCGGCACCTGATTGGGGACAAATTAAGCACTGCCTGCGAGTATCGGAGCCCTCCCTGCAAGTTTTGTGGGCTTTCGGCCCGGTTGAAAAAGGGCGAAAAAACGGCCCTTTTCGGCCCCGCAATGTGCCCTTAAAAAGACCATTTTTCCGGAGTTTGGGTCCGAAATCAACTTTTGAGAAAACGCACTGGGGACACTCCTAGGGACCTGACGGTGACCCCCTGCGAGTATCGGAGCCCTCCCTGCAAGTTCTGTGGGCTTTCGGCCCGGGTTGAAGAAAGGGCGAGAAACGGGCCTTATCGGCCCCCGCAAAGTGCCCTTTAAAAAAGGCTGTTTTTCCGGATTTGGGTCAGAAATCAACTTTGAGAAAATGCACTGGGGACACTCCTAGGGACCTCCCGGTGACCCCCTGCGAGTATCGGAGCCCTCCCTGCACGTTTTGTAGGCTTTCGGCCCGGTTGAAGAAAGGGCGAAAAACGGGCCTTTTCGGCCCCGGCAAAGTGCCCTTTAAAAAAGGCTGTTTTTCCGGAATTTGGGTCCGAAATCAACTTTTGAGAAAACGCACTGGGGACACTCCTAGGGACCTCCCGGTGACCCCCTGCGAGTATCGGAGCCCTCCCTGCACGTTTTGTGGGCTTTCGGCCAGCTTGAAGAGAGGGCGAAAAACGGGCCTTTTCGGCCCCGCAAAGTGCCCTTTAAAAAAGGCTGTTTTTCCGGAATTTGGGTCCGAAATCAACTTTTGAAAAAACGCACTGGGGACACTCCTAGGGACCTCCCGGTGACCCCCTGCGAGTATCGGAGCCCTCCCTGCACGTTTTGTGGGCTTTCGGCCCGGTTGAAGAAAGGGCGAAAAAACGGGCCTTTTCGGCCCCGCAAAGTGCCCTTTAAAAAAGGCTGTTTTTCCGGAATTTGGGTCCGAAATCAACTTTTGAAAAAACGCACTGGGGACACTCCTAGGGACCTCCCGGTGACCCCCTGCGAGTATCGGAGCCCTCCCTGCACGTTTTGTGGGCTTTCGGCCCGGTTGAAGAAAGTGCGAAAAACGGGCCTTTTCGGCCCCGCAAAGTGCCCTTTAAAAAAGGCTGTTTTTCCGGAATTTGGGTCCGAAATCAACTTTTGAGAAAACGCACTGCAGACACTCCTAGGGACCTCCCGGTGACCCCCTGCGAGTATCGGAGCCCTCCCTGCACGTTTTGTGGGCTTTCGGCCCGGTTGAAGAAAGGGCGAAAAACGGGCCTTTTCGGCCCCGCAAAGTGCCCTTTAAAAAAGGCTGTTTTTCCGGAATTTGGGTCCGAAATCAACTTTTGAGAAAACGCACTGGGGACACTCCTAGGGACCTCCCGGTGACCCCCTGCGAGTATCGGAGCCCTCCCTGCACGTTCTGTGGGCTTTCGGCCCGGTTGAAGAAAGGGCGAAAAACAGGCCTTTTCGGCCCCCGCAAAGTGCCCTTTAAAAAAGGCTGTTTTTTCCGGAATTTGGGTCCGAAATCAACTTTTGAGAAAACGCACTGGGGGACACTCCTAGGGACCTGACGGTGACCCCCTGCGAGTATCGGAGCCCTCCCTGCAAGTTTTGTGGGCTTTCGGCCCGGTTGAAGAAAGGGCGAAAAACGGGCCTTTTCGGCCCCCGCAAAGTGCCCTTTAAAAAAGGCTGTTTTTCCGGAATTTGGGTCCGAAATCAACTTTTGAGAAAACGCACTGGGGACACTCCTAGGGACCTGACGGTGACCCCCTGCGAGTATCGGAGCCCTCCCTGCAAGTTTTGTGGGCTTTCGGCCCGGTTGAAGAAAGGGCGAAAAACGGGCCTTTTCGGCCCCGCAAAGTGCCCTTTAAAAAAGGCTGTTTTTCCGGAATTTGGGTCCGAAATCAACTTTTGAGAAAACGCACTGGGGACACTCCTAGGGACCTCCCAGTGACCCCCTGCAAGTATCGGAGCCCTCCCTGCACGTTTTGTGTGCTTTCGGCCCGGTTGAAGAAAGGGCGAAAAACGGGCCTTTTCGGCCCCAAAAGTGCCCTTTAAAAAAGGGTGTTTTTCCGGAATTTGGGTCCGAAATCAACTTTTGAGAAAACGCACTGGGGACACTCCTAGGGACCTGACGGTGACCCCCTGCGAGTATCGGAGCCCTCCCTGCACGTTTTGTGGGCTTTTGGCCCGGTTGAAAAAAGGGCGAAAAACGGGCCTTTTCGGCCCCGCAAAGTGCCCTTTAAAAAAGGCTGTTTTTCCGGAATTTGGGTCCGAAATCAACTTTTGAGAAAACGCACTGGGGACACTCCTAGGGACCTCCCGGTGACCCCCTGCGAGTATCGGAGCCCTCCCTGCAAGTTCTGTGGGCTTTAGGCCCGGTTGAAGAAAGGGCGAAAAACGGGCCTTTTCGGCCCCGCAAAGTGCCCTTTAAAAAAGGCTGTTTTTCCGGAATTTGGGTCCGAAATCAACTTTTGAGAAAACGCACTGGGGACACTCCTAGGGACCTCCCGGTGACCCCCTGCGAGTATCGGAGCCCTCCCTGCACGTTTTGTGGGCTTTCGGCCCGGTTGAAGAAAGGGCGAAAAATGGGCCTTTTCGGCCCCGCAAAGTGCCCTTTAAAAAAGGCTGTTTTTCCGGAATTTGGGTCCGAAATCAACTTTTGAGAAAACGCACTGGGGACACTCCTAGGGACCTCCCGGTGACCCCCTGCGAGTATCGGAGCCCTCCCTGCACGTTTTGTGTGCTTTCGGCCCGGTTGAAGAAAGGAAGAAAAACAGGCATTTTCGGCCCCGCAAAGTGCCCTTTAAAAAAGGCTGTTTTTCCGGAATTTGGGTCCGAAATCAACTTTTGAGAAAACGCACTGGGGACACTCCTAGGGACCTCCCGGTGACCCCCTGCGAGTATCGGAGCCCTCCCTGCACGTTTTGTAGGCTTTTTGTCCGTTTGAAAAAAAGGGTGAAAAACGGCCCTTTTCGGCCCCGCAAAGTGCCCTTTAAAAAAGGCCATTTTTCTGGAATTTGGGTCCGAAATCAACTTTTGAGAAAACACACTGAGGACACTCCTAGGGACCTAACGGTGACCCCCTGCGAGTATCGGAGCCCTCTCTGCACGTTTTGTGGGCTTTTGGCCCGGTTGAAAAAAGGGCGAAAAACGGCCCTTTTCGGCCCGCAAAGTGCCCTTTAAAAAAGGCCATTTTTCCGGAGTTTGGGTCCGAAATCAACTTTTGAGAAAACGCACTGGGGACACTCCTAGGGACCTGACGGTGACCCCCTGCGAGTATCGGAGCCCTCCCTGCACGTTTTGTGGGCTTTTGGCCCGGTTGAAAATAGGGTGAAAAACGGCCCTTTTCGGCCAGCAAAGTGCCCTTTAAAAAAGGCCATTTTTCCGGAATTTGGGTCCGAAATCAACTTTTGAGAAAACGCACTGGGGATACTCCTAGGGACCTGACGGTGACCCCCTGCGAGTATCGGAGCCCTCCCTGCACGTTTTGTGGGCTTTTGGCCCGGTTGAAAAAGGGGTGAAAAACGGCCCTTTTCGGCCCGTAAAGTGCCCTTTAAAAAAGGCCATTTTTCCGGAGTTTGGGTCTGAAATCAACTTTTGAGAAAACGCACTGGGGACACTCCCAGGGACCTGACGGTGACCCCCTGCGAGTATCAGAGCCCTCCCTGCACGTTTTGTGGGCTTTTGGCCAGGTTGAAAAAAGGGCGGAAAACGGCCCTTTTCGGACCCGCAAAGTGCCCTTACAAAAGGCCATTTTTCCGGAGTTTGGGTCCGAAATCAACTTTTGAGGAAACGCACTGGGGACACTCCTAGGGACCTGACGGTGACCCCCTGCGAGTATCGGAGCCCTCCCTGCACGTTTTGTGGGCTTTTGGCCCGGTTGAAAAAAGGGTGAAAAACGGCCCTTTTCGGCCCCGCAAAGTGCCCTTACATAAGGCCATTTTTCCGGAGTTTGGGTCCGAAATTAACTTTTGAGAAAACGCACTGGGGACACTCCTAGGGACCTCCCAGTGACCCCCTGCGAGTATCGGAGCCCTCCCTGCACGTTTTGTGGGCTTTCGGCCCGGTTGAAGAAAGGGCGAAAAACGGGCCTTTTCGGCCCCGCAAAGTGCCCTTTAAAAAAGGCTGTTTTTCCGGAATTTGGGTCCGAAATCAACTTTTGAGAAAACGCACTGCAGACACTCCTAGGGACCTCCCGGTGACCCCCTGCGAGTATCGGAGCCCTCCCTGCACGATTTGTAGGCTTTCGGCCCGGTTGAAGAAAGGGCGAAAAACGGGCCTTTTCGGCCCCGCAAAGTGCCCTTTTAAAAAGGCTGTTTTTCCGGAATTTGGGTCCGAAATCAACTTTTGAGAAAACGCACTGGGGACACTCCTAGGGACCTGACGGTGACCCCCTGCGAGTATCGGAGCCCTCCCTGCACGTTTTGTGGGCTTTTGGCCCGGTTGAAAAAAGGGCGGAAAACGGCCCTTTTCGGACCCGCAAAGTGCCCTTTAAAAAAGGTCATTTTTCAGGAATTTGGGTCCGAAATCCACTTTTGAGAAAACACACTGGGGACACTCCTAGGGACCTGACGGTGACCCCCTGCGAGTATCGGAGCCCTCCCTGCACGTTTTGTGGGCTTTTGGCCCGCTTGAAAGAAGGGCGAAAAACGGCCGTTTTCATCCCTGCACACTGCCCTTTAAAAAAGGCCATTTTTCCACAATTTTGGTTAGAAATCAACTTTTGAGAAAACACATTGGGGACACTCCTTAGGACCTCATGGTGACCCCCTGCTAGCATAGGAGAGCAACATTTGGCAGATTTTTAGCAAAAAGTGGAAAGTCAAATTTTCAGCCGGACTTGAGGTTTTGCCCCGATGTTCGAAAATCCCAAAATAAAGGTTTTAGCCCTCACAGCCCGTTCAGAATACCTTCATGTCACCTCGGATGGGGTTTTCTTGGATAGGAGAGCAAAATTTGCGAGAATTTCAGCCAAAAATGGAAAGTCAAATTTTTGACCTTTAACCTAGGGTCTGAACCTTAGATTTTTTCCAGAATCTGAAAATCCTAAAACAAAGGTTTTAGCCCTCACAATTGACTCGGAATACCTTTATATTACCTTTTTGTGAAATTTCAGCCAAAAATGGAAAGTCAAATTTTGGACAAAAACCTTAGATTTTGTCAAGAAATTTGAAAATTCTGAAACAAAGGTTCAAACCCTTACAATTGATTCAGAATGCCTTTCCACGGTGCTCTGCAGCTCGATCAAAGTTCCATCCTTTGCTTTCCTGTTATTCTCTTCATAGTGGCTCGGTGATAGAATCACAGCTTCACCTTCTCAGAACGCTAAGGGGAGGCGGTTGTGTGTGAGAGGTTGTTGCTGGGATCCAGTCACGTCGATAAGGGACCAACATTGAAGAAACTGACAATTACACTCTGAAATCAATGAGTCCGGTTCACATTCATATGGAAAACAGTTATCATAATGGCATTATAGCAGTTCCTTCAATAAGACTGTACCCTGCTGGTCTCCCTGGCGCTACCTGAGAAAGCTGGAGGAGCGGATTCATGACAACAAAACCTGCCTTGCATGATGTGAAAACATCTTTGTGTCACAGGATTTTTGTAAAGTGAATTTGCAGAGTCAGAGTCAGCATGGAGACACTCAGGTGCTGCAGGTTACCTGTGGTAACGTTAGGAGAAACACATACACGAGGTGCTGTATGAAGTCTTTAATACTATGACGACACCTGGTGGCCAGTTTCAACAGTGCACACCTGCATATGGTATTGTTGTTTTTAAAAAAAAAAGACTGGAAAAACCCTTCCAGTTTACAAGAAAATAAACTTAGAAATATTTTCAAAGAAAAATTTGTCCACTATGCTTGAATGTCTTTGAATAAAAGGGTGACAAGTTGGGACTGATAATTATTGTCATAAACTCACTTTATATCACTTGTTGTCTGAAAATACAGTTAAGTGAACCTTGCAGCACGGGAAAAACCAAACTTGCCAATACAGTAAAAATAGTTTTTTGTTTTTGTTTTTGTTTTGTTTGTTTGTTTTTTTATGCAGCACAGGCCTGGAAAACCTCCCAGATAATGTACAACTTGTTACTTTGAATAATTTCTATTGATTTAAATGTTTACTGTATGTAACTGTTTTATGACTGATGGCATTCATGACTGAATTACAAACTACCAAAAGCTGATCTTATCAATGGCCTCCAGCTCCAGTGCTGAAAGCATGACAGTAAATGATTAGCTTCTCTTTTGAAACCCTGTATTAGCAGTGACTTTTAAGAAAAAAAAAAAGTTTTTCAAATCATTCTCTTGGTGTAATGGAATCTGGAAATATATAAATGCATAGAAATTGTTTGTCTCTAGTCTTTGTGGTTACTAAAATGCTATTAGAGGATATGACAGACTAAACCACTAGCTGCAACCTCAGACAAAGATCAATGCATATAATCAGTTTCAAAGTGATGGCAGAGTGTTCCTGCACATTATTCACTTCATCCATCGGACAGCTTTGGATTTGTACCAGTTATCACAATGTGCGTCAATGTGTCTTTTTGTTCAGCTCCCAAGTAAGAGCTCTTTTGTCACCTGAACAGCTCCTAATTTAGTATTATTTGTAGCCTCATATTTTGGCCTAACCTGGTAAATATGAATGATTGTGTAATGATAAAGCGTTTTACATTCTGTGTTTTAAGAGATTGGCTTATTTTGTGCATTTGCTGCATTCTTACTTTTGTTACAAAATTAAGAATTAAGCAAACTTTTTGCACAAAAAGATTCAGATGCTACTTTGTGGGTGTCACTCATATATTATGTGTGTTCGCATTACGACGCACTCTCCTCCTCATCACTCTCTGCTGTCTTACTCACTGAATGGGTACAATATGCTTTACCTGACTGAGTGCTCCCATCTCTGCTATCACATAATGGTATGATATTATATCCACAAATGCATGGCCGCCATGGTGTCAATCAAAACAAAGCGGTGCCTTGAGCAGAGCTGAGTGAGAGTTGAGCAGTGAAAGGGAAAAAAAGTGAAGAGATAGCACTCACTTGATGGGAGTCAAAGCATTGATCCTGAGAGCTGCATCTTTTGAGCGTGACACATCACTACAATGTAACTTTACCAGAGGTTACTGGTGTAATATGAATACATTGGATACTAAATTTGTATACTAATGCTGAAGCTCTCTTTGGAGTGCCTGGCTTCATATCCCAGACTCCCTGAATAAAAAGTCAGTAGCAAATGATATCATTAAAAATCATGTTAAAATCCCTCAGTTAATCTGAAGGTTCCAGGGGTCAAAGGTACAAGATATTACGAAAAAAGAACCATGCTGTGATATTGATCTTTATATTTGAATTAATTTCAGTGTTCAAATGGAAGTTCTGGGAATTTTTAAGTTAATGTAGGCCTTTGAGTAAACAGGATTGTATCACTCAGAGTTAAGGTCTCTGACAAATTAAAATTCGTCAACAAACCTTTTTCATGGATGAAAATTAAATGAAAACTAAATAAAAGTCTGAATGATGACGAAGATGGTGACGAAATACAACTGATACTTCAGTCAACGAATAAAAAAAGAGACGAATGTGTTAGGAAGGGACGTGGCACTATGGTGAAAATCTATGGTTAAGACATAGAAGCTGCTAACGCTTCCCTACACTGGCAGGCAGCTTTTTTTTAGCTTGTGCGCAGCCAGTCGTTACCTCGACAACGCGTCCATGCACGCGCAACAGTGCCTGTCAGAGGATCATGATAAAGAGTACAAACCTTTATTATGGTTCAAACAAGAATGTAGAATGTAGGAAGAACCAATGTACCGCTGGCGAGAGATAACAATAGCAAAGCATTCCAGTCTGACGTGACGTCGTGCTAAACTTCACTTTAAAACGAGCTCACAGAGGATGAAAAAGTAACTCCAGGTGGAGAGGATTAAACAGGTAAGGCAAGATGTATATGAAAACAACAGTGCCATATTAAATAACTTTATATAACATTATAACCTTATAAAGCCCCTCAGTAGCAGAAGTTTGTTACTTAGGATGAGAACTGAGACGAGTTGTAGCACTTCACACAGTTTGCAGGATGTTTTTGCAACAGTGACATTGTTTACGTTATATCTGACAAAAATCTGCTTAATATCTGGTCTGCTAAAAGTAGACGAAGACCAAAAGACTTAAGACTAGACTATGACTAAAACTATTATACGATTTAGTTGACTAAAACTTGACTAAGACTAAAAGTTAAGATATGACTTAAACTAAATGGTGTGTTATTCAAAAGACTACGACTGAATCAGACTTTTCTGTCAAAATTAACTCTGGTATTACTAAAACTGATTTGTGTCAGCTTTTCTGTGCAGCTCCTCAGCATAACTTTGGCATGAAAAAAATGAAACCCTGTTTCTTCGGAGCAAAAATTAGATTTGTCTGGATAGGAATGATTAAGAAGAAAGCATGAGTCAATATATTTCTAAAAAGTGTATGTACTTACTTCTACAGAGGGAAACTGGGTAATTTTCTAAGGATACACAAAATTTCTAATGAATGAATTATGTGTGCTTTATTCTGGCAGACCATAAGCTGCATTTACAATTCAGAAGTAGTGTTCTCATTTTGAATAGGTTACCAAAATTTGGTAAAAAAAAAAAAAAAAAAAAAAAAAAAAAAAAAAAAAAAAAGGATTTTTTTCCTCTTACCTGAAGTTAATTTTTTGTCCACTAGGTGAAGCTGCAGCCTAAAATACAGCGTCGAAGTGGGGGAGCTTGGCAGATGTTTGCTTTGTTTATTTTTCAGAGCATGTCTAATAGGCTACCTTAAGTTTGATACAGTTTGGTCTCGCAATTTTTCTTTATCAAATGTTGAATTGCTGTGTTAAAAATGTGTTTAAAGGGTTAAAAAAAGCGTTTTGCTTTTAAAAATAGAAAAACAGACATCACAGTTGCAGTTACTGCTTTAAACCTTTCTGCAGGTGTTCCCAGAGCACTAGAGATTTAAATTCTAAAAAAGTCCCAGTATGATTTGTCAGCTTTTTGCTCAGTTCAGCCGAAGTTGAACTTGACCTTTGCTGTTTTTTAAGGTTGTACCTGAAAACACTTAATATGTTTTCTTTGCTGTTTCCCAAAATCAGGTGTGTTTATCCTCGCAACATAAAATGTTTTCTAAATCACATATTTTGTTTGCATCGAAAGACTAAGAGACCACACATAATAAAGGATTTGAGCTGTAATATGGGTTTAAAGGATGAGTAACCAGAACTCAGTTGATTCTTTTTTTTTTTTTTTAAAAGAAGAGCTTCAGACTGCTTATCATTAAACCTTTTATATGGTTATATATGGTTTATATTTTCCACCAGTATATAAGTAAATTCTGATATTTAAGAGAAATAAATGAATGTGGGCACATTACTAATATCAATTTTTTACCATTTCAACATTTAGCATTAAACAAGGAAAAATGTATTTTATATTGTTCAAGGTCTTCTTTTTCTCTAAAGATCTTCTAGTCTCAAACTTTACAAAGAAATTGTTTTAGACAAAAAAAAAAAAAAAAAAGAATTGTTTTTGTTTTGTTTTGTTTTTTTGTTTCGAGGACGAAGTGCACATTTCGTCCATTAGGGGAAGCTCAAGTACAGCTGAAGCGCTGTGGCTTTGTTGTAAATGAGTGTTGGAGGTTCTCCGTATTTATTTATCATTTCGGGTTCACATGTGGCGATCGGTCAGCTTTAAATTAAACACATCCGCTTCACGTTTTTAATTTTAATGATTACAAATGTGGTTTTGAAACCAAACCCTCGAGTAAACACACTTATATGCCATGTGTAGCCGCAGAACAGATTGATGACATGGTTTTTGTCACGTTATTATTTGTTTGCGATGAATATGTGGAGAGGAATTCCAAGATTAGGCTACAAATGGGTTACTAATGGACAGAGACTTTACTAGAAACAGTGCAATAGTTTCTTTATTTGTTTAATTAATTTATACGAAATTCAGTAATCATCTTACTACACCATAGTTCATAGACGTCACTTCTGCTTTGTTTTGTGTTTATGGATACTCTAGAGTAAGTATCACTGATGAAATGACGCTCATATGGGCCAGCCTGTTTGTAGAATTTAGCACTTGTAAGTAGCTGTTTATTGACATGGAGTCGGATCTTTTGTTCTGAGAGCAAATTCTGTATGTGTGTGTGTGTGTGTGTGTGTGTGTGTGTGTGTGTGTGTGTGTGTGTGTGTGTGTGTGAGAGAGAGAGAGAGAGAGAGAGAGAGAGAGAGAGAGAGAGAGAGAGAGAGAGAGAGAGAGAGAGAGAGAGTCTGTGGGATACGGCAGAGTCAATGAGGAGGAAAGAGAGAGAGGGATGCTGACAGATTCCTGATAGATGGTTAAAATGGCGAAAGCTTGTTCGACCCCAGTAAGCCACCAAACTGTAGCACAGTAGGTCGGAATATGTAGTATCGGGAGCTGGATATCGTCGCGTGTTTTCATTTTTTTTAACCCTCGTCTTGCTTCACGTGGTTTTCTGCAAGTGCTGGATTATTTTCTTGAAGTGTTTTAAATGGCATCCACAAGGCGCCGCCGCCTTGTGCTGTGCTTTTTGTGGATACTCCTGAATGCTTTAATCGGTAAGTGGCGTTATCTCGGGAGGAGAGAGTAAGGTGCATGGTGTTAGCTTTGTGGGGACAGTCTGCTTGCAGAATGCACCTCTCTCCGGAGCTTGGTGCACGCTGTAGGCAGAGTGGGCTGAGCTGCAGACCACTAACCCTGAACTTGGCCCCTATCCTGTGTCCGTTAGTGTTTCGGCTGTAAATGTCAACGTAAAGGTTTAAACTTGTGCACTGCAGACTACCTTACTGCAGGTTACGCATTATATGCGAGTCATGCGTTTAAAGTCCAGAGTCTAAGCATCCACAGAACTTGGACAGTTTTTGCACTCTCTAGGTGTTTCGCACATTTTGGCACATAAACATTGTGTTCAAATGATGACTAATTTATTTGTATTAAGCATTTCAGCAGTACACTGTATCCACGTGAAAAAAGAGTGAACTGAGTTGTTGTTGTTGTTGTTGGTCAAATAAGAAAAAAGAAACAACTTAATTTTCATCTGGTCATGATTTCGAAGACTTACATGTGTAACTGAGGGTTTTTTTTAATATGTGATGTTGTGATATCCTATATGCATTAAAAAAAAAACTTGTAATGATGCAGACAACTTTTTATAGTTTTCTCTGCTGGAAGATTTGGTTTGCTAGTCCGCTTATTGTAATCAGGTATTTCAGTGATAGGCTGCAGAGCTGGAGCCTTTCACCTCTCTGTTATTGTTAATCACATGGTCTCAGTATCACGAATCAGCACTCAGAAGAATTAGGGCAAAATGTTGTAATACTCTGAAACATCATGACTCACAGGATTTCAGATTGCAATCAATTTTTGACTGTATGTCTTTTAAAAAATAAATGAAAACTTCCTTCTTAAATCCTCAATAACCTTTTAGTGCTGTGCTCTCGTACATTTAATCTCATAACAGGGGACTTTTTAAATAGAGTTCTTGCATGGTCCATCCTAACGTCACAAGGCTCTGTGGCTGGCTGAAATGACAGTGGTTATTGCTCTGGGGGTTGATTAAAAGACTGTGGTTATTGCCTGCTGGGAAGAATATTTGTACAGATTAAATGTCAAGACTGTCCCTCTCCTCCTTTTCAAATTTCCCCTTTTTTTGGCCCTTTGTTCACCATGATAGACAGTTTCTCTCTCTATGTGAGGCCCCTGTAATTCAAAGGCAGGAGAGAGTATTGAGTATTTGCAAAGCATACCACACAGGGGCCGACAAAGGCCCCCACTGGAACTATAAAGGCTCGTACACAGTGGTTCATAACATGTTCAGTCAGGGGAATGGGAACAAAAACTTCAGAAACACGGCTCAGTGATGGATGGAGTTCTAATCTAGCCTTCGCATTAAAAAGAGATGACGCTCTTTCAAGTGATTGTCTGCATCAGAGATTAGATTCCGTTAAGATAGCGACGCTTTTTACAACATTATAAGATGAGCTGATAAGAATGAAAGTGGCAATAAATAAAACGGTATCTGTGTTAGATCTCTTATATGCTAGTGAGCTCAAACTCAACTCAGTCAAGATCCTCTTGATCATCTCATGATACATCAATAAAAGTGTGATATCTTGTTTTGAATGTGGGCTGAGTTACCGTCTATAGAGGCGAGTATGAATGTGAAGTCTGGTGGATACCAGAATGAGTGATAGTTGTGCAGAAAGTGGAGTTAATGGTTGAGAAAGTTGGAGAGAGCAACAGCTGCTTTATATGTGCTTCCATGCGAACACATGGACTATTTCTCAGCTTTCTTTTTACTGTCACCTACATCACTGTCCTTTCTGTGTAAATGTCCCTGAGCTGCTGCTAGTGTACACTAAAAACCACATGCTCATGTGTTAAAAACAAGAGTATCGATTAATAATTTATCACAGTCAAGCCTATAGGAGGAAGTATCAGTGCTGCATGCGTAGTCTCTCCTTTGAAAATATTGGGGTTTTCCTACACACTATGTAAGAAACGTAAATGTGTCATACAAAAGGTCTGTTCTGTAGTTTCAATTAATTTATATTGCTGACTTTCTGGTGTTTTATTCATGCACAAATCTAAATGCAAATAAGAGAATTTTCCCATGCATGCGGTGCTGCACCTTTAAAAGAATACTTAATATGTTCATCTATCCTATTTCACCTCGCATGTGGAAGAATAAATCTGTGACAGGCATCCTTTTCTTCAAAGTAGAAATGTTACATCAGATTTCATTCTGCACTTAGGGATAAATCAGAGTTGTGTCCAGTTTTGTTGTGATTGATATGTTGTTATATTGTTGTGACAAAGAGGAGTTGAAGCTATGTAGCCGCAACAGATGGCTGCTAATGAGTGAGGACAGAAAAAGCCATTCAGCATTAAAAATGGTGAATTAAAACCATTTTACTTGCACGATATACCAAAGCAGGATCATTATGTGTCCTTTAGAAGACACTTAATCTCATTAATTCCTTTTCTTGATAGAGCTGCATGAAGCCAACCAGTCGTGTTGGGTTTCCTGTAAGAAGTCTGCGGCGTGTCCTAAACTCACTCACTGTGGCTCCATCAGTCTGCTAACCACATCTGTGTGTCAGTAGCTGCTGCATGATCCTCCCCTTACTGTGGCAGCAGTAAACCTTAGTGCCAGCCAGCCACACTTATCTGTCAGTTGTAAGCCAGAGCATGAGCCACACTTAGCCAACACTTGTCTCTGGTCTCAGCTGGTAATCCTGAAAGCCAGTGTCTCTTTCCTCTGCATGGAAATGGCATTAGGCTATGTGTCAGTGTGTGTTCCTGTGTGTGTGTGTGTGTGTGTGTGTGTGTGTGTGTGTGTGTGTGTGTGTGTGTGTGTGTGTGCGTGCGTGCGTGCGTGCGTGCGTGCGTGCGTGTGTGTGAGTGTCTGTCTCCTTATCTAACCGTGAAAATCCACGCCTGTATAGATTAATGTCTGTGAACATGTGTTTTTTCTGGATAGGCATGTTTCTGCCTCTACTTTCTACAGCTGCACTCTGCCCACTGTGGATGCTCAGCATTCACAGATGAACTTATCTTTATCCACAAAAAGCTTTTTTTTTTTTTTTTTTAAACTTAAAGCTCCTGTGAGGAACTTTTGATATGTGTCCATTTTTGGACGAAATAGAAGCTAAACTTTAGGGTCTGATTCAGAAAGAATAGCACAGCTTTTCTGCTCGTTAATTTGTGCTGATGAGCTCTAACCTTAACCTAAACCTTTTAACTGTTCTGCTGAGTCAGTAGCACCCCTGTGTGCCAGTTTGTAAACATTAAAATGAATAACTGCACATTCATTTAGCACAAACAGGCCCTAGGCATTGCTGTAATAACGCAACCCTGCACAGAACAGTGAAATTTTACTGTTTGCTGAGAGTTTGTTAAGGGGCTGCAGTGTTTATAAGTGTTGCTGAGATCAAAAGAACATATGTCGATATTACTTTGACATTACTGTTATTATAATTATCTGAAGGAGCTGTTTTTTGCTTTCTCGCTCCAGGAAGTAAGCTGGTTATAATCAACATACCCTCTTAATTACCCCCTCTCTTCAGTTTATCATACATGCAAAGGGAATTTAGTGCCACCAGGATGAGAGTGCACAGTGAAGCTCTGCACAGCACAGACAGAAGTGACAGCTCATCTCAGTCACAATCAAGTGCAAAACCTGAACAAGGTGCAACTAGCTGCAGAACTTTGTAGTTACATTTTTGCAGTTGAATACCATGATCACATTTCTTTGTGAATTATATCTGAAGATGGAGCAGATAGCAGTCTGCAATATTTTTTTGGAAATCACTACATGCAAGCAGCAGCTATAGTTTCAGACAGTAAAAATAACAATGTTAAGATATTAGTCTTGTTCTCATACTGTACAGTGACATCACTATTAAAGCAAAAATCTTTATTTAAAACAGCAGGCTGACAACAGACAAAAGCATCTTGAGGGAGGACGTTGGGAACAAAGAAGAGATTTTAAAAGTTAAGAGGCAACAGCAGAAACACTGAAACATCTCAACCCACCGACTACTTTTTTAAGATTACAAGGAGTACTATATTCAACACAAAGCTTAACATAAATGACATTTAATCCTGCATAATGCTAGCCACTCTTCTCTTAACAATTTCCTCCTACCTGTTTGTGAGTGTGTACCCACCCAGAGGTCAGGATTGCATTAGCCAGTCACTCCAGCAACATCCTTTATTCATTAGGAAAGCCAAAGCCCAGGAAGCTTACATTGTTCTAGCTAATGGAAGAAAACTGTTTAATTGAAGTCATGAGGAAGTATACATCAGTGAGGCTACTTAATCAGCCCCAAATCAATGGCAGTGCAACACACTGAGAGCTGAAGTGTTTTCATCCTGTTTGCTATAAGGCTAAATAACGGTGACTAATACCATCATTCACTTTTATAAAATAAAACATCCTCAAATCTACTCAGCATGAGGGTGAATGTTAATGTTTTCATGTTTTACACCCTCAGATTTCTCCAAACTCATGTGGCATGATGTTGTATGGGACACCCCCTTCACTTTGAAAAATTTCACTCTTTTGATAAAACCATAAAGTGTGACTGACTGGATGTACGGCTGCAGGCTCCTCCTATGCTGTTTTATCTCTGCTGTGTGAAAACTTGTGATCTTTTTTGGACCACAGGAGAGGGGTCTCTGTGGAGAAGCATCATTTTGGAGAGCAGCAGCCCAGGCAGCGGGATCACCGTCTGCCAACTAAGGGTTAAATATTTCTCCACCACCACCCCCTCGTTTTTCACAAGTGGTAGCACTGATGTCTCTCTGGTCCCATGGCCATTTACTTACCGTGCTTGTTGAGTGAAAAAAAAGAGGGGAGGGGGGTGCACATAAAGAAAGTAGAAAAGGGGAACAGGAAACGTTTCTTTGCATTATGCTCCATATGTGATCTTCATGCAGGAGTGTGTCAAAGAATTCCTTGTCTGCACCTAAGGGAAAGTATCCCTCGGCTGGAATTCCAGGGATGAAGTGAGAGGTTCTCTGCTGACCCTTGTGCTCTGGCCCCCCTCTGCCTCCCTTCGCTGCCCTCCCCTGGCCCCCCTCGCACCAGATTCCAGGGCCTGGGGCAGAGACTGGTAGTGCTTAGTCCATCAGCAGCTGAAATGTGATACCAAGAGAGCCCACAAAGCTCCACTTTTATAGTACCAAGTCAGGTCATGCCGTTTACATTCTTTATTTATCATTCTCCTGCTTCCCCTGCTTTTCCCTCAGAAACCACAAATACAAAACATCATATCTACTCATATTGTTATAAGGAGGGAGCATCACTAACACCTGAGATGATGGATCTTGGGCTTTTAGTACTACAATGTGCAGAAGAAACTGATATCAAGGAGACAAATCTGCTGCTACTTGTCAGCTAGCAAAGCACATGTAAGACCATGCATGTGTGTGCGTGTTTGTGTGTGTGTGTGTCTGTGTGTGTGTGTGTGTGTGTGTGTGTGTGTGTGTTGTGTGTTTCTGTCCATAATACATGAGTACACATGCTCTGGACGATTCAATCTATCGCTCATGAATTCTCTTGTGACTGTAGCCTGGAGGAATCTCAGTCATGGCCTTTTATCTATCAGCTGTAAGGTGAGGTGTGCTGCTGACATGACATAAAGGTGCATTCCTCATGTATGATTAAATGTACACTTTGATTTAGGCCACAACTGTTGCATTGCTCATTACCCAGGACTGCAAATACAATACAGTACAACATGATTGGAGTGAACCCTAACCCTGATAAAAAACTAGATAAAACTAGCTGAAATGAACATTATGTTTTGGGCGAATAACAATATTGATAACCTAATTGCACGATTGCCTAAGTCAAAGAAAATTAAATAAAATGACAGAGATAATTCAAACATAATGTTATAAATAATGTAAAAAAAAACCTAATATACATAAAAAATGAGTTTTATCTTCTTTTTTGAAAACTTTGAAATTTGATGTAGGCCATTATTCTATCAGGCTAACGATATATGTTTTGCAGAGTTCATTAATTAAAACCTATTTCCTCATTTTCCTAACATCACACAGCCTATTACTGAGTACTGATGAAAGCAAAAAGAAAGAATAAGTAAACCACATTGTTGTCTTTTTTTCATTCAACTCAAGTTTATTTGTGCACACTTCACTTTCAAGTCATAAATAAAAGTTTGCTTGGGATTCTCCTGTCTGGTATTAAACTGAGCATTTGGTGTAAGAACTCCTTGGTTCTGGAGCTAATTGCCAAAAAAAGAATACAAACATGACATCAGCATGAGTAGAGTGTGATGTATGCAGTTACTGTATGTCTGTTGGCTTTTTCCTCAGCTTTTCTCAAAAAGAAGAATTGTTTTGATATTAAAATAAATAATTAACATTAGAAACAGATGAATGTCTTGTGGGAGCATTTGAGCATCCTGTAGTGTTTAAAAGTAGCTGTACAGCAGATTTTTACAAATACTTTTATCATGATTTAACTGAAAATGTCTTATACCATCATTGGAAAGTGACAATGAAATGAAAAGCTAATGAGCATATCGTGAGTCAGATTATTTTCTCAAACTGTGCTATCAGGACTAAACATTCACCTTTAGGTAATTTGTTGTTAATCATATGTCTCTGTGGACCTCAGGTGTCCTGTGCGAAGCAGAGCTCTCCTTCACGCTGGAGCCCAGTGACATCATCGCGGTACAGAAGCAGCCCCTCATGCTCCACTGCCAGGTGGACGGCATCCCCCCTATCACGACTCAGTGGAGGCACAACGGCCTGCTTATATCTCAGGATCAGCATCACACCACCTTCATCAATGGCTCACTCCTCATCGGTCACTTCCAGAAGACCAAACCTGACGGCTCATCTGACGAGGGAGACTACGAGTGTGTGGCCGAGAATTCCTTTGGGTTGGTGGTGAGCCGCAAGGCTCGGATTCAGGCAGCCAGTAAGTCTCTTCTTCTTCGGAATTATATTAAAGCAGTTGCTTTGAAGGGGAGAGACATTTTTATGTATTTATTTGTCTGTCTGTCTGTCTGTCTTTGTATTTCAAGGGGCAATGCATATTAAGTGTAGTGTCTGTGAAAGAATGCCGGAGTTAGTCATAATAGTTTTCATCCCTGGCAGATCATAGCAGTGTTCAGCACAATACATAATGATAAATGTCAACATATAGAAACAGTACAGCACAATAGCAATAACACACGTAACACGATTCCATAAGACTTCTAGACTACACACTTAACCATTGGGGCAATGAATCCATGGATGTGAGACCAAAAGCGCATGTGACTAAACATAACTTAATAACATTATTAAGAACTTTGTCATTAATAAACAAACATGAGGGGTGACCAACGGTGTCCTGGTCTATGGTCTGTTAAGCAACAATAAGCTAAAAAAAGAATCTGAAACTGTGAATATTAAGCATGCTTTATATTAATAAGTCCAGATCGGGGAGGCCAACGCGACTGGGGGCTGTAAAATAGTCTTGGAGATAACAAACAGTGAGGATTACTTGGACAAGTAATCAGTCACAATAAGCCCTGAATCAGCTCACATACACACACACCAAATCGCTGGGAGAGGTAAAAAGGGCCTCATATCTGGCTTTAAATTGTCTAGTATGTGGCCAGCCTTAGACACAAAATGAACTATTCAATCAACATTTTCAGCCAAGACTACCTCTAATTGGGTTTGTCTTCAATATTTTTAATTCCACCCGTATCATTTTAGCTTACATTTCAATATTCACACTTCCTCTGCAGCTTCTCTTGGCCTGATGGGTTATCAGCAAACACCCAGCCTTCAGACAATGATTGAGCACTGCAGATGCAACTCAAGCATTACTTGTTATCCATGTTTCCTCTAAATGTAAACACTGTAATTGAATGTTGCCTTGAATAATCACTCTTCCGTGTGGTCCCAGTCATTGGGGTATCACTGTGCTGTAAATGTACTAATATCCCCGGCTGTGGAGCCATTTGAATATTTTAATATCATTCTCTCTGTGTAATGAACTTCCTGATGCTCATCTACAGAGCTGCTTAGAAATGCAAGCCTTTGAGTTTAGCATTAACAAGCGCTCATGCTGGGAGTCTCCAAGCTGCTTTGTGAGAGTGCAATAAGCTCGAAGAAACCCAGCAGCCCACTCACTGGAAAAGCATCAAGATAGATTTCCCCCAGCCTGCCTGGCCATCAAATCTCTTATTTGAAGTCCAGCTCAACTTTAAGTTCCCATCATTGTTGCCATGGTTAATTTACAACATTTTTATCACATCCCAGTGAGACAATGTGACACTCTGTTCTCTCTCTTCTTTACTCTCACAGTCAAACAGTGCATGTCTGTACTTAGTTTAAATCAAAGCCAGTGAGGATGTGCACATTCCTCTGAGAACACACTGAGATGCTGCAGCAGATATTGTCCCGCTCCTCACTGTGCCAAGTTAAGACTCTCTGAACGCTCAGTTATATATTTTCAGGAACACAGCGATGGACAAAGGCTTGCAAAAGCCCAGGGCTGTGTGTAGACAGCACACTGCTGTGCTGTTGTGGCCAATACAGCTTTACTACTCAGTGGGAAAAGGAGGTTAACATGGGCGTTTCACTTGCCGAACGGAAAAGCCACTACATCTCAGTGGCTGTCGTTGTCTAACACAGTCAGCCTTAAAGGATCCCAATAGGGTCTTTCTGTTTAAAAGGTCAGTCCATAGCTGCTGTTTTAGCACCTTTTTTATCCTGCATCAGGGAAATATCATATTAAATGTGGCCCCCATATATTTTTATTTCTGCAGATTACTTTGACAAAATGGAAAAAGGCACCAGGAAATTGAGAATCTTTAGATTTATGAACTTGTTGTTCTCTACTGCAACATAATGCAGAAACTCATCCTGATGTTTTGTCCTCTGGCTTGTGACAGAATATCATGGACCAGTATTTATATGGACCAGTACTTGAAAGGCTCATCATGAATGGCTTCAGTATCTGATAAAATTCTCTGGGGACTTACTTGTTGAACACTTGTTCTCAGAATTTTCCCTTTCTTCATTCATCTGAATCTGAAAATTTGGAGCCTGAAATGCAAATCATGTCGATGTTTTATTGGATTACAAAGTTTGTATCGATCCCCAGGGGGCAATTTGGTTTGAAACAGAGGTTCCAACAAGACTTTCTGTATGGAGTTTGCATGTTATCCTCATGCATGCGTGGGTTTTCTTTGTGTATTGTGGCTTCTCCTCACAGTCCAAAGATTGTGACTGTGCACAAGAAAGATTGTCTGCTTCTATGTGTCAGCCCTGCGGTTGACTGGCGACCAGTCCAGGCTGTACCCCACCTCTCACCCAAAGACAGCTGGAATAGGCTCCAGACACCCGTGACCCTGAACAGGATAAGGGCCATAGAAGATAAATGAATGATTTTCCTGTTTACACAAGGAACTGCAGTTTTTTGCCCTTTCAAATCATCTTCATTTTACAGGACTGTGGGTAGCTTGTTTTGTACACACTCAGGGACATATTGGAGGTACACTGTCGAGTAATCTGCAGAACAGATGTAGTAAATTTCAATATGATATTCAGAAATGTGTTTAAATCAGTGTATAATCACCTATATATATATATATATATATATATATATATATATATATATATATATATATATATATATATATATATATATATATATATATATGTATAGATCACTTTGTTTTTTGTATCCTGCCATGTTTTTACAGTAGGACACAACTGACAACCTAGGACAGGCCATTTGAGTGGCTTGCGAAATAGTATGAAAAGAAAGAAGAAAAGATGAAAAAGAACCAATTATTTGTTATTGTGCATGTTATAATCTGTTCTGCTCCATGTTTTTGATGATTAAACTTTACAAACTGAGGATCAAACTTATCATGCACTCAGGGGATTATTGTCCTTAAGTGTCACAGTCACTGAACCTGTGGGACAGTCAAGCAGGAAATTATTTTAATCCAGAATCTGACTGCAAGATACTCTCATTTCTACACACTGTACGTTTAAGTTTTTTTTTTTTTTTTTTTTTATTTTGTCAAAAGATGCTCAAACTGGTTGCCATTTGAATCAGGATTAGGTTATCGTTTCTAATTTATTTCGGAAATGATTAAACTAGCCTGTAATGGTTGCAAACGATGAAAAGATCTCTTCAGTTTTTTAAGGGTTGCAATGTTATAATGTTAGCCTCATTAAGCAACCTTTAATGTGATATTCAGCAAAGTCATCTTTTTTTAAATACAAGGGTTCAATAATGCAAGAATTATGCAAGAGTAGCGCAATCCTCCATCCTCCGTGTTGCTGAAACACTGAATAAGAAAGGTGATACGGTATGAATACAGATTAAATATGAGTGAACCTGACCTGGTGCACACACTGGTGCTGGAAGTATTCTGTTTTGATGGGGCTTTGCTCTCCTGCAAACTGTCTTCAGCTTTGACTTGTACTCATTAAGGGGGATATTGAGGATTACCAAAAGTCACATTCTGACCTTTGACCTCTGACCTTTTGAGTTCTGTTGATCATTTTTGTTGAGAGGTGTTGAGTGAGTGAGGGCTCTGCACTGCATCCCTCTTCAGTAGCTTCTGTCAACACAACCAGAAGCCAGCACCAGCAATAATCCTCCAGAGAGCCTTCAAAGGGACTCATAAGATAACAACTTCTTACTGAAGATGTCCCTGTGTTACCCATCACTGCTCACTAATGCCTTCAGTAGTAGTCATGACAAAAGCTGTTGTTGGTATTAAACTGTAGACTGACTACATTTTTTTTAATTTAGAGGGGAAAGATTCTTTTTAATCTCAGATGAATGGTCATTTTTTAAATGTTGACATTCATACACATCTTTTTGTTCTTTGATGCCCAGACTCTAGCCTTTATTTCTGCAGTGCCCTTCATGATATAAAGGTAACCCCCTTTTGTCCAAGCCTCAGTTTGTTTGGTTCTTATATTTGTGAAGATCTTCATCCTCTCCTGGCCCACCAGACTTCTAAACAGTGTATAAATTATTCACAATCAGGTGATTTCATTTTGTTTGTGAAGAGAAATGGCCCAAAACAAGTGAACGTGCTCCTCACAAAGCTCATTGACTGCTGTTTGTTTCTCGTTCTGTTCGAAGTGTTAGTTAATGTTGTTGCTTTCTTTGTGTTTCAAGGTAATTTGCTGTGTTATGGTTCTTCTTACAACAGAGCTCCGACTTGTACCACTGTGATGCAATGGGTGGTGTGATTACTGAAACCTCTTTATAGCCTCCCAGTGGATAAAGCCTCCATCTTAACTCTCCACTCTAACTCCCTCTGTATATTTCACTTTTTATTTGCTTGACAACCATTTGTGTGAGCTCACTGTCGGGGGCTGGTGTTGGACGGACTCCCTGTTGACCCTTTAAATCGGCGGTTGGTCCAGGAAGCTCTTTTTCCCTCCTCAGTGTTATCTCTTTGATGGTCTGTTTCTCCCTCTCCATTTCTCTCTTTTTCCTCCGTTTCTCTCAGACCTCCTCATTAGCTTACGTTCAGGAAGCTTTTCATCATTCGGATGAATGACAAGCCTGGTACAGTGGGCCCAGCCGGGGCTCCTGCCCCTCCCCCACTGCACACCCGTGTCACCAGGCAACGCACCACAAAGGCCCCCCTGTTACAAAATAGCTTTTAGGATCAATTGAAATGACTTGCTTTTGTCTGTTTGTCTGGAATTAATTGGAAAGAGTTGAAGCTTTGTTAGAAAATAATTTATTTTTTTCTCCCAATCCCATTCATATGAGGAGACACTAATTGACCTCAGGGACTGCTGAAAAAGATTTGCAAACACAATATGAAGTGTGCTGAGAAAAGGCAAAGACAGTGCCAACATGAGGAGAGGGAAAACACAAATAGTGAAAAAATGCAATAAGTGCACGTATAATTGTGCATTAGCCAGTTATTTATTTTATAGCTTGCTTACAGTTTAGAGCCCTTGGCTGCAAGATGATAATTTCCACCTTGTTTAATTCTCAGATCGTCATGGTGAATTGTGCCGCCGTTGTAATAGGCGACTTCTGAATGAGACTTTAATGAAAAAGAGGAACCCAGGGGGCTGTAAAGGATGAAACAGGAGAAGACAGAGAATGCCTGTAAAAGTGTCTCACTTTAAGCCCATGCTGCTCGTTTGTGTGAATTTAACTCTCGTCAAGAGCGTAGACATAAAGGCGTGTGATTTTGACCATTCAGAGTTTAATACAAAGTGCTAAGGTGAGATGAGAAGTCATCATTCTATATTTTAAAAGCTTTTGGCACAACTCAGAAAGCAGTTAGTGAGAGTGATTTATGGCAGGCTCATGTAAGCCTACGCGTGAGTGTGTGAACGTGTGCATGTGTGTGTGTTTGGAGTGATCGACATGGGCGCTCCATCACCCTCCGACCTTCCTGTCCCCACCCCTTTCATGGCCTCCTGCCTGGGTGAATGCTGAAGCTCCATCCTTACATCTCCTCCTCATCCCTTCTTTGTCTGCCATCCAACAACCCCCCCCCCCCCCCCACACACACACACACACACACACACACTCCTGCTCCTGCCTGCTCCCTCTCTGCTCATTTGCCATGAAGCAAGTCATCTCTCTGTCATATAGATTAGCTGACTAAATGTCATACAGGCTTGTTTTGACATTTGAACATGAAGCCTCTTAGTGTTTCTCTTTAATCCTTGCAAAACCAACATAAGGTCATGCACAGAAAAAATACACAAATAAAAACTCCCCTGCATGTTTGACACTGGAGCATTGGTGACTTCCTCTGTCATCATTTTCAGCAAATGTCATCTGGCATTGCCTTTTAGGCCTCAAGCAAATATAGAAAATCTTGCTTTATTTATCTAAATGATGTCATTTTTCTCATTTACATTCCTGTCTTGGAAATATCCCAAAGTAGTATTGCATATGGACATGCTCTATGACTGACCTGTTCCTTCCTTTAGGTAGGTATGTGGGCTGATGTTAGACCAGAGTGTTCCCCCCTGCTGTGTGGCCAGCACCCCTCCATCTGTCTGTTACTTTGTCAGGAGGATTAAAGAAGAAAGTGTTTTGTTATTTTTTATTCTGCACTGGTGAGGTGAGCTGAGGGGATGAGCGCTGACCTCTGCTGTGTAATTGCACTGAAATCCCTGAATTTGGTCCGTACACCTGCAGACCAAACACTCTGATCTCATTGCCTTTTTCTACATGCTTAGTTTGAGTTGATGTTATTTCCTGTCATACGGTGCTGAATGTCGATCATCTCTGCAGAGCTGGTGGAAAGCTGCTCTGCATTCTTGTATACAAGACAAAGGAAAGAGTAAACAACTGCAGGTCACATTGTCTTCCTCTCCCTTTCCCTTTTCCTCCCATGCCTGTGAAGATGGTGTTTGTCCTCCATGAGTTGTTTTTTGACTTGGAAATGAATGAACAACACTGAATTTCCCTGAAGGCAGCTTTGGATATTTGCATTGATAAATGCTAAAGCTCACTCCTGTGGGGAGGGTGCAGGGCAAATCGCCATTATTTCTGAAGATGACACATCATTGACCTTGAAGCAGTGGAAAATCACCTAAGGGATACTATACTGCCCATTGTACGTCTTATTGTCTTCGTTTACAGAGACAAGGTGGAGGACATGCTGGATTTAGTCTATTGTGCTCATGGCTTTATTTTTAGACTAATTCATACTCAAAGGGACTTTTCTATTAATGGCTGATTGAGGATTTTTATCATAAATACAGAGCTATAACAGCTAGTTCAATTTTGACTTCATTGATGATTCTGCATGATTGAAATCAATAAGGGCATACACGTATTGTTTTACTTTTCACATGTATTTCTTCTTCATTATCTCAGAATTTAGAAATGGACAGCTTAAAGGAGCAAACTGGGAGCACAGTGGTTGATACTGTGCTTTAATCTTGAACAATGATGGGGCACACACACACACACACACACACACACACACACACACACACACACACACACACACACACACACACACACACGCATTAAGAGCCATGACTATCTTCTTTCAGAAGGGAGCTGCTTCACATCATGAGGCATAAGCTGCTGTTTGCAGCGGAATGAGCACTCTTATGCTCTAAAAATATCTGCTTGTGTAAATAACATCACTTGGCAAATCAATCCTCTAAACAGGGGAAGGAATACTGAAGAGTGGTGAAACAGCCGGGCGATGGAAATATTGAACTGCACAAACAAGCATTTTGCCTGTTCCTTCAGGCGCAATGTCTCCATGTTTGACATGGCTTTAATCCTATTTATGTCTTTCCTCTAGTGATATAATATCAAATGCTTTGGTGTTACATGTTTGTTTATATAATGCTCTAAAAAAATAAGCAGATTTGTGCCAAAGAGCTTTTCACACATGAGGAAAGAACAGGAATAAAATACACACATCTGCATTATTGATGTATAGATCTAGCTATATATGTGGATTTACTTACAGAGAAAACATACAAAAGCTTATAGAATAAGAGAATCGGTCACTTCTAAGTGTAATCCGTGAATGTATATAATTAAACCTACATACATTTTTGATGCATGCAACCTACAGAAGAAGATAATCCTGCAATAATTTAGAATGCAGGACAGCTATGTTACTCATGAATGCATCAGAGGAAATAATACCACAAGTTTTTGAAAAGAATTCAGTTTTCTCACGGTAAAAGTGAGGAAATTTTTTAAGGGAGTATCATATTCTGTTTGACATTCAACTGATACTGTAATCATACTGTATATGTAAGTCAGATTCTAATGCATAGCAGTGTTAACCCTCGTTTAATACTATTTAATCAAGAAAGAGTTGGGGACCTAGAGTGTAACCCTGAGGAATCCCTCATGGAATAAAAATGTTTATTTAGATTTTAATGAAGACAGTGGGTGAATAATTAATCTGAATTTTTATTCTAATTTGAATCTGTATGTCTATTTTATCTTGTTTTAGTTTTGGTTAGTGAAAAGCTTGGAAGATGTGAGAAATCTAATCAAAGTGCACAAAAAAAACCCCAAACAGATAAGTGCCACATTGTCATAAGAATCAGGATTTAGTGACCACTTTATTCTGATAAACTCACAGCTTTAATCTCATTCATAACCTCATTAGTTACTTTTTACTTGTGAATTTACTATTTTTTGAATAATGTGTTACCCATTATTTATTAATCATTCAGTATCATAGAAATCCAATTGTTCAAGCAGGGGTTACATTGGAAAACAACTGACTTAAGAAGAGTTTTGTGTTTTTACAAGGCGTAAGAAATTAGATTTACAGTAGTAGATCCAAGTTCAATGTCAGGACTGAACCTTTGTTTGAAGTTTGTGGAGCATGTGTGTGTTTGTCCATGTGTCTGTCAATGGATCTGTCTGTTGGGTAAAGTAATGAAGTCTGCGTTGGTCTCCGGATGTCTCTGGACCACCCTAGCTATTCTCAAACAAACAAATGTAAAGGGGGCCTAAAATTCCTGCTGCCCACTTTTAAGGCTCTTGGGAGGAATTCCTCAGTAATAGAGGTGAGAGGTGAAAGGAAAGAGACCAGAGGCCAGGCCAAAGGTTGGACGGGGCGGACCGGTCTCCAAAATGCTGGAGTCTTGCCTCACAAACTCAACATGGAAATCCTGCTTTGATTTTTACAGACCTATTTTGATCTCCTCTTCACGTTTTAGTGTTTAATTTAAAGTCCATAGAAAATGGGTCTATTATTTAGTCACCACTACTTTAGGTTTAAGCTTAAGGTTAGTCAAAGAGATCAATTCTGTCAGGAGATGGTCCTCTGAAGGGTGGTTGAACAAGGAAATGTAGGTGTGAGTGTGTTGGTGTTCCTCTGAGTGCTGCCTTCACCAGAGGCTGGGCTAGCTCTCGCTGCTGCCCCGTCACCGCGCTTCACTACACTTAACAGAGCCTTTATGGCCAGATTGTGCAGTTAAAATCCTTTACAGGGTCTGCACCATCCACCAATAAAAACACCAAAACTCCCTCTTCCTGTCTTCTCCTTTGGCAGACATTTTACTCTGCATGTGTGAAGATGTAATAAAGACAAAGACAGGCATGAGGTGGAGCCAGTGGTGGGTTTGAGTTAGTGTTAATGGTGGAACAGATTAAACATAATTAAGTTATATTAAAATTTGCCACCCTCAGTTGTTCAGACTCACACACATTCACTTAGAGGTACACAATACACACACATGTGCAGGGGCCCTCAATTCACTTTTCCGTTTTGTTGAAGCAAAGATCAGGAAATGTCCCTGTGGTGGCCAATAAGCAGAAGAGTCGAAGACAAAGGCCAGTCAGTGATGGGCAGGCAGCAGCTCTCCTTAGGGCCTCAGCTACCTCTCTCATCTCCATCCTGTGTGTACATTTGTGTGTGTAGGGGCACCTCTTAGAGCAGAGCAACACCTATTGTTAGTTGTGAAATGCAGGGCAGTGGAGTGGCTGGGAACAGGCAGAGGCAGTGGAGATGTGCAGCCTCTGGTGGCTCTGCTTTGTGCCAGTGGCCTGAGCATTTGTTCTCCTGACCGACTCGGCTAGCTGTGGCTGAGGCCCCCTTTTGTTGCCACTGACTCCGGTTGGGTGTGTTTCCCCTTGTGCATTCCCCCTCCTCTCTTTCTCCCTCTGTTTCAGCATTGACTCAGAAATAGAGGGGTCAGAGGTTATGAGGGGCTGGACGATGGAGAGGGGGGGTTTATCTGGGAAACGGTGACCTTTTTGTGTGCACTAGGGCAGAATACCCCTCCCCTTTTTTAAAAAAAAAATTTCCCCTCCCATTACGTCCCCCCTCCCCAGCGCTCAGCCGCCTGCTCATTCCCCAGTGGGGGGCCCATCCCCCTGTCTGATGGCCCTGGGCCGTGGCAGTGACCTTGGCTTTGGCAGTGAAACAAGGTGGCCAAACCTGCCACGGCATCACGGCTCTTACCCTGCCCTTTACAAACTAGCAACTCAGCAGCCTGTGAGAACAAGAGCGAAATAAGCACATTTTCACTCATTTAGAAAGGACATTTATTTGTCTCTGTCATGTGTTTTCATGGTTTCCTGCGAAGGTGTAACAGTAAGTCTCTGAAAAAAGTCAGCTCCTTGTTAGCACGTTGTTTACAACTGCATATGCTCATCAGTTTCTTCATCCAATTAAATCCATCTATCCATCTTAATACCACATATCCTGTCCAGGGTTGCGGGTGGCCGGAGCCTATCACAGCTGTCTTAGAGTGACAGGCAGGGTACACCCAGGACTGGTCACCAGTCAGTCACAGCGCTGAGACAGAAACAGACAACCTTTCATGTGCACACTCACATCTACAGGCAATTTAGAAATCCAATTAAATACTTATGTTAAATATCAAAGCTTTGTTCACTATTCTCTGAAGTCATGTCATAGACGGGAGTTTTCAGCATTTGGTCGTGTGTGTGTGTGTGTGTGTGTGTGTGTGTGTGTGTGTGTGTGTGTGTGTGTGTGTGTGTGTGTGTGTGTGTGTGTGTGTGTGTGTGTGTGTGCATTAACTTTGCAGTCACTACATTTGATAAGGAATTAAATGAAAAGATACTGAGTTATTGGAGTCAGTGCAAAAGAAAACTAATCTTTACTCTTTCCTCCCTGTGGTTGTCACACAGAGATGGAGCTCCTGAAGTGTGTGGGGTTAAAAGCCTGCCAGGCTCCAGTATTTGGAGTCGGTCACCAGGGATGAAATGAATTCCACAGGAACCAATTAGAAAAGGTAGCTGCTGGCATAGGATGAAAGATTTCTGGGATCACCAATTTCCTCTTGACAACCTGTTTGTAAAGTCTGGAGTTTTGTTAGCAAGCATTACTTTTGGGAGTCTAACGATTAATATAATGAACAATTTAATTTCAACTTCTCAGCTGTGTGTAGCAGAAAAAAGGGCATCTCAAAATTTATCTGACCAAGTATTATTCAGGAACAAAGAAACTCAATGTTAATACTTAAAAAAACAGAAAATTCCTTAATTTTGATTATTTTTTAAACATATTTGTGATGCTTATCTGCTCTTTTTGTCCTACATTATTATAGCACTTATTAGTTCTGGATTTTGGGTGGTCAAAAATGGACAATATTTTGGCATGAACATAAGCTAATTAGTACTTTTCTACAGTTTTCTGACAAGACGCTGATATCCATATGATAATACATGATAAAGCATTCAGTTATTCCTCCAATCACTTTATTTGCAAACATATGCCAAGAGTTATCTTGATAATAGAGTTAATTTAATCAGGATGGAGACGTGAGGTGACTTGGCAGCATTCATTTAGTGATTAAAGTGGCAGAGCAAGTAGGTCACAGCCAAATAAGCTGCCATCAGTAGAGCAGGCCGGGGTAGATGAAAGGGGAGAAAAGTGGGGAGCAAAATAGATGAAGCATGTGTCGGTGGTCTCAAATGATCTCTGGGCCCCTCCGGCTCTGGAGACTGGACCTTGAACCAGGAAGGAACATTCCATTCCGATGCTGTGCCGCGACCTCCTGACCTCGCCAGCTTTGTTTCAAGGGCAGCTTTCGACAGGCAGCAGGATACAGAGCAACGGCAGCGGGCTCGCTTAGCTTGAAGAAGCACGCCTCTGCTGTTAGAACATGTCGGAAAACTGCTCCCCTGACCCCAGACTCATAATTTCTCACTGTAACACACATTACCTACACTTAACATCAAATAAATGCACTGACATGAACATGAGCCTACTCTGGCACAGGCTTATGGTCAGTAGCTATTCATATCTAAATGCTTTAGTGAAAAAAAAATACTGCACACACATATTCCTGAAGCCTTTTTTCCTTCATGGAAGCACATTTGAAACATTTAATTCAATTTCCACCTTAAGAGATGTCATAGCAATTTTAGGATCCATCATAGGAAACACTTCAACAGGACTCCTTTCAGAAGCTGCTCAGGGGATGAGATGTGTTTATTTTATAACCTCATAAAGTATTTGTATCATCTGTCCAACTGCAGCCTTTAATCATATTTATGGATGTATCCCCGTGTTTTTTTCTCCATAGAAGTGCTTTAATGTCATGTGTTAGTGAGTTGTAAGGCCGACCATTTCATTGCCACAGCGTGAAAAGATGAAACACGATGCTACAGTGTAATGGCCCTTTCCATTTGCCAGCATAGGCATTATTTGTGAGTAGGAAGACAGTTTTAGGGGGTTAGCTGGCTGATGGCAGGTTGGAGAAGCCTGTGATATGTGCTTATGTCTGACAGCTTCCAGTAGTGCTCCTCCCACCCACTGCAGGGAATAGTGGAGGGAAGAGCATGACAGTGGGAGAAACCCCACTGCAGGCTGTTAGCCTTTGTGTTTTAGGAACATTACATTACATCATATCTACCAGCAGAGGACAGAGACATTTATGTGAGATTGAGGAGATGCTTAGAAATCCTGAGTGCTGACTTAGGGGTTAGCAAAACACTTGTAGTATGAGAGATATTACAATATTTATGTTAATGATAGTCGTTTAATTTCAAGATGGGCATTTCCACCCAAAACAAAACAACCCCCACCCCACTCCCCGCTCCAAGCACACACCAACACTCAGCCACTAAGGCTCAACCAGATTAAATACAATAGGTGTTGATTTTTTTTTTCTGTCTGCAAAATATATAATGTACTGTGAATGAATGTTTTTTTTTTTTATTTACATAAAATCATTACCCAATCATGCACTCCTCCCTTTTTCAATTATTCAACATGGATAAACATGAACCACAGAGTCTATCAAACTGTTTTGCTGAGTGTGACTTAAAGGCAGGGTTGGTAGTCATGGAAAACTAGCATGAATTTGAATGTAGCATCTCCTCCAGACTCCGTTTAGCCCCTGCCCTCCCACATTCAGAGCTCCTCCAAAATGACGCCCTCACTCACATGTATGAGCGCCACTGATTTGCGATCATATGATCGTGACAGACTCAAACTGGTCCTCAGCACATTGTTTTTGTTTGCACTGCGTATTAGTAATCAGGGTATAGGTAGTTTTTTTTTTTTTTTCGCCATTTTGGATCCCTCTTGGTTATGCACACTGATTTAGGGCTAGTGCATGCCAGTGACATGTAAGCACAGGAGGGCAGAATGACAGGAAGGGATTTTATTGGTCTAACAAATTGAATTGGCTGATGTTTTTCTCAGGTTTACTCCTGCTGTAGACAGTGTATATTTTTCACTCTATTTTAAGAACACATCATGCATTGATTGCCATTGGGACATAATGATCATTTTAACTAGAATAACAAAAAGTGTATCTGAATCTGCTTACCAACACTGCCTTTAGGTTGGCAGAGCTAACACCACCAGCCTTTAGACCTCCTTCCAGGTAAACATCTACATTTACATGGTGGTTACCCTTTTCCATGACTTTATGCCAGTTTAAACAGACTCAGCATACGTATGGCTTAATGTCTGTTTTGTGCAGCAAAATACTGCTGAACAGGCTGTGAAACAAGATGCTATCTGTCATCTGGGCTTGTTTGCATCCCGGTTGTAAAACAGAATTTCTGTTTTACCAACACAAAAATACTAATAATATTTTAACTGCCTAGTAATGCCGGTGATATCTATAGATCTTTTTTTTTTTACCTAAAAAATAAGAAATTTTAGATAAATTGAATAATAATTTTTAGTTTTATTAACCCTGAGATGGTTTAAACAATCTGTAACACCGTGCAAATAAACAAAGAGCCAGAAATGTACCCTTTGAGCTGCAGGGAACGTTAGCGATTCAGTTTATAATCCTTGTTAACTGACAGGAATCTTACATGCAGTAAGGAATCGCTGAACAAAGTCTATATTTTATTCCATTGTTCATAAGCTCTAGCTTTGGGAGTTTTCCTGTAGAAAAAAAAAACTCTTTCAATGTATGTAAATCCAGAGCTGCCCTTTGTTTACTTAAATCCTGAAACTGTATTTCATTATCTGATGGAGGAGATATGCCTTCATAACATATACAGTATCTGTACAGTCTTTTGTTTGCACTCATGATAGATACAGGCGGAGACAAAGGGCTTTCATTTCTCACCCACTGTCACATAACACTAAGTGGTTATGACAGGGCCTGCACTTGCCTTTCCTCATCCTCCTTCTCAGCTCCTCTTCCTCAGTGATTATTTTCCTCCCCATGAATTGGTTTGAACCAGACTCCATCATGCAGTGGGCGTGGTTGAGGAGTCACATGTGCACACAAAAAGAGCTCAGGGGTTACTGATTGTATATTAGCATAAATTCATCGGGATTTGCCACTTTCGGACTCAAGTGTGTGTGTGTGTGTGTGTGTGTGTGTGTGTGTGTGTGTGTGTGTGTGTGTGTGTGTGTGTGTGTGTGTGTTGGGGGGGGGGCTTCCTCAGATCAGTGAGGGGCAGTTATATCCCTGGTGACCACAGTCAGCTGGCAGCTTGAATGGAGGGAAGGAGGGAGGGAAAGAATAGAAGGCTGACTTTTTTCATTTCCAGCTGTCCCAACAAGAAGATGAGGTTGTAGGGAAAAAATCTTAATGTCAAAATACAAGGCGATGCCATACAATATCTGCTGCTCTCTTTGTTATCTGAAATGCCTCATCATGCATGTAAAGAGCAGTATTTTTCAGATTTTACTCCACTGCTTCTCTCTTTTCCTGCGCTCCATTTTATGCATTTAATTTTGAGTTTCAGTTCTCATGTCTGGTTATGAATACGTGAATGATTGTCTTTGAGTTCCTTCAAAGCATGCAGGGGTGGGCTGAATATGCCCCCTCCCATCTTGTTGGTCATGATTGATGTTGCAGCATCTCCCCTCCCAGTCATTTAGATCATATTTACAGAATAGAGCATCTGGGCTTTTGATTCTGCCTGTCTGGATCCTCCATTTAGCCCAGTGTGAGCAGAGTGCCAGACCTCCCCTCAACAAGAGAGCTATAATTTACCATTAACGTATTATTTTTCTCATAAAGCTTTTATATAACTCTAATGGTCTTGATCATTCCTTCCTCATCATTCCACTCCCTCTGTTGTGTCACAATTTCAGGCTCCTCCTCTGCTATGTTTAGTGTCAGTGCCCCCTGTGAACGCATCTCTGTTTGCCACACACGTGATGGCACCGTGTTGCCCAGGATTGTGATTAATGGCCGCAATTCAGCCTGAAAAATTCCCTTGAGTGGTTGCCAGTTGGCTTACGCAGAGAAGAAACTCATTACTGCTGTCAGTTGAGCTGACGGAGCAGGGAGGGGTGTGAGTGATAGTGCGTGTGTCTGAGTGTGTGCATGGATGACAGAGAGAGAGAGAGAGAGAGAGAGAGAGAGAGAGAGAGAGAACTCACTCACTGTGCATGTCACTGAGCACATACATGTCTGACCACCTTTTGCTGCGTTTGAGCCATCATGCATGAATAAACGTGTCCACTTGTTAAGCTGAGCAAAGTGACAGTGTACCCAGGGCTGGTATCCAAGTAACTCTGATAATTTCTCAGAAATGCTTGAGCCTGTTTCTGTCAGCGCCCTGCACACACAAACATTCCAACTTCTTAATGGATAACCTGTGTGCACCCTGCTGCTTTATGACCACAATCACCCTCCTCTACAGTATGTTACATATGTTTAAAAGATAAGGATTTTTATATTCGTCTCTTTTTTACACATTCCCATCCCCCTTTCATAGATAAACCCTCTCTTATCAGCTGTAAGGTAAGAACAGCAGGATATTACTCCAACTTTAAGTCAATTCCTGTGAAATTAATGGAAAGGTTTTCATTTAAAACATAATAATAGCCTGTCTACACTTATTAAAAAATGAAAGGCGTCAAGCAGGAGAGCTGAGAAAAGACAGGAGAGAAAGCAGTTTGAAATGAGCTAGGCCTGCACAATATGGATAAGCAGAGAAGTGTGCCATTCACCGACAGATAGCTATCTACATTCACTGACACCACACACGCTGCTCAAAGAGAAAGATTTGAGGAAACACATATACATTCTACATATGTAAAGCTGCTCCATGTGTGGCTCAAGCTTTTACTTTGAAGAGACTGGGAGATAAATCCAATTTCATGTTTAATTCATTTGATTTTTTTTTTTTTTGCACAACGCATGAAATAAATTGTTTTATGTTTCTTTTTACAAATATCAAATCCTATCTTCTACAGCATAAAGCACATTTTTATTAGAGAAAACTTGAAAAAAAATCCAACCCTTAAATTGTAGGCAGGGCTCTTTGTGATCACGTTTTTAATGAGTGGAGGTTCAGTGACTGAGGGGAGAATCTTGAGAAGCAGGTTTTGTAATAAAAAGTTCAGCCAGAATGGTCTAGTTATTAGGGTTGATAAAGTAAAATATTATTCTGAACTTTTAGTGCCAGAAGTGAGCATAATTTTTTTTAAAAAAAAGCTTTAGTTTTGACTTTTAATCGGAGAGAAGTTTAATATGAGATGATGAAACACAGAAACTTATCTTGTGTTAATTATGATAATCATGCTCTGAAAACAGCACTTAACAATAAACTGTTTTTTATCTATATGTGAGTTAAACACAAGTGCAACACACTGGCCTGTTTTAACAAAGTGTTAAATTTTAACTACTAAAAGAGCTGCTGCAACTCTGTCATAGGGTAAAATATCACACACTTTCAAAGGTGTAATTTTGTCTTTTTAGTGTGGACCAATTTAAAACTTTTAAAGTGTTGACTCCATATGTGTTAGATTAACACTGCTGATTTTGCTTTGCAAGAGGTATCTTGAGCTATCTTGAAATTACAAGCTGTATCTGGACTTCTCTGGTGACTATGGTTTATACATATTAAGGTAATGAGATAGTTTACTAAACCAGACAGGTACGATTGTTAATGGCTGAAACAAACCCAAAACTATTTCATTTTGTCACAGTGGTCTCGATGCTCTCCTAACAGGTATGTGTTAGTTCGAGCTGTAATGTTTGACTAAAATATGGTCATGATAGGAATTTATACTTTTGCTCTAGTGTGCACTAATATGTACGGAAGATGAGAACAGCCGTGGATTTTTCTTTTTTTAATGCACTGTTATCTCATGATAACAACTTATTATCACGTTATCTCGAAATGACAAAGATTGTTTTTTTGTGACAGTGAATTATATAATAACACGTTTGTCTTGATTTTAACATACAAGAGCTGCCATGAACGGCTTCCAGCCACTGGGTGTAGCTGTAGCCTACCAGGAACTGACACTTTGTTTTTTTTACTTTGGGGCTACCAGGTTAGCAGATGTGAGGCATAGACTGTATAAAATATGGACATGGTCTCCACGACATAACCTTTCTGTTCCTGATACAGTCAAATGAAGCCAATCATTGGACAGGGTCATCTTGGATATGACGCGGACCTATAGCTTCATTTCTAACAGCTATAGGGCGCCCATCAGTCACATGAGCTGAGCCAAGTCTCTGATTGGACAAACCCGTAATCCTAGTATCGTCTAAACCGCTGAGTTAGAAAAAAAATTTGCTCATTGTACAGTGTGTGCCGATAGCAAAATCAGGGTTGGGTTTCAGACCCAAGCCGTTTTTGAACCAGGCTCTAAGTATGCTTTTTAATGCCACAAAAGTCTGTTTTTCTGGCTTGATATGTACGTGATTTCCAGTTTTTCTGCAGCCAGCCTCTAGCAGGTTCTCCATGAGCAGCAACTTTTAGCACTTCTGCATAGGCGTCATTTTTCTCTACCAGATGTTGCCCCTTGATGAGAGGCTGAAAAACGCCTGTCTATTCAACTGCTTCAGCTAAGCTAAGGTAAAGAAAATGTGGGCTAACCTCAACTTTGCAATGTAATGTGAGACGTGATTAAACGTATAGTAATTTATTTAATAGTGCTTTGGTCCTGCCATCGAAATAATAATTCATTAACATAAGAAAACGATCTTTGTTATATTGAGATAATGAGAAAATAAGTCTTTGTCACGATAACAGTGCTTTAAAAAAGAAAACAAAAATCCATGGCCTTTCTCGTCTTCTGTGGGTCTGAATTCTTTGTGGTCAACCACAGAAAATTATTGTTGGTCATTGGCTTTATATTCAGTGATACATCTTGTGATCTCATGAGCTCTCATGAGATCACAACATTTAAGTCATCATTTCCTGTCTTTTCAGGGTGATGATCTGCAAAGTGTTTTTTCATATTGCTTCTATTCCCTGACTTGAAGGTCACTGCAGTCTGTCAGTGTCGGCATTTTGTGTGTGATTGCCCATCACTTCTTTCTCATTTCTTGACAAAGAAACAGAAATACTTTCAAACATCAGATTCAAACGCCACCAAAGCATCCACAATTTCAAAATCATCTTGCTGTGCTTGAGCTGAGGTAGTGTTTAGTGTGAGTGCAACAGATGATGGGAAAGCATCCTAGAAAAATTGGTGGCAGTTAAGTAAAACTATTGTTTTTTGGCTGTTTTCCCGATCTGAGATTTGTACTAAATGGACATTGAGAGACTTCTGACTGTTGGGTCATTATGAGTTTGTTATTTTGAAGGTTTGACAGGATGTGTTTTTTGGAAGCAGGGATGTGACAGTTTTGAACCCAAAAGAGGCACCGAGGAGCAGATTAATGACCAATGGGAACGACGCAGCTGAGGCACGGTAGACCTCCCTTTTGCAGCTACAGTGTGTGTGTCAGTGTGTCTGTGTGTCTGTGTGTTGGAGGGGGTTGACGAAGGGGTAAGATTTACAAAGCAGTGTTTGAGCCATTTGGGGAGCCCAGTTTAGTGAGATGCAGTGGAGCGCATGGGCCGGTCCCGCCCTGCGTCTTTCAGATGTCCCGTGGGAGTGCCAGATGTGGGGTCATCCATCTACTCCTGATTCAGACCAGCCCCCCTCAAAATCATTGTCAGATGCAGACTTTAAAACTGCATGCTGCTCTCTCAGGAAGAAACAAGGGCATTTATAAAGGTGTTTTTATCTCAGAAAACCTCTCCAATTTTTGCTTTTCCCCCAGGCAATGTACATCTTCAAGAAACAGAAGCATAAAGTGAAGACTTTAAGCGCGAGATTCGTCGTAGCCTCCTTAGACTGGCCTCACTAACCAACAGTTGTCCTCTAATGAGGGGGAAGTAATGTGTGTTGCACTGAGGAGAATTGTGATGCCAAATGTCCATCCAGGTTGTTATTCAGAGCTGCTGCTGTCTGTGAGCATCGCTTATTTCTGGCCTCACAAAACAAGAGGCGGAGACGAGCCAAAGAAGAATTTAATGGCATTTCCATTTGAATATAAACGTTATTTTTACCGCAGATGTCCCTAAACGTTTTCAGATATTTCAAACTCTCGACTTCTAAGAAAGGACAGGAGAGGACATAGGATAAAGCAGTGCTATGGTTTGTGTTTTTGTATAGGGAGTGTACAGTGAACAGGCTGAATAAAGGACAGCCCATAACTCATGTGGATATGAGCTCATATATACTGGTCGGGTGATGGGAAAGGCATCTCATTTGAATTCTAAAGCAGGCAGTTGCATGCTGAGGTATTGGCGATATTAATTAGATACGTAGCCTCTGGGCAAGAGGAGAATGGCACTGTGAAGATATAGCCTGTTCTCAGAAACAATCAAAGGTGTGGAAAGGAAGAGTGACAGCTTCTTTTCAGGTGTATTAGGCTCGCCAATAAATGCCTGAAGAAATGTGTTTTTTATAGCTCGATGATTTCCAAACTGGCACAAAATATTAAACATATTACAAAGTACTTTGTATTATCATGTCCTTGTCTCAGTAGCAATGCTGTGCTACATCTGTGTGAGGGTGCACGTGTGGACAAAGTAGGTGAATTTGTTCTTTTCTGACAGCGCAAACCCTGAAGGAAAGCTCACTAAAACACTCAGGAGGGAAGAATTTCATTAACTTTAGAGACTTTCTTTCTGCTACCTGGTGTGTTAAAGAGGAAAGAATGGGAGAAAATCAGCAGTCTGGAGTGATCTCAGATCCTGACCCACTTACAGGTGAGCTTCAGCTTGCTTTAACATATTCTTCTAGTAAGTATGGTTTCTGTCTGAACATTCTCCTCAGAGGGATGACTGCTGCTTTAGTGGACATAAAGATGGACGGTACTTCTAGGATGTATGAATAATTCTCCCCATCCAAGCCTAGCTAAGGAACAACAAAGTTTCCAGAGCTTTTTAATCATTTACAGAGAAACCTTCTGTAAATAAAATAAACACTGTCTGGGTTTGTGTAGTGGAGTGCAGGCAATATGGATGGGACTTCAGTTTTGGGGGCAATCCTATTGGCAACATCCTTTTGTAAGGTGGTAATTTGGCAGAGGGACAAACTATGCGGAGGGCATGTTCAGAGGGGTTGAAACTACAAAAGGAAGATATTATGTTGCATCTGTTTTTTTAAAGGGGATGTTCTTTTTTTCCTTTAACCTGATAAGTGACACTGAGGTGATAGCTAGAATCCGTATGGAGTTAAATACAACACTGCAGCTCACACCTGTTAACTCTCCTTTTTTTTTAAGCCATCAGATCTTTCTTCTGTGTCTCTTAGTTGTTTAATGAGTATGCACTTTTAGGCCCAGTTAGTCTGTAAGTGATACAAAAGACTCCCTCTTTTTGTCCTCACATGTTAAATCCCTTCTTTGTTGCCTTCGGCCTCTCCGTGCAACACTTCTGCGACACTTTTTTACTCCTAATAAAAAGAAACAATAATAAGAAGTTTGGCACAGACAAGAAGAAACACTGGTGGTTCATTTCGAATCAAATGCTACCTTTCATGGTGCTTGTTCATCTGTTATTTTACACCTCCTCTCTCTGCTGTCCTCCCCCCTATCAGCTCTCTCGCTCTCCTTTTCCTCCCTTGCTTGTCTCTAATCTAACCAAAGCTGCAACTGGGAATCATTTAAATAATCCCTTAATTTTCAGCATCTGTTGTGCTTTAATGGGTCCCTCTTTAATTAGGCTCTGCATGCTGAAGTGAGTGTAGGGGGCTTAGTGTGCAGATTTGGGGCTACAGAGAAAGAGCAGGAGTACAGGAGTGGGAGGAGCAGAGGCCAGAGGGACTGTTGGGAGTTGGTGTGGTGTGTGGTAGAGGGGACTGTATGTGGTGCAGGCAGGCAGGCAGGAGTAAGGGGTGTGGCGGTAAGAGGGGCACAGTGCAGGGCATCCGGGGAGGCCCAGGCTTTGTCCCTGGGGGGAGAGGTGAGGAAGAGCGGGGGGTGGGGTTGGGGGGTTGTAAAACAACACTGAGCAACATACATATTTCCCATCACACTCCCTTTGTGAAACCAAAAAGCTTCTCTACTCCTTAATAGTTCTGCTAATAGATGACGTGAATATATAATAGTTTGCGTTTTTACACTGAGATCATGTTCAGTGTGAGGAGTTTCTTTCAGTGGTTGTTCAGCTTTGGTAGTGTTATTATTTTAACTGAATAATAACCAAAGTAAACAAAAAAACTAAATGACTTTACTTTCATTACTATATGGATTATTGACATTTAGTAATCTGATGGATTAAATATTGTCACTCTCGATAGTTTGCACAAGGAAAACTGACAGTTAATAATGCAATTATCACTGGTCAAATACTGGGTCTAAGATGTCACATAGCCACTTTCCACTAGCTGTAGGCTGGAGTTTAGGCTGGTAGTTTTTCATACAGCTATAATGCTATAATCTGAATGTAAACCAGGTTGGATAACAGATGGCGTCTTGCTGTGCGATGCTGTTTGTCAGTAACTGGACCTGGAAAATGTCACATGTGGGCTGTGTCATTCAACCAGAGTAATGTGTAACCATCAGGTATGTAAATATTAATCTGCATGGATGACCAAAGGCCAGTGGTGCTAACTCCGCTAACCCCAGTTTCACTCTGCAACCCAATCTGACATTGCTTACCTGCAAATTCTGTTATCCCACATTTATCCATGTCATATAAATCTTGCTCTGTTGTGACTGTTTTCTGAGTATTATCTTACCTTCAGACTAGTCACGTCGTCAAAATTTTGATTATCAAGAAAATTAGTTGTTTAGAACATCCTTAATATATATTTAAACATTTGTGAAGCCCCTTGATGTTGCACATTTCAGATTAAGGCTTAAATCAGTGATTTATTTTATTTTATAAATTATGTTCATGTTCTGTTTCTTTCATGGAGTAAGGGAAATCCTAAAAATAGGTCCCTCTTAATTCACAAGAATGAATAGCTGAATGTTTTTTGGTTTTTTTTGTCCAAACAGGTATCTTTTAAAGTGTTAACTATTGTAGCCGCTATGGTTGTCCCTTCCAACCCCTGCAGGGGCTTTTATAATAGCACCCATCATTCTTACTACATTTAACTTACTGTGCACAAGCTGCACAGTATCGATCAACACGGAAGACGAAGGACAAACACACCAATGGAAAGCCTAATGCAACAAGCCTGCTACATGAGCAGAAAGATGATTAAAGTCCAGTTAAAACAATTTTTAATAAATTCACTCAAGTAAGGAAATCTGTCATGTACAGCTGTGTGTGTGCAACACCAACAAGTGCAGAATTAGAGAAGTCATGTAGGAAAACCATTAAAATTTTTTTCTTCCTGCCTTGGTTATTGTGCAGTTATGACTCATGGTGTCAGAATCTCCTCAACACCACTACATCTGGAGCCCCGTTCAATATTTATGACTTAAAAACCATCTATGTTATCTTGAAAGTAGTGTAGCAAGTGGAGGCAATTTTCATTCTGTTGTTAACTCTCTATACCTGACCAAAATGTTTCTACAGTTAAATGAGTGAGGATTAAATCAAGTTGACATTCATAGTTCCTAAATGAGGAATCATCAGTGACATATTTGTTTGTATGTTTCTTTGTTTGTGAAATCTTACAGCCATTCGTTTGCCATGAAGTGTGATACACATATTTATTTCTGTATCAGGATGTGGTTTAAAAAAATCAGCTGGCATTGTTTCCTCTGTAATCAGTTTCAACTTTTGCCATGCTGATGACAAACTTGAACTGAATACTTGCACATACCTGTTGCTAAACTGAAGCAACATTGTCATAATCGAGATGCACAAAAAACTGAGGAGTAATTTTCATTTTAAAGTAGAACTGGAACTCTGATTGATGGCTGTGCAGCTTTAGAAATGAAACGTAATCTCAAGAGTTAGGTCCCACGATATGAATCACATCACTGGTGTATTGGTAGAAGAGCTTTCGATATAAATGGTCCATCAGTCTGGTTTCTGAGTACTGCTTCACCCATCTGTAGCTGCACATCTGCCAGCTGAGCCTGACTAGAAGCTGTGCAGCTCATGCTGCTGATGCTGATGGTGTTGCAGGTTCTGACTCAGGAAGGTGTTGATGTGCCAAAGCATTAAACACAGGGAATGAGTGTGTGTCAGAGGAAGATGGGGTACAGCCCACGCACATGCAGCCCTTCCCTTTGCAGGTGATGAGCATCATGCACCACCGACCAGCAGATGGATCACAGTAGTGCCCAAGCTTCTGGTGCTGGGTGGGTGTGCAGGTGGGTTGTTGGGGGGGGGCATAGCCAATAAAATATCACATCTGCATTAAAATGCCATCTCTAGGGTCCCAGTACTGGGGCTTGCTATTTCAGGGTTGCCTATTTAAAGGCTGTTGAAGTGTGGGCTCTCCACGCTGGAATAGTACCGTACGCCATCTCCATTATTTATGGGCCTCATCTCTATTTTACTGGTTTACCAAGGTGGGGGAGGGGCAGCTATGGCAGTCATCAGCGCTGCTGCTTGAACAACATGTGCTTAATGATGTCACAGGCTTGAGAGGACTTGTGGGGGGTGGGGCGAGAGGTGTGATGAAGAGCCCAGCAAACGGTTCAAATTGTACAGTGGAGGGGGTTGGGGAAGTGGGTGGTTGATGAGGGTAGGGGGGTGCTAGAGGGGAGATGGGAGGGAGGTTCACTGAAGCCTTACACCATTGCTGCAGGTTTGAGTGGTGCTGGAGGATGACTGTCCCTCTGCTGGCATCATTACCTCTTTCATATCAATGAATCACCCCACAAAGGAATAGAAAAACATCCACGTGACCAAAAAATGTGGACATCTTGTCAGTTGGGCTGGTTTGGACACTGCAGCAGGATTTTCACAGTTTGGGTCCTAATAGCTTGTTAATTATTCTCTGATGAGCATTCTCTGTAAATGTGTGTGTGAGTGTCTTTAACTGAGCAGGAAAGAAATGGATCATTACTTTAGAGCCATTAGGCAAAAAAATACATCAACTCAGGGTCATTCACATAATCACCATCTAATCTACATTTCTTAATTAGATTGATTTGATCGTCTAAAATGAAAAAAGACTGAAAACTCACACAATTTCTGTTTTCTAGTGGTGTGGAATTGAATGACGTGGAAATCTGTCAGTATTGACCACCCTTTTAGCTGGTCATTGACCCCAAATACCAATAATCAGTAGTAGTAAATCTGCACTTGGACTCAGAGTTCATCCCTCTTTTTACTTTGTGAAATTTAATATAAGTGTGTTTGATTTTTACACCTCTGAATTTTTTTGTTTTGTTTTGGGTTCCTTTGGTATCTTTTACTTGTGACGCACATAATAGGGGGCTTTTCCCCTCACTTGTTGGGTGTTATTAGATAACCAGAGTTTTGACAGGTTCTGATTTACAGCTCAGCTTCCCTCCTAAATCACCACGCTTCACATTTCCTGTCATTGACCTTCAGTCACATTACTCCCTCGCTCATTTGTCTTTTGTCGTTGGCACTGAGGAACCGTCAAACATGTGCAAGGAGCAATCTTCTCCCTGTGCACTTGTGTATGGATTTCTTTTTAGTATGCACCCCAGCCATTCTCTCCCCCCCTTGTTACTGTAATTAGACCTGCTCCATTTAAGCCAGCAGCATCATGCTGGTAGTGGACAGTCTTTAATCATGTGTGAGTGTCTGTCAACACTTAGTAAAGGAAGAGTGAAAAACAATAGAGGAACCTGTCTGTTGTGGCTGAGTGTTGGGATAAGTGAGAGTGCCTCATTGCTTTGTGTGTGTGTGTGTGTGTGTGTGTGTGTGTGTGTGTGTGTGTGTGTGTGTGTGTGTGTGTGTGTGTGTGTGTGTGTGTGTGTGTGAAGGGAGATCGATACAGATGTGGGTTTTTGTTGCTGCAGCTCTTTGCATTTCCAGTATGTATATGAAGTGAAGCCAAGCTGTATCCCTTTGGTTTGAGACCACTCGCATAAAAACAGATAAAAATAAATGTGCGTGATCTGTTCTCCTTTACATAAAACACGGCTGCTTAACAACTTACTCAGCCATCTGCGTACATACCCCTTGTTGTGACTTTTCCGATTGTGTCTGATTCTATGACTTTGTCGATACTGGCAGGGGTGTGGGCCTCTTAGAGAGCTCATGTTTTATGTATGAGGAGGGCCAAGGGTGGGGCCCGTTGGGGGGGTGATGTCGGCGGTCACACAACAGCAAGATCAGCGGACACCATGACTACTTGGCAAAGATGCACATAAAGCTCCTATAGGCACTGGTCCTCTTTTGTTCTTCACATTCAACTGCAAGTTTGTTTCTTCTGCCGTGTCCCCTGTACTCAGCAGTGTGTGTGAGAGTGCACCTAATTTGAGACGCTTCCTAAGACAGCAAGTTTTTTTTTTTTTTTTTTATCTCATTATTCTCTCTGAGCTCCTTGTTTTAGTTTCATTGTGTCCTGATGGATTTCTAGCTGTTGTACTGTACCTAACCTTTCTGCATCAGCAGTGACAGCAGAGTCTTCAGGGCTTTTTTTCAGCACTATTCTCAGCTTGTGTCCGCCTCAGGCCCCATATTACAGAAAACAGAAAGTGTTGCTGATTGCTTTTGTCAACACTCAGTCCCAAAGACGTGATCACCCATGAAAATGTTAGCTCTGTGAGGTTTTTTTTTTTCCTCTTTTGTACTGCAGTGAAGTCAACCTAAAGCATTTTATGGCTGCAAGGTTGTGAGCCTCTTCTGGAAAAATTACAGTTGGGCCCTTGAGATAAGCACTTTCGCCGTATAACTCAGTGAAATGCACACTTGTATTTAGTGTGGCCTTACTGTAAAGTGGTGAAAGTAAAAGTCTGAAATTTACTAGCTGGCTGTCAAGGCGGTTTTATCTCAACACACAAAATAATAGAAAGTGAATGTGTTATCTCTACACACAGAGAACTCCTGGCTTACACAAAGTGAACTGTCACTACTGGAAGAATACTAAATTAGCATGTTTAAATTTTCATCAGCGCTCCATATATCCGTTCAGAGATCTAAGGTCAAGTCGTGTTGGAGAATGCCACATTTCTCATTAAGCTCTACTGCCACTCTATATTAAGTATCCCTCTCAGTGTTGTTCTCCATATTTCTCATGCATGAGCTACAGTGCATACAGAATCGTTTGAAAAGAGTCATTTCAAAAAACGCTATCTGTATCTGATTATCAACCTGTTACAACAGCAAATGTAAAACAGCATGTTAGGAGAAAGCACTCAACACAACAGAAGATACGTCAGTAAACAAATGAAACTTACTGTTTACAAAAACGACTGAAGCAAAAGGGAGAGCAGACAACAGTCAGGCATATCTCAAACGTATAATACAAACCCTCTGAGAAGAGCTGCTTACGCCTTACTCATTTTGAATGTAATGAGTGAATGCAGACGACAGGTTGGGAAGAGCAGGAGGTTATGAAATAATAAGGGGTCCATCCCTCTTGTTATGCTAACAGTGTTCAGATGAGTCCTCCTGCGTCCAAGTTAATTATGGTTGACATTTAAATGAGTACTCTTGTGTCGGAGAAGGTGGGAGAGCTGTGGAAGAAGTGGGCCTCTCTCTAAATTGAGTTTGTCTGAGGCTCCAACTCTGATGCTTCCTTTGTTCTGCAGATATGTGAAGTGCAGCTGAATGAGGCTCTCTGTAGGGATGCCGATGCTTATTTTGCTACACGGGGATGTTGATGTTGGTCTGCGTGGCGTTTCTGTACACATACAGCTTTTAAAACTTGTACTAAATGAGAGCATATGGCAGGATTCCGTACGCTTGCAATGCACTTTACATACTTTCTGCAGAGAATTGAGCAAGTGAAGACTTTGGCTCAGCTACAGCTACACATTGTTTGAGGAGAAATAATAGACATACAACTTAAACATGTTTTGATATGATGGAATTTGTAGGGCCGATTTTTAATTCCTCTACACGAATGCAGCGCGCTTGGATTATAAGATATGAGTTAGGTATTCCAAACTCCTTTCTAATCTCTGCCCCAGGTTATAGATAACCATACCACAAGCAAATGTAGTACAAGAAGTCACCAATGGCACTTTGTACGAAAACATTAATGTGTCCCAATATCTAAATCATGCTGCAGACACCTGAGACACACAATCTATAAAAGTGTCCAAACCACAAGAGGACTTTTTTTTTTTTGCAAAGGAGAGAAACTTTCTTTAAAGTCTAAGAGAAAGCTGGCAGCAGTGATTCACCTCCCTTTCGTCACTCTGTATTCTTTTATTTATTGGTTCAGCATTATGATCAGTTACATGTATTAGATTTTAGACAATGAATACATCCTAAAGCGAGCAACTCTGCATTGAGTTTAGCCATTTTTCAACCAGCCAGCATCCCCTCCTTTGAAACACCCCGCTCTTATGTTTTATGGTTTGTTAATAAATGTATGCACATTGAGGCTTGTAGTTGTAAAGTTATTTTATTTTTCCCTTGCAAACATAATGAAAGGATAACATAAACATATCATGAGGATATCACCATACTTTGCTTCCTCTTTAAATATGTATGTTTGTGTATGTGCCAGGCTTGCCAGCAGCCAGGCTTGTTGTTCTGCAGCTGTGTTGTGATGTTATGACCTAATATCCCCCTTCTCTTCCTCCCTCTACAGCCATGGCAGACTTCCATGTCCAACCCGAGTCAGTACATGTTGAGGAGTCTGGAGTGGCCAGATTCCAGTGCCAGATCCACGGTCTGCCAGAGCCTGCTATCAGCTGGGAAAAAGACAGACTTACTGTGGACACGAAGGACGAGAGGTAGAACCAACACACACTGCAGCCTGAAACTCATTACAGACAGCAGTACTTTATAGGTCTGTTACCAGGACTCATTGTAGATTTATATCTTCTTTTTTTCTCCTGTAGATACACTCTCCTGCCCACAGGTGTCCTGCAGATTACAGGCGTGCGTGATGAGGACAGTGGAAAGTTCTGCTGTGTGGCCCATAACAGTGCAGGAGTGAAACACAGCGCAGAAGCGCTCCTCACAGTTTCAGGTAGTTCCTTTTAATAAGTCTCACATCTATGTGCTATGAGCAGACTTGGGCTCAGTCCCTTTCTCAACCCTGATGAACCCTCACAGACTTTAGAGTGTCAGGGGTGCTGTGCGTGTTTAAGATAGTGAAAAAAGAGGGTAGGACACACTTTCATGGAAAAAAAAGCTTGCCTCCAGTGTGTACCGTTTGTGTTTCATACATTACACTGCATATATTATTTTACACTAAGAAAATCTGAAAATTCAGTGACTTCCATCTGGAATTAATGTCCAATTGAAAAGTCTCACAGGAAAGTCTGTAGAAATCTGGACTCATGTAAAGTGTGTAATTTGGCATGGTAAGTCTGCATTAAAGCTTTAACACATTTGACAACTCAACAGTGAGACAGCCCTAAACACTCACACACTTACAAGTCTGTGTGTCTGGAGATTAGGATTATGCTTTTGTTTTCTTCTGTCACATGGAAGCAACAATCTCCTCTGTAGATTAACTTGTGTTGTGTACTGGCCTTTTGTTCTCACCATCATTGCTCTAAAACAACCACTGCTTTCTCTTCAGTTTATCTTCCAAGCATATTCCCAAGATTTCCCAAACCTATTGTTCATCCTGATCCTGGAGATACAGCATATCGAGCTATGCACCCTGGAGAAATCCAATTAAAGGAGGCCATCCATCATGCTTATTCCCATCTTATGTTCCTGTTTTCCTTTTTTTCTCCTTTTCTTTCCAGGCTCCCAGTCATCTGTTTACAAAGAGCCCATGATCCTGGTGGGTCCAGAAAACCTCACCCTTACTGTCCACCAGACAGCCATCTTGGAATGTGTGGCTACTGGATACCCTCAACCTATTGTTTCTTGGAGCAGATTGGGTAAGAAAAATGTAGATAATTTTAACGGAGCTGAAATGTGCATGGTTGTGCACAAACAGCTATCTACATGTGTGTTGAGGAATAAAGTGTCTCTTTGCTGTCATACAATCCTAGTGTGCATCTGTGCATGTTTTAGTGTTTTGTGTTGGTTGTAGCTTCTTTGTATCCTCATGTGTTTGTGTGTTTTGCAGCAGAGCTGCATTGTGCAACGCACATGTGGACAGAATACACGTGATACAATAAAGCATCTATTGTGTCTACATGAGGCAAAAGGATTCAACATTAGGTCTTGGGGCTAAACATTGTGTATGATTGTGTTGATGAATGCATGTTTCATCTCCTCCTGAAGCTGAACCTCCCTCGTAGCACTAGAGAGCCTTTGAGTAATTGCTTTGAGGTGCAAAGATAGATACGATTAGTTTTCCCGTCCTTCCATGTGCACTTTTTTCTTGACTATCACTCAAAGTCTGTCATGACCAATTTTTCAATCTGCTATCTGTTTTCTTTACCTATTATCCGATCTGATTTGCTGTCCCAAATGTAAATTGCTGCCCCTCCCAAGCAGTCAGGCATAATCAGATTGAGGGTATTGCCTTACACAATGTTGCTAGAATGAAATGCTAACACGATGGGATTTGTATGTATTAGATTACAGCAGGGAGGCTGGGATAAGCTGCATAATGAATCTAATAGTTTCACATCAGTCACTCCTTAATGCCAGAGTTTGTTTGCTGCTATTCATTGAACAGCAGCACAGCCAGCTAGCTTGTGCTCTTTCTTTTCTGACACTAAGTTAATTAGTGGCTGACAGAAAGAAAGTGATGGAGGGGGCACAAGAGAGAGAAGTAAAGTAAAAACCAGGCAAGAAAAGAACAAGGCTGCTTTTGTTTGGACAAAAGCAGCCTTGAGTGTTACTAGCCAGAGAAAGTTTGATAGTGGTAATGAAAAAATATAGAAAAAGCAATTAAAAAAACATTTTATGACAAATACAGCGCTAAACCACAGGGCGGTGTGTTCAGAGTTATTTTATCTCAATTGTCATTTTGTTGTATCATAATCCATCATTACCAGATTACATGATTTACTCAACTTTTAACTGAAGAGCTCATGTTACACTGACTGCATTAGGTACCGGTTAACGTTTCTAACTAACAAGATGAATACAAGGAGATACAATACAATGAAAGACTGTAATATACAATACAGTAGAGTACGATAGGTCAGCATGCCATACCATTTCATCTGATACACAATAGGATACAATTCAATTCGATTCAATATGATACAATACGATATGATACGTTACGATACAACGCAAAGTGCTGTGCAGTAAATAAGATTGAAAGAAAAACAGATAAAAAACAGACACACAAAAGAAAACCTATTTAAACCAATTAAAAGAAAATAAGATGAGACAAATGAACTAAGTCTCAGTGAGTATAAATGCCAAGGAAAAAAATGAGTTTTAAGGCGATACAGTTTATTATACAACATAATATGAAACAATGCAATACAATATGATACACTTTGTCATCCCCATTTGGAACACTCAAGTGTTGCATGTATCCTGCTGCCTCTACAGAATATCTGATCAATAAAAACAATTCAGGTTATAATACTCCCCTTGTAAACAGAGACGCACAAAACAATGTAAACCACAAAGAACATGTACTGCGTATTGAGAAATATTTACAAGTCATACAGAATATCTGCTAAAAATTGATTTAATCTCTTGGTTTTGAGTTGTTAACAAAAAATCTAATGAGAGAACAATTCTTATCACGAGTATTAGCAGTGATTTTATTTTGTGAAATCTAAGACAAGTGGAAATGTCCAATATTGGGATGCTGATGAGAAATAAGATGTCAATATTAGTTTTATGCAGATTTTGTAGTGATTTGTTTGCCAGTTGTGATTACATTTTTAATTGTTAAACATTTTTTTCTGTTTGGTTTCGTTAAGAATAACTATTCACATCATTATAAGATTGCAAAATGTGGTTGAAACTAATCCTGCCCTGATTATTTGCCTTAGGAAATATAAACGTGTGTCCCAAAATCCAGTGCTGGCTGGTAACCATGTGTTTTGTATTCTGCCTGGAGCTCCTGCCTCTGCGTGTGTCCAGCATGGTGCCCATCTCTCTGCCTCTCTGCTTGGCCTTTTAACACATCAAATCTGTACCATACAAGGTTTACAAGCTACAGATGGAAGTCATAGATGGGATTAAAATGCCCCCTTGGCCCCATAGCTAATATCACAGACAGACTGTAGTCATTGTTGGGCTGAGACTGCAGATAGGGAGCACAGGAAAGGGTGAGCTTATCATGTAGGTACAGAGAGGAGGCAGCCATGGATTGTGTAAGGTGATAGGAGATTAGAAGTTGCAGTTAGACTTTCTGCTCCCTCAGTGAGGGCTGTTAACATCTTCTTCTAAAAAGAAAATGTACTTTGTCAGACAAAAGAAGAATTTTACCATTCAGGCGTGAAAGCTTTAATTAACAGAATATCCATTAGAGAAGCTGTCTGTATAATAATAATGTGAATTTATTGTAGAGCATAAAAAATCCTGGAGATTATTTCCCATGAGAAATATGCTCTTTAGGATTTGACTCCTTTCCTTTTACAGGTAGCTATTTACACCTTATACAACAGTCACATAACAAACACAAACTCACTGACCTTTCTTTCTTATCTTCATGTTTGTTGTTCTGGCAGCTGTGTCAGAAGTTAATACAATTCTGAGAATCAAACACTTCACTGTGAAAGCTGCGGCCCTGACCTCTGGGAGGAGCAGAAATAGCCCTGTCTCTGTCAACTTGTGGCTGTAAACTGGGACTAAGTTTAATTAGTCTTTCCTGCTGGCAGTTTAAATCTAGTCTGATCTTTGCTGTACAAGGTCCTTTTTTGTTGCTCTATATACAGTAAACTCTTTCATCCCAATCTCATCTGCTCTCTGTTTTTTTTTCCCTCCCTGAAAAGATGGCCGCCCCATAGGTGTGGAGGGAATCCAAGTGCTCGGAACAGGGAACTTGATGATCTCGGATGTTGGCGTACAGCACTCAGGGGTTTATGTGTGTGCTGCTAACAAACCAGGGACACGTGTACGCAGGACGGCTCAGGGACGCCTGGTGGTCCAAGGTAAGCCTGAATCAAAACAATGCTTCAGTCTGAAAGGTTAGGTAGGAGTTTTATCGTGCATGTGTGTGTGTGTGTGTGTGTGTGTGTGTGTGTGGCGGGGGGGGGGGGGGGGTTTGAGAATCGTATTTATGCTGATTTATGTGGATGAAGTCGGTGGTACAAATCTGTTAGGCACAAGGATTTTGATTTTAACTCACATAATTATTTTCGGGCTTTTGCCAACCAAAATGTAACATATCATTTCATTTTTTTTGGTACTTGCCAAGCAGCAGTTAAAGCATTTGAAGATTAAAAATGAAAGCACTTTGTTTCATCTCCACTTATGGGAGCAAAAAATGTAAACCTCACCACATGATCAGAGTACCACAAGCAGTGAGACAAGATATTCATTGATTCCAAAACAGCTTATAAATTCCAAAAAGTTATGAGGTAAATCTGCATGCAGTAAGTTATTTTTGGCAGTATGGCTCTGTTTTGGGAGCTCCCCACCCCTCTATGTATTTACATGGAATGCCAAAGCCTGAGGTGGGGAGAGCATACATGAGCTAAGGCAGGTAGAGCAGCAGCAAAGACCCCAAGTGTTATAGCACAGAGGGAGTGTGACAAAACGTATGACGCTGATAAAATCAGAAACAGCATAAAAGGAGGAGCTGGGTTGAAATTTTCATGACTCTTATCTCTCAGTGTCTTTTCATAACCATCATCAGTTTCTTGTAGGTTAGATAGACCAACTGCATCACCAGAGTGTGTTTGGCCAGGCACATTAACTGTCACCAAGCAGGAAACATCCAGCATCTGCCTCACTCACATATTGATCAGATGGACCACACTTAGCTTCAGCCCAAAGCAGTATTGATCCTAATCAATATTTCATTTTATCTGGCTGTCAAGTGTAAGACAAGGTCCCTACACTGACAGGAACAAAGAGGAAAAGCCAGGGACAGTGTGCTGCATTTCCACCAAGCAAGCCAGTTTGGTTTCTACTGTTAAGCAGACCCAGCTTTAATGGACTGTCATAGCCATGGCAGCTACACTGTAGTTTGACATTACAACAGTTCAACACTGTTGCGTGCCAAGAAGCTCACTGAGAATGAAAAACATGACAGATTGAACAAAAGACAACAATGGAGGACATCATTTTAATAAAATAAGCAGACAAGCTAAGATTTCAACCATTCAGCAGAATTCAGCAGTGTGTCTTAGCTCCACCTTTCAGGGTTGATTCGGTATTCTGGGTACCCCAAACAGAAGAGTGCTAAAAAAAATTAGGATGGTGTGGATCTGGTATTGTGGTACCTTACCCAACTTTTGGCAGTACTTACACAAATAGTTATGTACAGACTGAACCAATTCAGACTGATTGGTGAAAATGCAGTTAATGACATATCGGAGTCTTGGGTTTTAATCAATCTTTTTGTAAACCAAGATGTGCTATTAGCACCAAATACATACAGTACCTGTTAGGCCTGTTTTATTATACAGGGAGAAAAAACAGCTTTACTGCATATCCTTGAGGGATCTGTCTTTTTAGTGTGGTGTTAATAAGCCACTTGGCACTTCTGAGAATATGAGAGGGTGTCAATGGCTATCAATTCAGAAGAGGAGTGCAACGGTCAGGAACTCTGAGTGAACACAGACAAGAGTACTTATGAGCCCATCATACATCAGACAATGCACTGATACCGTAAATCAATTAAGCTCGGTTTGGACCCTTTGGGGAACAAAAAGAGAGACAAGGGGAACAAAGAGTGGAGCAGGAGTCGAAGAGTGAAAAGCCAAAGGGAAAAACAGGAGCAAGATGGATGGATGGGGCTGATAATTTAACCCACACCCATACAGGTGCAAATCAATACCATCCCGAGCGTCATCTGACCTTCACCTTTAAGACTGCCCGCACAGAGTCCAGCAAATGAGAGCGAGAATGAAGCTGAGAAAAAGAGAGAGATAAATGAAGGGGCCATCACACGCTGTCAGCAGACTCCATTGAAGTGCCTTAGGGTCTCTTTGCTTTTCCAAAGGGAGAATGGAAATGCTTACATTGAAAAAATGTCAGGCAGCATTTTGTCCATTAGGTTGGGGACAAGAGGGAGAGTGAAACAGGAGGAAAAAACAGAAGAAAGTAATGACACTGGAATTGCCTTTTTGAATCTAACAACAATTAGCAAGGAGATTTTCATGACTAAAATGATGCTGCATTTATTGGACATGACTGACATTATATCATTTAATTATTGTCTTAACAAAACAAGAAATGACCAGATCCAACCCCAACAACAGCCCAATAATGCTACTGTCTATTAGTAATGAAATATTTCTGTGTGGCTCGGAGTTCACAATTCTTTATCTTTGCAAACCAAGACGCTGCAGTTTGTTAAGAGTCAATTCGACTAACTCTGCATCTATAAAAATATACTGAAGCATGGTGAATATTAAACCAAGCCTAAAAAATTATCCTACAAATATTTTATTTATTTTTTTACTTTTTCTTAAAGTCTATGGTGCCTATCTGTTTAACCACATTACCATAGCCTTTTAAAAAGTCAAATAGAGAATATGTGACCCGTTTTCACGAATTGATGTCATGCAGGTGGAAGAATGAGCCTGAAACTGTCTGCCTCCCTTTAGGAGAAGGACGGCAGAAGCAGTGAGGGATTACCAAATGACATGTTCATGTTGGAATAAAAGACAGAAGAGGAAGTTCATGAGGAAAATGAAACAAATGTTTACAGTCAGTCAAACACTGGGTTTCCAGGTGGATTCTTCAAAATTTTCAAGTGTCTAAAATCAATCCCACAATTCCACAGTTCCTCACCACAGTGTGAAAATCAATCAAAAGTCTTGTTTTGCTGTTCCGCTGTCACTATCAATGCATCCCAGTCTTCTTTAAGTTCATGCCAAGAAGTAATGTAGAAAGGCATTACATTTTTACTGTCATTGCATAAAAATAAATACTTCAGGTTCTCTATGAAGAGGAGCTGCCATTTAAATCCCCCATAAGACCCGGGTTTCTTTCTGCTTTCAAACCCATTCAACAAGAGAATTCTTCCTTCTTCTTAAATGCATGTTAAAGCCTTAATTTTAAATCCAGTTTCTCAGTTCCACTGGGTAATGAGTAAGAGAGCTAAATGATGGGGAGTGAATGAAGATAAAAGCTTTTTTTTACAACGGGCAATATGATATGCTTAGTGCTCCAGCTTCTTCCCCTCTAGTGATGACTCTGAGATATTTTAATTACCATAACATTTTCCTGGAGTTAATAACGGCATAAATAATTCAGGTTATCAAATCACTGATAACCACTGAGACAATAATGAGTGCAGTGGAGATGATACCATGTCTCTCTGTCTGCCAGCTCAAATAAAAAAACACTCCAACCCAGGAATAAAACTCAGGCGGATGTATCTTTAATTACTCTGCAATTTGAAGGCAAGTACCTGCTCCGCTCAGAGAACCGTTTGAATAAGTTATTACCATTAATTGACCATAGCTGGAGGCTCGGGGTATGGGATGAGACGGAATATGATGAAGCTATAAACTGCATCACTTTATTTTCTTGTTGCACATTAGTTTTTTTTCATACCCACAGTGTCACTCCTTTCTGATTATTTTTTCTCATTTCTCTCTCTCTCTTTTGTTTCTATATACCTACATCGATCGGGTGTCTCATATAATCCTGCTAATTGACCCTGAAATATAGATTTGCAGCAGTAGATACACCACGCCCATAACACAGTACATCACTTCTTATTAATAAATGGCAGCCACTAGGATTACCTGCAGGCTATCATATTTGTCTTCTCTCCATTTATTCCTCCTCTGTTTTCTCTCCTCGAGTTTTCTGGCACTTTGGGACTGAAACATCTTCAAATCCTCTGTTCCACTGATGGCTAGTTTATCTGACTCCCTGTTTCCTTTCTCCCTCAGCTCCTGCAGAGTTCATTCAGGCTCCACAGTCCATCGCTCGCCCTGTTGGCACCACTGCCATCTTCACCTGCCAGGCCCAGGGGGAGCCTGAGCCGCAGCTCACCTGGCTGAAGAATGGGCAGATTCTGGAGCCTGGAGGACATGTCAAACTCAGGAACAACAACAGGTGAAGAAATATAAAAGTTAAACCTGTTTGTTATTTAATGTTTCATAATCTGTGTGTCGAATATTCAGAGGGGTGAGACACAATACAAGCCCGTCACTGAATTTTATGAGACAGGCTTTTTTTTCTCTGGCACTCTTAGAAGTATTGCTAATCAAGAATTGTTGGCACGACTGTGAGGAGTTTATTACTGCTTATATAACACACTGAAATTAACACAGATCTAAGACCATCTTTGACAAGCTGGAATATTTCTGCATAGCAGTTAATGCCTGAATGAATTTTTGCCTCAGGGTCAGTGTCAAACAAGAAAATATAGCCTTGTTTTTTTTTTTTTTTTTTTTACATTTAACAAAGTCACAAAGAAATATCTTTATCTGTTAAAAGAAAAAAAGATTAGATGTTTTCAAGTCAACAAATCAAATCTAATTTGGCCACAGTGGGCGCCAAAATCAAAACAAACAGAAAGTCAGCATGTGATCAGCATTGCTTATTGCAACAGCCTCTTTCTTTGCGTACTGATTTGATAATCTGAGGTTCTTAAATCAAATTCAGATTTTCTGAAAAATATTGATAAAAGACAGTGAATGCTTGTTATTCCCATGCAAGATCTTGGAAGGATTTTAGTGAATTAATTATTTATTTTTCAACCACAGTTAAAAGTGATATTGGGCTTTCAGGCTGTAAAAACCTCTTTAAGTATAGCTTTACTCACCGGTGTGAAACGTGTCTTTTGTCTGATGGACCCTTTACCTTCTGGAAAACCTGCAGAGACTGAATCAAATTCCATTTCTATCTCTTATTAAGAGCCCCTACAAATCATTCTCTACCAATCATCTCAGCACTCGCTGCATGCTCACTAACTTCGACCCAGCACACTGAGAATAACATGGATGTCAGTGATAATCACAGGTGCCTTGATCTGATCATTGGCTTTATCAGATGCTCAATTTCACTGCCTTTCTGGTGCTGCTCGCATGGCAGCTGCTTGAGTCCACGCCTGCCAAGACATGAGACTCAATTTATTTGTGCCTTTGTATGTGAACAGCGTATTGACTGGATGTTGGATGCTTTCCCATGCCAGACCCCAGGAATGTCACAAGGAGGAGGACCCCACAACAAGCCCAGTAGTTACCATCCTCACGATTCAGTTCACACGGAAAAGGCATTTATTGCACTGACTGTATCTGAGACTTACAGCACCATTTGACACATTCAAGCAGTGTTTCTCAAACTTTTTACACCAAATACCACCTCAGAAAGTACTTGACTTTCCAAGTCCCACCATGATGACTGATATTAATCAAGTAGTGCAGTCAGCCTGAGTCTTCAGCTAAATCTGTGCACAGTTCAATAATGAGGTGGGGGTTTTATTCTCGATGAGCATTTTGATTATTTCAAACAATAGAAATACACAGTTTGAACATTAACACTGTGCTTAAATGTAAGACACTATAAGAAACTGTACCACAAAAATGACTCCATTCAAATGTATCCCAGCTAGAAGTTAATAAAAAATTTACAAATAAAAAAGTACATAAATCCAAATTTGATGCAGTTGGAGTGATATAGCCTAACTGATTTATACTGTTTGCTGCTGCTAGCAGATGCTCTGGTACCTGACTGGTGCTAACGGCGCTACTGTTAGCATCTTTGCTTGGCTCGCTCTACTCCTCTTTTCGTGCTTGAATCATCCTCAACCCGATCAGCACTTTACTTCAGATTGAAGCCACAATATAAGTCTAATACTTCGGCCACCTCTTCTACCCTCCACCATCCACCTTTTGCCAACACAGCCTGCACTACCACACATTGTAGGTAGGGTCAGTGTCAGCAGCGGTAGCTTTATTTACATAACTGCTGCTGACATTAAAGTACATTAAGACTCAAACAAAGGTATTTCATTTTCATACATAAACTTACTGAAGTCTGATATATTTTATGATATTACATGTTTGAATTTTAATCTATTTTATTTATATTTATCCCACGATTCTTCCGCATACCAAGGTACATGTACAGCACTTAGAGAAAGACTGCATTAGAGGACTGTTTAAGCATGTCTGTATTCAAACTGCTTTTGCTGTTTCATATCATGATTTTGGCATATGAACTCAACTGTAAAGTTTTTAAAACAGGTTAGGCAATAATACCTGATTACATATCACGATTAAGTTTTCCTGCTGGGTGTGTGCTTGTTAAACTACTTAACTCCATCCAGCAAATGTGTTTCTGAGTAAAATTCTGTCAAGCGTAACTGCACAAGGCACGTTCAATTTCTCCAGTTGACCCTGGCAGCCAACCACTGTGCATGTTGTTATTATTCAGTGAGAGAAATATGAAGTGAATACATTAGATACGCACCAAAAAAATCAATACTTGCACTCCGTAGCATTGACTGAGGAGGGCAGACACCTCCATCGCTTACACACACACTGGCCCACTCCCACTTGCCCCCACCAGTCTATATCAGTCAGAGAGATGGAGCGAGGGACTAACAAAGGAGGAAAGAAGAGAGGGAAGAAATAAATGAGAGGCCAGTCATAGATGTAAAAAAATATGAGAAGAAAAATGAACGGGTGGTCAAAAGAGGAATGATGAGTCGGCGGGGGGAACAAATGAGCAGAGAAAGAGAGAGAGCAAGTCGTCAGAGCATCACAGCGTTTCCACTTGCCACCATTAGTGAAGGCTATAGACCTGCTGTAATATGGATCTCATGCATCACAAGGCATGCACTGTGATTGGTTAAGGAGGCAGGCCTCAGCTTGAGATCTACCATTAGCTAATTAGCCCATAAACTTAACCGGTTGACCAGGAAATGCAGTCAGCCATCTGAAGAACAGAATATCTCTGGGTGCAGCCTCAGACTTTATACTATGAGGAGTGCAGAGGGAACACATTAAAACCTGATCCATTACTATGATCTCTAGTATGAAATAACCTCATTGTACCTGAGCATCTGTCCAAACTTACTCTAATTTTTCCATTTCAGGTACTTGCTGTACCGATAAGTTTCTGAAGTTACTGAACCACTAACCACTAAGGAGTTCAACTCCAAATATTTCTGTGTATATTTGTTACAACTCTGCAAATTTCTGTTGACAAAGCAGATATTCGAAGTACGGCCCCTTTTTGAATTTGATTGGTCTGTGGGGGTAAAGTGATAGCAACCCTGTTCCAAGTATTTAACCATCTTAAAGACCTGATATAAGTAAAGAAAAGTGTTTGATGTGGTGTTAAAAATCCTCATAAACTCATACTGTCGAGATGAAATATGAATGAAAATAATTCAAATCTTTCTCTGAGCCTCAAAAATCAACGATTTGTCTTTTGGTTGACAGAAAAACCAAAAGACAAGACTTGCTTTATAAATAAAATTTGATTTGATTTGATTTGATTTGAAAAAAGAAAATAAGAAAAATCACATTTATAAGTTTAATTAAATTGATGTGAATGCATTCTCACTTCTTTTTTTTTTTTTTATAAAAACAGAATTCAGTTATTCCCCAAGATCATTTTTTTCTGTCTTGACATTAGTTTAGTTAGACTTTGTTAAATTCATGCAAATTTGTTTTCATTATTTAGGGGAGCACTGGATGGTTTATAGAAAACCCCCAACCTCCAAACTGAGAGACAAGCATAAGTTATTGCAGCCTTGTATATCTGTAGTGGTACATAAAGGAGAGTCACAGTATGTTTGTAGGGTTTCACCTGAGGCCCAAAAAGCTGTGGTTGAACTGAAAGAAAGGAAATGAGATGTGAGAAACAGTGAAGCACGGGCAACATTTTACCCTCAGAACCAAGCCCAAACAACTGTAATGATATGCAAATGGTATTCAGCAGCTCCAAGCTGCACAGTGATGCTGTTCTTACACATACAATAGACCATCTGATAGAGAAACTGAATATACAGTAAGCACAAAATACCTAGCGGAGAGATTTTAATTAATGTGTGTAGTAGCTGTGACTCTGTTGGTGTGTATGTGTGCTTGTAAAAATACACACATGCACATGCTGAGCTTTCTCCCCTCAGCTATCTCTCATGACGCTGACCTTCAAAAGCCAATCGGACAAGGGAAGGAAAGGGAATCGATTGTACATTTCATTCACACACACGCATGCACACACATTAATCAAAAAGCAAGTGAGGCCTTACGTGCACAAACAGCCCCGTGATGCAGGCTATCTTTCGTTTTTGTGCACACGCATAATCAAACATGAAAATGTGCAAACATGTTGCCTGTTCTTCCTCACTCTCTACATACAAACACACAGAGAACACAAAACTACATGAAATGCTGTATAGGATGAGATGATGTCAGAGAGGAGCTGATTGGCTGTTCGGTAAACAGACAGTGCTTGTGTTGAAGCTGTCTGTTTGCTCTCTCTTTCACTTCTCATCTGATCTTAATACACACACACACAAACTCACACACACTCACACGCACACTCCTCACACACAAACATGTGTATCCATTATTAGTACCTCATTCATTATGGGCCCGTGCTGACCAGGCTGATGTAAAACATGCTTTCATGGCGATTCGAATTCTCTGTGAGTGCTGCTGCTAATTATGCATAAGTACTCGCCTCCTTTTTAAGTCTTTAAAGCTGACACGTATAATCATCCAACAAGTACAAACTGTGACCTCACACCACATACTGTAAAATGGGGAGGTGGAAAACCTGCCTGTGATGTGTTAAAGGTGATACAACAGCCCATGACGACCAAAATTAACATCCTTTGAGGTAGACCAAGCCGAAGAGAAAATCCTCTCAAGATTTTTCAAATTTACATTCCTTTGATTCAGAAAACTTCTGAACCCTTTGCCTTTGTGTGTTAAGACTATAACTCTTAAAGTAAAGAAATGTCCGTGCTTAAAGTGTGTGAGCTCCACGCTGTTTATAATTTACGGCCAACATCTGAGAGAACAGCCTACAACACAAATCTGGACATTTTGTCTCAGAATACTTTCAAAGGATTTTTTTCTTTTCTTCTCCTCTCTTTTTTCCACTTTCTTCACGTAGACCTCTCTTTCTTGTTTGCGGCCCCTCTCTGTGCCCCGCATCCCCCCTTTCCTGCCCCCATTACAGCGAGCTGGGGCCTGGGCATTGGCCTTGAACTCTGACCCTGCCTGTAATCAGTCATATCCCAGGGCCCTTCCCTCCTCACAGGCCACAGACAGCTCATCGCTCCTCCCCACCCCCCCCCCTCTTTCCCACCTCCTTCTCCTGTTCTCTCTTTGTCCCTGTTTTTTTCCCTCTCTCCCTCTTGCCCGATCCAGAATGGCCACGCAGGCTGTTGATGGGCCGCTGCTCGGAGACAACAGAGAGTAAACACAGCCTCTGCAGCCAAACAACAGGCCCAAAGGCTCCCCTGGCAGCTACTCCCGTGGCCCTCGGCCTTATCCATCAATCTGTGAAATGACCTCGAACTGATGAGTAAATGATGGTGTCAACCTGTCAAGACAGGACAGCTTGGCTTTGGAGCTCATGTAAGACGAGCAAACAGCCCAAAATCAGGCCATGTACCTCCCAGACCTCTTCTCCTGTCTTTACTCAAAGTTTCTGTCCTCCCTTTTTCCTCACTCATTGTATGGATCTGTGGCGGTCCTGCCCTGCTGCTGCATATCAATGAAGATTGATCTGTTTTAAAACTTGAGACCACACTGATCAAAAAAGTAAAAAAAAATCAAACAGCTGAGAGATATTTCAAACCTCCCTTGCTGAGATTTTCCGCTTACATCAGTAGATATTTAGATCCTATCTTCTTCTATAAATAAGATAGCTGTCCAGATGAACTACTGAAAAAACTGTTTTGTACCTGCAGTTTTTTATTATTTCATAAAGCTGGTGTTACTTGACAGTACAAAGGATTTGAATGGATTTATGTAGGTTTTGTCCCTATTGGTTTGTAATAAATTCATTACAGTTGTGTTTCAACCTGAAACCAATTCCTCTCACCATCCATCATCCACCAGGTCTTTCCCAGGAAAGATCCCTGTACACGCAGGAATGTGTTTTAAATTTCAGGCTGCAGCAACAGAACAAAGTCATCTAAGAAACTTCCTCCTCAAACAGAGGCGCGGTACTTTTTCTGTTCCCCATCATTCCTTGAAAGTATTTACTGAAATACATTGTTGGCCCATACTTCTGCGCTTCTTAAAGGGATGATAAAACAGAATTCAACAACTACAGCCGAGAATTTCAGCAAAAAAAAAAAACCCTGAACTTCTGTGATTGTTAGTATGTTATCTTTCACAGAGAGGCTGGCGGATGACAACGACACCGTTTAGCTTGTATCACTTGAATGAACCGCACCGCCTCAGTACACAAGATACAAGTGTCAGAGCTTGTATCAAAGATGATGTCACCAGGGCTTCAGATACACTGCATGGTTTACAAAAATACATATGTGACTGTGTGATTAGTATTTGTGAGATAAAAGATAGAAAATTATGAATATGAGAGTACTCATGCAGCAACCTAACAGGTTTTAACATTTCTAAATCCAAATTTAAAGATAAAAAAGCTTTATTTGTAACATACTTGCACTCAAGTAAAAAAAAAAATCCTCCAGTACAACTGAAAACACAATGCAGATATTTTTGTGGTACATCACACAGGTTTCACAGATTTTAGTTCCTAAATATTAGACCAAAACTATAAATATCAGGCAGGTGTTATATTGTTTCAGGCTGCCTTAAGCTTTATAAGCCACCAGATGTCACTATGTTTGCTGAGCTTCAACGCATCAAATTTTTCAGCACAAACTGAAAGAAAGCCCCAAATATATCACTACATCTTCAGAATACATCACTATTTTTACCTAACATTAGAAAAGAAATGAACATGTTTATAAAAGAAAGCACATCTGCAGAATTTCAATGCAGTCCCTTTATTACACGTTTCCCTTCTTTTCTTTAATTCTGTGAGCGAGAGAAGGAAGCTTGAATTTCATTACCTTCATGTCAGCAGGCTCTGTCCGCATGTTTTAGTAAGTGTGTGACCATGTTTGTGTGTGGCTGAGCATACATGTGGTTTGAACGCTACTACACTTTGCGGAAACAAGCATGCCTTGTGTAATGTCCCCACCCTACCATCTCACACGCTCAGGGGGCCCATCCAGGCCCCCTGTTGCATCGGGGGGGAGTGCGTCCCTGAGGGCCTCTTTGCTGCGTCTGGTACGTCTGCCTGTCTGCAAACACTCCATCCATCGCTGATATGAAAGGCTGTCAGAGATGTGATGGTTGAGCAGCGAGTTGAGGGCTGCCGGCTGCTGCCACCTCCGGGGTCAAAGGTGAGATTGGCTCAGAGAGGGTGAAATACAGAGGGCCTCTTTGACCTGATAATTATCCAGATTGAATCCACCTGACAGGCAGGGGAGAATAATAAGTCCTCCACCTGGCAGCCCTGTGCTGACCCAGATTAGAAAACGTACAGTAATTGTATCCCTGCACATCAATTTTGAAAAGGAAATGGAATGATTCACTTCCCATCCTGCCCGCTGACCCAGAGGAGTTCTCCGCTGTCCTAACAAATCCATCCATACCAACCACGCCAAGGATGCTATGAGGTCAGCGCTGTATGTCGAGAGCTGAAATGCCACTTTCCTCATGTCCCATTTCACCAGTCCAGAAGGTGACCGTGACAGACCATGTATACCACTCAGGGCTCATGTGGTGTTCTTTCAATAGATTGCATGTTTCTCCTCCTGGGATCACCCTGACATTTCTTAATTAATTTTGATTTAATACACAGAGGATTCAGCCTGTCAGTCAAAGAATGATGACCATGTTCGTCTGTCTGACAGATCCTAACAAACTGAGATTGACAGATTATCAGAATGCTCTAGGATATGTTGAACTCCCGTGGCATTCAATTTCCCTGTTTTGACAGAAGACGCAGCATCACAACCAGCAGCCAAAGGGTTTTTATCCTTTTATTGGAAAAATGCTTCTGATCTCTTAAAATGCCATAACTAAAGGCTATCTCAAAGAAAAGGGAACGGTCAAAGCTCCAACTCAAGCTTACCATATTCCCAGGGCAGTCATTATTTGTGTTTGTTCCCACTTCTCTCCTCCACATTTTTCACCTTAAACACAGCAGGAATTGCCTTGGTGCGAGAACAGCATAAAGAAATGTTTGCGCCACAGGGCCTCATTTCCATAGTGCATTCATTTATTTTAGCTTTCATTTTGCCTTTGGACAGAGACAGTGTATTAAGTATTCTCTTCTAACACCTACTCAACATGCACATAAAATCCATACAAAAAACAACGCCGTTCTCATATTTCCTGTAAAAATAGACCAGGTTGGCAAGGAGAAGAAGAAGAAGAAGAAGAAGGTGATTCAGTGGAAAGATGACAGAGTGAAATGATGGAGGTGAACGGAGAGGAGAGATGGTTGACAGAGGGAAAGTATTGAGTGAAGTTATTGAGAAAAATGATTAACTTATTGTGTGTTCATGGGTGTGTGAGCTCACACTGTGTGTGTGTGTGTGTGTGTATGAAAGATTCAACTGATGCAAAAAAAGACGTTTTTGAAACTGGGAAATAGATTTCTCTGCTCAAAGAGGGAGTGTGAGCTCTGCATGAGCGAGGATTCCTGCACACACACACTCTCTTCATTCATCCTCCATCCTCTGTGTAATATACAGCCCCTCTCTGAAGTGTAGAGGTAATACATCATGTACATTTATTCAGGTATTCAGGGAGACTTTACATCAGCAGTGAAATTTATTGTGCTTTTACTTCTCAGCATCTGAAGCCCACTTTACAATCTGTAAACCTTTGGCTGGACGCTGCACTGGTAAAGAAACAGTGTTTTAATATTTTGTGTTTTAATATTTAATATTTTAATTTAAGCTAAATCTAAGGTTAGCTGTGCACACACTGATTTCACAGATTCAATTTTGTTTTTTGTTTTTTTTACAGTCATCTTTGATATTTCAATTAAATTCCACACAGAAGCTGTGTGACACAGCTGAATGAGTATGGAAAAAACATCCCATTAAATAAGTTTCCAGGTTTTTTTTAAATAAATTATTCCTCATGATTAAATGCTATCTCCTCTACCTGTTTTGCTGCAGCATTAAAGTGGATTTAAGCGGGCATACCTCAGTGGTCACGAGTCTGAGTCTCTTGAAGATGTTTAGCATGAACAAAGCTCCAAACGGATTAAGATATTCTCTGAGAAACACAATTAGAGGAAGCTTGAAATGCACGGTGCTGCTGATATCTCTCCAGTGGCCTGGGCTGATCAAGCTGTGAAATTATTCTGTGTTTTAACTGTACAACTGTAGAAATATCTTAGGCACATTTTACAGAAAAAAAACGTAAATGAAATACTAAATGACAAATATTGTGTCACAAAACAATAACTATTCGAGCCTCGTATTTCTTACACATCTGTAAAACTTAATATAATCCTGTCCTTCTCTTCTCCTCTTCCTCCCACAGCACACTGACGATCTACGGTATCAGCCAGGACGACGAGGCGATCTACCAGTGTATCGCAGAGAACAGTGCCGGCTCCACTCAGGCCAGTGCTCGTCTCACAGTGCTGTGGGCTGATGGACTACCTGGGGTGCCCACCCATGTGCAGGCTGAGGCGCTCTCACCCACAACCATCCAGGTGTCCTGGGGGGAACCCGATCAGAACACTCAGGACATCATCGGCTATGTGCTTCACATTCGCAGAACCTCAGGTGGGGCTCATTTATTTTGCATTTATTCCATAGAAACAAGTCAAAGTAAAATAGAGTTGTGAAATAAGTTATATTTTCATGTGAAATTAGGTATTATAGTCAGGTCATGTTCTTGTAAAGTAGCATTTCTTTCAACAACTGAAGTGAAGGCATCTTAAGTTGCATGTTACAAACTTGGCCCCAAACAGATGCCAGTCATCAACTTGTCTAAATTTCAGAGTGCATGGAAACGATTTAAGATATATATTATTGAGTCTCTCTTCGTACATTCACACTTCTTTCTTATGAAAGTTCATTGTGCAATTAAACAAAAGGGAGATATCTACTAGAATTCAGAGACCAGCCTCCCCAACAACCAGCTATGAGTCTTTTGATGCAAGAGAATAAGTCTCAACACTCCAGTGTTAAGGAAAAAGATATAATAAGGATGAGTTAAAACATTTTCATACCTTGGGATTCATATGTGTGAATGTTATACTCCCAGTGTGATCGTACATACTCATGTGCATCCTTGTTTACGCGAATGCAGTATGTTTTTATAGCTTTTGGCAAGTGTATGTGTGGGTGTGTTTTTGTGTGTGGTAAGAGTCTCATGGAGCCAGCTGCCACCTCTCCTCAGTACTTCTATTGGATGGATAATTAAGGGCCCCGAGGGCCAACCAATAGGATCTGTTGTAATTACAGTTCCAGGATGGCATGGACCGATGGGTTGGGGGTGGAGGTAGATAGTGGTTATGGTTGGTTGTCTCTGGATTAAGAGCAATAAAATGCTTTAACACATCCTTTATAACTCCCACTTCTACCTCTTCCATCTCCTCACCCCACCCCTTCAATTCAGCCAACCACTGACATTCAGGTTCCCGGGGCCAAAGTAGATTAGCTATTACCTAACAGAGCTACTCAGATAAACCAGAGAACTAGGCAATAACCATAAAATCATGACCGAAATGGATTGTATTTATTGTGTCCTCTCTTAATTTTATTTTCCATCCCTTTAACGCCGTTTCCTTATTCTTCCCTTTTTATTTTCCTCCCATTAATCTCTCCTCTGCCTCCCTCCCACTGTTTTTCTATCACGGCTGCCTCTTCCTCTGTTCCTCCATCATTCCCTCCTCAGACCCAGTGGAGATGGAATATGAGGAGGCTGTCAGCAAGGTGACACTGCAGCAGATCATCAGGGACCTGGAGCCCTCCACCAGCTACACGTTCTACGTCAAGGCTTACACATCCCACGGGGCCAGCAAACCATCGGACAGTGCAACCGAGAGCACTCATGGGGAGGGTGAGCTGCTGGAGCACACAAACTTTTACCCATAAGGGTAGCTTCTACCTGCATTAAACCTGCAAAGAGATAGGCAAAAGAGCTTTTTTGTTGTTGTGGGGGGAAAAACATGATTACGAGCTTAAATTCTGAAATAAAAGGTGGATAACTCAGCAGAATTTAATACCTGTAATTTATTTTTGTTTTGTTTATGTTTATCCGACTGTAGCCTGGTTTTAAACTGGTCATATAAAATCTTAGTTTAAGTTCAGTTTAATTTGTCTCCAAATGGAAGTACCTGATGATTTGGATTTGCCATTAAAGATCCCTCCTGTTCAATTCTCTTTTTAACATTTTTATCCATTCCTGTTAATATGATCTAATTTCTTTGCCATACGTTAGCCCACATGAGGTGTCATATATCAAACTGTGAAGTTACGAAATAAAAGCTTTCTCATTTGTGGTTAGTTGCTGCTGTTGTTCTCGCACTTTTGTTTAAAATGTCTTTGTTGTGTTGCAGTTCCAGCTCCTCCTTCACTCTACACAAAAGTAGTGAACGGCAGCGTTTTACAAGCGACGTGGGAACCTTCCTCTAAGATGGGCCAACATCAAGGATTCAGACTGTTTTACAGACGGGCTCACACACCTCTCTTTACTGGTCCCATTGACTTCCCTCGCAATGTGACCCAGTACAACATCACTCAGCTGGGTGAGACTTCTAGTTTCACAGGACTTAAAAAAAATAAAAATCACTGAAGAAATGAAGTAGGACGCTGAGACTGAGGCCTGTAAATAGAGTAAATAAGCATCTTGGACTTTCATGTGGAAAATTGAACTAGGACTTAAAACATCTCCAGAGATTATCTAATAGCCTTCCTTGAATTCTTCTACCATCTATTTCAGTGAAAGGAAGGAATACTTTTCTTAAAACAAAAAAAAGGGCTGAAATTTGTATCAGTCTGACAAAATGCCAATCAATTAATCTTTATTTATGCAGCACCAAATTATGACAAACATCTCAAGACACTTTCCAAAAAATGTATAAATATAGACCCATTTATAAACGCCTGTGTGTCTCATCCACGCATCTCCTTCTTTCTTTTTGTCTAGATCCTTCCCTGGTCTATGAGATAAAGCTGATTGCGTACAACCAACATGGAGACAGCAACGCCACTGTGCGATTTGTTTCTCTCCGGGAGGCTGTGGAGAAATCAGGTGACCATCTGACACACATAAAGACAGCTCCATATAGCCGCATACTGCCACACAGCACCACTGTTCATTAAATTTCCATGCATCTCACAGAGTCACACTTCTCTTTTGTGTTAAGAGTAAAGTCAGGCTGATAGTTTGTATGTCTCACATGCTTTGTCAAAGAAACACACACATGTGCACATGGCTCTGACACAGCTCTATGTGGACTTTATCTCCTCAGTGTTAGACATCCCGTGCGACTGTGCAAAAGATGAACAGAGCAAAACTTCCACAACAGGTATAATTATTGGCATTCACATCGGAGTCACCTGCATCATCTTCTGCGTGCTCTTCCTCGTCTTCAGCTATCGCGGCAGGTCTGTGAAAACAATAGAAGTAATCTGCCAATAATCTTTGTAATTCTGTCGTGTGTGTGCCGCTGACAAGTGTCTTGTGGGTGTGTGTTCATGTAATCTCCAGGCTTATGATGTGTAAGACGGTTCAGGCCACCCCTCAGGCAGGGCACAGCACTGTGCTGGAATCCTCTTCCTCTTCCCAGGGGGCTGCTGGGCTGAACGGAGCTGCCAGGAGAGAGATGGAGGTCAATGGCAGCTCAGCAGGGAAGAAAGTAGTCGACAGCAATGAGCTTGAGAGACTTTTCACTCGACCAAACACACAAGACACATGCATGGTGAGTGACAGAGGGTTATAAGGAAAAGCTGAAGTGTTTACAAACCCATTCAGAGCTTTTGTCACATTTTCTCACACCAAAGAACAACATGGTTTGGGTCCTTTTTTTCCAACTTTGATTATAGTCCAGCCACTGCAAAGGTGTCCTGAGCCTTTAAATGATCTCTTAGTCTGGTTCAATCATGGGGAAGACTTCTGACAGTGCTGTATCCAAGCATTTTACCAGAAAGTTAAGTGGAAGCAAAAAGAAGTGTGGCAGAAAAAAAGTTTCACAAGTAACAGGAATAACCACAGCCTTGAGAGGGTTCTGAAGCATAACCCATCTAAGAATTAGGGAGAACTTCACTGGGAGTGGACTGAGGTTGGAATCAGGGCTTCAAGAGCCACCACACAAAGATGTATCAAAGAATATGGCTACAGCTGCCGCCTTCCTTGTGTCAAGCCATTCCTGAGCCGGAGACAACATCAGAAGTCTCTTACCACGGTTAAGGAGAAAAAGAACCAGACTCCTGCCCAGAACCCGTCTTGCTTCCTTCTGCTGACAAGCTTTATAGAGATACTGATTTTATTTTCCAGCAGCACTTTGCATCCACCCACACTGCCAAAAGAACCAAAAGCTGGTTAATGACGGTGATATTACTGTGCCTGATTGGCCAGCAAACTCTCTTGACCTGAACATCATACAGAAATTTTGTCAAGAGGAAAACAAAAGACACCAGACCCAGTAACGCAGGCAAGCTGAAGGCTGCTATAGAAGCAGCCAGGGCTGTTATAACACCTCAGCAGTGCCACAGGCTGATTGATCCACACCACATTGGTGAAGTAATTCTGCGTGGTATAAATTCATTATTTCTTGAAAAATAAGGCAATTAAATATTGAATTCCAAACAAAACAGCTGCTGCAGAAATGATAAAACACAATAAAATGCAGCTTTTAACGCCCACTTTGACTTACGCCTTGTTTCCCGGTCTTCATTACAGCATAATGTATGACAGGAAATGATTATTAACGCCTCTCATGAAGTATCTAACTCTTCTGGATCACTGTTCTTTGTTTATAGTCTGACTCCTACGCACTGAATGACACCCAACTGTCCACAATACCCCTGGATGAGTTCGGGTTGGAGCGAGAGACACAGTTCCAGGAGCCTCCTGCAGCAGGATCAAGTCGGAAGGACCAAGGCTAAACACGTATGAAGGCTAATTCACGACACACGACACTGTCCACAGTGTCCACTTAGACTCTTCTCTCACTCAGGTTGACAAGTTTTTCTTTCGAAGTAGTTTTTCTTGTTTGCAAAGACTTTTTTTTTTATGATTATTATTATTGGTAAGTTAAGAATATGTAGACGATCTAGGTCTGTATATCAGAGGGTTTTTTTTGGCCTAGCGTTTCAAGAGCTCTCCTGTGATGGACAGCTGTTCGGAGCCCCGCAGGCCGGTTTTATGATCTTTATTTGTACAATTTGGTTTAATTTTCTGGTGTTGGGCGGCACACAGAATAGAGGCCCCAGAATGTCTTTGTTATACAATGAGGATTTTATTTTTAAGTTTATAAATATATATACATATATATCTTTATTACCTATATGTCAAAGTGGATTTAAGTTATTGGTCTTATCTCTACATTTCTGTGGATGTCAAAGACTCCTGCTGCCTCCTCCCACCTACCAATGATTCCACCTTCTCGCTCACAGAAGACCTCAGCCTTCGTCCAGGGATTGGATCAATTCTGTCTCAGGACTCAGTTTCCGTGATATCAGCGTGTTTTTTGTTATGATTTCTCGGCCTTCATACGGGCACCAGCCTTGGCTGGGTGAACCTTTCGACTCAACAAAAACCTACCTCAGCCGGAATGAATGTGTTACGGGAAGCTTTTAGGGACATAACCTTCCCTGGTTCTCACAATTTACTTCTTTACATGCGGAGGAACTGAAGATTACAAGATCAGGTGCCGCGCTACCTCAGATGTCAAAATCGTCCCTTCTTCTCTTCCTTGTTAAGGGAAAAAGAAGAGTATCCAACATAAAGCACTTCCAAATGCTGAAGTTATTGTTCTACCTCAAGATAACAAAGTTAATGTTGTCGCTGTTGTTGTTGTTTGTCTGTTTGTTGCATAATGAAAAACCCTCTTTTCTCCCTCTGTGAAATCTTGGCTTTCTTCTGTTGTTGAATATGTTATTTGTAGATACAATGTCAGTACCTCATGCAAGTTGACAGACTAATAACACTGTTGTATGAATTACAGTATATCAGAAATATTTGAGATTGTGCTGTTCCATTATAAGCTTTTTTTTTTTACATTTTATATATGACTCAAATGATGTTTGTTTTTTGAAGTAGTTGTTTCATTTGAGAGGAGTCTGTGAGAAATACACTGCATTGCTTTGTACTCCGGGAGAGTGAGATAAGCAACTTTTAATTGGACAAGAAGCAAAATAATGTAATACACAGGCGTCATGTACGTGAGGAAAATAAGTGATGTGGATGGATTCTGTTTGTGTGCAGATTGGTGAATGTGTCCATGTATTTGATGTAAATTAAGCACAAATCTTACCACAATATCCCAGATTATTCCACAATGGTGAAATAACTTAAAGGAACAGTCTGACATTTTTGGAAATGTGCTTTGTGGTTTGCTTGTTGACATCACTACAAAGTAGTTGTGCTCCACTTTTTTTTTTAGATAATTTCTTGCTAATCTAAGCTAATTGGTGCTTAAAAGGCTGATTCTTTGACATTGATATCCATAGCTAAGCTAAGCTAAAATTCACTGTGCCATTAAATGGAGAGTTGATTTTACACTCAGCTGTTGCAGTAAGTTCATGCATCCATGTCTAAACTTTTGACTTGAATTCAGAAGCATATTTCCCTGAATGCTCGACTCTTCTTTGTGTTCAAAGCAGCAGCAGTGTATTTCTGACTTCACTCTGCATATTACTGCATTGCTCTTAATAGATTTATTTTCCTATCACATTACTTGGCTCCTTGTAAAAGTTTCAGTTCTTAGACATCTGGTGTCCAGGAGACATGACAGTCGCTGAATATGCTTGACTATTGTTCCTCTCTTTCCAAAACCCCAGTTGCTGCTCAGCCTTCTCCCTCCTGTCAACACTGACTAGTTAAGGTGCTTCAGGAACACCTTGTTTGAAAAAAAATGCTGGGTGCTGACAGGCACACAGAGAGAGCTGGTTGAGGGAGAAAGACAGTCATTGGGTGGCTCTTCAATTGCAGGGCATCTCTCTCTAGCTCTCTGCTCTGTGCTGTCACATACTGTGATGCATTATGGTTACCTACCTCAGCTCTATATCTGGCCTTTTTCTCAGGTCTTAATGAAGGAAACAGACAGATTATGACATATGGCGTACAGGAATATGCTCGCATATACGTATATATCTATATATAAATGTATATATTGCATTTCTCAGACATGCTGGACAAACGCTTACATGGAGGGAGAACTTTTAAGGACCTTATCCCGTGCACTAACTATTAAAGCGGTTCATGGATAGTTTTTATTGGATGTGTTACTTTCATCAGGTTTGTTTTCATACCGCAAACGTTATTGAGTGTCACAGTGTTTGAAATGTATCCTCTTATTTTTTAGGTGTAATGAACTGATAAAGGCAAAGTGGATGACATGTACAACCCTGAAACAAACACACACACACACACACACACACACACACACACACACACACACACACACACAAATAAATGTTCAGTGGTTGCTTTTTTTATGGCTCCAGCAACTGACTCATTACCCTGAATATGCTGATTTCACGTGCTATCACTCAGATTGTTTTCGTGAGCAGCAGGCCGGGGAAAACCTCTCTTTTGTATTTCCGAATCAGTGATGCTAAAAGCATCAGCTCAAACCTCCTCTGATTAGAAAGATCATCACTATAACAAGTACAAATTCACCTGAGCTCTTTGTTCCATTTTTCCTCCTCCACACTTAAGCGACAAGCTGATGTAACATATTGAAGAAACACTCACTTATTTCTGTGTCTTAAGTTGTTTTTTTTTTTTTTCAGTTTTCTGAAATTACCTGAAAGGGTTGCACATGTCACCACAAAAAGTCTCTAATACACGGTTTCTATTCAGTGATTATCTAAGGTACTGTAATTTTAAGCCCTTTATTTTTTGGTTTTTGATCATTTTCCTTTATGCATCCAGTTCTCGCATTAAATTGTACACTACTCTGGTGTTGATATCATGTACAAGTGTTGGAAAACGATAATGGTACCTGTCAAAGTCAAACAAATGCTCATCCTTGATATCTCCTACTTGCATATTTATGAACAACCAGTGTGATATCTTTTCTCAGTGCTGCTGCGGCTGTAATCAGTGTTCTTACCTCTGTTGTTCTGAGTAGTTTCACTGGGGAAACAAGTCGTGTTTTTCTTCCTTCTTTCCTTCCTTCCTCCCTGCCTTCCTTCCTTCCTGTGTCCCTCGGTGTAATTTAGGGTTAATCGCTTCCTGCAGGAAATTGCCCACATCTCACCTGTGAATGAGTCAGGTTTTAGTGCCATACTGTTTAACCTGATTCACTGGGAGTGTGGTGCAATGACAGATCATGTTTACGGGATTATACTTTGATTGGTCAGGTTTTCATGTTGCTGTATAATATCGGAACTTGCATGATTTAATGAAGCCCTCAAAGCTGTTTTTACTGTCTGGTGCTGAGGGAGATTCCAGATAATTCCTTTGTGGTCACAGCCGGCAAAAAAAGAGGCCTTTGTCTCGTATATTTAGCAACCTTGGGAAGTGCTATGTCACCAAACTCAGCTCCTGTCAGTAAGCCAGCCTCTTTTGTTCCTTTCTCAAGATTCCTGACCTTCAGACAGAGAGAGTGTGTGCTCAGGGACTCTCTGATCCTCATCTTTTATATGTATCAACAGGCCACACTCGGCCTTCTGTATGTCATTGTTGTCTTTCAGTTTTATTTCGTGCCAAGTTTAGGCAGATTTGCCGGTGGGGATGCCTTCTTTGTTTGTCATTTCAGGAGGAGAGAAAGTTCATGCATGATACAAAAACGATGGCCACTTTTCTAGAAACGCAAAGGGAAGATTTCTTTAGAAGAAGTTCCGCTCAGCTGCAAAGTTGAAGAATGTGTGGTACAGATTAACGTGACAAGGTTTTCAAAATCTGTATCAAATGAAAAAACTATCAAAGAAAATTGTTCTTTTTATCAAGTGAGAAAGATTTGATTTACTGATAATGAACTTGCCAGGAAATCAATCAGAAACTGAATTGAAAACTTGTTTTTCATTTTCAAGCAAGAATGACAAAAAAATAAAATAATTTAAAGCTTTAAAGATATTAACATTTTGCTGCTGACCTTTTCTATTTTTTGTACTAATGTTAAAAACAGATCTAAAAAAGGTAGCTTGGGTTTCAGGAATTTGCAGCAATTAAGAATTTCCAATCTTTTCCAGATCTTTTGTGTCTTAAGAACCAGAAAAGAGTTGATTTGCTGAGAAATTTTGGCCTGAATTCTCCAGAATGAAACTTATCATTGTTGCAGTTGTCAGCTGATATGGCACATGAACTATGAACCCCCTGGTCCCCTCAGGCTTCACAAAGAAGGCATCCTTGACTGGGCATGTGCTGAATTTATTTTCCATTTCATGGTGCCAGTTTAGGCTCCAGCTGTTTAAACAAACCACTTTTCTCTCTTCTTGTGCACTAAATGAACACAGGTAACCAGATAAGGTCAGGGCATGATAAGCTGAATATCATTGTATCAATGTATAGTATCTGAAGGTACAATGAGGTATCTCCGACTCTGGCTTCTCCAAAGTCCACAGCCTGATGCCTCATCCTGAAGTCTCATCTAAACGTGATGTTAATGATTGTGGCACCAAATGCTCCTCTGATATGATTGTGAACTGATTACATTTCTGATGCATTTATCTCTGTGGTGTTCTGCTCTGAGACAGCTGTACATGTCAAAAAAGCTGAGTTTAGTCAAATGGTGACTTAATGTAATTGTACTTAAATGTTTGAGATCAATATTATATTTTATCTATCTCTCTGTCGATGAAGCAGATTGAATCCATGTGTTTGATGGCAGTAGGCAGTGTAGATCTGCATGAGAAACGAAAAGTGTTAGTTACTCCCTAATGGACTTGTGATGGTAACACTGTGATATTTAGCCGACTAATGGCAGAATAATGTTGTGATCTCAATATGGTGCTATTGATGGTCCTGTCTCACACTGTCAGTCAATCTGTTTTGATGGTGTGTATCGATTAAAATAGGTCAAGAGACCTTATTCCCTATTGACCAATGGGATGCTGTCCTGCCCTTGCTGATGTCTGATGAGGATCACTTCATCTTCATCCTGTTTCCATCCTCACATGGGCGGATCAGGGTGAGGTCCTGTCAGTCCTGCTACCTTTAAACTTGTTTTCATCTTCCCTCACACATCGTCTTTGCTTGAGGAGAATGTCTGTTCTATATTGATGTTGTTAACACATGTTGCAGCCGTATGCTCTGCAAGTGATTGACCTCTCCACACCTGTTCTCTGTCATTAGCATCAAACATGGAGGTCGATTACAGCTTCTTAGTAACTTTTTTTTTTTTTAATCTTCCCATAAAGAGCACCAAGTAGCAGATTAGCTTTGTTTCTGTGTTTTTGACTCTTAGCCTCAGCTTCAGTCCGGTTACTCTGCAGATGAAGAGTTTTAAGTCTTAAAGGGAAAATAAAGTGTTTTCAGATCAAACTATATAAGTGGCAGAATATTTCACCCTCTCTTACCTGATGTCACTGGTTCACATTAAGAATTTCACTTATGCGTTAGACATTTGACCTGAAGTGAAATTAGTTATCTTAAAACTTCCTTTTTTTGGCCATTTAAAGATACAACACCTTATCCCTATTGCAACTGTTGTTGGCAACTTAAGGATGAACTCATTGGCTCTGCCTCCGAGATTTCAAGACGGGCTCTTGCTCTGCTCCTCAGTCAGGGGTGGTTAAGGCCTACTAGCTCATTACGTTGCTGTTACATCAATGCCCAATAACTGTCATTATTAACTAACTTTCAAGACCAGACTATTTGCCACAGTGTCAACAGGCAGAGCTGAAATCCTTTTTAGAATCACATATTTAACACTGTTTAGAGGAAGCAATGCTTCTATATGACAGAAACTACAGTGCTTGGGGTTTTAATCTGATGACAAACACTCATGCAAAGCGTCACTTCAGTCCCAATGTGTTTGTAGAAATCAAAAATCCACATAAAACTGTGAATATATTTCAATGCCTCATTGTACTTTGGTTCATGATTTGAAATTTTTGAAGTGAAACACTTACAGATTTATTTTTTTATCTTGAATGTTTTTTTTAGTTTATGGCATTAATCTTGGTAGAAGTCAAACCATCACAACAGGCAAGAGAAGAGTGACTATCAGCCACTGTAACTTCAGGAGAGTCATTGCTCAGTGATAAAAAAAGGAAAAAGAAAAAGAGTGAAACATCTTGGAAGTCTATGCAGTTCTATTTATTTTTCTAAATCTGCAGGGTTCAAACATGGTGCCAACCTGAAACCAAAAACTATATGCATAACCAGACGTGTAACTACTTGTCCAGTGTCACAAACAAGCCTCTTATGTAGTGTTAACTCCATCTGATTAATGTATCGATCCAGCGTTTGGATGGATTAGAGGGAGCTCAAACCTGTAAAGTCATCCTATGATCTGTCTTTCTGTCTTACTGTCTGCTTGCTCGTCTGTCTGTCTTTCTGTCCGTCTCCTCCCACAGTTGAATTCAGGTCAATATGAGATGATTTATAATTAAGCGTTCTCAGAGCATTGTCAGGGATCACTTCTCTATGTTTCCACAAAGCTGTGTTTTACACTCTCCTTAGACCAATGTGTCAGCATTATAAATATGTACACACATGTACATATACAGTGTGCACTGTATGTGTGTGTGTGTGTGTGTGTGTGTGTGCGTGTGTGTGTGTGCGTGCGTGCGGGTGTGTGAATTGAAAGGCAAAATAGACCATTTTAAGTGGTTTGTATTGTTCTAGGGTTTGTTGTGCAAAACTGAAGAAAAAACAATAACAGTGATAATAAACTAGTTCTAGTACAAAGAAATCTGGAGACTGTCTTTATTTTGTGTGTGTGTGTGTGTGTGTGTGTGTGTGTGTGTGTGTGTGTGTGTGTGTGTGTGTGTGTGAGAGAGAGAGAGAGAGAGAGAGAGAGAGAGAGAGAGAGAGAGAGAGAGAGGGAGGGAGGACCTGAGCTTTGGGATAAGAATTCTAATTTATAGCACACAGGAGTGTTTGCTCGCCAGCTTCCTGTAGTCCACTGAGATGCAGCAGATCAATCTGGTGAAGGCTTCTCCTCTTCCTCACAACTTCCTCGTTCTGTTCTCCTGTTCAGCACATTAACTCATGGCCCACTGGACAGACAAAGAGTATTGAGCACAAGGCCCACAGCTGCTGGTCGATGAGGGCTGGTGCCGGACTTCTAATCACTGTGAATCCCAATGCTTGATTGAACTTCAAGACAAAGAGGGAGACCGATATGGATCAACCTCCTCTTTCACCTGTCTGTCCCCATGTCTGGTTCTCTCTTTCCTCTCTCTCTCCCTGTTCAAAACAACATTTTGCAGGCTCCAGAGAGATGAGGTAAAGTATTGATGTGTTGCTGCATCAAATTATTAACTTTAATAGAACAACAGAGCTTTGAAAACTATGATTTGATAACATTAGTAAACCTGCATAAAAGTGCTGATGCATGCAGTCCATTGTTATTCATCATAGTCGCAGTGAGAAAATGTGTTCTTTGATGTCCTAATAAATGTCACATGGTTTGACTCTGTCTTCAAACAGCAGTGAAGCATTCATCGATATTAATATTAAATCCTGTTCATAGTCATTTTGCTCTATTATCCTGGCAAAGCCCTGGTCGTAGAGTTTCTCTGTCTAAAAAAAGATACTTGTCATGAGTACAAAGCGTTATGTAAATAAAAATTATCCAAAGAGAAAAGCTCCATGTGCTTTCCTACTTGCCTCTCACTGCCTAACTTTACCAGTTGTAAACATACACTTCTATGTAAAATAAATAAATAAATATATAAATCATCTTTGATTCTTTTCATGAAAGATCTAATTTAAACACAGACACCAAAATTTGTTATAAGGAAATTACCGATCTTGTCAGTGATGATCTCATTTTACTCTTGCGGTCATAAGGAGGCATCAGTATAATAGATTATTCTGAAATAGGTTAAAAACTCAGAGGCTATACTCCTTATTGTAGTGGTTACTGGCTTGACTTCAGGCCTCAAACCATTGTTTCTCTCTTTTTTTCTCTGTTTTTTTCTATCTTGATTTCATAGATGATGTGATAAATTATTAAGTGGTTAATATGACCTGTCTGGACGTTATGATTCGCATCTTCGAGTAAATGTTTATTTATTTTGTTCAGGAGGACATAGGTTATCTTTTTTTTGTTTATTAGGATGTAAAAGTGATTGAAAACTGGTCTAATCATACTGTATCCCCAGGCTTATTATGTTTTTCACTTCACAGACTCCAGAGCTGCAAGTTTTGTTTTCTCTGGAGACCATATATTCATATATAGACGCACACACACTGTGATGGGTAAATATGTGTGTTTATATATGCTGAGATGTGTATGCATTAGATGCACAGGAAGTTTGGGACCATTACTGTGAGTTTCTTCCTTATTTTTGGTTTTAAGGAGCCAGCGGAAAAGTAGTATTCCACACACAATCTCCTTTTTTCTTTCACACACACACACACACACACACACATACACACACACACACACACACACACACACACACACACACACACACACACACACACACACACACACACACACACACACACACACACACACACACACACACTAAACAGTCCAGACTGGCTGTGTATAACAGTGAAACTTTATCCCTGGCTGGACCACCTCAACTGGGCCCCGGCTCCTCCTGACCCCACAGCATTTAAAGCAAGTTGAGAAAGGGGACCTCAGTTTCCCAGAGAGCCCAGAAGAGGAGGAGGAGGGGGTACAGCTGTCTCCTGGCTTCTCACACCGCACGCCTTTTAGAGGCTCAAAGGGAGCAACCAAGAGGGAGGGAGGCCAGAGGTCACAGCAGCCAACCTTCAAACCCGCCTACCTCTGAAGTTCTCTGTTTTTTCCCTCTTCTTTTTTACTGTTTCCAGATTTCCCAGCCGTAACACTCTTCCCAGGTGACATCCCTCCCCTCACGTCGCAAATAATCAAAACCGTCATGTCAGCTCCTGTTTCTTTTTTAAATGATCTCCTCTGTGTGTGTGTGTGTGTGTGTGTGTGTGTGTGTGTGTGTGTGTGTGTGTGTGTGTGTGTGTGTGTGTGTGAGAGAGAGAGAGAGAGAGAGAGAGAGAGAGAAAGTGAGTGTGAAAGAGATTCTCAGATGGTCCTGTGTATACATGTGTACTCTTTACTTAGTGAGACCATCTTATAAAAGGACTAACATATCAAAGCTTTCCAAATCAGGCTTAAGTTAAAACAGGTAACATGAAACTGAAAACACTCTTCATTTCAAATGAAGTCTGTGATTACATTCTTATGTAATCATAGTCAGAAATACTTTATCATTTCAAAGTTTCAAAAAGATTTAAAAGAATGACATAGAGAACAAATCATGCACAGGAAACTGAGTTAAGCAGAAAATCCTTAAACTTCAGTTCAAAAAGTGTATATTCATTTCCTTGAGTTTATTCTACAACCCCAATTCTACTGAAGTTGGGATACTGTTTAAAATGGAAATGAAAACAGAATACAATGATTTGCAAATCCTGTTTAACCTATTTTCAATTGAATACACAACAGATACAATATATTTATTGTTTAAACTGATAAACTTTTTTGGTTTGTTATTTGCAAATATTCACTCATTTTAAATGCGATGGCTGCAAGATGTTCCAAAAAAAAAAGCTAGGACAGGGTCAACCAAAGACTGGGAAAGTTGGGGAATGCTCAAAAAACACCTTTTTGGAACATTCCACAGGTGAACAAGTTAATTGGAAACAGGTGATTGTCATGATTGGGTATAAAAGGAGCGTCCCCAAATGGTTCAGTCATTCACAAGCAAGGATCAGGCAAGGTTCATCACTTTGTGAATAACGGTGTGAGCAAACAGTGCAACGGTTTAAAAACAATGATTCTCAGCATATATTAGAAGATTCAGAGAATCTGGAAAAATCTCTGCACATAAGCAGCTAGGCTGAAAACCAACATTGAATGCCCGTGACCTTTGACCCCTCAGACTGCAATGGATTTAAAACCAACATCATTGTACATCACCATATGACCACATGGGCTCAGGACGACTTCAGAAAACCATTGTCAGTTAACACAGTTCATCACTACATCTACAAGTGCAAGTTAAAACCCTACCATGCAAAGACAAAGACATATATCAACAACACCCAGAAACACCGCCGGCTTCTCTGGACCCGAGCTCATCTGAGATGGACTGATGCAAAGTGGAAAAGTGTGCTGTGGTCTGACAAGTCCACAATCAAAATTGTTTTTAGAAATCATTGAAATTGTGTCCTCTGGGCCAAAGAAGAAATAGACAATCCATATTGTTCTCAGGTCAAAGTTGAAAAGCCAGCATCTGTGATGGTATGGGGGTGTGTTAGTGCCTATGGCATGGCTAACTTGACCATCTGTGAAGGCCCCATTAATGCTGAAAGGTACATACAGGTTTTGGAGACATACAACATATTCTGCCATCCAAGCCACGTCTTTTTCAGGGACGTCCCTGCTTATTTCAGCAAGACAATGCCAAGACACAAAGGAAAGGTGATGTAACACAGGGATAAATATGCCCCTGTTCCAGCTTATTTTGGAACGCGTTGGAGGCATCAAATTCATTATAAGTGAATATTTGCCTTCTTGGATCAATACATGCTTCATTTTCTTTCACTTTTTCACTATTAAAAACTGAACATGCCGTCTCCCCTTCAGTTCTGTTGTTTGAAAGATTGAGCAATATAAAGATGTTGGCCACCAAAGTCTTGTTTTTTTAAATGTTTTTTTTTCCTTTAATCTTTCTTTTGTCAAATAATATTTATTTATTTATTTGGGGACAAGAAGCAGCAGTGAACCGTCTATGCCCTCAGCAATTGTTAGAACAATTAGCAGTTAAGAAGCTAAGCTAACAGACCAATAAAGTACAAGAAGAGTATCTGCTTATGACTCAAATGACCCTGTAATGACTCAACTATACAATGTTATCTTTTCTTTGAATAAAATCTACAAATAGGCAGCACAATTGGCTTAGAGCTTATGGTTGTGCTCTGACCTGCAACTTTCACACGTCACTCCCCACTCTGACCCTGTTCTCACCCTGTTTCCTCCTCTATTCACTGTCCTCACATCTCAAAATGAATGCATAAAAAGCACCCCCCCTCCCCCCAAACCAAAAGAGAAACCTCAGGGTTCACAACTTTAAATGCTGGCTGCACAGTGGTGCGATTGTTAGCACTGTGGCATCACAAGATGTTAAGTTTGAATCTCCCTGCTGGGCAGGAACCTTCCTGTCTGTGCATGTGTGGGTCCTTTACGGGTCCTCCAGGTTCCTCCCACAGTCCAACGTCATGCTCTTCAGGTTATATGATCTCACTAAATTTCCCATAGGTGTGAGTGTTTGTGTGGATGCTTGTTTGTCTCTACATGTCAGCCTTATGATAGGCTGACAACCTGTCCAGTTTGTACCCCACTTGTTGTCCAATGGAAAGTGTAACTGGCTGCAGCCCCTCATGATCCAGACTGTGATAAGTGGTATATATGGATTGACAGATGGATTTTGAATGCCAATATCTGTTCACCACAGTGGAGAGGGCCCTTATGACTGAGGCTATCACTCACTCACAGCAACAGTGCAAAGGGGGTGAAAGATGGAGGGACACAATGGTTGTATGAAACAAAGCGGTTAAAAGTAAGCAAAGTAAATCTGCAACTAAGGCAGGCTTTTGCTAGTCTTAAGGTACTGGTCATCAATGCAGCAGAGACATTGAACAACTAACAAGCAGAGAAGAAATGCAGTACCTCAAAGCCTCATGTCCAAAGATGGCAAGTGCAAAGAAAGAAAAAAAAAAACATCTGCAAATCTTACAGCTGGACAATATCTTAACATGGTCCTACTTCCAACACTGACAGGAACACTGAAAATCAGGATTAATACGTTGAAAGCCTTGTGCATTGGCTCGATTTCTTTTCTCTAGATGTAGCCATTGAAAAGATTCATATGTAGGCATCTATAATGATTACCTTTAATAATAGGCTCCTCTTGTCAAAGTGTCCTTGAGCGAGACACTGTTCCTCTGACATGTCATGGATAGACCAGTACAGCTTCATACCAGAGTAAATAGGAGACACATTACTAAGTCCTCTGAATAACAAGGCCGTTCACACAGTCCATATTTTATGAGATATTTGGGTATAATATCTGTAAATAACTTGTAACTCAGAAAAACTATTTCCTGTTGTTTAATATTCACATACTGTGAGGCTGCTCTTGAGGGTGTTCTTTTGAGAATACCAGTGCAGGTGAAATATCATTTCTGCCACTTTTCCCTCTTCTGTGCTCTCGCCTGTGGTTCCAGTGTAAGATGGAGTGTCATGTGGTGGAGGGTGACTGATGGAGAATGTGGGCATTAACATGCTGAGGCCACAGGAGACGTGGCACTGAAAGCATTAATGGAGTGACTGTTTCTGAGAAAAGGAGGGCTGATGTGATTGCAATGTGTGCCGGGGGAATCATTCTGCAGAAGCCCAGCATACAGGCTGTGTAGCTGCCCTTATAACACATTTATATGTATTTGAGAGATAAATTGGGTGGCCTTTGCAATGGCAGTGAGTGTCAGGCTCATATGCAGAGATATGCAGTCATCATCTGTGACACAGCCCCAGCAGTTCCTCAAGTTCCTCTTCATTTATCACTCAAATGCATGCACACACTCTGTGTTTGAGCGACGACTCCACCGTGAGCACGTACGACGCTCCCAAGCACCCTCAAGAAAGGAAAAAAAAGGGGAGGAGGGGGGAAGAGTGTGGGGGAGGGGGAGTGGCAGAGATATCACATCCCCTGTGCGCACAGCGGCAGCGATGTGTGGAGCAGGACAAAGGAAGGATGGAGGGTGGGACAAAGGGAGCAAGAGATGGAGATGTGATGTTGGGGGAAAAGGAAGAATGCAGGTGACAACAAATGGTGTGAGGATGTCAGACCAGAAGGAGATGAAGAAATGGTGCTGGGTGCCATCAATTTGAAAACAGAAATGCCTTACAAACAAAGCAAAGAAGTCACAGGCATGACATGACACAAAGCATTAATATGTTGGCTCACTTTTCAATATTTTTTTAAGTAAATACTGTTGTATGTCTGCCTCGGGAGAAGTATGTAAAAATAATGAGACAAGAGAGTCCTTAGGAGCTTTCTGATTCTACAGTAGAACAACTCCAAGTGTCATTTCAACAGTTTTGTCAGAGGATTTCTTGAAGCATGTAAACTGACTCTGGGTTTTATCCAGAGGAACATCGTCTCAACACATTGTTTTTATAGAAGGATTTGTAGCTGTACACACAGAATGCCCCATCATTCTCAACTTCTATTTTAGCACCATCACAAAGCTTATCTTTGCAGTTTTAGGTGAAGTTTTCAATTAAAAATATTTGACTTGCCAAAAGATTTTGTGCAGACATTGATCGGATAAATTGTTATGTTTTGTAATCACATAACTTTTCTTTTGGCTCCAGTCATTGGCCAAAATTTAAGGCTAATTAGAAAAAGTTCATGGAAAAAATTACACCTGTGAGTCTAACTGTGATTGTGAGCCTGATAGCATTCTGAGATTAGTATTTTGCTCTTTGTGCTACTGTGCCAGAAGTAATGATGTGCTGTAGAATCTATAAGCATTAACATAATCTGCTGCTGGACCCCTTCCACTTACCGAAACCATAGACTGTAAAAAAATGGACATAGTATCAACTACATCACCCGTCTGTTCCTGATGCAGAGTAATAAAGTCTGGGCCATATTGTATGTGACATGGGCTTTGAGCATCTTTACTAACAGCAACAAATTGCCTGTCAGTCAAGTGAGTTGAGCTGCGTCTCTGATTGGACAAAATGGTTATCTTAATATCTTCTAAACAGCTTAGTTATAAAAAATTAACCCCCATCCAGTGCGTGCCGATAGTGAAATTTGTTAATCTGTTCCAAGCTGTAAATATGTTTTTTAATGCTGTAAAAGTCTTTTTTTGTTGTTGTTTTGGCTTGGTGTGTATGTGGTTTTCTGAAGCCAGCCTCGAGCTGATACTTGATTAACTACAACTTTTAGCACTTCTGCATAGGCTACATTTTTCTGAACCGGATGTTGACAAAAAATGCATAATTTACTCCACAATAATATGTCAAAATCAACGGGCAACACCTAGTTTAAAAAATAAAGCCTATGCAGAAGTGCTAAAAGTTGCAGATCATCAAGTGTCTGCGAGAGGCTGGCTGCAGAAAGACCGGAAGCCACATAGATACTAAACAAAGAAAAAAACAGACTTTAATGGCTTTAAAAGGCATATTTACAGCCTGGTTCAAAAAATGGCTTGGATCTGAACACACTATACAGGGGGTGAATTTTTTCTTTTAATTACGCGGTATAGAAGGTATTAGCATCACTAGTTTGTCCAGTCAGAGGCAGAGCTCATATCTGGTGCCCTATAACTGTTAGGAAGGAGGCTCAAAGCCTGCATCTTGAATCAGCATTTTCAATATGGCCCCCACTGACGATCAGTTTCATTATTCTTTATCAGGAACAGATGGGTGACGTTCCAGAGACTAAGTCCATATATTACATAGTCTATGGTCAAAATTCCTTTAGGTCAGTTCAGTCCACAGAGGGAAAGATTCTTGGTTTGAAGCAGACGCTTGTAGAAAGTTTAATAACTTTTGTGTTTGTCATGCATTGTCTCACAGCTTCTTCTGTACTCTGATAATTCAGTAAAGAGCACAACAAGGGCCCTCATTCGTCAGTAGAGCTGTCAAACAACAGCACACCCCATCTTTCAGCATCTAATAAGTTATTAGAAATTATATTCTACAAAACGTAAGCACTTGAACATTAAATATCACAGTGAAAACAATTGCTGTCAGAAGTTATGTCTTTGAAAGATAAACAAGCAGATGTTTATCCTAGTTTTGTTGAACCCATGTTCCACCAGTTTTAATGGATGAGGCAGGTTTAAAGATCTATACTGCAGCCAGTCACCAGGGGGAGCTCTAAAGGTACTGGCTTCACTCATGATAGGTTGTTGTTCTGTCCTTGGTTATTTAATAATCAGAGGGGAGATCAGGCCATAATTCATGTAAGTAACTGTAGGTTCACTCGCTAACCTAAAACATATGATGAGTAAGGTGTCATTCAAACACTTCCAAGCTAAAACAAGCTGGAGGAGAGATGCAAGCTAGAAATTATATATGATGATATTTAAACTATATTGAAAAAGCTTAAATTCATAGATAACAATAATGACAACCAAACAGTGGTTGACACCTGAAGTTGGCTAAATTAGAGGGAGGTGCCAACTGATGCAGTATATCATAATTCTCACCACTGCTCCCTCAAACATTTATTCATCTCCTCCTGGTCTGTAAATTCTCATTGCCTCAGGCCTGTCTCCGTCCATTAACCCTGTTGTCACCCGTCTCTAATCCATTCTCAGGCACAAACTCACCTGGGGTTTGGGGTTTTACAGACAGTGTATTGTCTGAACAAGAGGTTCAGTGTTTTGTTCTAACACTTAAATCTAGGCTCCACAAAATGTTCAAAGCACTTGACATGAAAAAAGGATTGTATTAATTGTCTTAACTGATAGACTCAAACATTTCAGGTATTGATTTTTTCAGGCTCTAATCGTGTTCTTTCTGCCAAGGTCGGCTTCCTGTTTCATGGCCCTGAACAGAGTACAGTTGTTGCAGGCAGAGGGGAAACAGCTAATGCAGCAATATATTCTGATCCATCAATGAAGAAAACATGGAGGATGCTCCCCTGCCTGCACCCCAACCCCATCCTCTGCTGTCTTTCTCCCCCTGTAACCCCCCTCCTCTCTATCTGTTTAATCACACAGAGCCATATGGATGCACAGTGTGTTGTATTAATTATACCCCAGGGCGTGGCCACACATCAGGGACCCGAGTGACTCAAGCAGTTGCTATGCTGGGGGAAAAAAATTCACCTCCCAGCAAACACTGGACGACCGGAGATGCAGGAGGTGAGCTGAGGATGGCTCACGTGCTGCAGCATATCTGTCTTAGTTATGTTGTGAGATGGAGACTGGACCTGAACCAAATTAAATGTGTCAGCATAGTCATTCTGGATTCCTGTTACCTCCAGATAAAAGATAAAAAAAACAGTCATTGACTGTAAAATTATTTGGCGGTAGTGATAAGAAAATAAATAGATTTAGTGAGTGTTCCTTTGGCAGCAAAATCAGAATATTTTATTAAAATTGGGATTAATTTTGTTTTGATTTCACTGTTTTTAGATTCATTAATTCAAACCAAGCTGCTCACAGTTTGTGACACCCTTCTGCAGAAAATAATCCAAGGTTAAATAGAAATTTCTCTTTAATTGTCTGTGGTTTTCCAAAAATAATATTTAAAAAGGAACTGCAAGGTAAAATATTATGTAAAGAAAGAAATAATCTAAAGATATTCATGACAGAAACTGAAAATTACATTAACCGTATTTAGCACAAGGCAAGTCAGACTAACAAAAATCGTCTCTCTCAAAGATAAAACTTTACCAGGCAAGTTCAGAAAAGTAGGGGTTCAGATTTTAAATTTATTTACATTGGAATTTCAGATCTCTGGCTATGAACCAGACAGGATTCTGATCCTTTGACTGGTTTTTCTGGATTCCACAATTACTTTTACAATCTACTGACCGTACAGAGATATCAATAGGGTACCATGCTTTATGTCTCAGAGCATTACCCTCCTCTGTAATGACTACAATATTGGTTGAAGAGTGGATAATGTACAGTGAGCAGGTGGCTATGCAAATTAGAGTCCCAACAGGGTGTGCAGGAACTCAGCATTATACTGCTAATTAGCAGCTACCATGTAAAGACAAAAACAAGTTGACACCAAATATCAATGCTGCATGGTGGCGCTAGAGTTAGCACTGCACCCTCACAACAAAGAGGTCACCGGTACGATTCTGGTGTCTTTCTGTGTGAAGTTAGCATGTTCTCCCTGTGCATGTGTGGGTTCTCTCCAAGTACTCCAGCTTCCTCCCGCAGTCCAAAAATATGCTCATCAGGTTAACTGGTGATTCTAAATTGCCTGTGTGTGTGCGTGAAAGGTTTTCGTTCTCTGTGTGTCAGCCCTGTGATTGACTGGCTACCGGTCCAGGGTGTACCCCACCTCTCGCCTCAAGACTACTGGGATAGGCTCCATGCTACCCATGACTCTGAATAGGATAAGCGGTGTAGAAGATGAATGAATAGTTTAAAGATGATTAATTTTTGCAGCTAAAATACCAGAGCTAAAAAGCTAAAAACTACAACAACAAAAACATTGGAAATGCTAGCTAGATGACTGGTTTATATCAGCTTCATCGTCTGACAAATAAGTTTTGAAGTGGTCAAGTAAAAACACATTTTGACACAGCATTGACACTGAAGGTAACAATTTAAACATGATTTCTTCAGGAATATTTCTGTTACCATTTCTGTCCCCATTGTCTTCTCCTTGCATGTGTCACAATGGGTAACAAAAAAAGGAGGAGGACCCAGTGTGCAGAATATTGAAGCTATTATTAAGAGAAGCCAAAAGCCAAACACAAGCCAAAAACATACTCATATGCAGTCCCTGTGACACTAGACAAAGTGTACATGACTTCTTCCAGAATATTTATGTTGACACTTTTAATCCTCATTCACCTAAACTTGGTTTCAGGGTTTTGCAGTTCACGCACCGAAAGTAATGACAGAAATGTAATTATTTTTAACATAGTTTTAATTTACTGCTTGTGGTTTTTCCATCTGAGTTGGTCAGCGACTTAGAGATGCTCAAACCAACTCTGCTGTTGTTGCCTGGTCACCTTTTCTGTAGTTTGTTTGCCGTCAGTATTTAATAAAGGCAAGTTAAGAAGTACAAAACCAAGCTGTCAGAATTCATAGTTCTTCTGTGTCATCAACTACATTGAACAGTAATGTCAGTGACGGAAAAAAAAACAAAAAAATTCCCACTTTGTACCTAACCTATTTTCAACAGACACGGATAAATGCCTACTCACCTGAGTCTTTATTGTACATGAGATTGAATGAATAAGTTGTTATGACATTTCCTCTCCTGAACTGAGGAGATATTTTTATTTGTTTCACAAGAATGAGAGTTCAGTTTTTTCTACAGATTATATAAGGCTGGCTGCCTGAACCTTGGAAGGGTTAAAGAGTGCACTCACAGGGGAATAAATCAGGCGAGGGTTGTTCTTTCTGTGCAAGTGTGAGTGTGTGTGTGTGTGTGTGTGTGTGTGTGTGTGTGTGTGTGTGTGTGTGTGTTTTAAACAGAACAAGGGCCGGAGAGTGAGAAACAGAAATAACTGAAAGAGAGGGAGCCTATAGGTTCAGTTAAGCTTTACCCGTCCCTCAGAAAACAGCACAAGAAAACAAAGAGAAAAAAGTTTGTATATTCAGCTATGTGCATATAGAAAAAGAGAAGAAAGAAAGAAAGTAAAGAAGGAAAGCGAGAGAGAGAGAGAGAGAGAGAGAGAGAGAGAGAGAGAGAGAGAGAGAGAGAGAGAGAGAGAGAGAGAGAGAGAGAGAGAGCGAGCGTTGGCAGCAGTGTCTGGTTTGCTGGTCGTGTCTAAAGAAACTGACCCTGCTTCTTGTGTAAAGCGACCTTCTGTATTTGCCCAAACTCTTAAGTGTTGTGAATTCTTGGGTCTCACACATCGCTCTCTCTAGGGGACCACAGACCTGGGTGGGCATCAGGTCCAGTTGCTTGATTGTTGAGGTGGGCTGCTTGAACTGAGGGGCCAACAGAAGGAGCAGGGGGGGAGCTAAATAGGGAGCTGGAAGGGGTGAGGTCAGCTTAAAGGTTCATGGAGAAAGAAGCAGATACGGGTCAGTGTTTGCCCAGCTGTCTCCTGGGCAGCTGAAAAGGAAGTTCAACTGGACTGAGATGGTTTGGTCGATGGAGATGAGGCTGATTTGTTACACAGCGATTGTTTATTGAGACCAAAAAATTGGTGTAAAACATAAGATTTGGAGATTTCATTATTCTGTATAATAACTCTGGTCTTAAAAGTTGGAACAACTGATTTCTGGGGGTAGCAGAAAAAAGCATAGTGGAATAGCACAACTTTAAGTCAATCTTTGACCTGGTGCAAACAGTTCCCTGTACTTCAATACAATAATTTCTTCTTTTTGGTCGCCACGTACCACTTAGAAAAGTATCTGCCTCTGTTCTGCTACATGTTAGACTGTTTTTAACAGCCGTTGCTGTCTCTGTCAAAATCTGAAACAATGAACTGAAAACTGCTGATATGGTCTGATGTGTTGCTTTGAATCTGTTGGCTTGGTATCCATATTCAAAACCCAAGAGGGAGTCAGCCTTTTCAACATACTGGTCACATTATGTTTTTTTTATAAACCACCTCCTCCATAGCCCCTTCAGATAATATTTGTCAAACTTGATCAGACTATTAGGAACAGCTTTAAGAGTTGAAGCTTTTCAGAATCTTGATTTTTAAAAAATTGGCTGCAACAAGCAAAATATAGCACCTCCTAGTGGTTTGAATGATGAGAGTATGCCATTAAAAGGAGCCAAACCCAATTAGTAATATTATCAAGATGAGAAGATGTAAGTATTTTTCTACAGGGTGGTTTTAGCTTCCTGTATAATAACAAGAAGCCATAGGAAGAAGACGCCAGTGGCAGTTTAAATCGTGTCTTTTGGCTCAGCATATGATCCTTTATGTACTCTGCTCTGATGTTCTTCTTTGAACATCTGCGGTCAGAACAATCCTCTCAAAGTTACCCTCCATTATCCTGCTGCCCTCGCTCCCTCTCAGGAGTCCCAGGAGGGCTCACTTCCACCACTCCATCTGCATAACCAAATCCTGTAGAACAAGCCTGCGATGCAGAAATCCTTAATCCTGTATCGAACATGGCTACATTAATTAGATTTGTTAGATTGGCTGGTTTTTGACCTGTTTGTCAGAGTTTAGACTTGAATTTGGTCCTTTTTTTTCAACTTTAATTTGGAGCCTTTTTAAAGCAAAGAGATAAGAATTCATAATTTCATCTGCTTTACATTAAAAATCAAAAGCAAACACAGGATTTTTAATGTATACAAGGTTTGTAGTTGAGGCTTTATTCCCACAAACATACAGATATGAGGCTGCTGCTCTTGTTTATTGACGACAGAAACATATAAAAATGAGGACTGGCCTGAGGGTCCACTTTAATCTTGTGGCTGTATCCAAGATTGGATCATGTGGAATGATTGCATTGCTCACAAATTGCATCATCACCCGCAGGATGAAGGATAGTCAACCAAATGGACGAACCTTCTCCAGGGCTAAAACACAGGAAGCATTTTCTGGCTCCATGTGATAAAGAGTCAGGTTAGGGTGGAGAGATGGGTGCATGCTGGGGTCACAGGTGGAGGTCAGCATGGTTTCTGGTTTGTCTTATCAAATTAGTGGGTTGGAATGGAGGCGAGGTGAAGGTCAGTACCTCAACCTCCGTCCACCACCACCACTGTGCTTCTTTGGTCAATGTCTTTCCACCACCACTGACAGCTCACTCAATAACCATTACTCTCAACTGGACATGAAGTGGGTGGACCCTGCTGGGCCGCTAATCACACAATCAATAAGTGACCATAAAATACCAGTGAGCTCACCAGAGGGATCTATTAGCATAAAGAGTGTAACGCTAACTGAATCACAGTACATGAGTATAGCAAGAGTGCAGCAAGTACAAGAATAACACTCTGTACTGCTTGTCTTTAATATTTGCTTTTTGTATACGTTTATAAACATTTAGAAAAAATAATTGTTATCGTTTTATTAGAAATGTTATTAGTGAACCTGGCTGACCTTGTTCCCATTATTGTTGCCATTACAGAGACTCTGAACAGCAGCCTTCCCTTTGTTGTCTCAGCATATAGGGACAACGCTATTGGATTGGTCTGTATGCCTGGTAATGTATGGATGACGAAACACACACACACACACACACACACACACACACACACACACACACACACACACACACACACACACACACACACACACACACACACACACACACACACACACACACACACAACCCCCAAATCTTCTCAGTGCTCAGGGAAGAAAAGCATTGCCACCTAATGGTCACTTCTAGTTACTGCAGCATGAGCTCAAAAATACCTTGGGAAGAATCCCATCTCATTTTGTATCTGAATGTCCACAAATACCAGAGCTATCCATAAAATTTTAGAGTCTCAGTATGTACACTCAACTGTAAGGTGCAATAAAAAGACTCAAATAATAATCTACATGAATTATATTTTATCTCCTGTGTCAAAACAGGTAGTTTCATTTAAAGTAGGCACAATAATGGGCTTCAACCACTAAATAGCTTTATTTTCATCAAGTTTCACTACAATCACTTACTCAAATTAAAAAGATTTGTTTTTAAATTCATGCTTGTGATGTCTCAGAGGCTCTGTAGTGATGCATTCTCTTGTTTGGGCTCTCAGAGACCCCAGCTATGAAACATGTTCAACACAGAGAAGATTTCTCCATCTTTAATTGGTGTTGTCAGCTCTGCTCTGCAGCACTGCCTCTCAGACTCCAAATATGTCTGTATGGATCTCTGTTATTGAGTTTTGTAAGGGAGAGTCAGACCCCTCTTGGGTCTAATTTAACCCAAACAGAAGTGGCATCTAACAATGTGTGCATTTCTTTTTGTCAACAAAACTCCCATGTGATCATGCACAAGTCACAGGAACACAGAAACTGAGGGTAACAACAGTGTAAACTGCTCATTTTTGGAGTTAGTGATTAAATCCATTTGTCCAGTTTGCAAAGAATCATAAGCAGCTGTATCTGTTTTTTATTTATTAATTTTTTCAAACTGTGCTTTAAGAGAAAGGAATGAAAAAAAGGTAGTTATGATCTTTATGGAGATGTTTTCTGAATAAACTTGCAAAATACTGTACTCATGATGGGTTAAGATGAGATAAGACTTCTTATCGTGTCTTAATGTTGCATCTAAAATAAAATTTTATACTGCCATAATGCCATACTACCTGTATGTAAACAAGAACAGATGGCATCTCCAAGTGCACCAAGGCTGGCAGTATTTCATCTGGATAACAGAGAGATAAAGCATAGCCAGCATAGAATTGCAGTTGTTAACTTGCATTGCAAAAGTCAAGGCGGACCAAAGGCTCATAGTGCTAGCTTTGTTAACGTAAGCCACGCTCTGCCAACAAATTTCACATAGTGAAATTTCACATCAACATACTCTGTGATCCTGTGTTTGGTTGCGTTGCAGAAAATGGGCAATGTTTTTTAATGTTTTTTAATGTTTTTTCCTGCTTAGACTTGTCAGTTAGTCTGTATTTAACATCAGAATGAGTCGTTTCAGACCATTCTTAGCCTTAACTGTGCTCGATATATGAGAGCCCTGAAAAAAAAAACATAAATGAAGAGTTGAGTAAATGTTGGTAATAGGTTCTCTAAGAAGAAAAACATGGTTCATTTCGTTGTAACCACCATTAAAAGAGTGGTCATGCAGTAATTCTTTTGGGATCTGATCTGAGAAAATAAACAAAAAACATCAACAACTTCATAAGTCAAAGAATTTTTCAAATCTTGATTTGGTGTCTTGACATCTCTAACAGTGCGTGTATACTGTATATTCGTAACAGAGTGTGTGGACGTATGCATGCATGAGTGTGTGTGTGTGTGTGTGTGTGTGTGTGTGTGTGTGTGTGTGTGTGTGTGTGTGTGTGTGTGTGTGTGTGTGTATTGAACTCCAGAAGAACGGAGCATGCAGGTCGTCGGGGTGGTGATTGACTGTCTTGCTGAGTATTGCTGACGAGGGTGCAGTTTCTTTACTGTCAATACAAACAGACCTGTATCTCATGGACTAGCTGAGCAGCACACACACACACACACACACACACACACATACACACACATGCAGGGTCCAGTGCCCAACTGCAACAACCATAAACCCTTGCAGGGCAATCAGTCATGTGGTGCTGCATATTGCTGTGTACAGTGAACCAGTAGCAATAAGGCTGTCAGAGAGACACACGCTTTCTCCGCGCAGGACATACATCTTTGTCACAACCTTTAATACCCCTCCAGCTTCCTCCTCTGCTTTCAGTGTACACCGTCTTACCTCGGCTTTGAGAGGATCAGATCGGATGTATGTGTCCAGAATCTCATGCGTCCAATCAATATCTGGGGATTTGTCAACATTCCCCTGAGAAGCTGCTCGGCCTCCCCCTGCCCCCGTTCTGCATCCCAGACTTAACCTGGAACCTGTAGCTATCAGGGCTACAACATGAACCCATCCTTTACAGGTAACACTCAGTGCATATGTTGTTCAGACCAATACTGCTGCATTTGGGTGATCCATAAAACAGTGCTTTAAATTATCATGAAAACATTTTATCAGTTTGTCACAGTGTTTTCATGATCCATAAAATATTTCAGACTGAGGTCAAACTCAAAGAAGCAGATGACAGCATCGTTGTCACAGACACCTCTGTGTCTCTCAGTGGGAAGGATGATTGTGTAAGAGTTGTGATCATTTTCTCTTTCTTTCTTCTCCTTTTTTTCTATTGTAGTTTTCCTGCCCATATTTTACATATATGATAGCACAACTCAAACATTTTGTTTTCATTTTTTGTGCTGAAACCGTACCTAGCACACCTTTGTTGTTCTATAAAGTGAAAGGTCCAAATGCACACAATGAAAGTACATAATCAAAAAATACTTTGAAGAAATCTTTGTAGGTTCTAAAAGTTTTACACTTTGTACAAGCTATTTTTTCAATTCGTAGGATGTTTACGCTGAGAAAGTCTTGTTTTTAACACGATCTTGTTTCTTCTCTTGTGTGGTCAGAGAAAAATGAGTCATGGAAATATTTCAACTCTTAGTTCATGCAGTTGAGAATAATTTGGGGTAAGTGAGTGTAATCCAAACCAAGCTGACTCAGACTGCACATTGTTGTTTTATGTTTCTAGAAACTTTTACCCAGCTGGCTTTAAAAATCATAGAAGACGATTGTTAAACTCGTAGTTTTGAAGCATACAATATTATAATATATACAAGAAAATAAAATGGTAACTTATTCACATTCACAACCACAAAGATTAAAAATAATACACTTTTAAATCAAGAATCTCCTCCGGATGGATATGTCACAAAGTAAATTTTAAAGGAAGTCATTATTTCATGCAGGAGGATACAAAAATGTCCTCCCCCCTCCACTGTTTGTATTCTTCTCAGTCTGTCCTCTGTGCATGATCTCCTGACTGTTCATGTCTGGGTTACAGTCACCTTTGTGTGTCTCACTGGGACAGATGATAATGGCAATATTAGCATCTCAGTTTAATAAGAAATCTTTCTTCCATTATCATAATGTCACCTCTTCTCTCTCTGCCTGCCTCATTTAGGAACACAGTCACAAATTATGCCGTTCAAAAACATCCTCATCTGCCCCCCACCCCCAAAAAAAGAAAAGACAGAAAAAAAAATCTGCTACTGTGAGTAATTAAATGATGGCATAAACAAACATTTTATGCATGAATGCAATTAAGCATACAGAATGTAAGTTTGTGTTTGTGTGTGCATGCTCCAGTGTGTCTGCTTGCATGCTGTTGAAAGAGAGGTCGTCCCTCCCCTCACATCATTTACAACAAACACTGAAGGTTCTCCACCTTTATTCAAATATCATGACTATTTCCTATCATTTATGTACACACACACACACACACACACACACACACACACACACACACACACACACACACACAAGGACATTTCTTGTGAATAATTCATCATGCATTACACTGGCTTTTCTGTTCATATGGAGATGGAAAGGCAGGAGGATCTGAAAGCTTTCTCTGTGGATTTTACTTGTTAATTCTTAGCGTGCATAATTGCATTGAGGAACAAAGAGTGGCAGGTCCAGTGTCCACATTCAAATGCCAAAAGCAATTTTACATTTAAAAAACATGCACAACTCATTAGAGTGCAAATAATGTGATAAAAACTGTACAGGTAATTATTGTCATCCAACTGAAATTAACTTGGAGGATGTTTTTCTGGCTGTATAATCCCTGCGTCTCATCCTTTAAATCAATAATTCCCTCATAGTTCATCTTTTTTGTGTTTGTGATTTCCCTTCTCCTTATTTTCTACTGCTTCCTATTTTTCTCTGCTCTCCTCTTCTCACCATCAAATGCAATCATGGAAAAACAAAGACATTTTCATCATCATCTTTCGTTCAGCTAAATGTAGAGAGATGTGTTTGTTGCCTGCTGAGTTAGATCACATCACCGTTACACAGCTGGATGCCTACAAGATCACAATAACACACAGCCATGCAGCCTCACAACTTTAATTTGAGAAATATGCTGATGTTTGCCACCCCTGTAGTGTTTTTCACATTTGCATTTCAATGGTGGATGGAGGTGCCACATGTAGTTTCTGAGGGGATAATGCCTGTCAAGCACTCGGCAATAACGCTGAATGAGGGACTCTTCCTCTTCTGGTTTTTCACTCAGGTTGTGAATGGAGACACTAAACTGCCAGATTAGATTCCACAGCTGGAGACACATCCGGGGATTGTCTGCTGCTGTTCAGTATGTATGAGCATTCATAATTACCAAGTCTTCAATTAGTGGCTAATGTTTCACGGCTAGGCTGAGCATTGATTTGAATATGACTGATGAATGATACAAATGTGTGTGTGTGTGTGTGTGTGTGTGTGTGTGTGTGTGTGTGTGTGTGTGTGTCTTTCTATTACATTTGAGCCCCATTGTCTGTTTAAGATGCTGTGATCTCAGAGGCCATTATCATTCCCTTCACTCTTGATACTTTCACATACAAAAGTCTCTCACATTAATAATGTGAAATTAATAATCATTTATCCACCACACACGTGCTCTGTGTGACTCTCAGGACAGGCTTTCACTGAATTATTGTATACAGACTTGTAGTATTTGAGTCCCATTTGAGTTATTGTATTTTGTTGCTTATAGTTTAAAGCTCCTGTGTGCAGTAATTTTTTTTAGCTGGCTGACTTATTCTTGTATTGCTCTTATTAACCTGTGATGGCTGCTAGAGAAGGGGTCAATTTACAGCAAACTAAGGATTTTTTTCTGTTTTCCACTGCAGTTATTCACAACAAGGGACACATTTGACTTTTAAAGGAGAGCAGGAGGAAATTTTTGTTATAAGACACATTTTCTTTGGTGGCCAACAAGGCTAAGTGATCTGCTAACACCATCTCTGTCAGTAGAGTGTGGTGTATGTATGTATGTATGTATGTATGTATGTATGTATGTATGTATGTATGTATGTATGTATGTATGTATGTATGTATGTATGTAAGTATGTATGTATGTATGTATGTATGTATGTATGTATGTATGTGCGTGCGTGCGTGTGTGTGTGTTTTCAATAATAACAATATTACATACACTGGTAGCTGTAAAAACGTTAGAAAAATACATACATTGGTTTGGTGCTAACCTATGTCCTAAACATTTAAGGAGTAAACATTTATAATCATCACATTGAAAGTTACATGCTTTCTTGATTCCTATTTGAGGCCCTAATATATTAATGTATGTGTGAATGGGTGAATAAAAGGCATTAGCTTAATTAACTTATTAGTTTAGGGGCAGATCTGCCACTTCCAATATGGTGGACACCCTTACGTACTGGTGCAATGGGCCAACTCACTCAATGAGGCATCTACATATAGATGTCTATGACGCAGACTTTGAGCTTCCTTTCTAACAGCTATAGGGCGCCTGTCAATCACGTGAACTGAGCTGAGCCTCTGACTGGACAAACCCATATTCCTTATATCTAATAACAATGCGGAAGTCTGCTGTTCCTCGAGTGTCCGCTTGAGGCTGGCTCTGGAAGTACTGCAAGTCATATACACACCAAGCCAAAAAAAGCAATTTTCATGGCCAAAATAAGCACATTTACAGCCTGGTACAAAGAAATTCTCCCACCTGAATCATTAATTTCACTAACAGCATGCACTGTTCTAACTTGGCAATTTAGACAATATTAAGATCGCCAGTTCGTCCAATCAGTGGCACAGCTCAGCTCACATGGCATCTGGGTGCCCTATGGCTGTTACTGTGTAGACTAACAGCCCACCTCATTTCCAATATGGCCGCGCCGGCCATTTTGCTTCAAAATCTGTTTCAGAAACAGACAGGAGACTACATCCATTAATTAAACAGTCTATGGTGCCAATAGCTAAATCAGTGTTTCAGACCCAAGCCGTTTTTTGAACCAGGCTGTAAATATGCTTTTTAATGTGGTAAAAGTCTGTATTTTTTGGCTTGGTGTGTACGTGACTTCTGGTCTTTCTGCACCCAGCCTCCTGTGGATTCCCGATGAACAGCAACTTTTAGCACTTCCGGATAGGCTTCATTTTTCTCTACTGGATGTTGCCCCTTGTTCCAGAGGACACTGAAAATTGATGTGTATGTCCTAACATACAGTGTCAGTGTTGTTGTCAGTGTTGTTGGAAAATGAGATTAAAATAAGTGCTTTTGATTTATTTCAACAATGTGATCACATGATTCAGATATTAGCATATTGGCTGATAACAGACGTGTACATCACTTTCAAGTGTTCTCTGGAAACTCTTCCATTGTGTTGCGGTATATTTATCTATGTAGGTCAAAAATAACAGGTAAGAAATATGTGTGGAAATTAGTAAATGGATAAGAGGTATTGCACTAACAGGGGATGACATGAAGTGACAATTGCACCAGAAAATAATAACTATTATTAATTATTATCCCTATTATTACTGTACATGAATATCATTACTTTGGCATTAACAGATTAATATTGCACATTCTGCCATTGTTGCACTTATGTCCCAGTTATCTTGGATCCATTCAAAGGAAACTTTTTGATCATATCAAAGTGGAGCAAAAGTAGGGGGAAATAGGGTTAGTTGACACACGGGTTAGTTGTCACGTTCTATCTTGACACCTGAAGATGCTGTCTCTCAAATTGTAGTATTGAAATTAACATAATTGGGATCAGAGCTCACCTGCATTGTCATCTCTGGAGTAAAATGAACTTGAGGTGGGGGGACTTTTTGTGTTTTTCATGTCAAATTGTAAATATTCAGCCCCTCAATATTTTTCTGTTAGGCTTTTATACAAAGGGTTTATATTAAAACAATTGTAACCTTAAAAGTTTAAAGGGAGAGCGACAGTTAAGTTCGTTATTAGCTAGCTAACCTAGTTGTAACATGCTTGTTAGCCTTGATGCTAGCAAGAAATTACATTTGGGGTTGGTCATCTAATTTGCTTTAGGGTTGGTTGTCACATATCTACGTATATGTTGTGTACAGTAGGTTGGCCTAAAGATGTATTCCATGTTCATGTTCCTTGCTCATTTTGTGTTAAAGGTCCCATATTATGCTCTTTTTTTGCAGGTTCATATAGCTCTTAGAGGTCCCAGAATAGTCAATATGAAGTTTTTTATCTCAAAAAACTGTTTTTTACTGGACTTTAGCCAGCCTGAAAACTCTCTCTAGAGAGCTCTACCGAGAATAAGCTGTTTTTGTGGGCTGTCCCTTCTTCAGCGCAGGCCACGCCCCTACCTGCCCCTCTTTTTATAGAGTTGGGGGGGGCGTGGCCTGCGTTCAGGCGCGTGCTCTGATGTTTACGAACACAGTTCGCCGGTATGATGGCTAGACACAAACAACCGCAATACTAGCGTCCACAACAACAACAACAACAGCTCACACCAGCTGCTTAAAAAGCATCGCGAAAAAATGTTACATGCATAAACAAAACACCAAATTCTGTCTGTATAGCTTCTTATCTGAATGAAGCCTTATCAGCTTGATTTATTAGACAAAAACAACCCCAATACTAGCGTCCACAACAACAACAGTTGCTTATAAAGCACCGCGAAAAAAGTTACATGCATAAACAAAACACCGAATTCTATGTCCGTATAGCTTTTTATCTGAATGAAGCTTTATCAGCTTGATTTATTAGACACAAACAACCCCAATACTAGCGTCCACAACAACAACAGCTCACAGCAGCCGCTTAAAAAGCACCGCGAAAAAAAGTTACATGCATGAACAAAACACCGAATTCTGTCTGTATAGCTTTTTATCTGAATGCAGCCTTATCAGCTTGATTTTTTTAGACACAAACAACCCCCATACTTGCGTCCACAACAACAGCTGCTTATAAAGCACCGCGAAAAAAGTTACATGCATAAACTAAAGAGATATTGCGTAAAGATAGCTCTATATGACATATGGTCACAAAACTTCTCTTCAATTATTTATTTATTGTGTGACGTGTATATTACCAACACCGACTCATGTTAGCTGCCATGCTAACAAGTCAACAGGCTACGAGGCTGGGTAGGCCACTTCAGTAAAGCAGCATAAAATACTGAAACTTTCAGCTCGTACCTTAGTTGGGTCACGGATAGTTGGAAGTGATCCAGGTTTCAGCTTTAAAGTCTTTGCAAATCCTGCTTTGTGCTGTCCCTCGTTCAGAAAGCAGTCCCCCATGAAGTGGTGAGCACAAACATACAACATTTTCGGGGTTGTTGTAGGTATTTCGCCGGCATAAATAAAATTAATCCACTCTTCCATCAAAGTTTCAGGTGAAGATGGAGGTAAAAAAAAAAAGACTTTTGTGCTGCTCCATGCAGCCAACAACAGTGCATTTGCCATGCTTTGTTCGTACCTTGGCCATGTTAGACTAGTGTTGACTAATGACTGAGGACCGGGAAAAGGGTGGGGGGAAAGCTTTTGGAGGCAGAACTACCTTTGGTAGGGAGCCAATCTGGGAGCTGGGCGGAGTATTTGCGCCCTTTGTGGCGTCACAAAGGGCGATTTCTAAAACGGCTCATTTCTGCCCCCAGGAGCAGAGATTTTCTGAAAAGTGCAGCTTGCAGGAGAGGGAGAGGATAGAATTTCCTCATGTTGAGGGGTGTTGTTAACAGGCTGGGGGTGCATATTATTATGAGGAAACCATTCAAAAGTGAATTTTGCATAATATGGCCCCTTTAAGATGTAATAAGTTATGTATTTGTCAATGTGTCAGTGTAATTAAACTGTCAACTTTTATTCTGCCTTCTTGCCTTTTTCAAAAGATTTTACCCATTAAAATAACACTGTGACAAACAACCTCATAGTGTGTGACAACCATCCCTGTAATGGGGTTGGTTGTCCCAATGAGTCAAAGTGTCTTTGATAGTTGATCACCTCTTTGTTACAGTGAGTTGGAAAATGAGAGGGATACACATTTCAAGCCAACACCTTAAGCTTCAATTTAATGTAGGAATGACTACTGAGAAATTTTGAAGATGAGCAGCTGACACGGTAGTAAAAAGTGTGACAACTAACCCTCTTGACCAAGCCTTTGGTGTGGTGCAGTCACTTCTTGGAGTCTTGCAGTTGAGACTATCTACATGGGGTCTGTTTCCTCAGTCCTGCACTTTCCACATAACTGGTTGCTGAATTAGCTTCACATTTACATCTAAAGCTGAGGGTGGTATTGATCCTCAAAGGTTTAAATCTGGCCAGTGAAAAAAACAATCATACTCCCTAAAATGTCAAACATGAGATTTTAATTCAGGTGAACAGCAGGTTTCCATGTGACTTAGCTTTACACTGTGCTGTCACATGGTCACAACTATAATTGGAAATGATGTGTGTTTTTGTAACCAGGAGAGGTTAGGAAAGCACACAGCATTTGAGGAGCAGCTGGAGGCGTGGCAGTCAGGTTGTTATTGTCTGTGAATGTCCCCTGAAGGTCACAGCACGGCTGAGCAACAGATCGCCTCTCTCTCTTTTCTTATCCCTCCATCCTTCCATCTCTCCCCTCCCCCACCTCACAGCAGTGACATTCAGTCTTGTGTGTCCCTGTCGACGGACAAGCTGTCCCCTCCTGACTTCCATCAAATAGCTGAGCTGCTGCCTATGAACAGGACACCTCTCCCGATCAATTCACCTTCTGCCCTTCATCTGAACCACTCAGACACTAATCAAAGAAGAGGAGGAGCCTCTTCATCAGCTCTGCACAATCTGTTTTGTTTTATGATGCTCCGCCTGCTCAAGGGCTGGAGAGAGAGGGCTATTAAATAAAAGCAATGGAGATTTAATTTGACCCCTCAGAATATGAAACAAATATTGCGGTATCTTTTAATGAGGTGTCAGGGATATTCCTCAATGTATGCTGCTTTAATGGTGCACCCGGGACCAATTACACAGTCACTGTCACTGCCCATCATTCACTCATCATTTATCAGTCACATCAAATTCACTCCACTCTCAGAGGATCGACCTTTATAGGAACGACTATCAGTGTTTTTACAGTTAAACTAAATTCTCTAAAACTCCTCTATAATTCACTTTTCTGTGTGTTTATATTGTAAAACTTTCTTTACTCCTGATGGTTCTTCAAGGCCAGAGCAGGTCATCCTATCAGTCCCTGAGGTAATAAAGGAGGATCTTACAAACTGCGGCCTCTGACATCTGGAAATCCATCATGATTAATTGATAGGCACAATCCAGGGAGTATAACCTTATCATAGGATCAATTGGCCTGCACCAGGGGAAGACACGAATTGACCAAACTAATTTTAGCCTCCTGACTGCTGAGTTGCAAAATCCACTTTAAATCAATTAGAAAAATTAAAAGCCAACTAAACACAGACGAAGGAACCACAATGATTAATGATATTCTCAGTGCCCATAACATGTCAGCGATGACAGGTCAGTCAGGATAGTCGTTAAGTAATCATGTTCCTTCATAGCCTGACACTTTCACCTGGAGTGATGGACGCATTGACGGAGCCGCCAGGAATACTCCAATAATGTTCCTCCTGCAAGAAAGATCCATCTAAGAGGCCTCACTGACGGATGGACAGATGGTGTGAAAAACTGGGGCAGAAAGATAGGAGAGAAGATAATTTAAAGACAAGCTAACAAAAGACAAAATGACAGCAGTTTGTAGGTAAGGAAAAGTCAAACTGAAAGAACACGACAGGTAACAGGGAAAAAAAAAGATTAGGAAAGGAGAAAAATGAACAAATAGGAAAGGTAAAAACAGGTGAAAAAGGACGGAAAATGGATTGGTAAGGGAACAAAGGGAGAGGAGAATCATCTCTCATGCCTAACTGATCAAACTGTTGCCTTATGTTACCAAGGTCTGGACAAACGACCTGAAGAAGTTGGCTTTGACGACATACAGTTGCATATTTAGTCCTTTCACCGATTGTTTTGCAGTTGAAGGATCATCGATGAACAATCTGACAAGCTTAAAGGCTTATCAGTACTTTGCCTCTCTTGTGAATTCAAAGACGGACATAGCAGTACCAGACAAGCTAACATTTCTGGATTAGTCCTCTTCTTTGGTGGATGATAGAAACAGGACCACTGTTGACAGCAATATCTAGAAAGTCTCACTTCCAGATATATGCCCGACTGTAATCCACAACTTAAAATGAGATCATCAGCATCAAAATGGGTTATTTCTAAATGCTATTTCTTAGCTTCCTGTTCAGGTCGGGCAGGAATGGATTGATTTCAACACATTGAAGTCTCTATGACAACACCACGCCGGCTAAAAAAAAAGTTTTTCTCTGCTAAAATCTACATAATCAGAAGCTTCAAAACAAAATATAAATAAATAGCATTTAGCTAACATACATAAAGAGTGAGTCAGTGAATTGATTACAGAAAAGTAGAGCAAAATAAATGTTTAGTGCCTTACTTAAAGAGTATAATGACTGAGCAATTCAATTTTGATAATGCTTTTCTTTATACAAAAATTTTTCTTGCTCTTATATTGCAGAGATATCTGAACCTTTGGCCTGTTTTGAAATCCTTTAGATCAAAAAGACAAACCTTGCTCATGAAGTGGAGATCTGCTTGAGTGGAAAGAGTTCAGACAAAATAGGTGAGATGCCACAAAGCCAAAGGGCGGGAGCAATGTGAGGAGGCGAACATGTGGAAGAAAGAGCTTGAACAAATGAGATTTTTTCTAAAAAAGAGGAGCGAGTGGAGGTCAGAGAGGTGAGAGCAGGTGAGAATTAGAGCATGTGGTTGGTTGAGACTGATGTCCACGCTGCATTCAGGTTTGACTGGTGGCTGTAGGGCGTTCAATCAGCCCTTATGGTGCCTGGAAGATCCACAGACACAAGGTCAAAATGAAAAGCTTTGAAAGTAATCTCCAAGATAATAGACTCCTGCTCTATCCAGAGGTGGATCAATGCTAGGCTTGGACCCAGCAGGTCAGGAGAGAGACGTTTTCCTTCTTCATTTCCTAGAGATGAGGCCTCTTGCTTCTAACCTCGTCCATTATCAAGACAAAACACAGAGCAGCAGAGTCCAATGGTTTCAATCTCTGCCTCTATGATATTACTGCCGGTGCTTTCTCTCTGCTCCTCACTGCCTTTCTCTGCTGAAGACCTAAGACAGATGGAAAGTGTATAAAAGAGGGTCACTCAGTCTCTTCTGAGAGTCCATTATCTTACACTCTGAGGGAGGAAGAGACACAGTGAGGTGTTCGCTGGAGGTCTCTTATATGGCAGGGAATTTTTCTGAGCTAAAAGAGGGTAGGAGGGATGCTGGTCCAAACACAGCATCCCTCAAGGCAGCCAGACACCTCCAGAAAAGAGAACTGGACTATTGTACAAGCACATGTTCCAGTGTTATGGAAATGTACATTCAGAAAAGTGAATTAGTTTTTGTTGGTGGAGATTTGTTGTGTCCTTTAACGCACATTTAAACGAGGCAGCAGCAGCAAAGTTGATCTCTTCCTGTGTGTGTGTGTGTGTGTGTGTGTGTGTGTGTGTGTGTGTGTGTGTGTGTGTGTGTGTGTGTGTGATGTTACAGCATGGGTATGTGTTTGAAAACTGTGTGTCAGGGAATGCGTACAGGCCGCTGTTTGTCCCCTGATCGGTATGCTGCCAATTGTCAGACTTGAAGCTGCTCTTTCAAACCAGCAACAAAAGGCTCTTTCCCAAATGTTCGCTCTCTGCAGATACACCGCTCTGCCTCTTGAAAGAAGCAAAGCCAGAAGTGCAAAGACAAAGCGTGAATAACCGGGGAACACAAAACAGGATTTATCAACTCATGTTAGCAGAACTATCTCAAGAGGTGTGAAGAAAGAGAGAGTGAAGTCCAGAGCGAGCCAGAGAAGAGGGGGGGGTGTGGGGAAGAAAGAGTACCACTGTAAGCAGAGAGGGGGAAACATTCCCATAGCCGCAGTCGTTGTTTTTTCCCACCCGGACAGTTATTCTGGTTTGGAGTGGAGTTCTGGCTGCGTCCCGTGTGGTCGCTGCTACAGTGTGACCCAGTCCAGATGGCCTCCTCTCTTTCTCCTCTGTGTCTGCAACATACTGCTGGGAATGTGACAGACGCACAGCATCGCTAACAGCCCACAGGAAGGATAGACAGACAGGCAGACAGACTGACAAGAGGTGTTTTAAGTCAGTGAGTAGAGACTAACTTTTATATGCAGCATGTGAGGAATTACAGGAAAAACATACAAGCATGGTGGTGGTGTTTATTGTTGTCCTTTATAAATCATCTAGTTCTGACCAATACTGAATGATTGAAGAGACATTACATTGGAGGAACACTGGAATCCTTTGTTTTACAGGAGATGGTCTGCACTCAATTAAGCGCTGTGCTTGATCAATCAGCAGACAGTTTATTTCATTGAACTGACAGTATCTTGGGAGGATTCAGTGGAGGAGGATCCTAAAGGGGAAAAAAGCTTCGATAAGCAGAGTTGGCACCAGCCACAGAACAGTAAGGATGGAGAGTGAAGGTTTATCCAGATGAGGTTGGATGCACGACTAACTATGCACCTGGGAATGTGTAGGCAGATTTCACATCATAGCTTGATAACTAAGATTTGTCTGATTTTCCTTCACTATCTTTCCTCACAGATAAACTGTCACATCTTATCATCCACAGCTGATGTGTTCTGACCATTATTTGAAAGACTGCCACCCTGATCTTGTCAGGCCTGAAATGATCAAACTGACACACAGTGCTTCATCATTATAGCCTCTGACCGGCTGACCGTGAACCGCTATCTGCCAGCTGCTCCTCTCTTCACACTTCTCACTGTTACACTTGTGCACCCACCCAGTCTATCTAACCCTGAACACCTCAGACCTCCTGCAGACCAGCCCCCTGCCCTGCAGCTCCACACTCATCTATTATCACTGACAGACAGGCTCAACATACTTCACTATGCACCTTGTAACAATCTCACAACAACAAGTGTGATCTTCAGGCACCTCTGTGAGTAGGCATCAGCTGTACAAGCAATGTAATTTCAAATGGATACACATATACTTTTTAATGATGTTCTCCCCACGATCACTGTTTGAGTAACATAGATCAGTGAAAGGAGTGCTCTATTCCATGGTGGATTAAGGCTTAAATTCTTACCCCACACTTTCCACCTGTTATGATATAGAGTTATATTATAGAGTCTAGAGTCTAGAGACTCCACAGGGCTCTTTCCTTGGTCCACTTTCAACAAGGTGGATGAATCACAAACTAACTTCATCAGAGCAAAACAGTGTCTTTCCTGTTACTCAGAGCAGGTAAACTATTTTTACACTGGATATTTAAACCTTTATGCCTGTGTAAGAAGTGGTACCTTGAAAGAAACAAAGCCACTTATATCAGAGATTATGACAAAGTAAGAAAAAGTAAAGTGTAATAATCTCTTCTTAAACAGTATGTTGTAAGTGGAATAATAATCTCTCCCTCCCTCTGTTGTTTTGAACTTTAATGGACCACTTTCTAAGATTTAGAGGCATCTGTATGCTGTCCTCTTAATCTCCTCTTCTGAGCAAGGAGATTTCATTTAGTTTCTCCATTCTGTGTCTGTAGAAACATGAATGCGTCTGTGGGGAAACAACCCTCTTCCACTGTGGATTAACTGCCCACTGGTTCCCTAAATCTTGCAGTGAATCTGAATCATGAATCGTGTTGTCCTGGAGGGACTGATTACTATGCCGTTGCATTACCTTGAAGAAGAGAGTAATGCATAAATATGCCATCCAAACGGTGCCATTCAGAAGGAGAATTGTAGGTTTTAAAGACCCATCTTTAAAGAGGCTCAAATGTGGGTATAAATTTATAACATGTAGCATGCTTTTCTCTGTATTGTTTTTAAACCTTGCTTAACCCTTGCTGCTTTGCAATCCTTTCATCTGAAACATGCCTTCCACGTCTTAAAAATGTGTTCGCCTTAAATACATTTCTTGTAGCTAAACTTTGTTTCCACATTGTTCTGCTTCCCCACACTCTTGTTCTTCGTGCTGTTAACAGGATATGATTGCTGAAAGGCTCTCATACCACCAGCTCAAGCAGAAGACAATACGGTAAAGCATATCTGCCACATAAGCTTTAATTGGGTAATTAGAGAAAGCGGGATGAGACATTTAGTGTTCCTGCTGGGAGGAGAATTGCCCATTACGTGGTGATTTGCTCTGGCTTGACTATTACTTATGGTATATAAAGACTCTATGCTACAGTGACCAGTTAATTACATCCATTACCCAGGACAGGATGGCAAGCTCAAACCTGAAGACAAGCACACACACACACACGCACACACACACACACACACACACACACACACACACACACACACACACACACACACACAGAGAGAGAGAGAGAGAGAGAGAGAGAGAGAGAGAGAGAGAGAGAGAGAGAGATCAGTCACATTTACTGGGACTGATAGTCTATATGTATTTACACTTAAAGGCAGCTGTTCTGAGTCATTTCTAATACCCATGCTGATTTTATTTTTAGCCATTGTACAGGAGCGATTGATTCCTTGCTTGGCTGACAGAGTGAAATCATTTTGTTGAATTTTCAAAGAAACAAAGACATTTTTTCCTTGGAAAAAAAACACTTCCATTCATAGGTAATGCAGGTTTTGACCTTTAAAATCATTCGTGCTAACCTTTAAAAAAGCCATCATGGTTTAATTTGAACTTGCTCTCTGAACAGAGCGTCTGGCCGTCTGTGTGTTCACTGTGTGCAACCTTTTGTTTTCTGTGTGCCTGAGTTCTGCTGGGAGTGATTATTTGTTTGAATGATGGATCTCATATCAACTCTCATTCGTCATTTAGTGGCTGTTGTTGTGAGAAGTGATGGAAAGATGGAAATATACTGCCAAACAGTGACACCTACTGGTGTGGTGGTAGAACTAGGACTTCCCACTTTTAAATTAGTTGGATTAAAAGAACAAAAAAAAAATTATGGAAAAAAATAGCAGAAAGGTTTTGATAAGAAATCAGATCTGATGGAGACATTAGAGGAGATGTGATTCATTTTTTGGACTCATTAGAGGTTAGGGTCAACTGATGATGAAACAACAGGAAGAAGTTTGTTTTTGCCAGCATCAGGAAAATCTGTATTTTCTAGATTGTTCAGCAAGCATCCTGTTAAATCAAATAATTTATTAAGCATTATAACAGGGCAAAAAAAGCATTCTTACACTTCTCTCGAGGTGTGACAAGCTTTGAAACGTCTGCCAAACAAACGTAAGACTGATAAATAAGGTCGTAAGCACTGATACAAAGACAAGAAATTATAACAGGTTATATCTCACTCTTGGTCCAACCTCTGCCAGCATTTAGCTGCCTACATATAAAAAAAACTGCATGTTGCATGTCACTTTTAATTACTTCCTGTGTAAAATCTGTGTATTTTTAATAAACACTGAAGTTGAAACTGGGTAATTTTCATAGACAAGAAAGATCAAAGAACTGATGAGTTTAGGACTTGTCTTTCCAGTAATACTGATGTATGTTTACCTGTCAGTCGACATAATCTTTCTGCTTAAACAGTTTTAAAGTCATTAGGTGCATTTCATTAAAAAAAAAAAAAAAAAAAAAAAAAACTTTGTTGAAATACTTTAATTCATTATAAGTTGTTAACAATAAATTAACACTCATCCTGCTCTCCTGCTCACACCTCTCTGCTCATTCTCCATTCAACAATTGTCCTCTTTTCCCGCCATTTCAACCCATCCACCAACTGTCATTCCTCTAACAGATTTCTAATTCAGTCACACACCTGTTACCTGTAAGTTAATCACTTCTCTGTATTTAAACCAGTCAGTTCAACTGCTGTTTTTTTGCCTGCATCGTCTCTACATGTGGGTCTCATGAGAACGTTGACTTCATGATTGCCCTTTTGACTTCCTCTGTGACCTTGAAAGGATGTTGGGATCACAATGGTTCCTCTGTGCAGTCACTTGGAGCCAAAAGTGTGATAGATGAGCAGATAAATTATTTAGTTAAAACAGGTTAAGATCCAAAAACATGTTTGTTTCACCTCGGATCTATTCCTTTTTTGGTATTTGGAGATGAAAACAAGGCCACCACTAGAGAGCAGCAGAGTGGTGGCACCAAACCAGAGCTCAATTTTTATTTCATTTTATTTTATTTTTTAGGAGAATCAGTAGCAGAAATCTCTTGAAGTTCTTGATGCTCACTCGCAAAAGTTGTGCAGTGGACTGCAAACTTAATGAGGAATGGAAAAATTGAGGGTGAATGTTTGACTTTTTCCTTTCTTATTTGTGTCATGCTTACACATTATGTACAGGCCTGTAAGTCCCATGTCAGGGGCAAGAGAAATCCACAAACAAACAGTTAAAAGGTTAAAAAAAAAGATACAAACTTTATTGAGATCACAATTCATTAAAATTATGGCCACAGAATTCTGTCTTAGACTTCACTAAGTGTTGCAACACCTGTAAAAGGGGCAGTACACCGTCCTTGTTCATGTCTTTGTCCCCGGCCACGTCGTCCAGTCTCACTCAGTTCTTTCTGTTCAATCCCTTTTTCACAGTCACGCCGTGGTTCTCACTTCTTCACACAGGTGAGTCTCATAAGCTCATTAGTTAAAAAAAGATGCAGGGCCTCTAGCCCCCTCAAGCTTCCACAGTGAGACAAGCTTCAGTCTCACTACAAGCCAAATGGGCTCCCAACTTTTCTTTGCTTTTGCATTTTTAATAATGTCTCTTACCTTCATTTTGTCCCACCCTGGATGTTTTAAATTTGCAATGTTCAAGGGCAAACTGTGGAATTTAAGACCTGTAAACCCCTGAATTTACAGTTGTAAAGTAACATCTTCTGTCTTTTTTCCACACTTTTGTCATTATTGATCCTCGAATACAGCTGGAAGGCCCAGACACCAGGATGCAGCTCTTTTCTGAGTACAGTCTGATGTTTTACTCGGGTCAAGAATCTGCCGTTACGACTGCTCCTGCTACCTGTCAGTGCTGATGTGGACAGACGGAAACACGGATGTGTGTATTCATGTGTGATGGTATGTGTGTGTGTGTGTTGCAGACTTTGGGCTTGATGGCTTTCCCAGTCGCAGAGCTTCCTGCCTGCAAAGGAAAACTTTTTGTGTTTTAGGATATGAACTCACAGAGGTCTTTTTTTGACTACATGCAAAGAGACAAAGATGACGGATCAAACTGGATTATGTACAACTATTACCCCAGTCCAACTGACTTGACTGTAATGTCCTTTTAAAAGAGTTAATGTAGTAACACACATAAAAGTCCAGACTTCTGATTTCAAGAGATCATTTTAGGGATAAGGAATCCTTGATGTCTTTTTTATTTGGCTCACAGACCTGTTGGATGTTGGATTCTTTGGTTTTATGAAAAAGTTGGGAAAGAAGAAACAGAAATGAGGTCACATCCCTCGCTGTCAGAGTTTTATAACTTTCTTTTACATGCCAGGATACAGTACTACAGCAGATTGTATTAAATCATTGTCAGACGCTCCTAGGTCAGTTAAAACACATGGACAACATTTGGCTTTCAAAGATTTGTTTGCATGAAGAACATCTGGCAAACTCACATTTTTCTTAAATGACCTTTTCTTCAAAGTAATCAATCAAATGGTGTATATAAAAAGGTAAAACTTTGTTCTCTTCTCATCAGATGAACTGCAGTTTTAAAAACACATTCAGTCTCCATCCAGTAGCCAAATCTGAGGCTCAGATTACAACCAGATGTTGATTCAAAGGTAACAATACATTATCTCTGCAGCCTGATGTTTTGAATTGGACATTAGAGCAGAGCTACACTTAGGTCATGCCCATGATTTTCCAAGAAACACCAGTTTAATGCTGGTGTCACTTTGTGATTACAAGCAGAGAACTGTGGGACATTTAATCACAGAGAAACACATCTCACATCCACGGCTGAAAGTAGCACCAGACTTTAACTATTACCAGCTCTGAAACATTTCTGACTACCTCACTGAAACTCTGCCTCCTCAGTTTGCCTCCTCTTGTTTGTGCTGTAAGACTGAATAATTATCGCCGTCCAACCGGGAATATCACTTTCCACTGTGACTGTGGCTGCCTTGATAAGTCGTGATGACAGAGGGAAGGAACCGAAGGAGCTCTGAGACACTGAGGTCATACATCAAAAAACAAAAAAAAACACGCACCAGAAGTGATTGCACAATCTGAGGCTGCTGTATGAACCTCTGAGTAACTCTGAATTTGTTTATTGTATTTAACCGGTAAGGTAGGGTTGATACAATGACTTAAGATAACATTGTGTAATTTTCTTTTCATTCAACATAATGACTCTAAATCTGTTGAGCAGCAAAGCACCAAACTCATAAGTTGAAGCAAAACATCTTGTGAAGCAATGATGTTTCCACTCAGCAGAACATTTTGTCAAAGTGATGACAGGTTAAAGTTTAATTTGCAAACATGACCAAAGTAGAGTTTACTTGTAGGTTCTGACTTAAAGCTCTGGTTCAAACTGACCCACTCTGTTGATCTTGGAAGTAATATGACCAACAGTCTGTTCTTTACAGTTTTCCTTATTATGCAACACTGTAGTCCAGTACAGTATAATTATTCCATCATATGATGCTGATGAGCGCTGTACATCCTGTGTTCGTTTTTCTTCTCTCTCGCTCATCTGCCAGGTGCTGAATGAAGCCAATTACTTCCTTTCCTGGAAAACTTTACACAAAAAAGAAAGGAAAGTACATTTACAAGGTTTAACTCCACTAAACTGTGATAAAGAGATACAGTAATTCAGAACAGAACAAGTAATAAATAAATAGATAAATAAAGTGGATATAGTCAAATCCAGCCTCTGACCTGTTTCCTGCATGTCATTCCCCACTTTCACCCTGTTTCCTACTCTGTCCACTATCCTAATCTCTCTGATTAAAGGTATGAAAGAGCCACAAAAAATAAAGTTAAAAATATGTATTTAGCGTTTGTTTTTTTTTTAATCAGTTTTTGCACATTTTTAAGAAAAGGTAACTTGTGCGTTTCATTTAAATGTGTGGTTTACTCATTAGTGTTGCGTCCTATACCCTAACTGCCAATGGAACAAGACTACCTTCACAGCTATGCTAACTGTGATGCTGAACAGCTATGCCAATGCAGCTAAATGCTAGTACCAGAAGTGAGAATTGTGATGTTAATACTGGAGGTGTATTGTTTTGTGTGTTGTCAGTCTTTGCCACTATCACAAGAACTTCATGTTACAAATGTTTGCTTATTAGTTCAAAGACCTGGTTGATGGTTTTCTGACAGGGTGTTTACTCAATAAAATGCGACCTTGGTGCTGTCAGCCCAACATGGCTCTAAATCTCCTCTGTTGTTCCCAAATGATGGAATGAATTACCCAACTCCATACAATCCACAGAGTCCCTTTCTACTTTTAAGAGACGCCTGAAGACTCTCCTGTTCAGGGAACAGTTAGGCACTTAATCTGAGCCTTCTCCTCTTTGTCCTCAGGGGTTAAATGAATCAGAGGGTGTCAGACTGAGCTCTTAGTGAGTGAAAGCACTGAAAATTGAATGTTGTTGAATTATATTGCTGATATTGAATTATTGGTTGTGGCTACATTATTTTAGATTGAATAAATTTAAAAAACAAAAAGCTTCTTCTGGCACTTAATGGCAGCACATGTGGCCAAAACAAACTTAAAGCACTTTGTTGCACTTCCCAGGGTTTTTCCCTCCAGTCTAATTTTCTTGCTTGTGTTGTATGTTGCTTTGGACAAAAACATCTAGTAAATGAAATTGTAGAATTGTTAAAGGAAAAAGTCAAATGTAATTCCTGGTTTTCTGTAAGTGGAGCAAGCGTTTCATGGCAATGCATCAAAGACCAAGAAGGACCAAACATAATATCCTAAGTTAATGATACAAAGTCACTTGACTACCTTTTCTGTGTGTCTGCCAACTGCAGGATAAACCATTTTTAACATGTAGTAAAATTGTTCCAGACTAGCATTGCTAAAGCTAAGCATTTAACATGGCTATAAACAATATTGATACCTATTTACTTTTTACTTGTACTGTCAGTAAATCTCATGTGCAAAGGAGCAGATGTGGTTTTCCCCTCATTAGTTCTTCTGTCCCTCTGCCTGTAGATCCAGAGTCAGCAGGACCGTGTTTGGCCAAAAGGAGCTGGATGTGTTCTTACAAAGCATCTCAACAGTCTTTATTCATGTTGATGCACTTAGAAATGTTAAAAAATATTTGTGAATAAGACAGGATGTAAGTCAAGCAGGGATAAGGCTGCACAGATTGGTTTGACGAGCAGTTTTGTGTCTTTAAGACAGTTTTGCATGTAAGTGAGTCATCTGATTTGGGAATAGTTCCTTGTGCTGACCACAGCCAGATTTTTGAAGACTTAAACCTCATGAAATCTCATGGTCTTCTGGACTGTACATTTCTTCCAGCTGTTGAGCTTCCTGTCTTTTATCGTGGGACAGAAAGCATGAATTAAAGATTATTTTCACATAAAATCTTCTTCTTTATGATCTTTATAGAAATGTGGGATTCCTCTCCATTGTTACTCACATGACCTGATCTGTCATGCCATTCTCTGCCTCTGATTTGTCCTTGCTCATCAGCATATCTGTCTCTTGTTCCCCATAATTAAGTTGAAATGACTCCCCACCCTCTCCACTATCTGCTTAATGTTCTCCATGTTACTTAAATCTGCCCTAAACAAGTAAGACTCATTTTATCCATCTTCCTCTGCTTTTGATATTTTTTATTTCATTTTATTTTTTTATTTTTTTCAGGTTTTAAACATTATGTGCCTCAAAAACAGTGAATTCAACAACCAGCTACAACACCACAGAAGTGGCCTGGGGGGAAAGTTGGAGTTTCAAGACACCAATCTCACTTAAAACTTGAACTCTTTGTTGTTGTTTTTTTTCCCAGACCTGATGCAAAGAGTGATTTATAAAACTTAGGCTTTAAACATGACTTGCATTCCACTCTCCTTTAATTTCCCTCCTCCTCCAGATCTTCAGCTGAGGTCTCCAAAGGTCTGTGTGAGGAAAATGAACAACCTTGTTGAGAACATATCATCTGTCTTCCAGGTCAGCCCACATGTTTCTAATCTAGCGTTTAATTCTGCATGTCTTCCTGCTTTACTGAGCTGGACTCAGCCAGGAAACAAGAAGGAGGTGCTATAACCTTTACATGTGCTCTCTAAAATGTGTCATCAGGAAAGCACCCATCCTTCATGCTGTGAGTAAATTGGTTTATGAACAGTGTCTTTACAGTCTTGTATGTGGGCACAGGTTTGTGCTTGTGTCAAAAGGGGAACTCTTTATTCCTCTTCTTTGCATCAGTCATCAAATTAAAATGTGAGACTCTAATACTTTCAAAGTGGAACAAAAAAGAAAGGATGCAAGTCTGCTTTTGGCTTCAATATTAATATTTCAATGACATTTGATGCTTTTAGGATGATTGTGTTAAAAACAAATAAAGTGATGTATTACAACATTTGGTGGAGCCCTGCTGACATTAACTTTTATTTTTCTTTTACACAAACCAGTTACTAGTGACCCGGCTAATGGAAATATCAATGCAGTGTTTCATTCAAAGCTTGTACAGGAATATCTGGTCATAACTTCATGTCCTGAAACATCTGTTCTACCACAACATGAATAAAAAAACAGTATTTATCTGACTCATCAGGACCATTAAATGTTATATAACAGTCTGCCAACCTGCAGTCTGGTGGTCTGGTTGACTTCCTCTGTGATTTATCCAACAGTAAATAAGCGCCTTATTCAAAGTGCCACGCCCTTCTGAAAACTGTTCCACCACTGACACAAGCACAGTGACCTTATTTATCAGCTTTGGCTTTGACTGATGTGTCCACTGTTTTCGAACACAGAGCAAACCAACTAATCAAAATCAGAAAACTGTAGCTCATTCCAGTTTCTCTAACATGAGGATATTTGCTGTTCAACATCAGTGCATTATGTCTGTAAGTTTCTGACCCTAAGTCTACAACAAACATTTAAAGATTAAATTAGACTAAACTATTTTTGCTATTCTGATCATTTATGAGTCTTTCATTAAAGAAAGTAACTGCCAGTCAATTTACTGGCAGTAATTTAATAACTAAATGATGCTTTACTTTACTTATTCTTGCTGAATATGATTCTCTGACACTGGTATGTTTGTGTTATTATAATCATCTGCCTTAAAGCTATTGCTTTACACTGCAACATATGACATGTGCATCAGTACGGTATATCCCTAAGTTTAGTTTAAACTAATATGAAAGCTCAAAAATTTTAATTGGACAAATTAAGTCTGAGAATTGACCATGAAAGCTCTGGAGGCTGGTTGCCAGATTTGTAAAACTACAAGAAATGTGGATTTGGTGCAGCTTGTAGCTCTGTTCACTGTACCAATGTAAGACTGAGCATTCTCTAAAGACAGACTTGAAAACATGTAAACTAATCCTTTACCCTGCAGAGCTGAGATAAAGAGCATAGAGGGCCTCAGTGTTGGTGGCTGTGTTAAACAGAGCTGACTCCTGTAGCTGAGACAGAGACATGAAATGTTTCTGCAGAGCAGATTAGGACACAGAGGAGGCAGAGGTTATAGGCTGAGAACATTGGAGGGTGAGTGTGTGCTTTGGGGGGTTGTTGGTCCCTTTTAACGTCTCTAACAGGGAAAGTATGCAGAACGACTTCTGCTACTGTCATTAGGGGCCCGGGATCACACACCGGGAGAGAAGCCTGCTCTACTTCCCTTAGGTGAGTTAACTGAGAAAATGTCTGATTCAGATTCCAGGAAAAAGCTAAAACATTTAGAAGGAACCACATTTGAGGAAGGACGTCACTTTTCATTGAGAACAAGAGTCACTAAAATGATGAGATCAGACAGCCAGTGTAACTTCCCACCAATGGTTACCAGGGTGGTGAAAGAAGCACTTTAATCTATGACTCAGTAATAAAGCAAAATAAAAGTGTAGAAATTCCCTTTTTTTCTTAAGTACAGGCTGCGAAAAAGTAGTGACGTAGTGTACGTATAAAGTGACTCTAAGGTAAAGTAATCATTTTTGTAGCATTCATTTGTGATACCAAATAAATGTCTGTTTTTTTATGTCGTGTTAAGCTGACATGCTGCTGTTTTTGTTCCAGACATGAGCTGACGCGTCTCATGTTGGTTGAAGTTCAGCATGGTTTATTAACACAGCCTCTCTCCTGGGATTAAGTCCACTTTGGTAATTGATGGTGTGTTGGGTCAGGGTGTTCCTTTTACTGTTGTTTTGCTCTGAGCTCATGTAACAATGGTGTAGAGCTGTCAGTAAGAGTCTACATATTTATTATCAGTAGAGGAAGGAAAACAGCCTGCCTCCCCCATCAATGTGATTGGCAGGTAGCCCCTGTGTGCTGTAAACCACAAACATCAGAAGAATTTGTACTTTGTCAAAGGAGTGACTCTAAATGACAGAGCTGTTACTGAATTTTAATACACATTTCAGAGCTCTAAAGTACAAAGACATGGACTTTAGTCACCTATACGAATGTTTGTTGACTTATGATGATGCTAGCTCCACAATATTTGCCCAAACTAAGGAAGACTCAGTAACAGCTGTGAACAAAGTATTTTTAAAGCTCCTGTGAGTGACTTTTTGATTTGTTGATTTCAGAAACCCTGTGGACAAAGTGTTACCTCTTCTCTGGACTAATCTCATACCTTGCCCTTCAAAGAGGGGGTAATGTGCTTTCTCATATTTTCAACCAGGATAAAACGTAACGCAGTGACGGGCCATGCATTTCACACTTTGAGCTTCAGTAGTGCTCTGTCTAAATTAATCCACCTCTTAATAACTACTTTATGGCTATAGAAACCATCTTATTATGCAGAAATGCAGTATAAAGGGCCATTGCATCACAGAGTGATAACTCAATCTGGTTTTCGCATGGCTTGTTTTATTTTGAAAGTCATTATCAGAACGTCATGCATGAAAACAGCCAGTGACTTTCAGAATCAAACAAACTGTGTCAAAATCTGATCACTATGAAAGGAAACACATCAACCATTTGGAAGTGTTTCATAAGTATACATGGAAAATGAAATCATCATAAGTTTATTATTCTGATATCTTTTAGGCCAGCAGAGAAGGCCGTGCAGGACCTGACGGCTTACCACATGCCAGATGTCCATCTTAAAGGTGTGCAGATTTTGAAAACACTACATATTTCCATGTTGTAGAAATCCCTAAATCAATTTGTTTTGGCACAGGATCTTCAGGAGATCCTCTCAAGAAGCAGAAATTAGGATTTTCTAAAACACTAGTATGAGGAGAAAATAGGGACGTTTTTCACTGCAAATCATGTAAAGCAACAAGGAGGTTACTAGAGGCGTTGTTTAAAGCCTAAAATGCACCCCTCTTAAAGTGGTCTTCCTCTCTAGCTGTTATGGGTGCATAGCACTGACTCTGATACAGCATCGCTGCCACATCAGCCTTTTACCCTGACTGACTCTTAATCAGACTCTGATGAAGGAAGCGTGGTATGAAATGCCCTTATAATTTAATATACATGAAGAATCCTGGTAGAATTTGTAAACTTCATTCACATATGAGGGTGACAACGAGCAAAATTTTCAAAATTTAGTGCACTCCAGTATGCCACCATCACTTTGAATGAGGTAATTTTTCTCAAGCAAATTTCAAGGACTACAACCTACGGACTCTCCATCCACTAACAATGTACAGTAAAATCATCTTTTCTACCATGTAGACAAATGAAGATGTTGGAGTGCATGCAGTGTTTTCTAACAATTAATCCTCTATATTCTTTTAACAGCTATATGTATCTCTTACTGTGAATCTTTGTAGTGGATAAATATTTAAAGGGCTGCTTTTTAGCATGCTGTCAGTCGTTTCATCTGACATGTATCACCTGCCAACAGATTAGGTCTTTAAATTGCAACCTCCCATTTGATTTTATCAGTTATGGACATGTATCACTTTTCATTCTGTTTCATAAGCAGCACAAAGCTCCTCTTTGTTCATGTATCATATTTTATAAGCTTGGTTTTATAACATAATTATTAAGGTGACTTTTCAAAGTTGTGGCTGGTTTGGTAGAATTTGAGCTTTCATTTTTTCAAATCATCTGGGGTAGGTGTGACCCATGAAATCTGTGTAACTCATGACGCTTTGTTATTACGTAAGTAAAATGAAATTGAATATATTCATCTGAAAAGTATTAAGCAGCTGTAGCTGTCATACCAATATTGCTTTGGCTAATATTAAACAGTATTAGCCTGCCAGGTGTTGTGGAGTAGATGGGTACAGAGGTAGTAATGACATTATCCTCATCTTTTCACTGTCTGTCACTCATGATGACAGATGTTTCCAGAGGTTTCCTGAATACCAGCCTGATGACAAACAGCCTTCCCCTTCTGTATGACAAAGTGCCACTCCTTATAAGTAGACCAAAAAAGGAAATTAATAAACCACCTTCATAAAAAAAATTGTCTGTATGTTTTTCTGTGATTCAACCGACTTTGTCCAGAATGAATTACCTGTCAGGAATCCAGCTATGCTCTGTTTGTTGGAAAGACGTCTGTGTGTCCTCTCTCGTTACCAAGCAACCAAACTTTGTGTGTTTATGTGTCCGTTTTTTCTCACTTCCCTCACTTTCCTCCCTTTCACCCACCACCTCTCTCATCCTTGTTTACAAAGACATAAAGTCCTTTGAGCAGTGAAAACGTGCCATTAAGTTGTCCACACTCAGCGACTTGTGAATGTTAGAAAAATAGGAGGCTGAAGAAAGCAGCTGTCCATGCTGAACAGGAGTGATGAGACGTGAAAAGATCTGACATCTGGAGTCTGTGACATTTAGATTTAATTATGCATGCTTTTGGCAAATATGTTATTTATATTAATGTCAGCAATATTGATGAGTTTTACAAAGAATTCCCTTGAAGTGGGAAATTAATGTGTTTTTCTGAGGAGGACAGTAAACAGTGTCATACAATTAATTCAATTTAGTTGCGATGAAACAATGTTGCACAATTAGTTTTGTTGATTTCAGGAAGACAGCCCACCACGCTTAATCGACCATTTTAATAAAAACATTTGTGGTCACAACCCCTCAGGACAAGCATGTAAAATGAATACAGCAGTGTGAGTAAGTGTTTTTCCACCAGTTGTTCTGAGAATACCACTGAATTGAGGGTGTGTGATTGGCCCAGAGCATTGCTTTGGTTCTTCATTAACAACATCCAGATTTTATCACACTGATGTTCTTTTATGGTCACCAAACCACCTCATGTTCACAGTAAGTGGTGAAAGGTGAACCAGGTGAAAAAAGGATGTGTTTGTTGAACAAAGTTCATTTTACTTCTTACAAGACTCCAATGCTGTGTCCCATCATGTACTTCTGCTTTTACACATACTATTTTGAGCACATACGTGTATTCACACTGGTAGTATGGAAAAACACAGTGCACTTTGATTTCCAGCTGGTGCACTCAAAACAGGCAACAAGTTGAATATGGAATGGTGGAAACTTGTCACACTGAACATTTGCCATATTGGCTTCATAGAGGAAGGGGCAGCAACAGATCAAACAATGGTTAATGTAATCAATGAACAGCAGAGGAACAACCTGTGAGTCGTTGTGAATTGCGGTTGTAGTTTCTGATAAGTGCAAAGCTGCAGTGTTTGATTTGGGACAACACTACCCTGTAAGATTTGTGCACTGTTACAGTAAGTGCAGAGTGTACACAGTGCACTCCATGTAGGTGTACTCAGGAAAGTACGCAATTTGGGACACAGCACGTCTTTGGTGTCCTTTATGAATTCCATAGTGACATAACTTTGCCATTTATTTGTGTCCTCACCTGGCCTGGGAACAGGGAGCAGCCAGGAAACAGTGAGGCGCAGGAACAGGTTATATTTTTCCCTGCTGGAGGTTATATGCCTTGTAATTGACTCGATGAGGTCAGCTAATGAATGTTGTGAGGAAAAACAACAAATGCTGACAGGATCTGTAGCAGACATGAGTGACATAAGTGTGAATTCAGAATCAGCAGCTCAACATCCTCATCCAGTGTCTGTCTATTTAGGTAGAAAAAAAAAGACATAAAAAATAATGCTTTAGAACCATAAGAGTACAGATTTTAGATAGACCAACATGTTTGTGGATTTAAAAAATAAATAGTTTATTTTTTTACGTAAGTCACATTGTGGCATATCTACAGAAAAATATAACACTTTTGACTGAGTCTGTAGCATTTTGCACGTTATTGATTTTTTTTTAAGAAAGAAAGAAGGAAAGGAAAGGAAAGGAAAGGAAAGGAAAGGAAAGGAAAGGAAAGGAAAGGAAAGGAAAGGAGGAGAACAGTAAACAAACAATTTCATGAATCTACAAAAGTAAAACCTGATTTAATGGCTTCAGCTGGGATGATAAAATGATAGCATAACCTACAACTTCTGCTAGCTAACAGCTATTAGCTGGCTGTAGCTTGTTTTAGCTTGAGTTTTACAGCTCAACAAAATTAGCTTACTCTCAGCCTAGTATGATATATCTTCAGTATTAATGTAACTCTGTATGTTATGCACTACAGTCTTCTCAACCACATTTGTAGCTAGCACCTTCCTTTCTGAAATTTACTCTGCGATCATTGCCAGCATTATCTAGTTTCCCTCATCTCTTATCAATAACAGAAGTAGTCTGTAACCATCTTGTTAGCATAAACTGATATTATGTCAATGAAAGGAAATCTTCAAGACTAGACATGCTAACATGTTTACCTTGTTTTTTAACAGGTTCCACAATGATATACACTCACCTATCAGAGGGCACACAGCCAGTCAAGGCTAAATAGAATCAATGCAACACTGTTATGTAAAGCTACACTGATTGTTTATATGTTGTTTATTGAACATTTCTTGTTCCATATTTAATATCATAAAATTGTCAGTATTGTGTCATCTCTGTGTAAGAGACACCTCAGTAAAAATCCACTCGCACTCAGCTTTACATATTCATATAATGAGGCTCGGGTTTTAAAGGGTTGATTTGTGCTTGTACAAATCAGTTTCCAATTTCCACTCAGTGATTGCAGACTTAAGGAGCAGCCTCAAACTTTTACATAGGCCATTAAAAACATGTGAGTGGGCTTTCAACATTCATAACAGTGCAGGACTGTAAAGTAAAACTAACATGAGCTGAATACCTTAAAAAGAAGAAGAAGAAGAAGAAGAAGAAGAAGTAGAAGAAGAAGAAGAAGAAGAAGAAGAAGAAGAAGAAGAAGGCAGTTCACAGGTAAAGAAAGAAAGATTAATCAAGAATCCATTTCACATTTGTCAATTTTTTCCCCTTACAACCAAGCATAAAACACTATTACAGAATTTAAGTGGCACGTCATGCTTAGCAATAACCTTGTGTACTGTGCAATCAATATATTAACATCAGACCCCCAGATTGCCCCTTTTTGTCACATGGATCACTTTTAACAACCATTGGGTGTCATGGTTGTACAATGTAGGAGATAGATTATGAAGATATTGGTATAATCAAAAGACTTTGTGACACACTGCCAAGAGAAGAGGGAGGGGTGCTTGAGCCAGAGGGGTATAAAGAGGCGGTGAAGAAGTGTTCAGGCAGAGTGAAGAACGAGGGGAGGAGGAGAGAAATGTAAGGGGGAAAAAAGAGGAAGGAAAAGATTAAAGAAGAGTATTTGAAAACTTAATCCAGGACCTCTGGGCAGCAGAAGTGTGCTTGACAAGAAGGTAAGAGAGAAACAGATAATTATGAAGTGTCAGAATTATTGTCAATGTACTTGGACTAATGCTGTGGAGGAATAATACTAAAATAAAAACTGCTATGTGGTACACTCTTATCAGAAGAAAAAACAATTTGATTAAACTTTTTCAAAGCCTGTATTCTGAGTATCAGTAATTTGCAATGGTGATGATGTGATTGTATTATCTTTTTTCATAAAAGTCTTTGTATTGATTCAGAGTACAGTTGGTAACTTGCACATCTGCTTAGTGCTTTGTTTTCAGTTTGCATGCATTTTCATCTGTGCAACAAATCTCACCCACTTTTAAAATATACATTCATGTGTTTTACCTGTGCCTTTCAGTTCATATCGCTTGAAAGCATAACTGACAGAGAGCTGTCATTGTCAGTACTTTTAAACTAGGAATATACAAAAGCAAACCTTGTGTGTCTGAATGTGTGGGTGTTTGGACTGTGTTGCCAATGTTTCGTCAGTGGATGCAGGATGTTTTAGCACAACAGTGACAAATGGTGATGGCTAACACAGATGTGTAATTCGAGTTGGGGGCTCTGTCCAGCCATGTTTTTTTCACCCTCAAACCAACCATAAGGTTGAGGGAATTTTTGCCTAAGATTTAAACTCTCCATGTATTCTGTTTTGCAAAGTTCAAACAAAAACTCCTTGTATCTGTATTTTTTTAGACTGAAAATGATAAATGATGTATTAACTAATATTTTGTCCTGTTTTTGTTTTTTGTTTTTTTTTCTGCTTTTTTTTCTACCCCACTAAAGCTTCTCTGTTTGGACTCCTTTTGTGGAGAGGTGAAAGTTGAAAGGTCAAACACAGCAGCAGTGTGAGAATGTCACCGAGGTTTCTTCTCATCTTTGGAATAACCTTAACTACTGTTGTTACAGCTCAAGGTGGGCCACTTTCAAAGCTCCTGTCCTTTCACTTACATGCATGTTTTAAAGAAACAGCACATTCAGAACTCAAGTTTTACCAAATATCCAGTACTGATGAACCTTTGTGAAGCTGATGAGACTAATACAACTGAAGTACATGCTGAAATTTTACAGATATACACAACTGTGCTTTATTGTAAATGTGTATTTTTTTTCCTTCAAACATTAATATTTCTTTAATTTAGAAGATTTCTGAACCAGAATTCTCCATAATATGCTCAAGGCTTTCATTATCTGAGATAATTTATGTGTGGAATCATGAAAAACTTTTGGGCATGTTTAGGTCAGATGGTGTATAAGAGAAGTCCAACTAATCTGCACTTCTTTTGTGACTTGATGTATTCCCTTGTTCAGGAACACCATGATTTGGTAAATATGACTCACTTACTCTTAACTATCTCCTCTAGGACCATGGAGAAAAGACAACAAAGAGTCAAACCCTTTTGTGTACCATTCTGATGGTAACGTTCTTCTAAAATTTAAAAATTACACTTTATCACATCTGTCTTTTACCACTGGGTACAGTGACATTTCTGTCATACAATAAACATATTTTGATCACAGTCACAAAAAGCTTGTGATTAGGCTGATTTTCTTGATATTCTGTGTCCAGATAACTATGAGTGGACCACTTGGTTCAATGTTGATCACCCTGGAGGCCGTGGAGACTATGAACAGCTGGAAGCCATCCGCTTCTACTACCGTGCTCGAGTGTGTGAGACTCCCCGTGCAATAGAGGCCAGAACCACTGATTGGGTTGCAGCCAGAGAAACTGGGGAGACGGTCCATGCAGACCCCGCTGTTGGCTTCTGGTGCCTCAACGAGGAGCAGGGTCCTGAACGCAATTGCTCCAACTACGCAGTTCGCTTCCTCTGTCCTCGAGGTTCAGTTCTGTTAACCTTTACTATATTTCTGTCTCTAAAAGTCCATTTCAGTGTGACAGCAAAGCCACACACTAATAGTCCACAATGTATAAAGCTTGACTTGAGATTCAAATAGTTAAAAATGTGCACACAAGACAGGAATTTTATAATTAATCTCTTCATGTAGTTATTTGACTGTCTCTTGTACCCCTTTTCTGACAGAAAACCTGGGAAACATTCAGGGTACCTGGGGTCAGTGGTCAGACTGGAGTCCATGCCCTGCCCTTTGTGGACAGGTGGGGGTCCAGCTGCGCTCAAGAAACTGTCAATCTCAATCTGTGCCTTGCATTGGATCTAAAGTGGAAGGGAAAGAATGCAATGGACCCGAGTGCCCAGGAACAGGTGAAGCAGACCTGCTTTGGCCAGATAGCCAGTTGTCCTGAAATATCTCCTCATTCAACCAAACAGTGACTTCCCTCATCAGGTGTCAGGCACCAAGTACTCCGACAGAAGCTGACTTTGATATATTTCTCTCTCCAGATTGCTCTCTGCAATGTGTGATGGGAAGAGTGAATGCTGAGTGCGATGCCTGCATGTGTGAAGATCACATCCTGCTGGGCTCAGTTCGTGGGGCTGGGGGTCTTACAGCTGAAGGGGCTACCATCCTGCGTTCTACCAAACTTCTCACCCTTACTGACCACAACGGGCATTTCCGCATCCCTGGCATCTGCCCTGATGGCAATACGACCCTGACATTCACTCTGCAGGGTCATGCCACCCTTAGTGTTGCTGTGCCTCACAGTGCTGAACGTGTCTCTGTTCTTAGCGTGCAGCTGAAAAGAACAGGTATTATATTAAACCAAAAAACTGTTTGCGCTATCAGATTTTTCCTATTTTGAGTCTCTGATCACTGTTTTTTTAGGCACGACAGCAACTAATCAGTGATAACATGTCATGTCTGTGATTTGTCAGAAAAGCTTCATGTGTTAAGCAACCCTGAGAGCAAGGTCAGGAGGGAGGGACAAGCAACTGCCTTCTGCTGCAACGTGGAGGGAACACCACAGCCACACAAATACCAGTGGTAGGGCTTGTAAAAGACAAATTATCCCTCAAAAATAATATTGAGTTCTATTGTAGTGTTTGAATGCTATGGTAAATTTAATTATTTTCTTTCTGAACAGGTTTCATAACAACAGCCTTATGGAGAGGCACTCTGAGAACACTTTGGTCCTCAAAGATCTGCGTCCTGAGCAGAGTGGCGAGTACCATTGCAGAGCAATCAGTCAGTCTGGAGCTATTAAGACCAAACCAGCTACACTTAAAGTCTTAGGTGTGTTCTTAATAAATTGATAAACACAGATATAGGGAATGCAGAATTTTGATTTTAATTGTTGTATTTTGTTGACTACTTTCTTACACAGGTCAAGAGGAGTATTCATGTAATCCCAAACCTGAGTCCCACCTCATTCGCCTTCCACATGACTGCTACCAAAACAGCACAGATTCTTTCTACTATGATGTGGGCAAGTGTCCATCAAGTACATGTGCTGGACAGCAGGACAATGGCATCAGGTGCAAAGACAAAGTGTCTTACTGCTGTGGTGTGCAAAAGATGGAAGAGAGGCAGCTAACCTGCCAGGGCTATCAGCTGCCCACTATGGTGGTGACTGAGTGCGGCTGCCAGAAATGTGTTGATACCAAGGCCATTGTGCACGGTAGGGCCCTTGCTGCAGACAATGGTGAGCCAATGAGGTTCGGCCACATCTTTATGAATGGGGTCAGAATCAGCCGCACAGGCTACAAAGGCACTTTCTCCATCCAGGTTCCTCCAGACACAGAAAGACTTGTCCTGACGTTTGTGGACAACATGCAGAAATTCATCAACACCACAAAAGTACTCCCATTTAAAAACAAAGGAGGGGCAGTTTACCATGAGATCAAACTTTTAAGAAAGAAAACCCCCGTGACCATCAGCTCGACTGAAACCAATACACTGGAGCTTGGAGAGGTGGAGGGCCAGGAGGCAATGGTTCAGATCCAGATTCCTCCCAATTCCTTCTACACTGAGCGAGGGGAGGTCTTCACAGGTAAAGTCAATGCAAGTGTGACCTTCCTTGACCCCAGAGACGTCTCCACAGCTGCTGCAGCTCAAAGTGACCTCAATTTTGTCGGAGATGAAGGAGATACCCTGCCCCTGAGAACATATGGGATGTTCTCAGTTGACTTTAGGGCTGAGGAAAACAATGAACCTCTGAATGCAGGTGAAGTGAAGGTGTTCTTGGATTCTGCCCAGGTGAAAATGTCTGAACACCTTAATAACATGAAGCTGTGGTCACTGAACCCTGATACAGGCCTGTGGGAGGAGGAAGGAAGTCTGCAAGTAGAGAAGAAAAAAAGAGGGAAAAGGGAAGAGCGAACCTTTCTGATTGGTAACATGGAGATCAGAGAGAGACGCCTCTTTAACCTGGATGTACCAGAGAACCGCAGGTGCTATGTAAAGGTGAGAGCCTTCCGCAGTGAACGCTTCATGCCCAGTGAGCAAGTGGAGGGAGTTGTGGTCAGTCTTATAAACATGGAGCCCACAGCTGGTTACTCAACTAACCCTCGTGCCTGGGGTCGTTTTGATAGTGTTGTCACTGGTCCCAATGGTGCCTGTCTTCCTGCCTTCTGTGATGAACAAAAAGCTGATGCCTACACTGCCTACGTCATGGCCAACCTGGGTGGAGAGGAGCTGGAGGCTGTTCCTTCTGCTCCCAAACTTAACCCAAACCTTGTTGGAGTGCCTCAACCTTTCCTGGGTAAGCTGAACTATAGGCGGACTGACCATGAGGACCCCAGAGTGAAAAAGACAGCATTCAGTATTAATGTGGCAAAACCAGGTACTAACACAGCCGAGGAAGGCAATGGACCAGTGTACTCATTCGAGAACTTGAAAGAATGTGAGGAGGCCCCATTCAGTGCTGCACACTTCCGCTTTTCAAGAGTAGAAGGAGACCGCTATGATTACAACACAGTTCCTTTCAATGAAGACGACCCCATGAGCTGGACCGAAGACTACCTGAGCTGGTGGCCTAAACCTATGGAATATCGGGCCTGCTATATTAAAGTCAAAATCAACAGCCCACATGAGATCAACGTGCGATCACGTAACATGGGTGGCACCCATCCAAAGACTGTGGGCCAGCTGTATGGCCTCAGAGACACCCGAAGCATCCGTGACATGGACCAGACAGCTGTGTCAGCAGTCTGCCTGGAGTTCAAGTGCAGTGGGATGTTGTATGATCAGGAACGTGTAGATCGCACCCTGGTGAAAGTGATTCCACAAGGAAGCTGTAAGAGGGATAACGTCAATTCAATGCTTCAAGAGTATCTGGTCAACCACCTGCCCCTAGCTGTTAACAATGACACCAATGAGTTCACCATGCTAGCACCTCTTGACCCGCTTGGCCATAACTACGGAATTTATACTGTGACAGACCAGGATCCCCGCACAGCCAAAGAGATTGCACTTGGACGCTGTTTTGATGGCACCTCTGACGGTACATCTCGTGTCATGAAGAGCAATGACGGTGTAGCGCTGACTTTCACCTGTGGAGATCGTGAGGTGACACGTCAGAGTGTTTTCCAGGTTCTGCAGAATACTCAAGGTCAGGCAGTGACAAGTGTGGTGAGAGGAGAGGGCAGACAGAACAGACGTCGGCAGAGGGCAAATGCACCCCGCAATAGTCGAAGACGTAGCACCAGGAATCCACTTGGAAGACGCACAAAAACAACAAGCTAAACATCAACACTGAGTCATGGCTCTAGGTGGCTACCAATTCAATACCTACAATAGAGCAATGACGGAATAGCATAAATCGTGTTTCAGTGCAAACATTTTGTATGAATAACTGTAAACAAAACTTATCCTGTTCTTTAAGAGCTCAAGCCGTGGCATAATGATATTACGTTATGTTTTACTACTTTTTTTATTTGTAATGTGTTAAATATTTACCTGTGACTGTAAATAGAGTATTTATTACATCTGCCTGAAAACAGTTAACAGTGAAAAGGGTGCCGTTACAAGTTCAGTGTTGATGTAAATAAGAATAGGAACACATCTTTCATTTTGACCAGTGATTTATTAAATTAGATGCTTATAAAACATTGCAGATGCTGTATCTTCCACATTGTATGAATCCAATTGTCCATTTACCAATGACACTGGTCAAGTGCTAGAAAAGAAAAGGAGAAACAAACCCTTTTCAACCCATAGCCCATATGAAGACATGGTGGGGTGAAGCCAATAAGCCCCCGCTCCTCATCACACTTGATACAAGCCTGCAGAAGCAATGATTAGGAGACCAGTTCTAGCAAGTTAGTCCACTTGCCTGATCCATTTTTTTCTGCATTAGTAGAAATCAATAGGTAAATTACACTTTTGTCATGCACAGAAAATACCTATAAGCACTCTTTGCTCCATGATTTCAAGGATAATCCAGAGATGTATCAAGAAGAATGGCTGTTAGGTTTCTAAAGTCACGTTTATTTTAATCGTCTATCCCTTTTACCTTACAATGAATGTCATGTGCTCTCTGTGAAATTACAACTACTTAAATGTTGCTTCAGTCTCAATTTGCCCACATTGCAACCTTTTCTGAAATAAAGATGAATAATGTATTGAATAATTGTTCTCAATTTGGCAATCAAAGTTTTAGATACTTCTTACCTCTCTGTTAGAAAACCTTCCACTCGTAAGTTAGACCTATTATATATACATGACATTCTGGTTAAAGAATTTGCATAGAACCTTGTGTTTCTATGTCACTACACTTATAACTGCAACACTGTATCTGCCATTAAACAGGAGCAACATTTATAAAAATGAGACCTGCAAAACTCAGACAACAGCAGTTATGATGTACTCTTCACTGATGCTTGGGCTTCAAACAGATACTGTGGTTATGCATTTGAGCTGAGGCTGAATGAAAGAGAAAAGGCAATTCCGTATGTATGAACATAAACATTGTAACTGGATGCTCCCTGGTAAAGTCTCTCTGGTCATTGAAGCAAAATGAAGGGGGCAACATATTGTTCAGATTTTCCAGGATGGCACTGGACAGCATGAGAAGGTACAGCTGCATTTCTGAGGGTTGAGAAGGGAAAAGGGCAGTGGTGATGCAGCCAGTGTCACATGAAGTCCTCGTAGTCTTGGGCGTAGCCACCATCAAACTCTACATAGTCAAGATCATCTCTCATCTGTGCTTTTAAACCACCTCCAGGTACGACTCCTTTCTTCTTTTTCTTGCCTTTGTTTTGCTGCAAAAGGATAAACAAGGATCACTTTAGAAGAGCAGCTGACTACACATTTACAACAGGAAGGCATATTAAATGGATGTGATGAATCTGTTCGGCTTTGCAAAAATAAAGTAATCTTGTGAACTGGTATTTTACAAATTGTATTTCAGCAAAAAGATTTGGCACTTTTAAATTTCAAGTGAAGTTACTGTTCAAAAACAATTTTAACAGACTGACCACAGTCAATTTCGACAATGATCACACATCTAGTGACAAGGCCAGGTGAACAGCACCCCCTTCTGAGTATTCCCCTTCAACCAAGATATGAGTTTATCTGTGTGCACAAGCAAGTACTCACTTTTTCTTGTTTCTGTTTTTCACTAAGTAGGACTGACAATGAATTACTGACTTTCTTCAGATCATCTACTTCCACTGCAAGGGGAGAGAGGAAAACGTGTCAATGAACAAAGCCAGCTGTGACTTCAAACACTGATTAAGTGAATAAAAGTAAGATGCTGGGCTTACATGAAATACAGAGTTCCCGAAACAATGAATCCAAGAAACTTGAATAATGCACCGATTTTTCAAACTGAGTTATCTTGTCTTTCAGCAATTTTTCAAACTCTGTGAAGTCTTCTTTGGAAGAGGGACACATTGCATCAATCCCAGTGACACTGCTGTTTGAAGTGCTGCTGACACCTAAAAAGAAAAATAAGAAACCTCAATAAGTTTAGGAACATACTGTAAAGAATCAAAGACATGCATTGCTTGTGTTCACACTATTAAGCTCAAGAGAATAAAACAGGGTTGAAATAAACGATAGCCATGATAATTGTAAATGCAGAAAAGTATAGATCAGCTCATCCTTGTACTACAATAGCATCACCAACAAACTTAAAAAAAGGTAATGTATATGACACAGCCATAAACAATATGAGTAAATGAGTTAAAATGTATCATGTTGCAGTGAGTAAAAGCTACAAAAGTACAGTTATAAATCCACAAAGTAGCTATACATAATCATTTAAGGGATGTGTATTATATGAGCACAAGGACATTTGCAATATAAAAAAAGACTTCTTTCTCTGATCCTGCCTTACCAAAAGCATCGTTTGCTAGCTCCAAGTCAGAATCTTCCTGTAATTTCTTCACTCGCAACTTCTCTGCAAGTTGTTCTTCAGGTGATATATTTTCTTGCTGTAGTAAAAAGTTAAGAAAGACCAAATTACACATCACTGATGATAAAAAAAGGGGAAAAAAGTTTATTACAAAGTTTTTTTCCCAAACCTTGTTTGTCTGGAACACTCACTTTTTGTTGTAACTCTCTCTCCCTCTGCTCCTGCTGTTTTTTCTTTAGCCGGTTTTCCTTCTCTTTGATCTTCTCGCTCAACTTTTTCTTCTCAGAAACCTTTGCCTCTAAAAATTTTATCAATGGAATGATTAGATTAAAGAAAACCATACAAGTTCCTCATTGACATGATGGAATGCATTATAGTCTTGTAAAAAAAAAAAACAACAGACATTTAATATGTACCTGTTTTTGTCACCTCTGCTTTTTTTGACTCATCTTCCTCTTCATCATCCCAGTTATCCTGTGTAGAAAAGAAAATTGCATAATGGAGTTATGCACAAAAATGATGTATAAACAAAAATAAAGGCAATTTATTTATTACAAGTTATATATAAAGTTAATTGCATTATCATTTTAAACGTAACTCAAAAACAGCACAAACTAACCAAAATCCCACAAATGTACAGACATCAACACTTCTTATTTAACTAATCATAGCACTTCAAATAGAAATCCTTTATGTGTGAATGAAAAACTATCTAATTACAGATTCAACGCTTAAATCAATTTAGACAGAGGAAAACACATGCCAACTGCAGGCATTTAGGGCACAGAAGTTTTTAAAGCTTGGTGTGTCCAAGTTCACCCAGAACTATAAAGACCGTAACTGATAATTCAACATCCTTATTCATCTAGTTAGGATCTAACAGTAATGTATAATCTCAAACAATAACAAACAGATACCATTAATAAGCAAATAAAACAAACATTATTATCAGGCTACTGGAGAGATCCCACAGTTCACTAAATGGACCATATGTTTCCTTAAAGTGACATGGACATTGCTGCATGAAAACATCAAAAGTATTATTGAGATTTTGATTTTCACCCTTTTGGTCCACATATGACACTTTTTAGGGGCCTTGTCCACAAAAAATATAAATTCAGTCATATGTTTGACAAAAATCAAGTTTGTGGCATTACTACAATGTAATAACATGCACACAGTTAATTTTATCATTTTGATTGTACTCCTTTATCACTCATAAACAAGTAATGGCTTCACAAATACTTTGCAAAGTTTACATTGTAATGTTATACTTTACAGGTGAAGACACTAAAAATAGCTTGCTAAGCTAGCTGATAAATGCTATAATTAGAAATTTCTCAACTATCAATCTGGGATTGAAATGCATTTATGTAATTTATGTTTTGTGTTTGCCAGAAACTTATTTTCCTTGCTTGCTCATCAATCACACTATGTATGTAGCCTTCTATGAAGGACATGATACCACCAGCTTCTTCGGTTGGGCACCATATGTGACAGAAAATGGAACAATCGAAGAGGCCTCTAGGAGAACTTTCCCTGGGTCAATTATTTGAGGTTTCTGGAGAGTATCACGTCAACATACGGGTAACAACCCCTGTACTGAAGTGTCAACCGAGCAACAGTTTACTATTACACGCCTGTTGTACGTTCGGAAAGTTCTAGGCCTACGTTTAGGCTTGAGGTTGAGTCATCAACCCAGATGATGATTTCATCTGATTGTGGCTAAAGTTGGTGAGCAAGCTAACGCCGCCTCATGTTAAACGTGACTCCAACTGGAGGAATTCAGGGCAGGAAACAAATACTAATCTCTTTAAACTACGCATAACAGCCAACTAAATGCGAGATAACAATCTGTATTAACCCCCCTTTCACTAAGAACCCGTCATAAATTAAGCTCGAGACACAACACTCATTTACAGGCGCAAACTGATATCCAAGCTAAGTTCGCTAGCTGAACGGCCCGGTTAGCTTTAAGCTACATTATCCTACTTATCCCTGCAATTCACGAATTGTGTCGCCAATTACCGCTGGTAGATGCGAAGAGGCTCTTTGAAGTGATTTTCATAGAAACAAGGCAGGTGCCACGCTTGTATTCACGGTGTCAACGGCGCGGAATCACACATAAGAACCGCGTTGTAGCCAACCATTAGCTAATCCAGAGTTACAACAGACGGAGCCACATGAGTTAGCCGTCAGCTAGCATCAGGCTAACACGGGCACGGAGGCTTGACAGGCAGCCAGAGACAGCGGTGAAGCATGGCATCAAAGCGGGGGCGACAATACGGCGTTAGCTTGACATTTACTGGGCCGGTTAACAGCAGGCATAACATCTACCTAACAAACGTTGGCTGGCCTCAATCCTAACGCATACAGTTCATTTACCTTAACATCTTCCTCTTCGTCTTCGCCTTCCCATTTGTCCATCGCTGCTGCCGCCTTTTTAATCGGCTCCTCCGGCTCGAAGTTCTCAGAGTCTGTAAAAGGGACAACATGAATTTCGTTAAACCAATCCACATCTACTGGCGAGTTTGACAATGATCTAGTGTAAGGTTTCAAAAATCAAAGATTGTGGGAGCGGATGGTGTACAGACAGCTATCCTTCCCAACTTAGTTTCTCACCCCAGTCCGCCATGTTGGCTGTGTTGGTTGTGTTTGACAGGCTCGTAAAGAAGTCAGAGCTGCTGCCTGTTGGCTGCGTTTGGAAACAGCTCCTACCTTCTGGACGTCACTGTGGGCTTATCTAATGTAGCAACTACAGAATGACTTCAGGCAACACAAGTGGGACAATCAATAAGGTTTCTTATTGAAATAGAAAGATATGATTGAATTGATAAGGTACAGCATATTTCTTGAAACTGCACACATAGTAAGATTTTTTGGGAAAGAATGACAAATTATCTTTTCAAGTTTATAAAAAACTTATCAACTTGCATATGCAAGGCAACTACTTGACTGATACCGTAAATATACAGCACACTTCACACGCCTCAAGGAATGTATTGGAATGACATTTTACAAAACAAATTTGTACTGTCAAACATTGAGTAATCACGGTTAATCACAGTAGAGCCCATGTGAGTAATCAAAAATGAGCATTGTAATTTTTTATCTTCTTCTTTTTAACTCCATTTATGGCACTTCAGTGCAAAGAAAGCTAGCAGCCTGCTGTGCCAGTGTTCAGAGGATATTTGGGTGCCATTTGGGGTAGCCAATCAGATTTCAAGTGGGGCCCAAGCCATCTTTACCACTTTTCTGATTTGTCCCTGCTGCCTGAGCCAAACTGATCTAGCCTGTCTAGCTCACTGTGCACACCTCTGCACATACAGAGGCACAATATAATGGGCGCAAAAACAACTTAGACAGCTTTGTTTGACCTTAAGACAGTTTTAGCTCAACTGTAATAGGAAACTTTTAGCTACAATGAAAAAGAAATTTAAAAAAAGACTATCAGCTGCAGAATGGTTCAGTTTGGTATCACAGAATTATATTTATTACACCCAAAACGTGTGCACAACAATACAAAACGCACTGCAAAAATAGACCAACAGTAATACAAACAGGTCTTTATGAGCAGTTTACGCCTTTATCTTATCACTGAAACTCAAAGCATAAAAATATAGATATATAAATGTAGCAAACACTTAAAGCATTTTTTCTGACAAAAATATTTATAATTTCAAGAAAACATGTAACTTAGAATACCAACATATAACTTAGTAGATTTTTTATACAACTTTATTTTTCCTCATAAAAGCTGTATAGTGGTAGTATTTTAATTTTTCAAGTGTTTTGGTTGATCATCTGGGTATGGCTTCACATCCCTGAGAAGGATATAAGGGAACAGGACAGGTTCATTCAGTTTTGAGACAGACAGAAATAGAGAGCAGGAGAACTGTGTTGAACTGTTCATTTTGCTTCTTCAGTGCTGAATGTTGATGTTTGCTACACAAAATAAATTACAATCTTATTTAATACAGTATATAGAAACCAGGAAGTGCTTCTTTGTATTGCAAAGGTAAATGTGAGCTTGGATATTTAGATGAGGAGGTGCCTCCTGATCCAGCAAGGGTGACTGGGGTCATGTTGCCGGGCAGATCAGGGCAGGGCAGTGCAGAACGATCAGCAGCATCAGCAGACCCAGTACGAGACACAGAGGACTGTGGTTTAGAGCCAACCCCCGTGACTTCCCTACAGAATCACAGTGAAACGGTTACAAATGTAGAGCCATGCAAAACATGATCCCTGTGCATTATTTGTATATGACATCACAAAACTCTGTGAAACACCTTTCCGAGCATTTCATCACAGATTCTGAACTCTTAAATGTTTATTTCTGCCTCACACCTGCTATGATCAAGGTAGACATGATGCTCACTTAAAAGAAACACACAACTTTGCTCAGCTTTAGTATTCAAAAACTACTTCAAATAAAACTCCCTAAAAGCTCAGGATCCACCGGACTGATTTCATCAGACATATATCTACTTGAGAGGCAACTAAAGCCAATAACAATCCTCTGATTGTGTCCTTGAAGTGCATTCAAATATCACAATCCTAACTCCTTCGACCAAAGTTTTGTGTAAATAAAGTGAATCGAAACTTAAACTACAAACTTAAATTCTACTTGTTTTTGAGGGGTGTGATCGTATCTCACTGTACTCTTTCTGTAAAATTCAAGTGTCCAAAATTAACAGATTTTGACCAATTATTGATGGGATTGCTTTTGTCTTTTACCTTAATATTTCAATCTACAGGTGCACATCAGCTGCATAATTCCAAGGTGTGACAATTATCTATGGAAATGTTTGTATATAAGCATTGAAATTAAGCTTTTTGAATATCCTGCTGCACAATAAAAAACATAAACAATATTTGATGGTCTTTGATGAATTTGGACAAAAGTAGAATTAAAAAACCCATCATAATATTACATCTTTGGAAATTAATCCTATTTAGTTAATTTCAAATAAATAAATAAATAAATAAATAAATAAATAAATAAATAAATAAATAAATGTGTGTTCGGATAGAAAACCTACAAAATCTTGCAACTGTTCCTGTATGCCTTTACATCTGGCTCATAGTTTCCTCATAATCAAAATTAATTTATTTTGTAAATCTGTGAGTATCAATGTACTTAAACTTGTACACATAGAAAGAGATGCATATATGTGTGTAAGTAGCTCTGATGTATGTGTGTATTAATACAGACTGTTGAAGGTTATACATGCTGAAAAACTGCCACTCCACACGCTGGACTGTATATGTCTTATTTTTCATCAATACTTCAATCAATACTTGATTAAATTGCTCGGGCTCCTGCAGTAATTAAAGGGTCTACATATACATCCTTCATCTATCACGGACTCCACTAACTCTAACACCTCAAACTGAACATATTTAATGTGGTTAAATAAGCAATGCCGTTGTCTCCCTTTTTGTTGTGACCTTGTGAGCCTGTCAAAGGTTTTAGTGGCTCACCCCTGAAGTCCACAGGGCGTGCCTCCCAGGGTGTCAGCACCAAATCAAGAGCTGTCCTCTCAACTTCTGACAATTTAGACAGCTGCTCCTTGGTCACCGAAGCGGCTTGCTCATAAAAGAACATGCTGATGTGTTTCTGGTCAAACACCACCTTTAAGAAATAAAACAAGCAGTAAGACATAAGAAAGTAGATGGATGAACAAATGCATGCAAAGATGAACAAATTGACTGTAATAATGACCTCTTAACATTTTGATCATTGGCATAAATTTTGTTGTCTTAATGATTAACTTACAGAAAACTTTTTAGCTGGTATCATTGAGATAGCCATAGGTATGATGCCTTCAATTTGCTCTTTCACCAATGCTGACATGTCCATGTCTGGGAGGCCCGCTGTAACAAGTTTAACATAACAAAAAAAGAAGAAGAAGAAGCACAACTGCCTGTTACACATAGAGTTGTAAGCACACATGAGGTTTCATCGATCAGAGATACGTGTATCTTCTTTCGTACCACTTCTGACAATGGTGCAACAAGCTATAGAAATAAAACAGCATTTTTATTGCTTTATGTGGTATAATAAAAACTGATACCTGCAAAAACTCCTATCTCAAGAAACACATCAGTTCCCCATGAACTTATGGGTCCAAAGGCAAGGCTGTGACTCAGCAGCCCAACAAAAGCCAGCAGCTGCTCCTCAGAGCAGGATAACCTCAGCTGACCCAGCCAGAGCACTGCCTTACTGTAGCCAGCAGGGAGAGACACAGCACCAAGCAGAAGGGAGGGTAACTCATTACCACAGTCCAGTGTCAAACAACCAGAGACAGAATGTGTAAAGAAAGAGTTATAGCTGCTCACCTGAACTCTACAGCATTGAACAAATTGATCTCTGTGGTTTTAGCCCCACAGACAATGTGTCCCATAGCCACCAATATACTGGAGTCAAGCTTGCTGGGACTTTGATTGGTGGAGTTCAAGATGTTGGTAAACAGCACAGCCAGCTGGGACAGAAACAATAGTTATGATCCAAACATGATTTTTCATCCCATTACTCATAACTGTAGGTGTGGCCTGGTTAAAGAAAGCCTAATGCAGCAGCCTTGCAAAATTGCTTCTCTCGGAATGGTTTTATTATTAATTAAGAGGTTGACTAAACTTTCAGGTTGTCTTTTATGTAATTCCTTCAAACATGAAATCACTGACCTAACCAGGATGGATAAAGGATGAATAAAGAGGTTTGCTTCCAACTCTTTGCCTCCATGTCATCCATGAAGAATAAGTGATATTAATAAATGGTACACCTTGATCACTTGCCAATAAAGATATGAGGTATTGAAGTCAAGAAAGTGGCGAATGGATGAAGATGGAGACACATGGTGACTAAAAGTAGCCCAAGTAGACAAGACTGAGGGCTATGGGGCTTTCACATGAAGATGGCCATGAATGTAGTGGAGACACCGAACAACTTTAAACTGTTGGGAAATACTGTTACTGTCAGTAATGTTCAAAGGTGGCAAGCACAAACAGACTGTTTTATAAAGTGCATGTGAGTTTTTTTTTATCATCCAATAGGCTGCATGTTATTTAATTAATGTTTAAATACTAATAATGGAAGTGCTTCATGATCATAATTTGATTTGCGACAATTTCAAAAGAAAACTTGATTTCATCTAAAAGTGTTAAAAGTTACAGCCTACCTCATTTTATTTAATGAGATTGATTTATTACTGTTTGTAATCGTCATCTTTTTTTCTCCAACAAAGCAATATTTGGTTTTTAGAGAGTCTCTCTAGAAGAGAATCTTTGAATCTTGGTGTTGTCCCAATATGTTCCGGTGTAAACAAAATGTCTTACAATGTATTAACAGCTTTAATCAACGGAGGTACCTGTCTTTCGTTCCAGGTACTGATAGCACCCAAAGCAGCAATGCCTCTTCGCTCTGTCACTCTGAGGCTGCTCAGCTCTTCCATGGAGAGCTCTGTTGCTATCCCACCCAGCTGGGCAATTATAGACTGGGAGAAGGAGGATACTGAACCATATATCTGTTCACAAACACACACGTTGTGTCAAGTGAGTCAGCAAAAAGCATGTGAAGATAGGGCAGAAAATACAGGATGAAAGAAGGACCAAAAACAAAGATGGCTGACTTTATTGGGGTGGTTTCCTAAGATTAAGTGGAAAACAGAGAATCTCACCTTTTTGACTCTCTGTAGCACCTGGCTGCGCTTGTAGGATGTAAGAAATGGGTCCTGGCCCATCAGCTCCAGACAGTTGGAGAAGGCTGATGAAGACATACTGTTCAGACTACTGAAGGTCCAGACAGAAGGAGCTGTTGTGTGCAGGATCTCACAGGTAGGAATCATAGGAGGCACTGGAAAAGGATGTGGACACAAAAATCTGATCATGAGATGCTGTAAACTGAGTATCCAAGGATATTACCAACTAAAAGTTCCTTACAGTACAATTAGATGTTCTGACACTTATTTGAAGCTGTAGTGCCTTAAAAATCCCTTGAGGGTTATTAAGTCTGAGATTTTAGAAACCAAAGTGATGCTCACGTGACGATGGATTCATTTTGAGGAAGCCAAGGAAAAACTGAAGAACAAACTGCTGCCTCTCAAAAACTGTCCTCCTCTCGTTCTGAACCAAGCAGTGGATCCCCACATCGGTGTGCTCCCATTGCCGCTGGCTCATGAACAGCTTCTCTATACTACCCACAGTCATTAGTGCCTGAGGTAATGCACGCACACATGCACACACACACACACACACACACACACACACACACACACACACACACACACACACACACACACACACACACACACACACACACACACACACAGACAAATGGTTTGCCAGAGAACAGGAACTTCACCACCTGATTTTGACACCTGCTGGAGATGTGACACCTGAGGGTTTATTTACAGTCTTTGTTGGCCTAACCTGCCATGCGATCAAGTGACAATCCAAACACCTCAGTGTGGAATTCTGGACATCAGGTGAATCTGTGAGAATAAAGCAGTGAACTCACCGGAGGAATCTCCTGCAGTTTAGCCTGAGGCAGGAAGAAGAGGAATCGGTCCACTTGATTAACTGTGGTCTTATTCCAGGTTTTGACTGGACTGTGAGCAAAGAGAAGAAAAAAATGTTTTGCTCTTTTCATGTTTTAGGAAATATTTCCTGTTCAATATGATTATGTTTTGATCACATACAACCCACAACAGATAAATGAGTAAAATTAAAATGAAGTACTGTAATTTTGTTAGATTTCTTAAATTTGCTCTTTCTTTTACAAGAGAAATCAAGTGGGGATTATTTGCTTCAAACAATAGTAATATACAGGAGTATTTTACAAAAATCCAATTTACATAGAACACAGTCTTTAAATGTTTTTACAACTTATTTTTGTTATACTACAAATTTTAAAGAACAATTTTTGGGACAGATTTTTTTTCCTTAAATCTTTCTGCTGCTGTATAAACATTGTTAAATAATGCATAACAAGAGCTTCAATCTTATTGCCCCCAACACTTAAAATTTTAAAATCTGTTTGTTACCCAAAGGCTGCAGGATCTTGTAGGATACGAGCTACAATGTCCATCTTGCTCTTGCTGTAGCAGAGCCCCTGGAGGAAATCCAGATTTTCAGTGAAGAAGTTGCGGTCAAGCTGAATGAAAACTTCGTCCGCCACAAACGGTGCCATGATGCTCAGGGAATGAAACTCCTCCTCAGTGAACACTCCAGAGTACATGCCCGGACGAGAGATAGTCTAAAATAACAAAAAAAAAAAAAAAAACACAGATCAAGATGTAAGTGTAACAAACATTTTAACAGCTCAAGATTCATCGAACAGGAGACATGCAGTGTAACTCTACTGACCATCCTCTGAACAATTTTGTCAACCAGCAGCGCCTGTTTAGTCCTCGAAAGCCGAAGGAAATGCAGAGGGTTCTTAATAATCATCCTCCTCAGGGTGTCCATCATATCTGTAGGGAACTTCTTAATGGTGCTAACCCTGCAAGCAATAAACACACTTTGAGAGGAGCATATGAAAAAGTCTTCAAACTATGTTTCTGAATAAGACATATGATCTTTCTTTCTAATTTCTAAGTTCTTATCTTTCCATGAGACAATCATTACCCTTTAGTTATTTTGACATATTTAATGTTGTAGATGACTTATACGATAACTGGACTAATTAATGAGAGGTTAACTTAAGTAACCCATCTATTCAAGTGCTAACAAAGTTATTACAAAGAGTTTAGTACTTACGGCATGGAGAGGGCGATCTCTGCCCCAAGATCTTTCACCAGCTCAGAGAAGAACTTTAACTGATATAGCTCCTCAATCACACACCTTTTCTGTCCAGAAGATCAATTACAAGTGACAAAAGGTATAAAGATAACAATATTTATTACAAAAAGACAGTATAGGGCATCAATCAAACCAAGTGTACCAGTGAGGTGTGAAGAAGACTGGGCTGCTGTCTGAGGAGGAGCAGGATTTTTCTCACAGCAGCAGGGGATGAATCTGCCTGTAATTGTTCCTGTAAGACCTTACAGCTCACACCCTGAGCCACTGTTCCCAGGCTCCTGGTCAAAAAAGGGATGAGTGTCAAATCATATCAAGAAAAAAATCTGAAAAAATACTTTCCTAGAGAGAACAAGATTTAACAGCAGTTTTCAAAGGACTACGATTGAAGACAGAGAACTTGTACGTACAGAATATCTTTGCTGATGTTGTATTTTTCAGTGTCAAACACCTCTTTGGAAATTGCTTTGGCCTGAGGACGGAATGGAAAAAAAACATTTCGTAATGTAACAGTGTTTGTGCATGTTCTGGGCTGCTTTCTGTCACAGTTTTGTGTGCATGGACAAAAAGTGCAAACTGATACGATGACAGGGTTTGTCTGTGTTAGTATTCACAGGTGAGTCTGTTCACAGTGTCACTGATGATGACGCATTGCTTGTACCTCTTCACTTAATAATTAAGCAGCTTATCAAGACAATGTCATACACACCTTATCATGCCAAACTGAGGTAGCATTTCTAGTCAGAGGAAGCACAAAGAGATCACAACACAAAGAAAAGACCATGGGCTTAAGACCATGAAGCCTATTTTATATTTTGATTTTTGTTAACAGGGTAGGATGCAGAATATTTTTCTACTCTTAACCCATAGTCATGTGTACCAGATCCCCAAAACTTTTCATCTTCATCTATCCACCTGTTTCTTCCGCCTGCAGTTATCGACTTCCGGTTGCCGCCGCCGGCAAGCTTACTCAAAACAACTCACATAAAATCATTAATGCTTGGGCTCAGTGTAAACTTTTTTAAAAACATCCACACTATGACTCCACCTCCAATTTTAGTTCATTTTGTCTCTTTCTTGCTTTTAAAAGCCGGTTATTAGAGCAAGTATGACAGCTAGGCTAACATCATCAGCTTTGTAGTTTCCATGGCAACGTAAACAGAAAGTTCCAGTTGACGATGAATGACGATGAACGTTCGTGATGACCTATGGGTAGTCAGGAAAAAGGTGGATATGAAATAATGAAAATTGTACTTTTTTTTTTTTTTTTTAACTTTTTTTTTTAGTTAAGTAGTTTGGTTAACCAAATAACCCTGAATATGGACCCAGTCAATGAGCTTGTTAAAACTCAAAAAGGACAAGTTTTTGCTATTTTTAAGCCCATTGATCTGCAGATTAGTGTTGGTACATACCTGCTGTGTGTTCCATGATTTCGTGTACACCGTGTTCCATGTTTCTGTTTCATTAACAAGGACATGGATCCTGGGCAGAACACTGAGTAGAGGTGTGGAGCAGAGCAAAGGCTCCACAGTGTCCAACCATCCCACCACCTCTGAGAAGCCCTGTTAAAAAGAAGCAAGAAAACACCAGGGTAAAAAAAGAGAGGGTTTATTCTTTTAATTCCATTTTTAGAACACTTTTTAATTTTTTTTCCATTTATGTGAAAATAAAACAGTATTTAGACAAATAGAAAAGTGTTTGTGATGTACCCAGAGTTTAGTGGCAATAGCGTTAGCTTGTGGTGGGCTGAGGCCCGGTGTGTACTGTGCCAAGGCAGGCAGAGATGACAGCAGCTTGTCAGAGGTGATGGTTAACAAGTCTTCAGTTCTCAGACCCACAATGAGGGAGCCAAGCCGCCTCAGCTGATCTGTTGTGATGAGCTGGCCAGACGGGAGTAAGACGTGGAAATAAAGTGATGAAAACACAAAAGACATCTCTAAACTAAATTCACATTGTTGTGTGTTTTCAGAATAACTTACTGAATCCCTTGTTGACAGCTTGCCTATGATGATGGAAGCCTGGAAACATACAGAAAAACAGTAAATGAATCACATCATTATATTCCAGGAGGAATTTCGAAAAACAAAACCCTTGATGCTGAATAAAAAAATTTAAAGCAACTACATTAATTTTAAGCAAAGTTCAAATGTCTTTTATAAGACTTTAAAGGATGGACCTGCCAAACTCTTTATAGGTTTGAAAAGCCACATCTCAAGGTGCACAGTGACAGATAAGAGACAGGCAACAGCTGTGTGGCTGAGATGAAAGTAAAAGGCTTCAGCTCAGATGATAGCTGAGGGTAGAGTTAAACTCAGGTCTTTACCTCATGAGCTATCTCACTTCAGGGATCAGTGTGCTGAAGACTGACTTGCTTGTCAGCTGTTCCTCAGGGCTACAAGCTCAACCAGCTGCCAGCAAAACCAACCATGTGCAACAAACAGAGTCTAGTGAAAGGGACTAACTAAACCTCCCACTCAGTGACACCTGAAGTTTAGTTTACACAAAAGGATCAGCTCACAAGTAAACAAACTGTTTGTGTTGACTGGAGAACACATTCTAGTCATAGAGGATGATTTCTGAAGGACAAAATGTACATTACAGATTGACTACAGTCCTCTACCTGCACAGGGCTGAATGAAATAGAGCTTAGGGTCGGTAGAACAGGCTGCAGCTGGGATGGTGTGAGATTCTGCAGAAAGGGTACACCAAGCAAGGGCAGAAGATGGGCGAGCTCTGCCAGTTGAGCAGAACTGAGTGATGATGGGTCCATTAAATCTGAGCTTTTCAGTAACAAACTCGAGACCTGGATGGAGGGTTTACAACAGACACAACACAGACATTTATATTAAACATTCAACTTGAACTGCTGGGTGAAAAAACCAACAGGAAAAATCACACAGAAGCCACAAATCAACATTTCTGTGCCTACCATCTGGCTGGGCATCCTCAGTCCGTTGCGAGTGCAGTTCAAAATGATATTTTGGATGACACTAAAGGCATCAGTGTTTTTGTACACAAGGAGATCCTCTGGGTCAGCCTGGCAGGAAAGATTACCTAACCTGAAAGTAACAACAACATTTTAATCTCACCTGGAAGCAGATGATGAATGCTAGATAAACACTTCGTGGAAAGAAATGTCTCCTTGTATTATTATTTAAAGGTAAGCCCTAAAACAGACAGAATTGCATCACGTCACAAACATGAATGTGAATCCACACAAACTGAGCCAGTAGCTCATAAACAGTTTACACACAGAGAGAGGTTTGACAGCCACCTGGTAAAATCCTGAGCAGTCAGGTTCCTGTAGTTGCTGATGAGGCTGTGAGAGATGAAATTCTGCTTTGAAGGAGAGAGGGTGTTTCTCTGCAGCACTTCTAGACCATCCAGCATCTACAAACAAACTCAATGTTACGATCAGTGACACTAAATCAAATCTGAAGGTTTGTTACAATAAATTCACAGATTTTAACAAGAAATCACAAAAGTGTGAGAAATGCAAAATGATGTTGTCATTACAAAAATTCAACTTGAAAATAGAAAAGTTTCACTACATAGTAAGAAGCTGGACTGCCTTCTTACTGCCGGGGCTTTTTTCCATTAACAACTGAATTCAACAACTAATTGCATTTTCAGCAAATAGTGGAGACAAGTTTATAGTTTATAGATCAAACTACAAGTGATAAATAATGTTTGTGGCTTAGTTAAGCAGTAAAAAAAACACATTCTTTATATATTATATGCAAAACCTATAGTATTAAAAAGCCAAATGCAGATAAACAAATTTCTCAACATTTTCTTTAAAAATACATGGCTGAGGGTTGATAGCTTAGGTGGTTTTATCTTATAACCACCCATAATTCATGAGTTCCTGTCTTTACTTATTGATGTTAGCTAGCAGCATATGACACAGGATGGTGCTGACAGGGAGAGAAGAGGCTGTCTGTGCTTTTTAACCAGTGTGTGACAGGTAGCTTTGCTGCACCCTGAGGCTGACCGTATTGAAAGACACTTGGCTTCTCAGGTTTCCCAGCCAGGTGTCAGAGCTCAGAGAGCTGTTACCTGAGCAGGTGAGAGGTGTTGGAAGTTGTGGAAGGGGAGGTAGGCGATCAGGTTTCCAGTGTCCCTAATGAGTGACTGTTGACCTCTGCTGATGTTGGAGGGAGACATATCTCTGCTGAACCACAAGCCAAAAGCTTGCCTCTGCTCCAGAGTCATGTACTCCAAGTTCCTGTTGATGGTCTCTCTCCTAGAAAAAAAAAAGAAATTCCATTTCTTTTATTAAACCTGTTAAGTGAATGTGGTGTGCATTTAGGAAAACAAAAGACTGGATGCAAGTGTTCCTTAGCATTAAAACTTGGGCAAAACCTATGAGCAGTTCAAAAATGAATGTGCAACCTGTATGAAAACTTTGAAGATGACAATATGTATCTGAGATGTCATAGAAGACTCTCTGCTCTGATTTTTTCATCTACTGACGGAGATAAACTGTTGGCTTCACAATATCTCAGCACAGACTGTTTATAAAATGGACAGTGTGGCTCTGCCTTTTAACATTGGACGGTTTTAAAGCCAAAATACACTCCTCAGAGGCGCTGCCATTTGTGCGCCATCGAGAATCTGAACAGCAGGGATTTTTGTGTAGAGACGGGTCAAGAAAAAAGGTTTTTCATTTATTAATTTTGAAAGTCTAATCTCTTCTTGGCTCTACCTCCTGATGTATATTACCAAAAATACTACGCAAGAAAGGCAGCTGTCAGTCATCATTAAACGTGAAGTAAAACTACATTTTAAACAGTTTTTAACTAATGACAAAGAAGGTTTTTAGTAAACAGAGGTTTTGAACACATGCAGTCCAATAATTTCTTCGTATCACCACAGCATGCGGATGTGATGAGCATTTCTATGAGGTGTGTTTATTTTTTTATTTATTTTGAAATTCAGCCCATCTGGAATGACCAGGGAGACCAGAGAGTTTTAGACCTATACGACAGCCAGCCACCAGGAGGAGCAGTTTTTGTGGTGACCTCTAGATGACGTCTCGTTTTTTAGACTATGATTTCCGGTCTCAGTGCTGACCTGAGCTAACTACTTGTTGGTTTTAGCAACAAATTTATTAAACATCTCCTAGAATTTTACTAAATTTAAAGAGGTAATATGTTTATAGGAGTTAAGTGGGCATTTCAAAACAAGTTACAGTTGGGCTATCAATTATTTTGAATGTAACCCATCTCAGTTGTATGGTTTTTCTGATTAAGTGTTGCAGTGATTAAGTGCTCACCGCTCAGCACAGATTATTACACAAACAGTTTTCATAAACAGATAATAAAGACAAAGGCAGAGCTAGGCCAGAAGCTGTAGTTATATAACAGAGTCAAGACTGCAGGCTGACTTTTTGTTGTTTGTTCTGCATTTACTGACTCATTTTCTAGCAGGTGGAAAATACCCAAACACAGTGTAAGCCCTCGAGCGTAATCTAGTACGGGAACTAGTTTCCCTTACTTTCTATGTATAATGCATGCTTCTGATACCTCTGGGTGCAATGACACGTCACTTCTCACGCGTCTTACACTTGTGCTTTGTCCAGACAGGTGCACGGCATATACAGGAAAGGAAACAGCACTCTTGTGACATTGTGAATAAATCATGGTGTTTACTAAATACTCAGTAGAAGCAATATATATAGAATGTGCTATTCACTTTGATTTAAATACATATATAATATGTAATAGGATCTCTTTTCCTGTGGGAAGAGTCCTTAACCCTTGCAGACAGTTCCGAAGTTAATCCTATACTTTTACATCCATGTTGTAAGGTCTTAAGCCTGGGCTGTGAAAGGTTGTAATAGCTATCTGGTACAGTGTGCAATTCTACCAGCGCAGACATTGTTTAAGGTGAGCTTTTCACAGTTTTAATTTGGTCATGGGTTTGTCAGGACTCAACATGGTATCTCCAAGAGGGGAAGCCCTGCTACAGAAATAAACTCCACTAATTTAAACTTAATCAGTTAAAAATGAATTTAAGCAGCATAATAAATGAGACAGACCATAGAGACTTGTGCTTATGCTTGTGCTTGCCTTATGCTTTCTTGCAGGAATCAGATAATAAGTGAAAAGGCACATAAAACTGTGTTGTTGGATTAATTATTACAATCAGTGCTGAGCGTGAACAAGTAAAAATGAACACATTCATTGAACGCACTCATATTTTCATGGAAGGTGAACTGAACTGCTCAGTTATTAACTGATGAAAGGCAGCAAGAGCAAAGCTCACTGCTGGGGCAGTGAACAGCCGCTCACAATCCGAGAGGTACCGAAAGGTACCAAGAGATGAGGGGAGTTGCCGAGAGGTGGGGGGGGGGGGGGGTGCCAAGAGATAACAAGCACTGTGTGTTACGACAACAGAAGTCAGATCTACTATAGCTCTCTCCATGCATTCAGCATTGCTGATCTTGCTGACAGTTCACACAATACAGTTAGTGGCAGCAGTGCATGTGACACTGGGGGTGGCTCTGAACATTTGCTGAAGTTTTCTAAACAGATCATAAGCACAGAACCTAATGGGAGATACTAGCATACAGGGATTCATTTTATCTTGAGGGATAGGGATTAAAACATAGATGGCTCGACTGAAAAAAAAAACTTGTAGCAAAAAAAAAAAAGAAAAATGGGGGTTGTTCCTTCTTTGGATCATGAACTAAGTTAAAAATGTTTTAAAAAAATGAACTACAAACATCTAATTGGTGTGAACTGAACTTTGAGCTGGCACAACATTGACCTCAATGTCATAGATAAAAACATGTTTACGAAAAAAAAAAGAAGAAGGGAAAAAAAAAAAAAAGGATAAGAAAAACTTTCACTTACACATTGGTGTTGTTCTGCAATGGAGGCAACCTTTGGATGTCAGCAGGTGTGGCTGCAGCAAGTAGTGGAGCCAGCTCAGGGAAGAGACTATCATCTTTTACCAGGTGTGTCTGGAACAGCACTGACACCATGGTGGACAGGTACTTGTCAGGCAACTGAGGATTAGAAAAACGATGTTTTGCATGAACAAAATATCAATTTATTTCATGAAATCAGGTAAGATTGGCCAGAAAGTATTTGGCTGAAACAAAGAACAACAATGCCATCAAGAAACTGAAAAATGTTGCTTGATGTGATCAGGATGGGTTTTGCAGCCATGTAAAGCAGTGTTCTAATCTACCTGCAGTCTGTCCTTGTTTCTGCTATAATACTGGAGGATAAGTCTGACAGTGGTGACAGGAACTGAACCCAGCATAGACCTCAGTCTTCTCAGTGGTATACTGAAGTACTCCTGGACACACACAAAAAAGATACATGTGAGTTCTAATGAGAAACAGAAAATTTGTGAGATTGTATTTACTGTTGTATTTTGGACTCAATGAGCATGCTCATACCATATTGATGAGATGACAAAGCTAAAAGTGCTGAGCTCAAGCCAGTGAAGTTAAATGATCAACATTTTAGATTCTAAAATGGGCCACGAGGCAATTATTGCTGAGGTTGTAGAAAATGTCACAACTTCAATAGATATTTGGTCATAAACCAATGCAAAATGTTGCTAAACATTCATTGATTATACTTCTAAAAAATTATCACCACAACCATTCAGACATGAGGTCCCTCCTGAAAATGAGATGTAGCACCTCAAGAGGCTAACCTCTAATAAATCAGATGACAGGTCTATGGTTCATGGATCTGTCACTAACTTTAGTTCTTACTTTAGTCCTCTTACCTCCCTTCCTTCGCCCACACACCCAACACAGCATGGTGTGGATTTGCTGTTCATCAGCCATCTGATGATGGGGTCCACATTCAATATTTCCTGCTGCTTAACAGAAGGTTTTTTCCACCATGATGGAGGGATTCATGATTGGCTATATGGATTCATGTTGGGTGTTGGATGTATATATGTGTATATATATGTATATGTGTATTTTTATATGTGTATATATGTATCTGTGCATATATGTGTATCCACAAAATGAAGAACTTTGTGCTCTATTGTAGTGTCTTGAGATAACACTTGTTATGAATTGGCGCTATACAAATAAAGATTGATTGATTGATTGATTGATTGATTGATTGATTGATTGATTGATTGATAAAGGAAACTTTTGGGGATCATCATTTTGGGTATCTTTGTAATAATTTGCACTGTTATTGTGCAAGACTTAAGTTAAGGGATCAACTTAGTACAATATGTCTTCTGAGAGCCATGAAACTTTGGAAAAGGGAAAACTCTGTCTCACTGGTGATCCAAGAGGTGTAGTCAGAGGACCATCAGAGCCAATACGATTCAAACTTGAGAGACCACAAAAGTCAAAAATATTTCATAAAAATCCACTCATTATTTTTATGGCTTGGTATAATTCAATAACTCACCTTAATGACAGAGGATTCATCACTGGTCACACCTCTTGCTGTCTGCATCAAGCTGGTTAACACTCTCTACAAAAAGGAAACACACACATATACACACACACACACACACACTGGGATCACACACTGCTAACACACATCCCATCGGTATCATCTGATCTGGGAGAGGCCACAATACTGTGATTGTCAAATCAAGTGTAAGCCTTTAGAGATTACACCTAGTGGAGGAGAGTCATTATGTCACTATCGATAACAACAGTGTAACTGTACACCAGCTGTGAGTAGGTCCTACTCTGCAGGTCAGCTTCCATATAATGACGCTAATGGTAACTGATCCGGATGAATAATTGGAAAAACAGTAAAGTCAATGAATTGTTCTTCACATAAACAGATTCAGACTTTATGAATTAAAGATGGAGGGGAATATTTGACAAATTTATTCAGAAGATAGGCTTGCAAGAAAGGGACAGACTCCATCATTTGTAGAACAGAATTCCGCTCATTAATCAGGTACAAAAAAAGTAAAACGTTATAAAGTAGAAATGGGGGAATGTGTCAGGGTATATTTACTCTAAACCTCCTCAATTTGAACCTTTCAATGTTTCATTGACTGGTTTTACTTGTTAGTAGTAACTTTCAAGGATGTGTCAATAAAACACACACACAGCATAGTCCATTTGGGATGATATTATATACATTTCTCTGGGCCAAAATTGTGATGCTCAGTTAAACTACTTACCCCAAAGCACTGCAGCAAGACTCTCTTTTTGTCAAAGTTGTTTTCTCTCTCTAGGTATCGAACCACAGAAGCCAACACACTCTGCCTTATCTTCTCTGTGATATGCAGTGAGGTGTTTTGGACCTCCTCCACAGCCAACAGGAACACAACAGTAGTGCTGACTGCCTGCTCCAACACTGTGGCTACAGATGGAGCCAGCAGATCCTCCACCCTGGACCTCAGACTGTCCACCCAGCAGCGCACCATCATCTGTAGGGCCATATTCTGACTGACACCTAGCTGGCAAGCAGAGGTGAGGTCAACTGAGCAGCTCCAGTTGAGTCGACTCATCAGGTCTCTGGCAAGGCAGAAGTTTGGCTCTGGAGTGGAGCTGCTGTTGCTGGTTGTGTAATTAGTGTAGGTGGTACACATACTGCTCACCCAGGCACTGGACGGCTCCTGGGAGAGCAAAAGGAGAAGCCGCGCATCAGGGCAGAGAGAGGAGATGAATCTGGTCTGGTCGTGCTCCCAGCAGAGAGTGAGCACAGCTACATCAGGAAGAGAAATGATCCAGCTGGAGTACTGGCACTGCTCTGTGGGATCGAATCCAGAGGGGCCTCCTCCCTCGCCCCCTTCTTCACCAGGAGAGACTTCTGAGTGTGTTTCATTGGCACAGTGCTGTATTAACCAGGTGTTGTCCGGATTGATCAGGAGGTTTTTGATGACTGTTTCATTGGAGCAGACTTTAGAGGTGAAGTTAAGTGGGTCTTTCTCAGCGCAGAGAGCCAGCTCAGTCATGTCAACGATGATGGGGCGGGTCCACTCTGAATACTTGCACACCTTAAGAACAGATTATCAGTACAACAAGAGAGTTAAACGGTTTGACACTGCATTTTCTTGTTTTGTAGTTCACAAAGTACCTCAAAGCATTCCAGGAGAAACCGTCCACAAATTCAACAATAAATGCAGAACAAATGCTTTTTTAACACTACACCATTTCTGGAAATCTTAGTCACTGCAGCATCTTTGCTCTTGTAAACCAAAATAAATTTTCTGTTACAGAAAGTTGCTAACCTGTGGTAGAACATCAATTTCTTCCATTTCCTTGTCTGTGCAGACAGACTTCAGCCATTTGTTCTGGGGGTCTTGAACGAGCTTTTCAAACAATGATGCTTTGCAGCAGACATTCTTCTGGAAAGCCAGCTGATCATGCTGCCAACAGAGGCCAACCACAGAATCATCAACATACCGGTCTCCCCATGTGTGGTAGTCACACCAGTTGGTGATGCTGAAGCTCTGGGTCATTGTAGGAGGTGTTGTAGGAGGCTCTGCATTCAGGGAAGCATCGCAGTGATTGACAAGCCAGGCATTTTCCTTATTGAGCAGGAGGCTGTTCAGAAATGTTTTATTAGAGCAAACTTCTTGGGTGAAACCAATGTGATCTTGACGGATGCACTCTGACAAAACATCTATGGTAATTTGCATGACATCATGCCACTCTGAGTAACGGCAGGACTCTGACAGCAATAAATCTTCGCCAGGGAAAGGTGGTGGGAGGGGCAATGCTGTACAGTTAGGCATGAACCTTTCGTTTTCAGGGTTTGAGAACAAAAGCATGAAGAACCCTGTGTGCCCACAGATGAGCGCTTTGAGTCGGAAGCCATCCAGACTCATGCAGAACTCCAGTAAGGATGGCTTCACCAGGACTGAAGGCTGCGCCATCCACTGCTCATAGACGCAGAACTGACTCACCAAGTACCCCAGGTCTGCAGAGGAGTTAGCACAGTACCCATACAACCAGCTGTTCATCTGGTCCATCAGCAATTTCCTCATCAGCTGAGCATTGTTACACACCTGCTGAACAAACTCCTCACGTTCATTATCACTGCACAGTGACACAAGGACAGCGTTCACCACCCCATTTTCTAACCAGGTGCTGTTACAGGCCAGCTGTTTGAGGTTGGAGGCTTCTCGGGCTACTCGAGGAGGTGCAGCACCAGGAGGGGGGGCAGTCTCAGAGGGAGGGGTGACTGCAGGTGGAGGCTGTTTGCAGTGAGATGACCTGCTGAAGAGCGGCACTAGTGCTTGAATAACATAACACATGTTGCTCCACATCCGCTCGATCTGGTCAGCACTGAGGGAGCTCAGTTCCCGGCACAAGATGGGCACAGATGTTGAGGATGCCACCCGGGAGCCTGTGAGGATGTCGGCACACAGTGTGTCATTGAGCCTGGCCAGATTGTGGCGATCACACTTAAGCAGGATGTCGTGGTTAATATCGGTGTTATCAGTTGCTTTGGAGGCACTGCGTTGGAAAGGGACACTGGGAGGATTTGGGCACTCTGGTCCTGGACACAGAGGTGGATCAGGAGCCAAGAAGACATCCAGGAGGATGTCAATGATGGCGGTAGAAAAGGACCAGCTCACATTGTTGTTGATACCCCTGAAATTACACAATATACCTTTTTTATTTTTTGTAGATCAACACAATACAAAATGTACACTGAACTTGCAAAGACTTGCAAAGGCTTGTATCTTTAATTTTCATCCCTTTACAGGGGCATAACAGCACCTAGGTCAGAGTAACCAGTATCTCGGTGACCCATTTAAAAGCTGTTTTTACATTACTTTGTTTTAATTTTAATTCTTCTTCATTTTCTTGAATAACTCTTAAAATTCATGTAAAATTCAATGGAGCTTGAGTTACTATATATAGGAAATCAACGTCTATTATTGCTGCTGTGGGTGAGAAGATCTGTCAGGAAGCTCTAATATAAAAACAGCTTGTGTGTGTATATCTCTGACAACTTACCACATAACGAGCTGCTTGAGATCTCCTGCAGAACAACAAAACAGAACTTAGAGCACAGCATGAATAATTAACTGCATATTTCACAGTGTAGAAAACTAAATGCAACCATGAGGAATAATGTTTTTACCTTGCTCACAGGTCTCTTTCCCATCCAAAGATGGTATCCTTATACCAAACTGTAGTGCTAATTTGATATAGTCCAAAGGCACTTGAAGTAAAGTTGCCATGAAGTCTGACACATACGCCACCGCTACATCAGCAAGCCTTCTCACAGTATCCATCAAATTCCCAGAAAGAGGGAAACTATACAGAATATTAATCATTGTGTTCTGAAAGCCATCAAATGCTGCTGACGTAGATTCCCCAATCCGGAGGTAGGCATTTAGGAAGCTGGTTGATCCTCCATCACGATTCAGTTGGGTGCAGGTCTCTGACTGCAGAGATGACACAAAGTTCAAAAGTGGTTTTCCTAATTCCAGTGATACTGTCTTTGTTAGCTCTGCCTCCAGGCCACAGTCCTGTCTGCCGGACAGAATACACACTAATGTTTTGGGAAAGTTGTCTACAAATCTGTCCCTTAGCAGAGGTTGAAAGACAGAATACAAGTCGCTCAGGGCATGGTAATATGCATTCAAATCCAAACCTCCCACTGTGTAAGCTGTGCTGGGGCTACGTGCTTTTGTATTTTCACCAGACAGAGCGTGGATTTCACTAATAACTTTCTGGATATCTTCCTCTAGGTTGGAGGCTTCTTCGGGAGTCTTGTGATGCTTTCTTTGTATCCATTTGGGTTGTGAGTAAACTTGTTTGACGTCACATAAAATTCCTGATGAAAAAAAGAAGAGATGATTGAAAAAGTTTCCTTTCCCAGGCTAACAAGATGAAGCTCTCACTGTAATTTAACAAGGCAGTTCTTACATGGTTTGAGGGTTAGTGAGCGACAACGATCAAACAAATTGAAGTGCCTCACAGAGAACCAAGTGTTTTCTATTAATGTAAGAAACGGACTGTGTCTCTATACCTGAAGCATTAAACTAATAGTATAATGTCTCCATTGTTAAACTCCAGTATTACATCGTTGTTTATGCAAACATAAAGTTGTTTTAAATAAATAAAAAAACATAACCTCATACTTACCTAGTAGGATGCACATAATGCTAACAGCTGATAACGAACACATTTTCCGTGTCCTCGGTCAAATCCAAGCGATTTCAACTCCAGATAGCAATTACTATCCGCCTCGTTTTAGCCTTCTGATGCAGTACAAATATTAAGCTGAGGCAAAAGAACAGGCATCATAATTGTTGAGTGAACAGAGTCAGTCTTCGCGCCCATTCTTCAAACTACATCCCTCCGTCGCAAGTTGAAGTGATGATCCATCTTCCATGTCACTGTGCTCTCAGAGGCTCGCGCGTCTCTGCCCCGTGTCCAAATGAAACTCTACACCTGGTCAAAAGCAGCGTAATTAAGGACACCGGTAAAGGGGAGAAAAGTAGGTGCGAAACGGAGGCTGTGAAACGCAGAAGGGATTTCGGCTACAAGCCCGACCGCCGCTGCTGAATTATTGACGAAGTGTGTTGATTAACTCCTGCGCGTGAAACCCAAGTCTTGCACGAGGAGCCAGAAGACACCAGACAGAGTGCTGGAGGATTTACATGACATCTGATGCATACAAATATATATTGTGTATGTGTGTGTGTGTGTGTATATATATATATATATATATATATATATATATATATATATATATATATATATATATATATATATATATATATATATATATATATATATATAATTTATTTATATATAATTTATTTTAACTAGTTTACATTTAATCAAACGTGTGCGTGCGTGTGTGTGTGTGTGTGTGTGTGTGTGTGTGTGTGTGTGTGTGTGTGTGTGTGTTTTGAGCAGCATGCTTATAAGAATTTCAACCCAGATTCGCTGCAACGATTAAAATTTAAGATGGAAAAAAATACAATTTAAAGTTTGTTTTCAAAATCATTCACACCTGCAAATAGCTATGTTATCTTAAAGTTCTTATTTATTCATTAACTTCTTCAAAAGTATTTATTAAATGATGGGAAAGTTGATCACAGACAAATTTCCTGATGTAGCTCTTAAGTCCTAACTATAAAGAGAAAAGAGTCCAGTTAGATCACTTGTTGAAAAAAAATGCAATGATATATTCAAAATTAAAATTTACCTACCACGAAACTTGATAAAATAAAGATTTTAGCTTCAAGTAAGCATGTGGTGTGGATTTTCAGGCCAAATCTGGCTCTAATCTTTTAACCAAAATTGAATTTTTGTGAAAAACTGGGAAATGAATAAGGAGTTGAGATATCTTTAATTATCACTTAAGTGGAACAGTGACAAATAATGGTTGGTATCAAAAATATGCCTTGAACTTGTTCATACAACATGCTAAATGTTTGTTTAAATTTGTAGTTTGCATTTCTGTTTGTGTCAAAGTGTTTTGTATGACACTTCTACCATTTTTAACCAATTAAAAAAACAGCCATATTAGGTTGTCAAATGGTGTAACAACAAAAGTATGACAAGTATTAAAGGGGCCGTTGAGGACTATCTGTTTGAGTTGCATCGCAGCAACACCTTTTGGCTGGAATCACATGCACACTGTCGTGATGACATGACTCTTATCAAGGTGTGTTTGTTTTGGAGATAAATTGAGATCAGGTGCCTTTTTAACATTACTTTTCTTTGATGAAGACAACTTTTTACTAGATATATTGCAACGGGATGCTGTATTTATCAAGTTACAAGCAAACTTTGTCATTTTGTACTGTAGTTGAGTAGACTAACATGTAACGTTAGCGAATCCTTATGTCCTGCTAATCTACCAGAGCTGAACTCACTCTTCATTTTATTGATCAATTCTTAAGTTTAAACATACATTGCAGAATAACTGCTGCACGTGGGATGGAATGAGCATTATTACAAGCGGTTTATCCCGTGTTTTGGCCTTTAGCCCGTCCTATGTCATTCTCCCATTTAGCTTTCTTCTCTTTGTCCTTTTTCCTTCTGTCTGACAGTTCAGCTCCAGTTTCCACTACAAAATTAATCCAAGTAATCATTTTCAGCAGAGAAAAACAGATCTCTCTTTTTACTAAACTTTATCAGCTGGTATGCTGTTGTCATAGAGACTTCGACATGTAGGAAATCAATCCAGTCCTGCCCGACCAAGTCGAGAAGCAAAGAAATAGTATTTAGAAATATTGGCACTGATAATCTCTTTTTAAATTGTGGATTACAATTAGGCATATATCTAGAGTGAGACTTTTTTCAAGATTACTTAGAAAGTCCTCACAGTAAATAATTCATGCAAGTGTACTGATGAAATACATTACTTGTCAAAGTATATTTACAGTATTTCATTTCTAAACTTGATGATATTACAGACTGTAAAAGAAAATGGACATCATCTCGTTTGGTTCAATCTGAGGCCACCACAAAAACTGCTCCCCCTGTTGACTGACCGCAGTATAGGTCAAAAACTGTCTGTTCATTCCAGATGGGCTGTGTTCAAACTTAAAAAAATTGATGCATCTCGTAGAAGTTTTTTACATCCATATGCTGTGGTGATATTAAGATATTATTGGGCTGCACTGTGTTCAAGTCCTCTTTTTTTCTGAAGTTCTTTTTTAATTACAAAACCCAAAACCAGTGAAGTTGGCACGTTGTGTAAATCGTAAATAAAAACAATACAATGATTTGCAAATCCTTTTCAACTTATATTCAATTGAATACACTGCAAAGACAAGACATTTAATGTTTGAACTGAGAAATGTTAAATTCTTCTGCAAATAATCATCAACTTAGAATTTAATGGCAGCAACATATGCAAAAAGCTGGCACACGGGCCTTTTTTACCAGTGTTACATCCCCTTTCCTTTTAACAACACTCAGTAAACGTTTGGGAACTGAGGAGACCAATTTATGAAGCTTTTCAGTTGGAACTCTTTCCCATTCTTGCTTGATGTACAGCTTAAGTTGTTCAACAGTCTAGGGTCTTCGTTGTTTCATACACATTTTCAATGGGGGACAGGTCTGGACTACAGGCAGGCCAGTCTAATACCTGCACTCTTTTACTACAAAGCCATACTGTTGTAACACATGCAGAATGTGTCTTGGCATTGTCTTGCTGAAATAAGCAGGGGCATCCCTGAGAAAGACGTGGCTTGGATGGCAGCATATGTTGCTCCAAAACCTGTATGTACCTTTCAGCATTAATCGTGCCATTACAGATCTGCAAGTCACCCATGCCATGGGCACTAACACACCTCCATACCATCACAGATGCTGGCTTTTGAACTTTGTGCCTATAGATGAGCTCGGGCCCAGCAAAGCCAGCAGCATTTCTGGGTGTTGTTGATAAATGGTTTTCGCTTTGCATAGTAGAGTTTGAACTTGCACTTACAGATGTAGCGATGAACTGTAGTTACTGACAGTGGTTTGCTGAAGTGTTCCTGAGCCCATGTGGTGATATCCTTTACACAGCGATACCGTCTGAGGGATCGAAGGTCATGGGCATTCAATGTTGGTTTTCGGCCTTGCCGCTTACGTGCAGAGATTTCTCCAGATTCTCTGAACCTTTTGGTGATATTACGGACCGTAGATAATGAAATCCCTAAATTCCTTGCAATAGCTTGTTGAGAAATGTTGTTCTTAAACTGTTCGACAATTTGCTCACGCATTTGTTAACAAAGTGGTGACCCTCGCACCATCCTTGTTTGTGAATGACTGAGCATTCCAGGGAAGCTGCTTTTAAACCCATTCAAGGCACCCACCTGTTCCCAATTAGCCTGTTCACCTGTGGGATGTTCTCAGCCTTTACCACTTGTGCCAGCTTTTTTGAAACATGTTGCAGGCATCAAATTCCAAAGGAGCTAATATTTGCAAAAAATAACAAATTTTACCAGTTCGAATGTTAAGTATCTTGTCTTTGCCGTGTATTTAGTTGAATATAGGTTGAAAGGGATTTGCAAATCATTGTATTGTTTTTATTAACGATTTACAAAACATGCCAACTTCACTGGTTTTGGGTTTTGTTGTTATTAGACGTTAAAAAACAAGGTTTTACGTCTCGTCTAACGGTTACTGACAGCTGCTGTTCTTTAGAAATAGTAAAACACACCAAGAAGGAGAGTTAAGAAGAGATTAGACTGTTGAAAGAAAGAAAATAAATTATTTCTGTCAAGCAGCTCCACTCAGATTTTCTTAAGTCCCTCATAGTCTGTCCTGTGCAGACTCTGGCTGCACAATGGCAGCTCCCATAACAGGTTGTTTTTGTTTTTGTTTTTTTTTGATAAAAGGCGTCGCTGTCCATTCATACAGTCTATGGATAACATGGGTTTGTTGTAATGAGTGAGTCAGTATGCTGTTGACATCAGTTTCCTCTCCATTTTTGGGTAAGTTGGTTTGAAATCAGTTTAAATTTCATTTTTACAGTGTAGTAGGCTGTTAAACACATATTCATGGTAACTTTTTTGAACAGCATCCAATTTGTTTATATATAAAAAACATCGGTTGTATCAATTGACATTTTTCAGTTTTACCAAATGACCACGTCGTTCACCCAAATACCTGTGATGTAGGAGTGTCTCAAGGGTCAGTGTCATACCTTATTTCTTTGCTGATCAGTCTTACATCTCAAGTTTTATCTCAGGTCTCCGAGAGAAATAAAAACAAAGAGCATGCAAGAGGATTTTAACTTTAAAACTTTGTTTCAGAAATTCATGTAACTGTATATACACTTTACAATAGCATGTAGCCTGACGGCTCACAAAGATGTCTTAAAACATTTTAAATACATCTTCAGCACAAATAGCAATTCTTGCAAGTAAAATGGCTTAACGGATATTTGGAAAAAAAAATCATTAACACGATTGCTCTTTTCTGCAGAAAAGTGCCAGGATTAAAATTTAATTCAGGACTTTCCTACTAAGCAGGCTGTTTTCTCTACATGCTAAGTTTAACAGTTCAGTAACATTTGCGCTAAACTAAACATACAGATATTTGTAAGAAAAAAAACACTCCATCTGAAGTAAAGTTAAATTTTCATTAATACATTTAAAAAGTAGATATGACATGCCTTTTGAAATCAAAAATACAAAAGATTTTCCTTACTTTAAGGATATTTTCAACATGAAGCTGCATGTATTGTACAACACTGAGTGTACAATAAACTGGTAATGCACATTAAAATGAGCTGGATGAAAAGTATTAAACGCCTCACACCGGTCCTTCAAAAACAAGCCATGACTGATAATTTTACATCATCGCACAGCCTGCTGAGGAGACGAGCACACCCAGGCTACATCACACTCAGGGTGAGGCTTGCATACTGAAAGCTGGCAGTCAGGATGGTGGGAGGGCATGGGGTCAGAGGAGGGGAAAACCATGGTGGGACCTTAAGCATTTCCTCCTCCATACACATTGTCCTTGCCTCCTCTTCAACATATGAACAGCAGAAGTTAGCTGCCGCCTTGTCTTGTCTATTTGTTCTTGTTGGTGAGGAAAGAACGCAACAAGGGATTTGGCCAACGCTTAAGATATCACCGCCATGTTAATTTACATTCATAGTCTGGACGTGTACTCAAAGCACTGTGTCAGAGTACACACTATTGTGCCCTGTAACAATTTTCCTTGAACGCAAACTAATTCTAATTTTTGTAGCGCTACTACCTTCTGGTAACAACAGAAAGGCAAAGATGAACAGATGCTGAACAGAACCTGCATTCAGAGTGAGCCGCAGGAATTGTTAGAACCGGGCACTACAGGGTTCACCTGAAAATAAGTCCTGGGGGTGGGGGGGTGCAACTCAATGGGAATCACAGTACACAACACTTACAGCACACTGAAACAAAAGGGAAAGGGGTAGGTGTGTTCATTTTTCAGTATCTGCAAGAGCTCTGAGGTCTGATTGTCTCTTTCTGTCTGAGCTCTTTAATTTTTTTGGAAGGGGGAGGGGGGCTTGAAAGGGGGAGAATGTTATGGCACTGTACAGGCAACCCAGACAAATCCACATCCACCTAAACATAAAATGCACTTTGATTTAAATTGACCAAGGTCTGAAAAAAATTCAACAATGCATGCCAAATTTTTAAGGGGGTTTGAGTTAACTTGATTTTTTTTTCCTTTTCCTACCAGGCTTATGTCTGCTTGCACAAATGCTTATACAGCACCCATGTCTCTACCAACCTTTTGTTTCATTATTACATAAATCAGGCTGAAACAAAAGAGGAGTAATATGTCAGTTTGGCGTTGAGCGTTCCAGGCTGAAGTTGGGCTGACGCACATTCACATAGTTACCATTCTTAAACAGAACGCTTCAAACTGCGCTTAACATAAACAAAGAAAAGAAAAGACAAAAGCTAATGAGTACAAAGCAAAAACATGAGAAACAGGTAGAGGAGCAGCCAGTCAAGCTGACTGAAGTGTATGTTGCTGGTGCCAGTTATGGCTGGTACAGGGTCTGGCCATAGATTCCTACCATGGGTAGATTTCATGACACACTGGCAGAGATGTGCTACATTAGTCATAATGCTACTGATATAGCCATCAAATTACACATTACAACTAAAAGAAACTGCTCTGAAATAGCCAGTATGTTTGATTAGGAGATCAAGAAAATACTGATTATAGACAAATGACAAAATCAAATACTATTTTTAAATAAAGGTTGATACGGATCACTTTGAAAATGAATGCCCTCAAACCTTTACAATGCGTCAGATTTACAGATAAGAAGATTCTTAATCCTAACGTTTAATTAAGGAGCCATGATGTCAACAGTGAAGCAAACACATTCATTCACACTTCTATTTGTTAGGAAGAAAACAAACTATACTTAAAGTCCTGGATCGATTCCGTTTCATCTGCAGTGGACTGTCAAATAACACACACCCATGTCTTCCTAATAGGAAAAAGGACTACAACAAAACTTACATAAACCCTTTTAAAACATCATATCTTACAAACAGAAGTAAAACGTTTGAAACGCTATCTTTTTTTCAAACAATGAAACACCAGTTTTACCAGAAAAAAACTGCAACCAACAATAGAAACTTGACTGAGCTACAGAGGAATGCATATGATTTAAAGGCTACAGATTGAAGGTTTGCCAAACACCAAATCACTGTGTTTTTGTTTGTGTTGCTAGGAGTAAACAAACACAAATGCACAGATTCATTTACAGGCTAGTCATTCCTGCTGAAAATGGTCTGTAGCCACAGAGTGTCATTATTCATCAGTGTCAACAGCGTGAGCACCAGGGGGTTGGTTTAGGATCAGAAACTTGTTCAGCACAGACTCCCTCTACTGGGTGGCATTTTCGTATCCACTAAACCAGCACCAGGACAGCCGGATGAAGAGTGCAGACAATGTCTGTCTCCACAGCTGGAGAGTCACTCGGAAAGGAGTTACCTGGGTGTGTCAATAGTGTGTAATTTCATCCATATATCTAGATATTAAGAAAATTTTTACCCAGATATTTAAAAAACATTTTCTTTTAAAGTTTTAAAAAGCAATGGTGGGTTTAAAAAAAAGAAGAAAAAGAAAATAGGGCCAAAATGTCAACAGTAATGGCAATGTTGTTTGTAATCCAAAGAAAGGCTTTTTACACGCATGTTGTTTCAGTCTGTTTGTGGTGTCCCGTTCTGAGAGACTGTGGTCCAGTTCAGTCAGGGGGCAACAGGTCGTGAAGCCGGAACCTCTCCCGAACGTGGGGCCTCACGTCCTCATTCTGAGCAGGGAGGACAACCATACAGGAGGGAAAAAATGAGTGGATATGTTCACTGTACCGCTTAAGTATTACACTGACAGTACGTCATTTATCCATAACTTACCATCTCCACCAACTTCTCCAGGAAGGGCACCAGCTTTAGGAGCTCATTGTCATTTTTATCCATGAACCAGCTCTCTATGGGAATCCCATTAGATAACTGTTGGGACAAGAACATGTGAGATGGGATCTCATCAGTGACATTAGGGTGTGACAAGTTATATGGAAAAAAGTATTTGTACTAATCAAGTGTAGGGATAGGTATCAATCCAAAATGTTTGATACCTATACCGATACCTTCATTTTGATACCGGTTCATGAATGATACTTTTTTTCCAATACCAATTTTAGAAAATCAGTTCTAACAAAAAGAAAATTACATTACACATCCCTGTACAAATATTGAGTTTCAGTTTTCAAGAGCCATTTCCTGGTTACTTCCCACATCCACACTCACATCAACAACTGTGAGCAAGTGACAATTTATGTTTTGTAATTATTCATTATTGAATTGTTTTCCTTTTTTTAAAAAATTATCTTTAGAAGAAAAAAATTCAAATTTTTATGTTGACTGTTTGTCAATTTGATGTTATTTATGCATAATGCATATTAATGTATATGTACTTTATTTTAATCAAAGTTTAAAAAATGAAGTTATTAAAACTTCATATTGACTGCATTTACTTTTAATTTCTTGCAAACAAAAATAAATAAATATGTATATACTGTTATCAAGAAGTCTCTTATTTACTCAGTGTGATAGGTCATCTGTTGTGTTTCATTGGGCATGTTTCCTTAGAGCTGGTTGCTTGTTTCTATTGTGAGATCTGGCAACACTGTTTCCTGCCAGTGAGCTAAAAACGTCAGATTAAACAATTGAACATGTATTGCGGTGCAGGTTTATTCTTGTTCATTTTCCTGGTAAAATGTTTTAAAAACCTCTGGTTTCCTGTCAAAAGCCGGGCAAGGTCGCTCAAAATGCAAACAAAAAAAGACAGCTGAGCAGTTTAGAAAGAATGTTTCTGGGCCAGTGGTTAATGTGGTGGGACCAGTAAACTTGATTTTTATACTTTAATTTACAGTGTACAGTGTTAAAGTGTCAACCTGGTATGCGAAGGCTTGTGGTGAATTGTCGATGATGATGGTCTTTGACAGGTCTCTGCCTAAGATGTTGAGGTCCTTGATGTAGTTTCCTTGGACACAGACACAATGCTCCCGAAACAACCGGTGTCTACAGTTACAGTCGAGGATGAAAGAAAAGAGGAGGGAGAAAGAAAAAAAAAATCAATCAGTGACAAGGTCAGGGTTATCAATAATTCAGAAAAACCACAACACTGACACCTTAACAGCAGAACATGACAACACCAGAACTGCACGCAGCTGCTGGAGCTTCTCAACTAGGCTTTTTTTCCAGCTCCTGAGTCTGATGTGGAATTACAAACCGAGTCTGTACCTTACTAGCTGCTTTTTAGGATCCAAGATGTTGAGCAGTTTGTCTGCATACACCTTTTTAGAGGCTGTGAAGAGGATAATCTGGAAAAACATGGAGGAAATAGATTTCAGAGTTGTCAAAGCGGTGCAATGAGGGTAAACAAATAGCAAGAACTTCACTATACTTACCTCATAGATCTGAGACATGCGTTCCAAAAACTCTCTAAAGTACGGCCTTAGGCGCACGTATACCTGAAAAAAAAAAAACATAACAGACAGCTGATGAGCAAAAATTCAAGATCAACAAAAATAACTATAACTATGAAACTAGAGTTCCACAATGTTGTCACATTTTTCCTATTTATCGTTGTAAGAGTACTGTTTTTGTATTATCTTAAAAAAAAATCATGAGCCATTTAGAGATGAAGACAAAAGTTTCAGCCAAGATTTGCTCCACAATCCACAGTTTTATTTATCTGAAAGTTTCACAGTTGAGGATTTTTCACTCTAATCTTTTTCCTAACAGGTAAGGGTTTTTACATACAGAGCTTTGTCCCCCTCTAGTGTCTTGAGGGTTAAACTGAGTTTCGCACAGTACTCACCTGGTAAATGACATCTTGAAAGAGGACAGGGAAGGTAAGTGCTGCATCCTCCAGCTCATTCAAACTGCAGTGAACTAGTGTTTCATCCTAAAATATATGACAAAAAAAAAATTCAGTGAAACTTTTTTTAATCTTTTGGTTTGATAATTCAAAATTTCCGCATTGTTTCATTCATCAAATGAAGAAATGTAACAAAGTCATATTCATACTACTGACCAGGTCTAAGACCAGTGAGAACTCAGGCGTGCTGCGAGTCTTCAACGGCAGGGCTGGCTTACGGGTGAGCTGCTCCTCTGTCAGTGGAGGGACGTGTTTGATGAAAAAATACCTGCAGATCAAAATATCACATGTAGATTCTGTCAATTTAAACATCAGCAGTGGAACCAGAATAGAACTTGAAGTTTCATTCATTTTTTTCCTTTTAGTAGACTGAAACAAAGATCAAGGAAGGATTTGTCAGATATTACATGACTTCTCACAAAATCCTTAACCATAACTGTTCTTTGATGTACAGTCTATCAGTAGAATGAAAACTTCACTGGAAGTTTAACTCGAAAGCCAAAAGCAATGAGACAAACTAAACTTTAAGACATAATCCACCATATGACAGTCACTGTTCATGTGAGCAGCTTTTCATTGCTGGTATCACTGAATTCTAGCAATGACTATAAGCACCCGCTGCTGTCACTGACAGGTTTCCTGATTTTATTTGACAAACTAAAAACACAAACATTGAGGTCAAACTTGTGCTGCTGGCCTTCGTTTTACTGCTGGCCTTCATTTTACTGCTAAGGGTCAGGGTGTCAGGTTAGTTGTCTTGATATTGTTTGACCTCCCTGAATAGAATGTCTTACCGTTCTACAACCCAATGAAGTTGGGACTTTGTGTAAAACATAAATAGAAACAGAATACAATGATTTCCAAATCCTGTTTAACCTAAATTCAACTGATTTCACTGAAAAGACGAGATGTTTACTGTTCAAACTGATCAACTTTATAGTTTTTTTGCAAATATTTACTCATTTTGAATTGGATGCCTGCAACACGTTCCAAAAAAGCTGGGATAGGGGCAACAGGCTGTGAAAGTTGAGGAATGCTCAAATCAAACACCTTTTTGGAACATTCCACAGGTGAACAGGTTAATTGGAAACAGGTGAGAGTCATGATTGGGTATAAAAGGAGCATCTCTGAAAGGCTAAGATGTTCACAAGCAAGGATGGGGTGAGGTTCACCTCTTTGTGAATAACTGTGTGAGCAAATAGTTTTTAATTCAAATTGTTCTTGAACTGTTGGACTGACATCATTGTGTAAAGGATATTACCACGTGGGCTCAGGAACACTTCAGAAAACCATTGTCAGTTAACACTGTTCATCACTACATCTACAAGTGCAAGTTAACACTTCACCATGCAAAGTTAAAGACATAACAACAACACCCAGAAACGCCACCAACTTCTCTGGGCCAAAACTCATCTGAGATGGACTGACGCAAAGTGGAAAAGTGTGCTGTGGTCTGACGAGTCCACTTTCCAATTGTTTTTGGAAAACATGGACGTTTTGTCCTCCAGGCCAAAGAGGAAAAGAACAATCTGGATTGTTCTCAGGTCAAAGCCTCAAAGCCAGCATCTGTGATGGTATGGGGGTGTGTTAGTGCCCATGGCATGGCTAACTTGACCATCTGTGAAGGCTCCATTAATGCTGAAAGGTACATACAGGTTTTGGAGCAACATATGCTGCCATCCAAACCACGTCTTTTTCAGGGACGTCCCTGCTTATTTCAGCAAGACAATGCCAAGACACATTCTGCACGTGTTACAACAGCATGGCTCTGTAGTAAAAGAGTGCGGGTACTAGACTGGCCTGCCTGCAGTCCAGACCTGTCTCCCACTGAAAATATGTGGTGCATATGGAGCCCAAAATATGACAATGGAGAAGCTGGACAATTGAGCAACTGAAGTTGTTCATCAAGCAAGGATGTGAAAGAATTTCAGCTCTAAAGCTTCAACAATTAGTGTCCTCAGTTCCCAAACACTTATTGAGTGTTGTTAAAAGGAGAGCAGATGTAACACAACATGTCCCTGTCCCAGCTTTATTGGAAAATGTTGCAGGCATCAAATTTCAAATTTAAAGTATTTGCACAAAAAAAACCTACAGCAAGGTTTTCAGTTTGAACAGTAAACATCTTCTCTTTGTAGAGTATTCACTTGAAAGGATTTTCAATTCAGTGTACTTTGCCTCTATTGACGTTTTACACAACGTCCCAACATCATAGCAAATTGGGGTTGTACAAACAAAATGTAACCCAACTTGTTCCCTATCTTTGCATAAGCATTTTGAGGACCTGTCGTTTCAGTTTTATGCTGCATTCTGGTTTTGTTGAAAGTTTTGTTCATTTAGGTCTAAATGGTATTTGAGGGCTGCACTGTTTTACTCACGGATCAAAGACTTCCCAGTCCTCCTCATAGGATGCCTCTGATGGTACCGCAGCAGGTGGGGAGTCCACATACGCCATTTCAGGGCTGGAACCTGGAGCTTAGACCACAATGAGAACAAGATGAGAACAAGAACTACAAAACAGGATAATAAGCAGAGCTGTCCATCAGTTTCTCTGACTTCATTATTAAACTCAAAACTCACAACCAACAGGTCTCCAGGACAGCGTTCTTTCATCTCCGCAATATTAGAAAAATTAGACACATCTTGTGTCAGAGTGATGCAGAGAAGCTGGTCCATGCTTTCGTTACCTCCAGGTTAGATTACTGTAACTCTCTTCTATCTGGTTGTCCTAACAAGTATATTAGGACTCTTCAGTTAGTTCAGAATGCTGCAGCCCGGGTTCTGACTGGGACTAGGAGGAGGGAGCATATCTCCCCAGTGTTAGCGTCTCTGCACTGGCTACCCATAAAGTTTAGAATAGAATATAAAATTCTTCTTCTGACTTTTAAAGCTCTTAATGGCATTGGGCCATCCTATCTTAAAGAGCTTATCGTGCCATATTATCCGTCTAGATCGCTGCGTTCCCAGCATGCAGACCTGCTCGTGGTACTCAGGGTCTCTAAAAGTAGCCTGGGAGGTCGAGCCTTTAGTTATCAGGCTCCCCTTCTCTGGAATCATCTACCGGCTGAAGTTCGGGGAGCAGACACCCTCTCTACTTTTAGGAGTAGACTTAAAACTTTCCTTTATGATAAAGCTTATAGTTAGAGCTGGTTCAGACCTGAACCAGCTCTTAGTTATGCTGCTATATGTTTAGACTGTCCGGGGGGAACTGACACACAGGCTCCTGCTTCCCTCTCTTCTCCATCTGTCAGTCTAACTTCTAACCTTAATGTCCCATTAAAGTTATTAACCATGATCTCTCTGGGAGTCTCTGAGTTTGTCTGTTAGGTTCCTTCGGATTGTTGCTGTGGACGGCCTGCTGCCATGGACCTGCCAGACTCCAGCTGCTACGGCTTCCTACAGTTATAGTTTCTCCGTGATCATCTCTACAACACAGAAATATGGACTCTGTGTTTAAGTCTCCCTGTGTCTTTGTCTCTCTGCCCCTCCCCCCTCCCCCCTTCTCTCTCTCTAATCCCAACACAGTCGAGGCGGATGTCTGTCTAACATGAGTCGGGTTCTGTCCGAGGTTTCTGCCCATTAAAGGGAAGTTTTTCCTTGCCATTGTAACTTGCTAAATATTGCAAAGTGCTGTACTCATGGTGGGTTAAGATGAGATAAGACTTCTTATCTTGTCTTGATGTTGGGTTTCTGTTAATAAAATTTTATTACCATTTACAGGTCTAGACCTGTTAACGCTTGGAAAGCGTCTTGAGATAACGTTTGTTATGAATTGGCGCTATATAAATAAAGACTGAGACTAAAGACTGAGACAAGAACAATGTTTTCTGCACTTTCTACCTGTAAGGGGTGGAAGGTCTGCATCAGCCTCCAGCTCTCCCTCAACAACTGTGGGAGACACCTCAGGGATGTGTGGAGGTCGTAGAGGTGGCAGCTGGGTTACACTGGAGTAGAAGGTAGTGGGGGCACACACTTCCTGTGTGGATGTGGCTGTGCTGGTGGGTGTCTCCACAGCCTGCTCCATGTCCAGCTGCTTGACTATCTCCTCAGCCTCCAACGCCTGATCAGGAGAATCTGAGCCAGAGGAGGCTGGAAAACAAACAGAGGACTTTTGAGTTGTGTTCCATCCAGATACATCCGACACAAGGCTCTTCAATACCAAGATACAAACACACACAGCACTCAAGTGCATGCTAGTCAGGAATTCATCGGCTCTCTCTGAGTGCGTTTACCATTTTTAGCTGGTGAGAAAAAGTTAAAAACGGGGGAGAAGATGGTCCCAAGGAGGGTGGTCCTGGGAGGGCTGGTAGGCACCTCAACGGCCGTCGTCTCCCCAAGGCTGCCGTTGGGCTTCTCCTTACTCCTGTCATGATTGGTTGCCTCTGCAGAGGAGAAGCAATACGTTTCAGAGAGTGAGGAAAGACAAATAAGTGACACTGACTGTTACTGAAACTTTCTGAGTTTCACCCACGTCCATTGAGGGAGCTTCTCCTGCCAACCCTGCTGATAGTCTTTCGAGGGGTGTTGGTGTTCGGGGGTGTAGAGGTGATCAGGTTGTTGTCAACATCGCAATGGAGTCGTGTCTTCTTGGCCGGGCTCTCCTGCTGAACCTTAATGCAGCAAGACATCATAAAATTATAAAGAAGCCCCTGAAAACTTCTTTTAGGCAAACAAACAAGACAACCATGAGTCACAAAGTGAAATCACTGGCAGTAAATCCACATTAGTGGCCTAAAATCATAGAGGGAAGTTTTTTTTTTTTTTTTCCGCCAATAATTGGCAAAAAAAAAACTGTTAGCAACATCAGGAAGGTTGTGTCAAAAATATGGACATCCTGGACCACAGTCTATGAAGCACACTGTGAAAAACATATTAAAGCTATTTATTGGAATACTGCTTAAAAAAACAAAGCAGTTTCTCAACCACTTTTTCTCCACATTTCTATGCAAAAAGAAGGAAAAGCTCATTTTAATCAAGTTGTTTTTTTTTTTTTTACAATCTTCTGTCTCTGCACACCAACTCTGTGAGCCAGAAACTAAATTTAGAGCAGAGTCCAGGTTCTCAGACTGGCCGCTGCATTCCGGCTGACATTTTTTGGGAAACATGACTCTCTACACCAAGAAACACACTATTTACCTCAGGGACCTGGAGAGCAGCAGAGTAAAGAATACAATCTTAAAAACCACAAATGTGTCAGGTACTGAAGAGAGAAGGAGCAGATCTTTAGCTGTGATAACTCGGCATAACAAGGGCCACCACCCTCATATCTGATCAAATGCTACAGAAAAGCAGCAGGATCATGTGATGTGAGCACAGAGGTGGTTACCTTGACGGCGTTTCCTCTGATGAACTTTTTGATGGTCGAGAACAAGCCCCTCCCTCCGCTAGTAGGAGTGTCTTCTTCGACTTCGGAGTGCCTCCGCTTGGTACGGGATGGGCGGCTCGCCAGAGCGGGGTTTGGTTGCTGAGACGCCTTACGCATTCTCAGCCTCATTGTTTTTGCAGTCACATGTAAGGCTGTTTAGGTAAATCCAACATGGAGTGACAGCAGATGCAGAAAAGAAGAGAGGGGAAATCAATATGACCGTACAGTGGAGGAAACACATTTAAACAAATACACAAACTTTAAGGTGGAAAAACAGGTTGTTGAAACAGTCTTTACTGCTCCTGTTTATTTGATAGTATCCCGAGTTCTGTAGTGGGGTAATACTGGTGCATTTTCTGCTAACATCTGGATGCATTCAAGATCCCATTTCACTTACATCACAGTGGATCACAGCAGCCACAGCTGGCTTTACTTCCTTTGTGAAAGTAAAAAAAAAGAAACCCACACATTGCACAGGATTGTTACTTACAAGTGCTCCTTTTATCAACTCTGCATACAAAATTGTGGTTAAATTGTCTTCAGTATTCTACAAGTTGAAAAAAAGGGTTGTGACCAATGAACAAAATTTTATTTTTTAAGGAAATAAGCTTCACTTTCTACAGAGTCAAAGGATTGATGTCACTATGTACTGTACATGAGTTTGCACAGGAAGAAAAACTGTCCACAGTGAACACAAATTGGGAGTCAAACATGCCAGCCCATTGCGCTTACATAACAGCAGCTGGCTGAAAATGTGTCTGGACATATCCACAGCCTGTCAGGGACCTTAATCGCACAATGGTGTGCTCTTAATACAGTACAGTATCCCATTTACTGTAAATGCCATTTACAACACTTACTGTTCATTTACAGAGGGCTGCATCCATGAACACACCACAGGGATACTGTTTGTGTTCAATCGTGTACAGAGTAGGAATAGATGGTAACATTCAAGTACCAGACAGGCAGGCAAGAAAAGCAGGAAGAGCCTCATACTTGCGGTGGTTAATAGAATCTAATACAACAGATCTACTCACTGTATGTATCTGAATTTTACAAAACAACTAAAACTAAACTATTAAACCAAAGTGTTACTTTGGAAAAGTCTTGGTTTCACTGTCTCTAAAAAAATAAGATCATCAGGAAAGGTGCCAGTCTGACTGTGGAGGCACAATAACATTAAAAATAATCATAAAAAAGCAAAACAATACATCATTCTTATTTTGAACTTTTTCTAGTTGTAAATATTACAAATAGTTGAAGACATTATTGGCTTTTAATTTAATTATTTTTCAGTCAGATTAACATTATTAAATTTCACTGCGTAGGAGGTCCTGTACCACAGTAGTCTGCCTGGGTAATGGACAAGTATAGGCCCTTTAAAACACGTTTTTAACTTTTGACAGTTTTTTCAACAAAGCACATAATGTTCCACAAAATGATTGTGATTTCTATTCAAAAGTTATCCTGGAAAGAGGTTTGTTTCCTCCACCTTTCCTATGGTTTTTATTATTTCTTCACACTAAACAGCACTAATCGCAGCACTAAGCCAGAGAGTAAAGTTTGAGTACCTGAATCAGTTCTAAATCTGCTTGAAAGCTCCCTTTGACCAATAATAATTCTCTGTTTTGTTGCCCTCAAATATGAAACAGAAAAACAACTTTTGATGTCCCACAGATTTCCTTTTTTTTCACTGCTAAAAATATTTTTTTCCTTAGATTCAATTCAGTATCACGAAAGGGGATGCCCCACTGGTTGTCCGTTTTGTCCTGCTGTTAGTCCATTTAAGACCACTGACGCTCTTCGCTATTTTAACGTTGGTTAGGTGTTCTTGTGAGTTTGAGCAATTCCTTCTCATCAAATTACGTTTCGTACCTTCTACAACTATCCGACTCATTGACTCCCTGCGAAGAACACTGACAGATGCAGCATGTTGGCATTCTGCCCTACTCCCTCCGGTGCGAAATTGTCCTAGTGTTGTGACTGAGTCGTTGTGATTGTTTAACGTTCGCCTTATTTCAGGACACATTGCCACAATGTGCATGTTATTATTCTAACATTGAGCTACTGATAGTCTCTTCTTGTGATGAGCAAAACAGTGCATGCAAGTCTTGCGAAGATTTCTGTTTTCGTGCTAAATAACAATAAAAGCAAAAGTCTTTCATGTTAATTTAATAATAAAACCTTGGCAATAATTGTGTTGCTGCAAGACTATTACTGCTATACTTCCACCATTCAAAACAATCATCTACTAACCGAGGATCAGGGACACAGCTAGGTACGAGTTAGTGAGCGGGAAATAAGAACATGCCACAGGGACTGTATGCGCAAGCTAGCAGAGCTAGCAGTAAAATACAAGTCGGGCCCTTCCGATAGCCTCTGCAAAATTATTCCGAGGCTAAAGAGAGCTAATCACCACGCTACTAGACTACAGTAAAATAAATAATCAGAGAAAAAACACAGAGAACGCAAACGATATTCGATCATTTACAATGCCTCAAACATGTTAATATAAGCGTTAGTTAATATGCACGAAATATTCACCAAAAATCAAGCTGTGAGGCTAACTCAATTTAAGCTAACGCTAACTATACGATCCAAGGGGTCAGGGGTTACGAGGGTGTGGGGCAAATATTTGTTTTATCAGATTACAGTTTATTCCCAAGCACTGCATGACCGTTAAAGTGGAGTAGATACTAACTCAGCAGTAATAAATCGCATTGTTTTTAAGGTTAGTTTTCAAATAAGTAGCGGCAGTATTTCCCATCAAGCCCAGTCCAAACATGCTAACTTACCGTTAGCAAGCCAGTCCGACATCGTAACTTCAGCAAGAAAGCGTAACAACGAATAACTCCAGTCGAGCACATTTACTTCAACTGTCGTTTAAGTGTTAAACGAGTTTAATCGGCTGTCTCCTCGATTTTTGAGCATTTTATCGCCTTTGGTGGTTGCCCGTTTAACTCGTCAGACATCGTTAATCAAAACAGCTAAGTGGCAGTCAGTGTTAGTTATTCAAATGAACTGTTGATTTAGTTAGCTCAACCACTAGCTTACAACGCAAATGATAGGATTAAATTAACCACTTCAGGCATACCGATACGGCTTGCTGAAAATCAACAAATGGTGTTGTTAATAATACTGAGATTGCAACGTTGGCTGGTAGAAACCGAGCAAACTTGTGTTAAGGAATGCCATTTGGGATATTAGCCCCAAAGCTAGTTGCAGGACTAAACAATGACATTTTAACCTAAACTTACCTTCGATTTTTAAGACACAGTTGCAGTTCGTTTAATTTGTGTCATTTGAATTATTTTCCAATAGTGAAACCTCATAATAAAAAATAAACAGGTTTGTTACAGTTAGCCAAGACGCCTATTTAACCAGGAATTAGCCAGATCCGTTTTAGGCCGTGTTTTCACTAACCTTAGCCATTTAATTTAGCATAGCATAGCTAGCTTAGCAGACTACCTATGCTTCTTGAAAACCGCTACGGGCTAACAGATGTGCACAGGCAGGAAAGGAAAATATTTATCTTGTCGTTGAACAACATTACATAAACGTCGAGCTAGATTCAACAAATGCACGAGCAAGGTTTGGTAAGACTTACTTTACGGTGATCCGCAGTATCTGATGACAATGATTCAAGACCATTTAACCATCACAGCAGAGGCAGTAGGTGTTTTCGTGATCTGATCCGACTTTTCTATATCTCTGTACTCAAGGGCCGTCTCCGATATGACACATCGTTGTGTTACCAGGCGCCATTTCCCGCCTCTGCTCAGTCTCTCCAAGGCAGATACCCGTATGGGACACAGACACACCCCCTTGCCTCTCAAAAACACCAGCCTCAGTCTGCAGCCAACGCTACCAGTTGTTCTTCTTTCTTCACAGCTCTGCAACAGGAAAAGGACCGTTCCTCTTTTGATCTTTGTTTAACAAGTATGCCGTTAAATGACTGAGCCTCAGAGGGCCCACCATTCAGGATTGTTTTACCGTGCATGTTCTATGGCTCCAACAACCATATCTAAAAATGTTATCATGGCATCACCTGGGTAATACTTTTCACAATGACGACTGATGATCACTTCTTCATCTAAAGTCACTCTAAAGCACCATCACAACTGAGACATAACATGAAGCATCACCTTTAATAAAATTAAATTACATTCATTGTGCCTTCCCATGAGAAAAATCCATTTTCCAGGCTGCACAAACAAAACTGATTTTAGGTTTCCCCAAAAGGTGAAGAATTCGATTTCCGCAGTACAAATGGTAACAGTTCAACTACATTATGTACAAGAAACCCCATTAACGGAAAAATGCGTACAGTCGGTTCCATGTGCTTGGTTAATTTTTGCACACTGTGGAGGATGCTAACATCACTTTTAAGTATTGCTTAAGCTTCATTATTTTGCTCAGTTTGATTAATAAAAAGGTTCAAATGCATGCAATGGTATCATTAGAAAAAACGAGGAGCACTTTGGAGTGTCTATCAGAAAGAAAATTGATTCAGTAGGTCTGTGTATGGTCCTTGGCATTTGCAAAGCATACCCTCTTCCTGGGCCAAAAAAAAATCTGTGTAAAAGTCCCAAAAGTATGTTAGAAAGGCTGGATGCCAAGAAAGTCTCTTCAACAAATGGCACAGGAGAAGAGTTTGTTTATATCTACTACAGTAACCTGAAAAGAAAACTAACAAAAACAGAAAATTGACCTTAAAGTTGAGATGTGTCAACAGGGCTCCATTAGACCATTTTCCTTCACACTGAGGCAGTTATCAAATTACAAAACTCAATAGTCACGCTACAGGATATCATCTCTACTGTCATAACTTAGAATCATTAGCAATTTAACAGCAGCTAAAACCCCATGATTTTTCACTTTATGTTAAGTTACATAATTCGGAAGCCATTAGTTGTGTCTGTGTTTTTTTTTCCCCAAAATTGTCCATGACATTGAGAGTGCATCCTATAAATTTCTCAAACATATTGATGTTCTAGCTGTTCATCAAGAATGACCTTGGCCGTAGAGGAAGGTCTGAATATTTTCAATGAGTCACTGCTGCAGAAGTTCCCATTCAAAGAATGTCCATAGCTTGATGTCTTTTCCCATAATCCACAGCTCGGTCTCCTTGTATGTCTCGATCATCGTCATCTGGAAAAAAGGAGGCAACAAAAACAGATTAAGTGACAGTCACAATACTTCATCAAGTTTTTTTTTTTTTGTATAGCGTTATGACATCTTATCTGTGATCTCACTATATCTCATCACAAAATTTGCTTAAATTGTATTAGAGTTCAAATCTATAACAAATTGTCAAGATGCTCTTTTTTGATATATTTCAACACATTGAATGTTACAAGTGACAATGACTGACTTTCAGCTTTAATGGGTTTGGTGTTCACATCAGTCTTGTGTGATCAGTGTGTTAAACTTTAAAACACTTCCTGCATCTTTCTGCATAATACTAGTTTTATTATAGGTAATTATAAATGATCTGAGACTGTCTACACACAGTTAATCAAATACATTACATAAAGAAACAATCAGTGTCATACTGTGATTGCTGTACATGGATAATTGGAATTATTATTTTTTAAATGGACAAAAAAAGAACTCTACAAATGCTGTAATTAAAAAAAAAATCATATTTGAATATAGAAAGAAACTAAAACAAAGGACACACAGAAAAACAGGCATGCGTTTTAATAATTCATACAGAACACAGACACATTCACAAACACAGTGAGCTATATTTATCTACTGGTCTGGATGTGGGTCAGATGTTTGGTGGGCATAGACAGGTGGTATAGCTTAAATGAAGCACAGGCAAGAGCGAAAACACTAGATGGCAACTGTATTACTCTCACAGAACCATAAGTTCCTGGGTCAACGATTCTCAAGTCAAAATCATGGATGGCACAGTTCAGTTACACTTAAAATCTCCATATATGGCAGTCCTGCTTTGACTCAGAATGTTACTTTTTGACCCATCTGTTTATTTATTTTTATCTTTTTTTTTCTTTCCACAGATTCAAGGACCAAACTCAGGGTGCTGTGAGCAACTCTAACTGTCCGAACAAATGCAGGGGATGGGTTCAGCAGTGGGTCAGGGGTGGAGGGTGGGAGCAGGGGAGGAATGGTGGATATACATCTAGACAGGCAGTCCAGTCCCCCGGCCTGGCTCACCTTGAACGTCTTCCTCCCCACCATCACCATCCTCTTCCTCATTGTAAGCCAGCTCAGCCTGCTTGTCAGCCTCATACTCACCCACGTTCCCATCATCCCCATTGTAGTCCGCCAGCTTAGAGCCGTGTTGCGGATCTACTGGGGACTCGTTCTCATCAAAGAATCGGCCTGCAGGAGGCAGAGAAGGGCCTCATCAGGAAGGAAGGCAAGCAAAGGCAGTTGTAGGGAGATGAGAGGAATGAGTGAAACACCGCATAATGAACACACTGAAGGAGAGAGTGATCAAATGTAGAGGATGACAGAGGATCAAAGATAAGGTAAATGAATACAAGGTTGCAGAGTAAGAAGAAGACAAGTGTTTTCTGAAGAGAACAGAAACCAATCATGGCCATGAAACAGAGAGTCGAGAGAAAAGAAATGGAGCTCACTTTCAATAAGCGTCTCTTAAAAGTCACTAAAGCACGCAGTGCTAATCGAGTTAGGGGTTTAATCATCTGTGCAATCCAATCATGCAACACAATAGCACTGCTGTAAATCCGATTTTAGGTTCAGTTTTGGTGGATGCTGTGAGAGGAGTTGATTTAACTAAATAGTCATACTAATGGTCACAGAGACCAAGAGTTTATTTTCATATGAAGAAGGGACAACTGCTGTAAACAACTGTTTTAATTTTAAGAGACAGAAAGGCAGCAGTTGTACCATACACTTTAGACTAAAAGTAAGATGTGTTACAACATGTAGTTATACTGTGATATATACAACATGCCATGGTAGATTGGTGACTTTTACAATATTTAAATGCAATTTACTGACTCTAACACTGGTTAGAGTAAAGATACAGCCAAGTCAGATATGATAAAGCTAAGCAACCCAGGCATGTTTTCCTAAATGGAGAAGATTAAAATGACTCAACCGGAAATTTTAATTGTTGTCAAACAGAAATCAGAAGAATGTGAATATTTTCAACCATAAAGTAAAATAAGCTAAAATAGCCTTTACAGATTAGTTGTGTTTTGTATTAAAGCAGCATCAACTGAATGACTCTGTTATTGATTTTAAAGATCTTTCATTCATTCATTTAATAAAGATAATGTTTACTCTCCAACATCACTGAGATTTGAGCTTGCACTGATGGTCAGGACAGCTCTGGGAGGTGACTAGAGATGCGCTGAGGCATGCCATGCCTTGGTGCTGCTAGTGTCTAGTGAGCACCAGACACTGCCAAAAACAAGACATCTGGTGTGTATCAGGTGTTAATTTCTCATAATGGGATGCAAGTATAAAAGAACAGAGGCAGAAGATTTGATGAAAAACAAATTGAAGTCATGAGCTGAATGTAGTCGGTGTTTGAGCAGCAGAGCTGCAGGGCTGAGGTGGATGTGTGTGTGAGAGATGAAAGAACAGAACATATGAAAACAGAGGAGGAAGGGGGGAGAAGAAGGCAGCAGAGCAGAAGCAGGCAGCAGGAAAGGATCATCTGGGGGCCAGGTGTTTGTCATTTGTCTCCTCTGCACTGCAACTAAGCTCTCTCTCTCTCCCTGCTCCCTGACAATGCCCCTAACTATATTCAGACATGACTTGCATTACAATTCAACTAATATCTTTACCTTACATTAAAAAAGGAGTGTAATCTGTTAGTAATTGGACAAATCCAAATACTTAAAAGGGGGTAGCAGCTAAGCACAAAGGCAGAGCTTACAACAGCTGGGAATAAATTCACCTTTGAAGTTGACTGTCAATCCACGGGTGGGTTAAAAAAAAAAAGCTGCAAAAACCTCCTATGGAAACCTTACGAACGTGTGGGAAAGATGCTCACTTTGGCGATGGTGAACTGCCTCTACTGGAGCTTGGTCTTTGGCTTGGTGAGGCTGGATGGGGTTGGGCACCTGTGCTGGATTGTTGGGCAGAGGAACCCCCTTCAAGTGGTCACCATCACCCTTGACATGATCGGGAACTGAGGAGAAGGAAAACTTTGTATTGTGTGACCAAAATTAAATACAACAAAGCACAAAGTCTTCTTCTTTGTTGTTTTTTTTTTTTTTTTTTACCTTAAATACAATTTAATCTCATTACCAACATCATGACTACTTTACAATTAAGTTTAAATTCCATTTGACAAACCCTGATTTCTTAGAACAGGATGGTGATCAAATGGCTCATGTTCTGTAACGTAGCGTCTAAAACTTGAAAGGTTTTATTTAACTATGAAAACTCCTTGAAAATGTAGGAACATAAAAAGACCTCTGTCCTCTTGCCCTGTAAAGAAACACTGCAGTCTGACAGCTTATTATCAAACACCCCCAAAAAAGACTATTTGATTGAATACTTATAACAAGGATGTGGTGAGTCCTGTACCTGGTAGTTGTCTTTGCTGCTCTCCCAGCTCATCAGCTTTAATACCAGCTTTGTTGTCTTCCTCAAACACTATCAGTTTGTCCGCCTGTTTTCCGCCTCCAGGAATTGCAATCACCCCAGCTTGGCCCTCCACTCTGTCCTGGAGCCTGGGCTGGTCCAGGGACAGGGCCTGGCCCCCAGGACCATCAGCTGCCCCAACTCTGGGTCCAGCACCAGCTCCTACAGCCACCTCAGCGACCTTGTCCTGCTTCTGAGTAATGGCTGGTTTCTTCAAGGCTGGAGATAAAAGAGGCGAACACTGTGAGGAAACTGGAAGTGAGACAGCTCTGGAAAGTGCGTTTGATTTGCCACAAGGACACAAAATACAGCAAGCATTCTAAGCCATATCCTGAGAAGCTGTTTCTCCTTACATCATTTTCAGTGACATACAAGGAGGGGCATTTCCTGACCCTGCCACAGTAACATCTGTAGTCCTTTGGTGAGTTTATTTTCCCAGTTTTGTTTTATGCTTCTAAGTTTTCATTCTTAAACTGATCTGTTGGTATGAATCTATGGTTTAAACCTTATTAACAATCTCTACTGGGATTATTTGTTGTATCTGACCCTTCACTGCACTAAATGCTCTGGTCACCAATACATGCATACTTCATGCTCTTCGTTTCCACCAGTCCCTGTAGTTTACAAACCTGCCAACAGTTCTACAAAGGTTTACTTTTTTCTTACCGAATTGCACATCATCGACCTTTCCCACTTCACTGTCTTCAATACCTGGCATACCAGCATCACTGCCAGGCTTGCCCAACTCCTCTGAAACAGAGTGGAGGGAAAGAGACTTGGGTATGATGGATAGGTTTAAAGAAGTTAAAGTAGAAAAGAACAAACACATGAAACCAATACAATGATACAACAAAGTCAAAGACATGGTACATTAAGCTTTGTTTGACACAGCCCTTACTCACTGTACCTTTCAATTCTTGTCTGTCATGTTGGCGACTGGCCACCGTATGGCGCTCTCTGACCATGTTCACATCAAGTGCTCCGTCTGCATTTCTACCTGCTGCTACTCCCTTGAGGCCAGTTGCACCCTGAAAATTGTCAAAGGTGAATCATAAAATAAGCAAACTAAAAACGACAGAGAGGGGCTGCTTCTGGTACATCCACTAGAATATTAAAATCGAGGGGAAAAAAGGCAGAAGATAGAAAATAGACACCATCTTGTACTAGTTTTGCAGATACTAACCTGTCTCTTTGATGACTCCATCCCCAAAGACTTTTTCGCTTCTTCATACTCCTCCTTCAGTTGTGCGATCTGGCGTCCACACTGTAAACTAGTGAACATATGCACAGTAAAATTTCACCCACATAATCCTGAATGATTTCTTCTTTGTGTAATGAAAGTGATTTTAAAAACATCAAAATCAAAATGAAAAAAGTGGGCCACATTTAAGTCAATTCTAGACACCTTACAAATAGATTCCATGGCAACTTGAAACGTGAATGCATAACTGTCTGAAAAATTGGTTGATAAAGCTGTTGATCTATTTCTATACTTTCCAAGACATAAAGATGCAAATTTAGAGGAAAAAATAGATCTCTCTATTAATGTTGAACATTAGCTTAATCAGCAGGTCTCCCTTATGATACAGCAATGACTCCAGAACCTATAGTAGCGTATCAATTCATTAATGTAACTAAATGAAAACATTAAAACTTATTTTCCTACGCATTGATTCACTTAAGTCTCCAACCTGCAAGTTGCACTTAAGGTCACATTTTGGAACCCAAAAGAGAAGTCAATGAGGTCAGCAGGAAGTCATACAGATTGATCATACCTCTCATACTCCAGTTTTCTTTCAAGGGAAGTGCTATTTTTCTTCACTTCTCTCAGCTGCTCTTCCTGTTTCATGATCTCCTGCTTCAGATCCTTTAGCTGCTCTGTTGCACCAAAAATGAATAAATCAATAAGATTACGAAATTCAGGAAAGGGCTACTACTTTTTTGTTCGATTATAATTATTGTTATTATTGAGAGATTTTTAAAGTGTAACTCAGAGCGCCCTCTGGTGGCTCAACAAGGATGGTGGCCTACCTTTCAGCCTCTGGATTTCTGTCATTTGGGCTGAGTTTTCTGACTGCAGCGTCATCTGAACAGAAAAAGAGGAATAAGTGGTAAAAGGGAATTTCATCAGCAACAACCCATTCAGTTCTTCAACACCTAAAACCAGTTTACTGAAAGCTTTGGACAAACTGGGCAACAGGTTTCCTTATTGGCAAACAGTCCCCTAAGGGAACAGGTTTGTCTTGTTTTCTATGTAACAAGACTTCACAACACAAATACTTTGACTCTTGGTTTAAGCTACTGCTACATGGAAAAACATTCCTGCCTGTCAAAATGAATGTATTAAGAAATTATTGCAGGCCTAGTTGCTGATCTCATGTTGTGAAATAAGGATTTAGATTGATCCAAGAATGATGAAGTGTTGCACTAACCACTATCCTTTTGTAACAGACCATACAGTTATAAGCAGATACTTCAGTTTCACTGGAGGTCAGGAAAATAGAAACCCCAGGATGCTCTGACACACAGCCCATCATAAAGAGGACTGATGTGAAACATGAATCTCTACCTGCGGCCCACACTGATGCTCTCTATGATATTATAAATGTAACGCTGGCTGCAATTTTATTGTTAGGTTTAATAAAACTCCAGGTTGTGTGTGTACACTGGCGAGAGGAGGGAGGGAACAGGAAGTAAGCTAAGGATGGAGGAGGAGGAGGAGGAAAGGGACCTTGGACTTCAAAGAGATAGGGCCACATCCTTGAAAAAACACTATCCATGCAGGTTGAAATACAGCAGCTGGGATTACCTTGAATATAGCTGATATTTTACGATTGTGACAAGCAGTTTACTGGCAACACACAACGCACATTTATATTAGATTTTTTTATGGCACTTTCTTCTTTCTCTAACATTTTTGTGGTATGTTGTGTTTTATTTTTTATGCTACTGGGATAAATTCTTTCTATGTATACTTATTTATAACCTTCTATTGTTATGAACTCTGACCTTCTGGAGACTACAGATGAAAATAATCCATTTCAGTAACTCTGGATTTACATGGATGCTATGCTGAGAGTTTTGTTGATATGCACTGTCCCTTTAAATAATTATATAAGAGGCAGACTGACATTTGTAAACACTTACATTATGGGCAATTTTCCCCATTTCCTCAAACTTTTCTCTCTATTGTAACAGGCTGAATCTGGCAGAAGTTAAACTTAACTGAAATAGAAAGCAGTGGAGAAAATGTAGATAAGAAATACAGATTCAAATCGCTGTCAAGACTGAAGCTTCATGCTGTCGCCCCCTCACATGTGGTTAACTGATTTTTCTACACAGTACTGACAGTGGCTGAACCAAACAGGTATAACACCATATTTACTGTGCTGAGTGGGAGCCAGTTAAAACTCAACTGTCACTATTCCCTCTGCATTGCAGGGCCCTCACTTTAAGTAGGATGTGTCTCTGTTGAAACAGGGTTGGGCTGTTGACAAAAGAAAGGAGTGAGAATTCTGTTTCATCAAAACCTCTGTCAGGAAAACAGGGAGCATATCCTGAAGACACACTCCACTCAGAAACCTCTTTGTTCAACACCTCATCATTTAAATTCATCAACTAAGCAACTTCACAGAAGCATTCCTTACATGTACATTAACGGTTTTGCTGGGGTGATCAACAACGAAAAAAATTTAATGTAAAAAAAAAAAAAAAAAGCTTATATTTTTATGAATGAAACCATTTATGCATTTGTTGCAGTTTCAGCTTTGTCAGTGACTGAACAGAGGGATAAATATAACAGGGCTATTGTTCTCCTGATCTCATTTGGCCACAGGAAACAGATTTGAAAAAGCAAAATTGTGTGATGGTCAGCAGGAAAAAGTTAATTACAGTAAGTCTTAAGAAATATGTACCCCTTTAGGCTAAGGATTGCTTAAATAAACCACCCCAGATTGTGTCCATGAAAATACGCTATTTCTTTTGTTACTGATTTCTGAGATTACGTAGAGATTATATAAAGTTGTCTTTTGTGCCAGTCCCACAACTCCTGGAACTGTGTCCTAGTTGTGTCCTGGATGGACATTGCAGTCATTAGGATTAACACTTAAGCTAAACAAATGTGTGTCTGTCAATGAGAAACAGGAATGAAAAGTGAGATGCAAATTACAGGAAAACCTCCCTCCCATCTGTTGTCTAAACGTCTCTCAGGGCAGCTGGACACAACACCGTGAAACGGCTGCTCCTTTGCAGGGGTGAAAGAGGTGGGAGTCGCACAAAGACAACACAACACTCTCAGTGGATACAAGATAAAAATGAGCTAAAAATTTAGACTGAAAAATCATCAAAACAGCATTAAAAAATGCAAAAGTGCATTTCAATTTTTTTCTTCTTTGTGAATGTGATCATGTCTTTTCCACTGTTATAAGATATAAATACTTATAAGAGTAGTGCATGGAGCTGTGGATTCAATGCCAGTTAATCACGGCAAAACACACTTATTACTCATCTAACAAGCACACTACTATACTGTGTTATTACTGTGAATTATTTCAGTGGCTTGCCACCTTAATCTAGGAAAAATGGGAAAGAACCACTCTTTCGCCACCATGATTTAGATTACTTTTCAATCATGCCATTAAAGGATTTGATCAAATGCAAACAAAATTCCCGGCTGAGCCAAGTTGAGTTGAGTTGAGTAAACTTGACCAAAGAACTGGGAGATACTCCACCTGCCTTTTAAACACACCCCTATTACTCTTTGCTTTCTTAAAGAACAACAAATATTACATGAGATCATTAAATAAACACACAGCTAATAAAGCAATTATTAATTTTAAAGCTACAAAAACTTGAGTACCATCTCATAATTTTGCCTAAGAGTATTTTGTTCTGTATTGCAACACTGGTTTCTTATCTCTGTTTGTAGTGTAACATGGATACACTTGTCACTTCTCCTGTGGTGTTGGGGGTGTAAGAGATATTTAACATCGGTGATCCAGACATTGCTACTGTACCTTCTCATCAGTGCACTTTTTGATGAGGCCCTCTCTAGCCTGCAGCTTGCCCTCCAGGACGCTGTAATCTCCCTCCTTCTGGTCGATCTGCTTCCTGTGCGTGTCCACCTGCATCATGAGCTCGGAGTTCCGCTTCTCCAGCCGGCTCCGCGCTGCGTCCGTGCGCTTCACCTGCGTCTGCACCTCCGCCAGCTCATCCATCAGGTGGCCGTGCTTGGTGGACACCGTCCAGTAATTGAAAGACAGTACGGCGATGATCACCATCAAGAAGATGAGGATGAAGGATGGGAGGCGGCCTCCTCGTCGATTTGCACCAAACCCAACCATTTCAAAATTTAAGTGTCACGTCACCTTAGGTTGTTACCGCAACCCAAAGAGCTCAGTGAGAGTATTCTCCTGCTGTACAACACATCCGTCTACGTGACATGCCGCGTATATGCGGCAACCGTTCAGAAAGGCAAACACTACTCTGGCAAACAGTCATGAATGTCCCAGACTTTTACATGTCTTCTGATCTCGACTCTCCTTCCGCACACTCGGCATCCTCTCCACGACTCGTCCAATGTCAGTAGGTTGGGTGATATACGCCCGCAGGGACGTGGCCTAGCTCAGCTGGCAACGTTAACACAACAGACGAGACGGGACGTGGACAGCTACACAGCACAAGTGCAAATACAAATCATAGACAGTTAGCTTTATAACGTTAGCATTCAGCTACCCTTTCCTTCGGAAACTTGCAATAAGCCCAGCGAGACCACACACACTGAAGCTCAGTCTCAGAACAGTCGTTGAACACGACCACTGATGATTTCCGATCCCGAACTGACGTTAACGTTAGCTTCCATAAACGTGAACGCTGTCAAGCTAACCACCTCACACTACTAGCATCGCAAGATATAAGAAAACACTTTGACAATACTTAATGAAAGCAACCATCGTCTTGCCTTACGGAAGGAGGATTAAGTCCTTGAGATAATAATCCAGAATATAAAAAAGGAATAATAGCCGATGCTTTGTATCACCCTACACGAGCCTCTGCCTATAATTTCTGCTCTGTAAAGCTAGCGTAATAAATCCGTGCAACTTCCGCCCTCTGTTAAAGCTCAAACGCATCTCAAAATAAAAGTACAAAATGATCACTAAGGGAAGTATAACTGTGTATTTCATCTTCAAATGACTGCTGGTAGCATTAAGTGCGTTTTCAGCTCGTAGGAGTGCGCATGTCTCAAGTGTGTCACGAGAAACAGAAAGTATTTGTCCAATGTGGTGACAAAATTGGTCAAAGACAACATGTCATCTATTATTTTGGTGACCGGGGACCGGAAACATGTCTGAGTGAAAGGGAATTTTTACAATAGTACACAAAAAATTTAGTACATATGAAAATTAGGCCCTAATTTAATTCTTTATTCATGTTAATGTTATAAAGTCAGGGGTGTGAGTGAGACCTGAAAAAAAAACGCATTTCTACAAAATTATCTCAACTATAGTAAAAGTTTGTCATCCAAACAGTGTTTCTTAAACCAATGTATTATTGATGAAAAATGTATTGTAATAACAACAACAATGTGAGAGAAATTCTGATGCCTTTCTCAATCCAATCTCCTGATTTATTTAATTTAATTTATTTACTTCATTTAAGATCTCTCTATTTCAGTTTGGCTCAAAATATTCTCCCTATGTTATAAATGACAGTCTTAAATCCTGATTTTGAATTGACAGTTTAGGGGCTGAAAACCAGTGCAAGCTAGCTGGGTGAATGGAGTTTGGTGAGCTTTAAAAATTCTTTGCATTCCAAATGGGTTTTTGCACAATTTTCAGAGCAAGGTTGTCTAACACACTAAAAGCTAAACAACCTATTTTGGGTGATTCTCTTCAACCCTAAATCTTTTCTCTAATTCCAGATCACAGTTGGAGTGCAGATGGCCTTGTGGTTAAGGTTGTGCTCTTTTTGGGCAAACAGCCCTTGGCAGCCTAGGTTTGAGTCTGACCTGTAGCTACTTTCCCGCATTTCACTCCCCACTTTCACCCTGTTTCCTCCTCTATCCACTGTCCTGTCCTCTCAAAATAAAGGCATAAAAAGCCCCAAAAATACCTAAAGTAAATAAATTTAAAAAATAATAATAAGTCTAGATCACAATTTCAGGAGGCAAAAACCACCATGACTGCCAGCTAGGAGATAATTTATGTGAATGATTTTTGCTAAGGAACTACCATTATTTGAGATAACCAGATGTTCCAGTAACTAACTCCTGCAAACTGAAGTACATGATGCTCTACCATTAATAGAATAATAAAATAAACCACAACATACAAACTCATATTTTATTGTAACACTGATAAGAATTGTAACACAATGAGGTAAGATAAATAATCCACATCTGTGAAGTTCTTGAACCAGCGGCACCACAAAATATTCACCAACCGATCAGTAATAGCTCCACAAACTCTGCAAACAAAGGCAAGTAATGCCCAGTTGGTTCAGTTCACAGGTTATTACAAACATATTTCTTTCTGCTTCTTATGAGGACAAGAGGAATACTGATGACACAATCTCACTTGCCTCTAAGTGACAGATCAGTTGTGTATTTGTTTCTTTTTTTATGAGATGTAACTGAGTAGAAAAGATCCCCTGAGGGAGAGACATTCTTTTGTTTTTGTGATGAGAAAGAAGCCACTACAGACACTGGCAGGCTCAGTCCGAGTTTGCTACCGTTTCTGCTGATGACTTGGCACGGTCTCACAGGGCACTGGGAGATACAATGAGAGATCATTTCAGTTTGCCTGTGCTGCAGTCACACTTTGAAAACAACTGATCTCTCAGTGCTGTACGAGTTATTTATTACTCTACAGACATCTGCTGCACTGCACAGACTGGCTGCAACACCCGCTCAGTGAAATGCCCTCAGAGGTTTGATCCAAGTCCTTGTTGGGAGAGTGGTCAAAGAATAGTTTCTCTGCATTCAAGGCTTTGTTCAGAGGAGGGAGAGTCCAGGAGGTTGGTGGAGGCATTGGTTGTTTGTTGAAAGTGTTTTGGACGGCGCATTGAAGGGGATGAGCTTAAAGCGCCACAGCTTTGTAGGTGAAGGTCCTCATGACCACGCTTCCTGGGACTGCCACTGATGCTCTGAGTCATCACCTAAGGAAACAGCCAAGAATGAAAGAGTGGTTTAGACAAGGTTCATTTGTAGACATTTTCTTTTCCTTAATTGCACCAAAAAAAACTGATAAGAACTTTATTTTAAAAGCTTTAAAGCAAAAAAGGTGCTCTTTATAAAAAAATAACAATAACTTACCCAAAACCTTACCTGCATCTACATACTGTAGGCCCAGTCAAATCAATATAAAATTTGGAGTGCCTCAACATCAATTTTATTCTATAGCTGTGTAACAAATATGCTTGCAGCTAATGTTGGCATGTTGATCACAACACAACTTAACACAAACTTGAGTCTTATTTCAGTCTCCATAGGTATGCTGTCTGTTGCTTAACAGTCATTACTTTATTGTGCTGTTGCTGGATAAAACTTGAAATACTACAAACTGCTGCATTTCAAATAAACTTCATCACATACTGAGTCAGTACGTTTACATGCACGCAGCAGTCCAGCTAAGGTCATAGCTAGATCTTAAAGTCACTGTGGGGGGTCTACTCTTGTCTGTGTATACATGATGTGGAAAAGAGAATCAGACTTCTGGCTGAGAACGTCTCACTCCGCTTCGGTAGGCAGCACTGTGTCCTTTATTGATGAGCGAAGCTGCATGCATATTAGACTAGCTTCGGTTCACCCGAAGAAAAAACAACATTCAAACGACCATGGCCGAGATGGATGATGTGATGTTGTGTTGGAGCCATAAACTGTATGCGCACAGCGACCCTATTTATTATTGTCCATCTACTTCCTCTTCCGCCTGAACGCCGAGGCTTACCGAGCCCTGCAGAATCCAACCGCAGCCCAAATGCCACCCGTATGTGTGTTAATTGAGCTATGCTCAGTCCGTATTCAGTCCAGCTAAGCTGTTTCAATTGTCCGATCTTGTGCTGACTAAGCTCATAGTCTGATTTCTGGAGCTGCATGTAAACATGCTGACTTAGTATGTACTGCTTGAGTAGATTAACTGTCTACAGTAGTCAAGTTACCTGATCTATGACATTGGCACTGAAAATAGCCTCCTCCATGTGTTTCTCATCCGACTTGATGACACACTTGATGTTGTTGACGACCTGCTGGACCTCAGGAGGTAGACTGCAGCTGGAGTGCTCCAAGAACTTTGCCACCAGTATTTTGGTGTCTTTGTACATCTTGAGATCAGCCAGGGAGTGTGGGCGTTCATGGGAGGAGTGTGTGTGCAGGGCTCTGGGTTTAAGGTGGATGTCTACTTTCCTGCCCTCCTTTTGCTGCTTCCTCACAGATATGTGGCCATGTTTAGCTGCAAGTCCATCTGCTGTGGTGTTTGTTGGCTCTAAAGACAAGAGAAGAAAAGTGTTCAAACCTATATGACAGCATACACTACATTAAAACAGATTATCATGGCCGCTTCAGTAAGAATTCAATTTAGATTTCTTTTTCCAAGCTGTCTCACAATGAAATTCATAGATAATAAAATAGTTGTTGAGCAATTTGGCTAAAGAAATATAAAAATAGCTTGTACCAAAATAGTTTTAAGTTCATTTGAATAGTTTGAATCCAAGGAACAGGATTGTTAGCTACCTGCTTTCTATCATACTTCAGTTTGTCCCTCAGGTCTGTTTCATATTTTACCTTGCTCCGGTGATACATGAGTCGATTCCTCAGTAGCAGGGTTATTTGCAGAGGCGCAGCTGAAATTTTCTCCTGTAGAGGGAGACAAGAACCTTTGTGTTTAGCAGCTAGAGGACAGAAGGTGATTTCGGTAAGTCCTTCAACACTGCATGATGCTGTAATTGATCACTGATTTTGTTACATGTCAGTTATCATCTTTTCATTCCATTAATTGTTTGAATTTTCAGGAATAGTACCTTTACGTTTACAGAGTCTAGTGTTGTGTTTTCAAGTGTTTTGATTTGTCTGGTTAACAGTCACAAGCTCCAGCAGGAGTTTACACTGGTACCAAATAGACAACGCAGTGATGTATAAGTGGAGTTATTGTGAATGAAGAAAAGGAGAATACTCTGGTGAGATAACAAGAGATAAAGTACTCACTTCCTGACGTAGAGGAGCAGGAGATTGGGTCACTGGTAGAGCGGACAATGCGTGCCAGCTTGCGGTACCTCCTGGCTGCTCGTAGTCCCCGCGGCTTCTCTGAGGGCGAGAAGCCACTTTGAGCTGAGGTAGATGGAGGTTGTGATGCGGAGGACGGTGACCAAACACTGAAGCACAGCCTGGGGCCGCGTGGCCTGCTGGGAGGGGAAGGAGAAAGGGAAGCAGCCATAGGGCTGATGGCTGAAGTCCCCCCAGAGGAGGCCACAGAGGTGGGGGAGCAGGGCTGAGGTGGTGGGGGGAGAGTGACGGGGAGTGTGAGCTTCCGGCTCATCATCCGTGCTTTAATGAGTGAGTTTGTCGACGCTTTAGGTGGCTCCTCCGGAATATGTTTGGCTGATGCAAGCTCGTCACATATGTGCATTGCAGCCCTATGGTCCTCACATGGCTGTGTTTCTGTAGAGTCCTCCAGGTTGCTGTAGTTTTCTGAGGACCAGTCTGGGGAGCGCTCCAAAGAGTCCTGAGTGTGTGAGGACTCACTGTATCCTGTATCACTTGGTCGAGTGTCAGTGTTGGGTATGCCACGATGACAGCGGGATGGGCCTCTTGAACATAGCTCCAGGCTGGGGCAGCTTCCATTGATGGCTGTTGTGTGAAGTGTGCCATAAGGAGAGGAGTCAGAACCCTGAACCTCCAGGGAGCACAAGTCCTCTGAGGAGCATGTCTGGTCCTGGTCAGCAACTTCTGACACCATCAGTGACGCGCTGTCCACCGAGGCTGGATGTAAGAGAATAAAGCATCATCAGTATAACAGTGAGTAGAAAAAGACATGAAGCAATCCTCTGCTGAGCGGCAGATGTGTTTACCCTGAGTGCTGAGGCCAGCTGTGGTGTTTCTCTCACACAGACTGGATTCAGTGGCCTGCTGCTCATTGCTGGTGGTCACCTGTACAGAGGACATTACAAGTGGATATTTTTAGTAAGAAACATTATTGATATAATATGCATGAATACAGAAGCATAAAGAAGTCAGCTATGCAAAATATATTTTATGTCTTGCCTGTGGAAGCTGTTTTGCACACTGCACCTGTAGACTTTGACCTATAGAGGGAGCTACGATACCATGATTTACTATCATAATTTTCTCATTTTAAGTAGTGGTGAAGCAGTGGATGGAACTAACATGTAGGGTTGAATAAGTAGGTTTAAAAAGATTTAATTTTATTTCACAGGAACTTACATGACAAAGTCTGATCAGAGAGCTTCACACCTTTGGCCTTAAACAACCACCTGGGTTCTTTCATTCTGTTTTCTCCTCTCATCCCCTCAACCAATCCATCTGTTTCATTAACTGTTACAGCAATCCCTGCTAATGTATGAGCGATGAGAAAACCATATGCTGAAAGGTGACGGGAGCTCTGAGCTTAGCATGAACAATAGAAACAAGTCAAATCAAAGATAAATAGATACAGTACGATGTGCCACTTTAAAACTAACACAAGTATGACAAATACTTGAAAAAAAGAATGTAAGAAAATAGGTTACATGTGTTAACTTTTATACTAAAATCTAATGACCATAAAGATCATTTATGACTATTTTGCCAAGTCTGAGCATTTTAGCCTTTTGAAATGCAAAAGAAAGATTGGGGACAGATACTTTTATTACTTTTTAAAGGGTAGAAAATTATACCATTTACAAATTTTAGTTGATGGTCTCAAGAAATAAACTACAGCTGGTCTGTGAACTGGTTGGTCACCAATATTGACCCAGGGAAATGGACACTGAATACCAGAGGCAAAACATTGTTAAACATGCAACATTTTGGATATTCTCCATGGTGTGTGACATTAAGAGTGTACCTGAGATGGGAGACAAAGAACCATGTGAACATCCTTTATTTAGAATGTGCTAAAATACAGATCCATAGCACCACTGACTTAACTCCTGTCTTATGCCTTTGCTATTGCAACAACACAAATTTTGGGACCCCCTTGAAAAAGAGATGATCTAAAGGAAGGTCTAAATAGAGTTTCTAGAGCATATGTATATTTTTTATATTTAAGATGTAATTAGGGCTGCAACGATTAGTCGACATAATCGACAACGTCGATTACACAAATTCGTCGACGTGAAAAAATCAGTGTCGACTCGTCGTGCTATTGTTGTTGTAAATAAAAATCACACACGGACCGCTTTATGCGTCATGCAGCTGTAACTGCAGTACACTACACTGTAGTGACTACAGGTAGTGCTGGAGGCAGAATCAGAGTCGGCGTCAGACAAAATTCAAGGGGGGGGCATCAAGACAACAGCAGGGGGGCACAACGTCTTGATCATGACTGGATTTATTCTGTATAGCTCTGTCTATGATTGCCATTTAAACACACATCAAGAATCACTCAACAGATTGTACAAAGTTCAAATTTACGCCCGCAGGAAGGCACTAAACCACAGCTGAAAGTCACGCATCTCTCTCTCTCTCCTCTCCCTCCGGTGTGCACACAACTATGCGCGCTTTAGCGCACCAATATTAAACACATTAAACAGCGATTAAATACGAAACGTTTACGTTAACAAGGAAACCCAAACGGTAACAGAACTTTAAAGGTACCTCTAATTTAGAGGAGGGAAAATGAATTCTAGAATGTTAATATTATTTTTTCCCGCCCCCCCCCCCTTGACGCCGACACCGGGCAGAATCGCTCGCTGCCAGCAAACTCCGTAAACTCCGACCTAAAGTTTCAAGAGTTTGGAAACATTTCACTGAAAATAAACCAATGAAACACATTAAATGCAATCTCTGTGAAGCTCAGCTTTCATTCCATGGCAGCACTACGGTGATGCACGAACATCTTAAACGCCGACACCCCTGAGCCGCTATGTTGAAAAATATACCAACTATATGACAGAATAATGTTTCATGGGTCAGTATTTAATATATTTTTTTAAAAAACATACATTGTTAGAGTATAACAGGGTAACTTTGAAAGGTGTGAAGATTTAAGCAAGTTCGGTTGCTGGACACAGAAGTCCAAAATAGGTGCTTAAAAATAAAGAAGATAATCGTGACTAATCGACTAATCGAAAAGATAAATGATAGATTAGTCGACAACAAAAATAATCATTAGTTGCAGCCCTAGATGTAATAGGAACGGACAGTATGACTTTAAAGGCAAATCTGACTTATTGTTCTCACCTGGCTGGCAGGAGTCTGCCCCACTACAGACTCGTATGGAGGAGGCAGGTCAGTTGGGTACAGTGTCCCGGGGCTGTTGATGGGAACCCCATAGATGGCACTGAAAGGGGAATGTGGAAAGTCCAGGTGCAGGCCTCTGTTAAGGAACAACAGCTGAGTTTTTACCCAAACAACAACAACAACAACAACAACAACAAAAAACAAAGAACAATGCAGGTCATATAATCACCGAAATACGAAAAGTGCAGGGAGAATTAACGGGTCATAAAGTGGAGAGTGTTGAAGAATTGCACGAGAAACTATAAAAATCTTCTATTTGAATATGAAAAAAAGCAAATTTTTAATTAAGGCATTAAAAGGCAAAGGATGAAATTCAATCTTTTGTCCCCAATACTATAAACCAGATGACATACCCGCGTAGTGTACACTTCTATGAGCACCACCGCTGTTCATATGGTGCCAATTAAGAATGAGCAGCCATGCGTTCAGTCATATCTTATAATTACAACCCCATTCTCCTCTAAAGTGGTGGAGCATGAAATACAACCTGAGAGCTACACCAATCATCAGAGACATGATGATGTCATGACACATCCCTGGCCTCGGGCAGGGACATCATAAATGCTTCATCTGCCTTGTTGATATTTATGGCATAATTGACAAACACATGTGGCGTCCTGCCAACGGCTGTATCAGAAGCACTCTCTCTGGTGAGATGGGGAAAATGGAGGAAGTGATGAAAGTGTGTGTGTGTGTGGGGGGGGGCACTCTGAGCTGACCACACATGATAACATAACCTTACAAAAATACTTCTATAAAGTCAAAAAAGCAAGTTTATGTCTTCCAGCTCTTTCAATATTAAAATTCTGGTTTCCTATCTCAAATGTGTCGTCTTGGGAACCTTTGCCTCCAAAACTGTCCTCCAGGTCCTGACCTACAAGCCCTTTACATATATTTCTCTAACAAGCGTGCCATAATTGGGAATACTCTGGTATGAAATTTAAACCACTGCCTTCTGGGAGAATGTTAGCATTGCCTTTCTCCAAAAATATGTCTTTTTTTAGACATTTCCCCTTCAAATTAATACTCACTGCAGTGAACCCAATTTCCTGGTTCATACTGCACTTAAGAATAATTTCTGTCTAGCTGTGTTTGGACATGACATGGCCCTGTGATTTTAGACATCTTTAAGGTATTTATATCCACTAATGTAAAAAAAATTGAGCTTAATTTTACTCTCTGCTCTGTGATAAACAGATAAGAAATACAACAAGTTTTATCAGTATATATTAGCCAGAGTTCATTAGGCAACTGTTGTGTAAAGTTAAAATATCGCCTATACTTAGGACTATGTTTGGTGGCAAAATAAGTGTGTCATATTTTTATGGTGTTGTCTATAAAATGATTTGTGTAATATCTCAGAAGATGTATCAGTAACAGAGTTTGGGGAGCCCTCTGTTGCATATGATCAGTACTGTGGCTCTCACCTCTGTCCGTCCATGGACGGGGTGCAGGTGTACTCTGGTGGGTAGTATGGTGGTGGGGGAATAGGAGGAATAAACTCATCAAAGTCCAGTGTTTGGTGGAGAATGGTTCCATGTGGGGTCATACAGTCCGCATTTAGGGCTCGAGCCCGGTGTGGCATAAACTGAAACAAAGCATAAAACAACCATCATCAGAGCCGTATGATGCAAAGTACCAACATGTTTATTCATCTTTTAAGAGCATTAGTTATCCAGGGAGACATAATGAAGTGCACGAGTCTTTTCTACAGCACTTTGAAAGCACTTTGCAGTTTTGTGAAGCCATTATTAATATTATTATTGTGTACTTACATCTGTTATGTTGAAACTGAAAACTCTGTAGATCAGATTAATATAAGGCTTTTTACTTTTTAACCTTAATTTATATTATTATCTGATTTATTCTACTTCAGCCCACTTTGTCTTTTTTTACTTTTATTCCTTTTACATCACAATAATGTTTGTCTATAATTATATTTTTACATTGCTCTGATCCATATCCATGGCCATTAGAGTATAACTTAATCATTAATGTATTAACCCTCAAACACACTTGTCTCCATAGGTCTAGACATGAAGATGGTGTAAGGTGATGTGACAACTTTAATAATCTTAAATTAGGCCAACTAAGCAGGTCCCCCTGTGAATTGAGCCCTTATATTATCTTGAAAAAAAGATGTTTGAGATCATCTGAATATCTTATTAAAGACAGATATTAAGAACAATTCCTCAGATGCACCTGAAGCAGGATTAAAAAAATTAACTATGTTCAGCTGAAATTAAGCCTTTAATTATCAATATTTTAGAAACTTGATGCATATCTGCACCAGCTGTGATGCATTATTACTTACAATCAGTCTGCAGTCTGCAGTTAATTGTGAAATGCAGCTCCAAAATATAATACCCAAAGCAGCTTTTACTGAAAAAAAAAACTAAGCCTGAACACGGCTGTGTCCAGACTTAATTTGCTTTATCGTTGTATCCACATATAATCATTTTAAGGAGGGTGGAATGAATCCCTCCACTCCATAAAATTACAGATATCACAAAAGATTTATATGTAGAAGCCATTTGGCCAGCTCTGAATGAAATGTGGATCTGTGTAAGCTTCAGTCTCACATGGAGATAAAACTAATGCAAGTTTTAGTTCAACTTGATTTATTTTACCAGCTTCTATTTAGAGGAGATAACTATTGATTTCTTGCCACTTCAACCTTTTATCAAACGAAGCATCACATCCAGCAAAGAGCACAGTTTTTAACATTCAGGTACATTAAAGCCTCAGTAAAATTAATAGCATACTCCATTAAACGAGTAAAGAGTTCTTGCATTAGTTATTACTGAAAAGCTGTTTTAAATTTGGTATCACGTTTGCAGTGTTGCTCAACATTTCCTGTTGTTGATGTGTTTATGGAGGCATGAAATAACTACTGCTGGTGTGAAACACAAAGGGAGCTTGGCCATGCTAATTTCCCTCATGACTGAAAGCATTTAGCTGTTGGTAATAGTTTCATTGTTCCACATTAAAAGACAAAAGAGGGTCATACTGAAAACTGGGTACACACGAGGAAAAGATTCCAGTGAGATGTTCATCCTTTTTCTTTGAATTGCAACATAAATTTGAACCGCAGCAGGAAAGATAAAAAAAGGCTGTGTGGCTATTGACCTTCACTGTGAGTTTGCATTATATTGTATTTACCAAAAGGGATGATTCAACAGAAACTCAGACATTTTTCTGCACAATCTTAAAATGGAGAAGGGCTGGCACAGCATCCCTGAGCTGCATGTGTTTACCCAAGCTGATAAGGATCTTCAGACCCAGAATTTATTTATTTCTTTTACTGCTGGGTGGTCAAAGAAAACAAAATAAAGTCAGCTATTGTAGCCATCTGCGCAGACTCACCATCTGCAGCACATCAGTGGAGACCATCTGCATACAGCACATGGCTGTGGCCAGAGCACACACGATGGTGGAGATGACGTTAAGGGCACATACGCTGAACAGTAGCTCCTAAAGGAGAGAATGGGGAGAGGAGATTGTTAGAGGGACAAAAGAAGAAAAAGGAGAGAGTGAAAGAGGGAGAAAAATAGGAGCTGGTTCAGGAGAGGAGAGAGGAATCTGAGTAAGTTAATATAAATAACACTTAAGATGAGGAACGTGAGAACAAAGAGGAGTAAATGTGGAGCAAACAGGAGGTGACACACACAGCCCTGACGTCAACTGCAAGGTAGCAGGTGTAGAAAAGCCCAGAAGGGTGAGACTGAAGTGAGAGAGAACTCATACAAATATCAAAGGCAACCAAACAGCACTGACAAGAGCCTAACACACGCTAAAATGTTAGAAATATAGTTAAAAAAAGGTTAAAGGCTGATAAAAAGAAATGATTTCTGTTCACATACAAGCCTGGCACATCAGTTCAATAAAGAGGAAAACAACCTCATAAACATCCAAGGTTAAATATATTCACATGGACACTCTGGCAGCAAAATCTGTGTTGAATCTGTCAGCAAAAATAAAAATGCATGAGGGTGAAATACTAGCTTGGCATCCTGAATCAGAGAGGACTTATGACTGCAGTCATATTATGTGGTTCGTGCTGATCTTCTGAAAGGTAGAAAATAATCACCAATAAGTGGTTCCATTTTTAACCCATATTACATTTTCTATTTCCCAATAATTTAATCTATTAGAACTTTAACATGTGACTTCATTTCCTAAAGCAGAATAAATGAGCGGTTATGCCGCCTGACTGGAAATTGAAGCTGTAAAGTACATACAGGAGGTAGACAGATGATGGAGAGAAGATGATTGAAGTGTGAACGACTCTGTCAAAACTGAAAATCTAAAAATAATGCTGTAAAATAAGTCTAAGTGATCTATGGCTTACTGACATCTAAATAAATCATGAGGGTTCTTGGAGCAGGAAATGAAGGTGAATGCGTGGAAAAGGCTTCGACTTTGGATGTTTCAGTTTAAATATTTCCTGTAAAACAGGCAGCCGTGAATTCAAACACAGATCCAGCCCTGGTTTTAGAACCTCACTACACCTCTGTCTTGTTTTGTGCACACAGCTACATGAATGAAGTTCCCCCAGCAACACAAAGTGATTTCCAGTCTGCCACACTGATTATTCACCAGATTTAGGAGGAACATAATTACCTCTGACATTACAATCCCCCGCCTATATCAGCCTGCTGATAATCCACAAAGAGGACAGTTGTCTCCCTGCTGACATCTCACAGGGAGAAGTTTGTTGCCAGGGTGCAGGTACCTTGACTTTTTAAAGAGTTTCAGGCTAGCAGGCAACAACTTCCTGCCAACCACATCCCATTACTCACTTCCTCTCCTTTTGAAGTTTGTGATATTAAATGGCTCAAACTGGCATCTGGGATGTTTAGAGCTGCCAGCCATGCAACTGTTTTTCAAACTTGTTTGATATCCTCTAACTAGTTGCCAAAGATCAAGTCTGTGTGAGCTGGAAGCCTTGAAGTTAAACTTGTGCAGTGCCAACTATAAAATCCGTTCAATGCATGTTTGCCTTGGAAGCTAACCGTTTTGGAACAGGTTTTGTGTGGGAGGGGAAGAATTGGGGACTTGCGAACGGAGCGTAGTCAGCGTGTCTGACATTTCAAAAATGGAAAACAACAAATGGACTTTATTAATCACAGCTGGTGAAAGGAGATTCAGCTGATCTGATTTTGTGCCATCTGATGACATTGTTAGATATTTTTGGATCCAGTAAAATTGAGGTTCAAAAGAACAATTCACTGAATTTTCTACCAGTCACCACAGATTCTGTCAACAAGAGCAAAGCCGAAAACTGTAAAGGTTGGAGAAATGACAAGTGGCATATATTAAGCTTTAAAAAGTACAATATTTCTGTTAAACATGCATAAAAACAGGAGAGTGATATTATGATTATCTGTCTCTCCACTGCTTTAACTATTACCATTTCAACTCTCCTGCTGCCTCATCAGACTAAACCTTATGGTGGCAGATTGTGTAGCACGCTGGGCCTTACAGGGGGCTTAATTTGTTTCTTGCATCACTGATAATCAAGTGTTGCCTCTTGAACCGTGAAGTACTTTAACAGAATTAGATATAAACACCCACCTCCACTTCCTAAACTATGTATCAAACCAACAAAGGACTATATTCCCTAACATGATTCCAGTGCTGATAGTTTCTAGTGAAGGTCAGAGCACTGAGCTCCACTTTCTGTGAATTATGTAACAGAAAACCCAGCACTCTACTCTCTATAGGAAGCTCTACAGCAGCTTTAGACCCCCAGGGATTTTCTAACCCCTAATGACAGCAGACAGCAAAAGTTGTAGCTTTGTCATCTCACTTTAAACTTGGGTGTATAGCTTAATCAGTGTAACAAAGCTCTGACATCCCATCTGACCTCACAGCAAAGTTAGACTGATGATCCTCAAAAAACCTCCAGCTGAAGACAGCCTTGGGGACAACTACCAACCTGACCACAACACCCTGAAGGAAAAAAAAAATGAACGGCTGCATTGTGCAAAAACATTAAAACATCAGCAAATTAAATAAATCTTAAAAATCTTTTATCTGCTTCTGTTCAAAAGACATTGCAGAGAGACCTACAAAAGATACCTGCAAGACAAACAATCATCTTCCCTGCAAACCTGGCATCTTGAAAACATGCTTTACAAATAATGTCACTGTCTAATTTTACAGTTAGGTCATTTCTAAAGCTGAATACTCATTAAGAATTTTTTTTTAGATTTATTAAACAAAACAGATCTGCACCATATCTTCTGATTTGACAAGGGTAGAGCAAACTAACACTCTGAAAGCTACATGCCCTGTCAGCTTACAGCAATGCAGAGGTTTGATCAGAGAGCGATAAGATCTGAACTCTCTCTTCTGTTTTCACATAAAGAAATACATTTCATGTGAATTGGCTGACTGAATTATGTTCACTGTCAATCATTTCACCTTTCCTGCTGTGCTGCTCTAAGAGAAAACCTTATCTTAAGATCAAGCAGACATTACTGTGCAGCAGGACCCAGAAAACAACCTCTGAAGAGCGGCTTCTTGTTAGTGTGTTCTGTGGGTTAACAGCACTAAACGTGGCGTTTTCAAACCATTTCAAAGAGTAAAGTTGTAAACGAGCAGCTCGAAGCATCTAGAAATGACTTCATCAGATGGCTTCAATGGGAATACATCTGTTGTACAGATATGAGACAGTGCGTTTCAGTAACATCCCTTGTGGCCAAATAATGACATAATAAATTGTAAGACCTCTAGAGAAACAGATTAAAATGCAAACTCACCAGACGTTTAACAGCGACACAACACCTTGCCCTAAGCCAATAAGGTTAGTGAGTTAAACAACAAGGTTACACATTCATCTGCTTACATGCTGTAAATATCACAATGCTCCCTCCCACTGATCATTTACCGCCTCAGGCAGTGCATGAAAGGAAAAACAAGATGGAAATTTAATGTGTCTGCTCAATGAGAGTGAATGGCGCACATTAAAAGCAACATGGTTTGTGAAGCTGATTGATTTTTTTTTTGAAAACAACTTTTGAAAAACTACGGCTTAAATATGAGTGAGTAAGAGAGTAAGTCTACCTGCTGTGATTATCCATTTCTCCACATGTTAAGTCATTAAGTGATGTGGCAGCTGCATCACAGGTTCATTAGGACCGGTGACAGCCTCTGAAATGGCCGAAGACTCTTAGGATCAGACTTGACAGCTCCCTCCAACACATATTTCAACATGTCCCTCTGCTTTGGCACTTACTGAAGGTTTACGGCACCAATTCCCATTCCTCCTTTTAATGAGCCATGATCAAAATGACAAATGTGAATGATCTTTCCTCTTTTCATCAGCATGCTCCATCCTATGAAGTCTTTTATTTGGTTATCAATGTTTTATAATCAATCAGGGGCAATTAATGAATAGATATGACGGTCGTTATCAAATAAAGGCACAGTAGCACGTACAGTATATCATTCCTGCTGACACTCAAGTCGAGATAATTTACAGGGATCACGCACTGAAACTAGAGCCAGCCCAAGGCAGATCCTCACTGCATACTAAGAGGTCTCTCTCTTGGGGAAGAAAAATGCTGTTGCCATTCAGAACTTCCTGCCCAATTAATCTCAGACTGAACACTTGGATTTTGTTTGGTTGTGCATCAGACTGTTTTTATATGGGGGGTATTTTATACTGGGGGAGAGCCCTCTTTGAGACATCAGAAAAGACTGATTTCAGGAATTTAAAAGGATTTCTTTCTTTTCTTTTTTTTAACATAGATCTTACTGTTACTGAAATTAAAGGTTCAATTCTAATGAAAAAGTAAGAGGATCTGTGTGGTAGAATCTCCAAGAAGCTTTTTGAGGTTTACTATCAGTGCTTTGGACTAAATGCTCATTTGCAAGAGTGCAAACATGCTCGCAATAATGTGTTTTCAAACTTACTCTGTCAATTATAAATTATCTTATTTTAGTGTTCTGCATGAAAATATTGAAGAATAAGCACAGAACATAGATCACTATGAAGGAAATAGAAGAATGAACCAAATTTATAGTTATTCAGATAAAAAATGTGAATTAGGCACACTGCTGATGGCAATTCTTCCATTTACCAACATTTTTGGAACCTTTTGTCTGTTTTAAACAAGATGACAGTTAAAATACTGTCTGCATTTACAAGAATCATGCTAGATGGGTGTAGCATCAGGCTAGCTTTAATTAAGTTCAAACATCTACTTACAATGGTGCCTATCAGGCCCAAAGCTCACTACAGTTAAGTAAAATATGTGATTAGCAATTACAATGGCATAACTGTTATAACTGTAAAACTGTATAGTGTATATTAGCTTTAACTCAAAGTTGATGTAAAAGTTCTTATATCACAGCCACCTGGTAAAACGTAAGTATGCTAAATAAGAAAGCACAGCTTGTTTACAAAAAGATACATTTTAGACTTTCATGAAGGGTGATTAATAAAGATGTCATGATAATGATAAGTTTGTGATTAACTGAGTAGCCCCAGCGTTTCACATTTTCATGCCACATTCAGCCCACAGGCATCGTTTACCTGCAGATTCTGTGATTCAGTGTTAAACTGTGTTAAATGAGTTCTGTTAAATTTTGTTCAGCAAAAACAGCATCATACAACACTGCTCCATGAATCATCTATCATTTTCTTTTTTTCTGGCAGGTCAGGTGCAGAAAAAAATTGTGTACAGTGATGAAATGTTCCTGCTATATAAAAAGCAAGGGTGCATTTCTACTGTTTAGTTTAATTTGTAAAAAAAAAACAAAAAAACACCAGTTAGCACATATGGAACAAACATTTCATAACCATCAGTGACAGTCTCATCACCTGCAAACTTTGAAGGATCAACCTAAAAGAAGCTAAACACAGTGCAACTTCAATAGATTTATTTTCATGTATTAAAAGATCAAAGCTGGCATCATCAGCACCACATAGACACATGCTGACTCCCACCCACCTTGAGACGGAGGCGTATTGTGTTGCAGTCCCTCAGTGGGTTCAGCTTCAGTGTCTCCCCCAGGTTGTTGCAGCTCGAGCTCTGCTGCTGGAGCTCGCAGCACACACATACTCCATCGCTGTCAAACTTGAGCTGTGGGGGAGGAGGGGGGAACATACATCCACACTCATGCATGCACGCCACGTGCACAGAAACACACACACACACACGCACGCACACACACACACACACACACACACACACACACACACACACACACACACACACACACACACACACAGACATGCACCGATCAGACCTGAGCTCAGTGTCAGTAAGTACTATCCTTACACCCAGTTTAAGTTGTAAACTAGTAGTAAAGATAAAGAAATTGGATACTAAATACTGACTTAAATATGATTCTGATGATGAGAAAGGCTTCAGCACATGGCTGATGAAAAGTGCTCAACAAAAGCAGAGCAGCTGAGAAATAGGAGGAGCTCCAGGGAGGGATGGAGATAGAGCATACCTCTGCTAAGTGTCCCAGATTGGGAGAAAGCAGGACATGAACCCAACAAGTATGGGTTAATTACATTGGGGAGAGGAGATGAGAAACGTTAACGCTTCAGTCACGAACAAGAAGGGACCTCTGGGGAGATGCAGGAAAGCGGTGAAGTTGATGTACTCTGCTGGTCCTACATCTGAAAACAGAAAAGCTGCTTCTTATGTGAAGGTTCTGGGGTTAGTGGGTTGAGTGCTGGATGAATCACAAGGGGATTCTTCTGCTGTGACTATGATAGGTACACCTGGCAATAAAAAATTCAGCTCAAAAAGTTTGGCTTAGCATAATGAAAATGTGAGGACTGTTCACACACTAGCTCTGATCAGCAGCTCCAAGAGCAATAAGCCTAGCACACTTATCTTGAAGGGAGCCAGATGCTCTTCAATGCCACTTTTAAAAGCAGTCACGGAAGTGAAGTGAGAAAGCATTTATGATTTGGGAACCACTTTAAACCACTTTTACACTGGTAAGTTCCACTCATCCTGTGAAAACAGCCATATCGGGTCATTTATAGCTCAGTGGAAACTCTATCATGTTTCAAAAACAGCTGCACAAGTGAACAGGTTCTGTTGACTTTTGCTTGAAAACTAAAAAATTGTAAGAGGTGACCTGTGTTCAGGTTTGGTTTACAAGTTTGGAAAAACAGGGGCATTAACAATAAAAAGAACAAACAAATGGATGCAACTACACAAATCTTAAAAGCCTGCCTCTGCTCTGTGCTTGTTTCTTCTGTGGGTTATAGTTCAGAATACATTGGCCTCTGCTGCTTTGTTTTTGTTTGTTGTGTGTTACCAAATCACTGCTTGGTCTTAGCTGTTTCTCTGTGTTTTTTCTGTCTTGGTTTCTGACACAGATTGACGCGTTAATGACGAGGCATTTGTCACTAATTACTTCAGTTCACTTCAGCTCAGTTCACTTAATGTTTGATGTTGACTCAGTTCTACAGTCTGAGGACTAAAGTGCTGCCTGCCAGCAGGCCACATACCCACACTCATGAATTTATACATTACCAACAGGTCTTTTACAATCTGGCTTCATTTCTACTGGTTTCAATGTTCATCCCAACAGGAAAACTAAAACTGTCTGACACGTCTACGTGACTTCACATCTTTCAGCTTCATGATCTCCATCTTTGGCAGCATCAACCCTCTGAACCCAAGTCTGTTTTTGCAGGCCCTCTATAATACATATGAATGCTTGGAATGATGGAAATACAATTGACAGATATCTGGGGTTGAATGGTTCATTGAGCATACAGCAAAAAGATATTTTGTGATCCAGGAATAATCATGTTGACACAGCCACAGTTATGTCTAATAATAACTTACTGGTGCAAAAGCTTGTCTTACATTTGTTTGATTTTGTGTTGCCTGGGTCCTCTTCTGTAATGTTTTTATTGCATTGGTGCACATTTGCAACATGAAAGTCAAATAAACAGATATTACACACAGCACAAAGGTGTCCAGTTACTGTCAAGTTATATGAGCTATTCTATGAATTATCTCCCCAAATTGCATCTTAAGTAAGTAAAAGACAAACCCACCATGACATCAACCATCATTTGTGAATTACCATTGTAAGCTTGAATTTCACTATTTTAGCTTTCACCATGTTGTTTGTTTGAGGCCTGAAGTAACCATATTTTGGAAAGAGAGTACAAAACCATTGTCGACCCCATCTCATCTTTCTTTCAATGATACAATCATCAACAAAATTAACATCATGCTGTGTTGATCAGGACCTGAATTAGACACTGAGACCTGAAATTTATAGGGAACATTATGTCAGGTCATAAATCAAGCAGGAAGACATTATTGGAAACCTGTGGCGTCGCCCTCTGTTGTCATTAGAGAGAATGCAGGTTGTAAATACATCAACATTGGCTTCACTTTTCAGACCCCCGGGCTACATCCTTGTCATAAACACACGCACACACACACAAATATATATTTTATACATGTGTGTATGTGTGAGACTTGTCACATGGTTGCATCAGTCAGGTTAAACTTTTGATTCAGTCACTCTGCAGCTATGTGAGCGAGACAAAGGAAACGTGTACAAACTTAAAAAATAAGCGTGTCGATACAGACATCTTTCCTGTCAGCGCTTTGGGAGTATATAAGTGTATCATGCATGGGCTGAGGTCCAGTTGGTCTCACCAGCTGACAGTCCTCCAGAGAGTTAACCAGCTGAGCGTTCTGGCAGGAGAGGATGGAACCCGCCAGGTTTAACATCACACACACAGCTGAGAGCAGCATGAAGAACGTGATCTGTGACAGAGGGAGAGACAGGGAAAGAGAGAGAGAGAGGGGGGGGATTGACAACATGATGTCAAAATGTTGCAACTCTGTTTCACTTCTTACATCTTACATATATTGTTTGCGAAAGCAGTTGTTACACCGGAGGCACTCACTTTTAAATCTTTTCTGATACAGATTTAAAATTTGAACTGGTGTCAAGAGAAATCAATAACTTGGTTCTCTCCAGAGTCTAAAGGCAAAAGAAATCATAATTACAGAAAAGATTTTCACCCATCGACAGGAGATGACTAATTGACCTGCAGGGAAAGTTGTCAGTCTTCCTTAAAAACCTAAGCAATAATAATACAGCAACAAAAATCATATCATACTATAATGTTTTTCAGTTTCTCTATATGACAGCTACATGATGACAATTCAGAAACAAAAGCCTCAACATGGTAACATTTTTTAAGCTCCATGCAAATAAAGACAGCGGTGTGAGTCTAACATTCTCTTTATTCTTACAGACACCTCTGACCCCCTGTTCTTCAGGTCAAAGGCTCTTCTTTAATCCAAGCTGGTGGACATCAATTCTGTTTGTTGAAATAAAGCTTTCATTTCTTCTTTAAATGACAGTTCAAGAGTACAGAAAGAGTTTGTAAATTGACAAAATGCCTCCCATGTCCAGAAAATGACAAACTGGGCAAAGTGGTATTTTCTAAACTGACCTCACAGGTTCAAGATTGATCCATTCATCACTGATCTTCAAAGTTTGCATTTACAGAGAGTAACCCTGGAACAGTGTTGGTGGAGGACGTAAAGGGCACCGGCAGGAGGAGTTTGACGCATATAAAGGTTGTCAATAACACACATACACAGATGGAGGGGAGGAGAGAGGCATGGGGGGAGGGGCAGGGAGAAACTGGAGGTGGCATGTAATAAACAGATGGAGTGATAAGTTTAAGTGCTTTCCACCACGGTGGAAAATTGAAAGATTGAGGAGGCTGATGAGCAAACTTGAGGAGAAATGTTTTAATGGCAAAAAGTCAAATCAGATGGACTAAAGAAAAGCTCTGGCTACAAAGTGGAAAAAGGGGCAAAGATAGTCATTTGACGGCGATGAAGAGGAACCAGACAGAGACACAGAACAAGACTCTGTAGTCCCATGGTGCATTGTGCTGATGATGTGTAGATCTGATTAATCAGCATATCATTTGAATGTGATATCAGCTGTCTGCTGCTCTTGTAGATCAGCTGCGTGAGAGTGTGAAATAACCTCAGAGACGAGTCCTCAGCTGTGCAGTGAATAATAAAAAGGTAACAGTGAAAACAGCAGCTCACGTGACAGGACTCATTTATACTCAGCATTAAAAACAAAGAAATATTTCTAATATGAAAATAATGTGCCAACACCTTTAGTCAAAATTTATGAGCTGACAAGATTTTTAACAATCACCTCATGATGTTTCTGGACATTTGATGTCTCAGCAGGAGAAAACTGATGCAATGAGAACATCTAATATACAAGATCCAGTTGATCTTTTGGTCTAAATCTCCGTGTGCTGTAACAAACCATACTGGAGCACTACAAATGTTGCTTTTGGCACCCCCTGTTGATAAAATGGTATCTACCTTTGCTGACATTGTCCTGCACATGTTCAAGTAGTGTTTTCTGGTATAAAATGTCTTTTATTGTTCCTAAACAGTAAAATGTATGACTCACTATGGTGTTTACTGTGGAAAGAGTAAAAACAAAGCTGTTTTGTTCAGCATACTACCCCCACATCCTCTGTGTTTACAGTCATTAAAAAATATTACATAGAATAGAACAGCATCTGCATTTTATAGCTTAATGAGACAATCTCACCCACCAGGACTTGTAGGTCTTAAGAAGGTTTGGGAGGGAGATTTGGAGGGGGGTAACTGAAGAGACGTGGAAGGATATTACAGGGTCATGGTATAAGATATCAAGGGAAATACAGACCAGACTAATTATGTACAAAATTATTCATAGATGTTATTGGACCCCATGTAAGATGGCCAAACTAAAATTGCGGGACTCAGATTTATGTTGGAGATGCCATAGGAGTAAAGGCACTCTCTTACACATGCTTAATTATTGTCAGTGAACCCAGAATTTATGGAAGAATATAATCGGATTCATCAACATTGGGTGCAAAATTTGTGCAAAACCCTGCACTTTGTATTTTAGGAATAGGTATGAAGGGGGAGGGGCTATCAGCTCAGCAGACCCTGTGGTGTAGGCTGGCCCTCTCCACAGGGTGCAGAACCGTACTTAGACACTGGAAAACTTATAATACTGTACCTTTTAGTGAGTGGTTGGGAGAAACAACTAAAATAGCCAATTATGAACAGTGTATCTTTAAAATTAATAACAGACTTATTATATTTCAGAAGACATGGGGACTCTTCATGGATGAAGTATTACACTGAAAAGAATAGGCTCAACGGATGGTAACGTGGGTTACTTTCATGATGATATACTAGACTTGTATCCTGGCAACATAAAGGAGGATTATTTCAAAGTAATGTAAGATATCTATACTGCTTTCAATGTTTTATTGTCTTAGCCTATGCCTCTTAAATTCTTCTTTTGCAAAGAGGAATTATATAACTCTTTACCCTGTGGGACACAATAGAGTCAACTCCACTTTGTTTCGATTTTGTCCACCTGTGTAACCCTTTCTTCATTTTGTTTTGATTTTTTGTTTGTTTGTTTTATTCAATATACCAGTTTATAGTTATGGACATTACTGTCTCTTGGTTTTCAGATTGTTCAAGTTGTGTTGTTGTGGTAAAAATGGAAAAAATAATAAAAAGTGAATTACAAAAAAAAAAATTACATAGAAACATTTGCTTTTGTTCTTTATGTTTATAGCTCATAAAGAGGCATCCTTTTTTTATTATTTTTAATGGATGCACATGGTTTTAAGTGCAGACTTAAAGGGTGTTCCAGTCTTCTTCAAACAATGAGCATCAAACAAACAAATAAAGCATTACTAACATAACTGTCACTTTTGTTATTTTCTGTTATGTAGATTGAATTTGCATAAGAAAGCGGGACCAAAGGGCCCTACAGGGACTATGGTAGATCATCAAGACAGAGCGGTGATTTCATTTTATTGATTAAATGCTGTATGTAACAGATGTTACTGATTATACGTCAACTGTAATAAAGGTTGGGAGCATCAGTGTGCAGGTTTCTCAGCAGAACTTAAAGGAAACTGCAGGATGAGCTGGTTTTATTTCACGCTGAATTTTGTTTGTTTTAATCACATCAATGGGTTTTGGATTCATGGAAACACAAGTGTGACATATCACCAATACTATTTTTTTTTCTTTTGAAAGTTCAACACACTTTGACAGGTTAAAAAGGCATTGGAATATTTACTTTCAATGGTAAAAATGAGAGATCTAAGGGTGAGTTTGGTGCTGTGAAAGAAAACATTCACAACTCTTCCCCTGTCATCCACTGAACATCCAGATTGACTTATATCATATTGATTTAGCGATAAAGAAGAAGTTAATGTGTTGGAGTGCTGTGCTGCAGAAAACAACAAACAGAAAGCCTTTTCATTAATTCAGCGGGGAGTGCAGGAGCGTTTAACAGGAACGATGCCCTGACAGTAACTATCACAGTGATTATATTGTAAAGCACAAACCAGTGATGGTAAAAGCTCCCTCCCTGACACTAAGGCTATAAGTTTTACTTTAATGAAACCCCTCTGGGTTCTGCTTGATGTGGGCTGTACCAGTCGTAAACAATGCTGTGCCTCAGACAATGACTCTTTTTTATCAAAGCTCAAGAGAGTGCTGGAGTATGCAGCTGGTATTTAGATTTTTTTAGTGTGCATTTACATAAATCTCCCACTCAGGCTTTATCGTAAATCTGCAGCTATTATTAAAAGCACACTAGCATGAAACAACAAAGCTGAAGCCTCCACTACTGACTAAGTCATGTTTTTATGAACCAATAATAGAATAAAAAAAACAACCCATCCCTCTGCTATCAGAACAGTCATCTCCAGCCCTGTAAGCGTCACCTTTGCATCATGCTTTCTTTCTTTCTTTCTCTGTTGAGCTGATTGTCATGCCTGGCCCTGCACCAAAGCCATCTCATTACCATGTATGATCATATAGCACCATTTAGCAGCCAGTCATTAATTACTGCTGAGCTGCCCTCTGCATGTCGAAGAGGAAAAACACAGACACACACAAAAAGCCACGCACACGCCACACGCTCACTCGCTGTAACAGGAGAGGCAGATTTACGCTGTGTGTCATCACCACATCGTTTAGCACTCGCTGCAGAGGACAACGCAGCACAATACAATCAGCATTCATCTCCATGACACACACTCATAGATCACAATGAGACCTGAAGTTCAGGTGTATCACTGTAATTCTCCATAACTGTCACCGAGGGGAGGATCGTTTGGCTTCGCTGTGCCTCTCCCTCTCTGTCATGCTGCTGAATTCTTCAAGCTGCAGAGGAAAAGGATGAAGTTTCAGCCAGCAAGTGTTTTGTTCTTTAGGGGGGAAAATTTTGGAATACGTCAAACAAGCAGCACTGTGGGCCCTTTTTTCATGTATCAGAGAGCACATTTTGAAATAACTGGCATCAGCCAATGTTGAGACTCATTAGGCATCACAGTCAGTGTGGCTGCTGTCAAGTTATATCAGCACTTTCTCTCTATGTCCATTCCACATTCTGCATTTTGCTATAAATTTCCTCAGTCAGTGTCATTTAAAAAAAAAAAATTATCATGTTCTTCGGATCTTATATGTCTCTGTCATGATGTGTAGAATAATGCAGTTTAACATTACATCAGATATGAGAATCAGTCATGTTTTGTAATTTATGCAACTCAATGTGTTTTTTTATTTCAAAAATTAATTAAAAGCTCATCTTAAGCATGTTGCAGGCTAAATAACCATGTATGCCATCTGTTGACAACTTTTTTTCCTTCTGTGACTGATTTGCAAGTAGTAATCTGGTTGCAAACACCACACAGGATCCAAAGTATTTTGTCTTGAAACATTTGTTGGAGCTTGAGGTATCACTGCATGAAAAACAGCCACTGAACAGCTCTGATCAACCTGTTTCCTTCTTTCATTATTATTTTTTTGTAACTTTTCGGACGAGCCAGCTTCTGTTTCCTCTCTTTGTGCAACAGGAAGCTAAGTGGCTGCTGGTTATAAAACAAACTTGCTGTAACAGTTAACAGTAAATTTCTGTACATATGTTTTAACGCTTCCCCTTCAGTACAAGGTGTCCTAACAAACCCGTCAGCAGGTACAGCTGAGTATAGCTGCTTACACGTGTTATTCACACACATCTCTCCTTTAGTGAATCCCTGCCTGTCTGTCTGTGCTGACACCACCCCCAACCAAAAACAAAACAAGCTCATTCATCACCTCTGTGTGTTTGTGTGGAGCAGGAGTCACAGATAAGATAAAAATCTCAGTCAGGGAAACTCCTTGATACAGAAGCAAACATTGAAAGACTTTTTGTTTGTTTATTTGTTTTGACCAACTAATGAGAATAAAAGCCAGTGAATGTCATTTAAATAATTTACTTAAAGTTCCTGGAGGATATTTCTATTGGTTATTAAATCAACTGAAATTATCAATAAGGTCCCTGTAAAATCTGAAAAAGCAAATAGGATGATTACCAAAAGATTCATACTTTATCTAATTTTGACTTTTAATGCCAGAAACTGCTGAGAGTGACTGGTGTCAAATGAGTGGATCACAGCACACCGTAGATAGGAATGCCCTTTTTTCTAACATTTCAAAAGCAAATATTCACGATGAGTGATACATCTGTAAATATTATCATCAGAACTTTGTTTAACATGTATTTAACGTGTAAACTGCGTTTAAGTTTTGTTTCTGCGTCTTATATTTGATCTATTTTCTATTTTCTGTTACTTTTCAAAGACCATTACTATGTAAAAACACTAAATGTGCACATTCAGTTGGAACTTCTTTTTCATATATTGTTTCTATGTTATGTGTGAGAAAAAGTCATGTTATTATTCCACCAAATTAAACATTCACAGTATTGAAGGCACAGACCTGTGTCCATGTCTTGAAGAGACGAATTTGAAGAATAAGATCCCACACCAGAAGGCCGATTCACCTTGATAATTAGAATGATGAATTTATAAACAGTGGGCCAACAACAGGCAGATGTATGAGCCTCCATGACAAGACTTGATGTGCTTTTACCCTTTCAAAGGACCTCTGCTCAAAGTATCAAAGATGGGGCATTTTGGGTGTTTTTATTATGACAGAGGAATTTGCAAAACTGTTAGCATCCCTTGAATGCAGCACAAATTAGTATTTAGTCTGCAACAGCACTGCGACACAAGGCTGTTTGTTTTCAATTATCCCAGACCCACAAGAGGCGGATGCAATGTCGCTTTGTTTTTGCTTCTGCTCAGCAGATCACAAATCCTCTGATTCAGTTTCCCTCTGACACTGTACATCAATCCTCAAAGCTCTGCAGGGCTCAAACATCTGTGAACGAGAGACTCTTAAAGGACAGAAAGAGATCTTAATTGAATACTGATTAAGAGGAAACAGGGTCAGATATTTGCATTAGGAGTTTCCTCATTTATTCTGCTATTTGAACTGATGCAGAAACGTGTAAACCACACATCACCCAGTGGCTAAGACACAATCAGTAAAGACAACAATGCCTTTCACGAGCTGTCTCTCCTGTTGACTTTGTAAACAAACTGTGGAAGCTGCAGCAGCTGCTTCTCATTGGCTCCCCTCGCTGTCTGAGGTAACTCTCCACCTTTCTGCCCCCTGCCACCTCCGAGGGCCCTGGTGTACTGATATTTCTGTACATGTGTGTGTGCATGTCTGTTGAGACAACATCACAGGGATTAGCGGCGAAATGAGTTGAGTGACCCCAGGTTCAGTGGCGGTCAAAATAAACAGTGAAGGTGTTGATACTGACTCTCAGCAGCAGAACCCGGGGGACATTGCACTAAACCAGATGTAACGACTTCCACAGACCCCAAATCCAACTGAGGCAAAGCTTCAATGATCCCTCCAAATCCTCTGCACTTTCTTTCGAGATGCTTAGAAACATGTTCATTTACAAGAGCTAGATCATACTTGTTAAATATTGATAAGAAGTTAGTTTGGACAAGTGAGAACTGTAAGCAAAACATCAAATTCACGCAGCATACAGATCTTCATATTTTCTGCACTCTGCAGCATTTTAAATGGCTATCGCTTGCTTAGGTTGATGCATTTCCTGTTAAACCAGACATCAGGTTTATGGAGGGCATGATGGAGTCACAGTGAGGTATTTCAAGTGTAACAGTCTCGCCTACTTTCAGAATGATGGCATTGACAGACATGTCTTCATCGATTTTCCTCTTGGTTTTATTCAGTTTTTGCAGGAGGCCAGTGAAGAGCATCAAATGTTTATCTATTCCTTTTAGCAGCTGACTGTAAGAAAAAATACATTACAGACTTCTCCTCCTGTCGGCTTTGATGTGCAGTCATGTTGACAACACGTCAGACTGCATCTCCACAGGCTGTGATGGATTAGTTCCTGTGGTTAGAGACATCATGTGGACACAACAAACACCCTTTATTTGCAGATGAGATGTCAGACCCACATTAAGTGTGCTCGATTATATCTTACACATGAAAGTCAGTTTTTTGAAATTATTTTTTGTTTGTACGGAACAGAAACAATGAAACATAACAATTATTATTAAATTTAACCATATGTTTTTCAATGCCGCTTATTTTCATATTAATAACCGCCCTCTGCACAAGACGACTCTTTACAGCTAATCAAACTAGAGATGTTTTGATACCATTTTTTCCCTCCTGATACCGATTCCAATACTTGTGCTGTGGGTATCAGCTGATACCGAGTACCAATCCAACACCAGTATGTTATAAAAAAATAATATCATACCACGCCTGCATGACTGTGATATGATCATTATTGTGGTAAGGCCTGGATCAGGTTAAGCCCTTTGTAAAACATTAATAAATACGGCTAATTCAAGCCATTTATTTTAAAATCTATTTTTAGATAGAACAGTATAAAAAACATTAGTACAATGCATTTTGACTAAATAAATTACGAATAATTACTGGAAAAAATTTAAAGTGAAGCCACAATATCTTTAATTAAAAAAAGCATTTTAATAGAACAGTATAAAACCAGTGGGGCTACATCAACTTAGATAATTAATTCTATGAGTATATATTTTTGAGATTACAGCGCAGAGTTTAATGGAGCTAAGATTACTAATTTAATAAATCATGAGGTGGTATCAGATCAGTGCCTGGACTCCATTAGTCACGATACAGATGCTAGCATTTTCAGAGCAATTCTGAATCAAACAGGAAGTAGCTCGGTGTAAAAGGGAAGTAGTAGTGTTGAGTTTAGTCTGAGGGTAGAGTAGTTCATTTAGGTGCCAGAAGCTCACATGTATTGATTAAACACACCATGAAAGACAGTATCACCCTGAGGTTCAGAAGCTGATTAACCTCCACTTCTCAACATTTTAATCAACCACTGACCTCTAAAGAGCTAAAACAAGGAGGCTCTGCCTTCTTTGCTCCCCCGTCGGCTCCTGGTGGGAGGGGCAGCTGTAATGAGACGTGCCTATAATGAACCTGGTCCCTGCAGACTCCCACACCACCCTCAAGTACAACTATTTAAACGTGCCGCTGTATATACTAAAACCCGGAAGGAATCATCCTGTACACAACCAAAAAGTGCACAAAGTACACAAACAATTGATACATCAAAATGCTTTTAAACTTCCCTTTCACTGCATGAAAAAAATGTGGTGAAAAATTAGTTAATGAACTCATTTTCAACCAACCAGAACTTCCAAAATCCTCCCATTAGCTCAAGGCAGGGTGTGTATTTTTTCTGTTCAATTAAACTTTGGTAATATCTCAATTATACCCCACTGTTTTCTAGGCACACTTGGAAAAAATTATGTTGTTTGAACACAGGCCTGAGTGTACATCCACAAAAAAAGGAGGAAAGGACAATGTATAGGTTATATTTTGCACTATAGGGATTCTGTTTCGTGTGATGACCCTCTCATTATATGTTATTCCTCTTTTCACCAAGATACCAACTAAAAATTTAAATGAGTCAGCTCCAAAAGTTTGTTTACATGTGCAGCTAAAAAAAATTATCCCTCAGATTGGTAGCGCCTCCATGTAGTTGGTATTCTTATCAGCCTACATGTCGAATACAGAACATAATTCTAATAAACATTTTCATTTACATTTAAAGTCTACACATCTGTGTTTTTCCGTTGTCTGTTGAAGCAGAAAATAGCAGCCCCTTAATAAGGTCCTCTTCCTCACGTCTTTTCTACCACTCGTGCAGCACCACCAAAGTCCAAGCCTAATGGTTGATTTATGTCTGTTTTTCTTTCACACAGCTCTATGTGTATTAACATCCCTGAGATTGCTATTTCCCATGCTTTCCCCACTCCCATGTCTTCTTTTCTCTGCTGGTGACTAGTTAATCATCAACCACAAATCTTAAGTTCTGTGCGCTCCAAATAAAGTATAACTTGAGTATAACTGACATCCTCCATGTTGTTTACCAAGGCTATCTGTAACTGAAGTTTTTAGTTTTTTGTATGGGATTCAATATGATGTATGTGATCTGGTTTTGAATGTGTGTTTTGTTGAGGGGTGTGTGTTATGTCAGTTCCTAAACTCCACAAGCCAGATGTTCTTGCATATGCTTTGGCTCCACTAGTGCAATATATAAGCACCCATCAAGTCAGTATTTTTGTCTTTACACCTCTACAGCATAAAGTCTAACATAACTTCAGATGACAAACACACATAGAGGATGATTGTGTTCATCGGCTGGCTGTCCTGTCATGTTTTGCAGTAGAAAATAGAAAACATGAAAAATGATACGGGTGAATAATTCCAAACGCTGCTCTTCTTTTTTTAATATTCCACTTGGCTTGAGGTGCAGTTGTGCACCTTTTCTGTTAGCTGTGAAAGTATGCAGCATCTCAGTCATCGTGACAGAGAAATAATCAGTTAATGCAAAGCCATAAATCAGGTTACATCCCGCCAATCATTTAGGCTGGCAAATTGGGCCTAAAATTGTCTGGAGTATGGCAAGCCTCAGCTGGTTAACTAACATTCTCGGAATGCCTATTTGTATGCCAGCAGCAGCACCAGCAAGATCAATTTGCTCTGGCTTTCTGTCAAATATACTACATTTTTGGTTTTATCTTTTGTTTTCTGTCTTAAAAATAGTATTTAAAAAAAAATTAATTGAATAAAAACAATAACAGACTTATCAATTAACCTCAGTGTCTCTAAGTACTGAGGCTGAAAGTGGTCATAATAGCTGAAGGAAAGCAACGTGACCTGAGAATATGCGCGGAAACACCTCTGCTGCTGCTGTCGCCTGGATTATGCTGCTCTCGCTCCTCTGAGCCATCAGATAACGGGTCTATCTAATTCATATTCTAATTAATATGGAGCCAAACTTCCTGCCTCTCAGGGCCTTAGGGGACGACATCATTCATCGGGCATTATCTGAAGCCGAAAGGCTCCTGTTCACTCAGCCAACCATGCTCTTTCATAACCAGCCCTGGCTTCCTCTCACTCTGCTCCTCCTTTTGTCCGATCCCTTACCTGTCACTTCCTGTCTTTTCATACATAATAAGACCACCTGGAAGATGGGAAGAAAAGATCAAAGATGGAGACTATAGGTCTGTGTTTTTGTATGCTGAGACTAATAATGTGGTTTGAATGCACAGAAGACAGATCATAAGTAAAAAAGAGGCAGCAGGATTCAAAAAGCTTCCCTAAATTGCCTCCAGGGAGACATCTTTTAGTCTGTGCAAGAATCAGCAAAATGGATCATCAGGTTTTTTTTTTCCCCACAGTGTGGCTCAAACCGCATCTCCTATTGTTTCCTTTTATTCAAATCCATACAGCTCGGTTAATGTCAGTGCGTGAGTGGAATGAAATGAACTCAACTTCCTGACTGTGAAATGCAACGAAAACAAAATAAAAGGAGAGTATATTTGGAGCAGACATAGACAGCAATGAAATTTATTTAAGAGTGATTGTAGAAGAGCTGGAAAAGTGATATTAATTTTGCCTATATGCATGACTTTAATTTAAATGTTTGGAAGTTGGTAACAATCATTTTGTATTAATAGCTCTGTGGTTTGATAGTCACAAATAATCTGGAAATAAAGCTTGAAGAATGATTCATTTCTATTTCACACCCATACACTCAAAGCTTTTTTTTTGGTAGGAACACGTGTTCTTTCTTCTGTCTTCCAGGAAATTTCACAAGGAGGTAAGGAGGGCTTAGGAATTGTTGCACCATGCTGTCCTCCCCCACAGCGAAACCCACAACAGCTAACACAAGACCATATAAATAGTTTTATTATTTCAAAATAAGATGAGCACATTTGGCTAATGATCAAGTCTTGTCATACTTGCTTGTAAGAACCAGAATGACTGAAGAAATTTATAAAAAAAAAAAAGTCTTATTGTAGGCTGGAAACCCTGGGTATATGTTTTGTCCAAGCTGTAGTGCAGCACTGTAATCTTTTACAACCAGGATGGAAACAGGTACAGGTGACATCCATGGTTGGCGAGGTTTTGAATGTAAGATAAAAATCATCATATGCTGTTTCTGGCTCCACAAGCGTATAACTACTTCACTGGGGCAATGTGTAACCAGCACAAACATGTAAATGTTAACCTGCAAGGAGGACCATATTGGGGGTGCTAGCTCTGCTTATGTTAGGCCCACAAGAGAACAATTATTTGACCATGTTAACCCACAGATTCTGTAATCCTGTGTTTAAGGGTTGTGCTAAGTTTTGACAACTTTAAGGTTGTTTTCTTGCTTTATTTTCCAAGACAAATTTGAAATAATGCTTGAGAACCAAGCAGCACCCGGTTTAAAAACAAATGAAGCTGATGTGCTAAAAGTTGCAGTTCTCCGAGATTCTGCTTAAAGCTGGCTGCAGAAAGACTAGAAACCACACACCAGGCCAAAAAAACAGACTTTTTTGGCATTAAAAAACTATTTACAGCCTGGCTCAAAAAATGACTTGGGTCTTAATCACTGATCTTATTATCGGCACACACTGTACAGGGATGAGTTTTTTCTAACTAAGTGGTTTAGAGGATATTAAGATCACAGGTTTGTCCAATCAGAGGCGTAGCTCACGTCTGGTGCCCTATAGCTGTTAGTATGGAGGCTGAAAGCCCGCCTCATTTGCAATATGGCCCCCACGAATGATTGCCTTCATTACTCTGTATAAGGATCAGATGAGTGATGTTGCTGAGAATACGTCCATTAAACAGTTAGACCGTCCCTGGTTCCGACATGTGAGTTACCTAACAGGAACAAGCCATTTATGGTTTTTGTTGTTTTCCTGGGTCATAGTTTTGTGAGAACTGGTCATTCACTGAAGTGAACTGAAGTTTAGTTATGATTACTGTAGAATATTGGCAGGTCAAGGACGCTTAAAGACACTAGAAGCTACAGCTGAGATCTGTACATCTGAGGATAATGCCACTTTTTTGCTTGAAGCAGAAGTTTATGACTTTATATTGTAGGCCTTGTAACTTTTGAGTACATCCTGCATCTTCTTAGGCCAACAGGTTGGGGAAGATAAGGTCTTCTTTCGTGTCATGGGGATTTGATATGGTTGGGAAAGGTAAACTGTAAGTGGGAGAAATTTGGCTTGCAGTGTCAAAGCCACAACTGCAGTGCGCACACACACACACACACACACACAAACAAAATGAGGAGGAACAATGGAAAAAGCAAACAAGTGAAAAACAAATCCTGCGGCAATCCGCCCCCTTCTGAATTCCAGCTCAGGATCAAGAGGCAGTCGTCAAAACATTTAACTGAAGAAAAGCAGAAACGTCTGATAATCAGTGGAGCCACATAGCCTGAGGCTGAGTCACTTAGCTGACACAGTTCAGACACAAAAGTTAAACTACCAGGGAGGTCTGAGCGAGCAAGCCTCCCTCAGTGGGAATCTTCTTTAATCACCCTCCTCTTCCTCCTTTCAGCTGCTAAGAGAGAAGCAGGATATTACAGCAAAGGCTGTTCCCCTCAACTGAACGTGTTCTCTGCAGATCCACAGCATGACATGACAGAGGAGGTGATCTGAGGAGCAGTGGGAGATGGAGAGTGGCAGCGCTAATGCAAACTGACCAGAGGTGACGGGAAAGCTGAGAACAGAGGGAACACGCTCCGCAAGTATACACACAAACACACACACGCACACCCTTGTTCTCACTCTTCAAGCTTGCCTTGCATAAAGAGAAATAATGCACAGCCTTTATTGAGGCGGGCAGCAAAGGGGATTTAGAGGGACTGCTCTTCAACAGGAGCACCCAGGGTGAAGCCTCCACCTTGGCAGACTCCCACCTTGTTGAAGTGTCCCTGAGCAAGGCACTCGAATTCTGTGCACCAGGTTAACCCAGCTCACATTAAGAGCTGGTTCATTATGCAACGTTTTCTGCTGATTCTGTGATGTGATTGGATGGGAGCCACTCGACAGGAGCTCATAATCACAGAAAGGTACTTATGCCTAAGTACTTGAGCAGGGTGTCCTTCCTTTATTCACACTTAATTAACCAAATTAAATAAACTGCACTTGCCAAGCAGCATTCAGTGCAACAAAGAAACAAATCAGAATGGATTGTCTTGTCTGCAGAGGAACATCTAAATTGGAAGCTTCTGGACCTGTTAGGAATAAATTAGCCTCTTTTTCCAACATTTCTGTTACTATTAACAAAAACACACTTCGAAGATGACAAGATAAATAAATTCTAACACTTTCATGCAAAAATCCACATTGAGTTAAAATTAGTGTTCAAAGGGTTCTGAAAAGGTGCAAAATGATGTTGCTAAGCAACAGGGAATTTTTTGTTGTTGACCACAGTGCAAATAAGACTTATCAAAGCAAAACCCTAACTTCCTGTCTCTCTCCATTCCTGTGCTTACCGTCACATCACAGCAGTCACTGTCTCATGACAGAAAGCTCACTTTTAAAATTAATTTGCTCTTAAATTCACCAAAAAAGGAAAGAAAACATCAACCACACAGCTAAAGAGATAAAGTTGAGAGTAGATACAGTTGTAAATTATTCAACATTCAATACAAACTAAGTGTAACACGTTTTTTTTGCTATAAAAAAACAAACAAGAAAAATTAAAATATCTCAACATAACTAATTTTTGATTTCTCAACATGATCTTTTAAACATTCTTTTTCTGCAATGACATCGAATTTCAATACAAAACAGCACTTTTATTGATTATTGCCTTCTTCAAATCCAACCAGATAATTTTTTTGCTGTACAAGTCAGGTGACTGTGATGACCACTCTAGACCATTCCAGGACTTTTGAGACAAAGTCTTGGTGAACTCTGAAGTATGCTTTGGATCATTGTCCTGTTTAAAGCTCCAACATCACCCAAGCTTCATCTTCCCCACAGATGACAAGGTATTTTCCCTGAAAATTTCATAATATTCATTTGAATCCATATTACACTCAACATGTTGCAGGTTTCTAGTGCCAGAGGAGGCACAGCAGCCCCGGAGCATCAATGAACTGCCACCATGCTTCACTGTATGTGATGTTTTGTTTGAAGATATGCTTCAGTCTCAATTTTGTTTCATCGTCCCACAGAACAGAATCTCAAAACCTCTGTGTCTTATTTATCTGGTATGAGCTGTGGCTTTTGCTTGTGGTCAAGGAGGAATATTATGTCCCATATTTACAGTTTCTGCAGCTGTTTTATTAAAGATTACAATTATATATATACACCACATGGGAGAGAGTAAAGCATCTTCAAAGCTCAATTGAGGTGAAAACAGGAGGGGGTGGTGCCTTTAAGGATGCCTGTTTTTAATTTCCAATTTTGAACCTGAGTAGAAAAAACAAGAAACATTAAAAAAGGAAGGGGGAGCTTTTACCTAAAGATGTACTGGGAAACAAGTGGGTAGATATTTAAAACTCCCTAACCTTGTCTACTTGTGAATATACAGAAAAACACTCAATATCCATCAACACACTGAACATCAAGCTAGCTCTCATCCCAGGTCTCTTTTGCTCCTGGTCTGCTGCCAGCTCTCTAAAATAAAAGACCAGCACAGAAACACCAGCCATAAAAGTCATTCAGTCCTCTAGAGAACATCTAAACAGGAGATATCCTCTCTCAGAGCACTTTCAAGGTGTTTTTCTTTTTAAATAGTGCATAGTCACTGCAGATATTCCTCTCACCTCCAAAACCACCTACACTGGCTCAGCTCACACTTAGGCGAATGTCTGTCCGTCTGTCCGCCTGCCAGTCTGCCTGTCTGTCTGTCTGTCTGTCTGTCTGTCAGGTACATATATACTTCCTGTCTCTTTGTTTTCCTTTGCAGTTTCTGACAGGTGGTCCTGTGGGGCTATTCTCTGTTGGCAGTGGGCTACATCTCCCACATAAACCTCTCCATCTGGGTCAAGGCGGTGGATAACAGACCTCATGCTCACAGCACACAAACACAAAGGCAGATATGAAATTGTGTGTATATTTTGGATTCTGGTTCTGTGTCTATGAATGTGTGTATCTTGGTCTGAGTGGTTTTACGTCTTGGGGTGTACTGTATACCTCTGTTTGTGTTTTGCACTTGTGGCTCAACATGCACCGGTATTTGTAATAAAAAAATGTAAGCCTTGAGCAATAATAGGCACTTAACAGCTGCCTGATTACACAGAATGGGAGTCATTGCCAGCTTTTGGGCAGCTGTGCAACCAGAAAAAATCACATTTTACAGAGAGTGTAGATTCTCATTCATCTAGGTCATGGTTATTTTAAAGACGTTTCGCCTCTCATCCAAAAAGTTTATCAGAACTAATGTGAAAAGCTTAGTTGGCAAACACAACCCTGATGAAGCACCGATAGTTATTGATGTCCCAGTCAACTCTGTGGCTGTATGGAACTGTATTATATGTATTACCATATTTTTAGCCCAAGTGGAGCATGTAATACAGTATCCGCAAATATGTACATACACAGTTCATTTTCCAGCAAGTTCTTGCCACAAACAAAACAACAGAGACAGTTTGGCTTTGTCAGTGAGCGATAAAACAGCTTACAAAGGTACTCCTCTACTGGGTGTCCACAATAACACTAAACTGGACTGGTCTGACAATTCAAACATTTGTCAAGAAAGGATAAAGTAGACCTTTTCTGTTCAGGAGACTCGGGTATTTTGATGTGGAGAGGGCTCTTCTGAGGTCCTTCTCTAACTCTGTGGTGGCATCTTCTGAAATAGTCTGCTGGGACAGCGGCAGCTCTGCTGCTGACTGGAGGAGACTTAACAAACTGGTGAAGCAGGCCAGCTCAGTTCTGATCTGCCTTCTGGACCCTATGGAGGTAGTGGCCGACAGGAGAGTAATGGCCAAGCTGTCTTCTCTGATGAACAACATCTCACCTCTTGCAGGAGACTAACATCACTGGAAAACCTGTTCAGCAGGTTCCTTCATCCGCAGTGTCTTACCAAAAGATACCACTTTTCTTCCAGCTGTGATCTGATTTTACAATCACCAGTAATACTTTTACTCTGAAACCCTCTATCTTCTAAATATGCAAACTTGTGTTTGTAGTACTGGTATAGTACTGGTGAAATTTAAGAACTGTTCAGTATGTTCATATTTCATACTTGTATTTTGATTGTACATATTTTTTATAGTTAAATCAATCAGTTCATAATTATTTCTAGTTGCACTTCTTCACTCCTATCTTTATAAATTCTTATTTTAATTTTGTTTGTACTATACAGTCTTTTGCTACTTTAATTCTGTCACTCTATTTCACATTAAGACATAAATGTAAACATGCGATTTCCTTTTATATTCAGTTTCTCTCTCTTATTCCAAAAGATGTGCTCTGCTCAGATATTTATGTCCACCATATATTGACTAAGAGACATTAACTTACACTCAGTGATTCCAGCTTTCATTTCCCCATCCAGTATGAAGTACGCTGCTTCGTGTCTGCAGCTACCTTGACCGACTGCCAAAACTCTTAAAACTGAAGGTTTGTCTCCTGGAAGTGCAGAATAAAAGTAGTCTGGTGCTTTCATACACCGACATCCACGAATCCACAACAGATAACACTCTAAACTTAATTTTAACACTAGATAAACTATTGGGAACTATTGGGGATATGTTTATAAATAACATTTGCTAAATCTAATATAGATCAGAAGTTTGGAAACCCTATGATACTTCATGCCAGCCCTGGAAAAGTCTGTGACTCAGTTTGGCCGCTAAACATAAATTTGACTTGACACACAAACTTCAGGTGATTTAAAAGTGCTAAATAAGTGTCTTTACAAAGATAGACTGAGATATTCTATACCATCCCCACTCTTTTCCTTTTCCTGCAGCCCCACCTGACATTAAAGGTCACACGTCACAGAAAGAAAGCCCACTGGGTCTTCAAAGCAGTAGTAGCTGAAGTCATGCCGCAGTATCAACTCACTCAGCTGTGAAATATGGCTGACATGATTGTGTGCAAACCACAATTATGTCTGGAGTCCCTGACAAGTGACCACAGAGTATGAGCTGTTCAGTCAACTGTGAAAAATAAACTGGTGGACCCTCCCTCTAATGCCTCTATTTGCCCAAAACACAATCACTGCGATGTCACACACAGTTCTAGCTGTTTGCCACAGAAAGGGATTGGCACCAGGGTGACAGGAGGGAGAGCGGAGTGGAGCCTATTTGTGAAGCTTTACAATAGCTGAAAGAGAAGCTCGAGCGTCGTTCTGTATTGTGGTTTGAATCACTGCAGGGAATTTCTCTGCTTTGATTTCATTATTATTTCAAGCTTTCAGTTTGGCAGCTGAAAATTTGGGGTGGACAAGTACAACAAAGAACAGACAAGACGGTTGTTTTTCTCCAGAGATGTTTTGGCTGGTAAGTGACACATTGTGAACAAACTAACCTTGAAGTCTGATTTACGGATCACCATTGTCATCCCGACTTGAGTGATAAAATTATCAATACTCCAGCACCAGATGTTGATATTTTAACTATAGAAATTACAGTGTCCTGAACAGACTTCCTTGTCAGTTTGACTTATTTTGCTGCACTTTAGCACCTTTGACATGAATGACTGCACAAAGAAAGAAAGAAAGAAAGAAAGAAAGAAAGAAAGAAAGAAAGAAAGAAAGAAAGAAAGAAAGAAAGAAAGAATCGACATCAATCAGTTTAAAAGTTGTGTAAATTATCTTTTAAGATTTATGCAGCTACTTCCGTGTAAACATTGATTTTTTTCACTGGGTTTTGTGTTTCAGAGTGAAATCTTAAACATTTTTGTATAAACAGGGCCTTAACCATAGACTGTACACAAAGTAGAATAATTATCCCTGCATTCACATTCACAGCATGAGCCTACGACTTATTAAAAGAAACTCACTGTAAATAATTCACTGTGGGATCATTAAAATCAAAAGACAGCTAAACCACTTTAAAGTAAAAGCTGCGGTTTCTAATCATTGTGGTTTTGCTTTCTATTATCTGTTCATTAATAAAGGATTTAAAACTTGCCTTAGAGGGCATGAAAGCGGTTGTTGTCAAAACTTAAGAGAATCCTTGGTTTACGTTCACAAACGTCCGCACAAGAGAGGCTTTTATGATTCCACAGCTCTGTTGTTTCAAAGAGATTTCTCAGAGTCACAAACACATAATTGAGTGTGCTTTCACAGAAACACCAGAAGGAAATCAAAATGATTTAGGATTAAGGAGCCCAGCAATGTCAATCTGGGACTAAAACCTGGAGCCCAAAGCAATAAGTTAGGCCTCTTATAGATGAAGCAGATACAGGAAAAAAAACACAAACCAATCTCTGCTGGCCACAGAGCAAGAACTGAGGCTGCTAATGGGAATTTCACTCCTACTTAAAAGGATTAATACGTCCATTTAGGTCTGAATGAAATATACTCAATAATTCAGGGGAAATATGGGATGGAAAGAAATACCATCCCCGTCAGCTCTGCTCTGATGCACAGACTTTTATTCATTTCATTAATTGAAAGATAAAAAATGGAAATCACAATTTGCGATACTGATTTTTTGTTGGTGTGCTGTTGGACTGTTTATCTTTATTGCTTCAGAGTAGAGAGGCTAGTTTCCTCAATGCAATCAGTCAGTGAGCCCTCTCTCTCTCTCTCTCTCTCTCTCTCTCTCTCTCTGCCAGCACATTCAACCCCAACAGTAATATTTACAGCTGGCCGGGGTCGCGGGCTGTCACATAGAACACCTCATAAAGCCTTTCCCCAACGTCCTGGTGGCCCTGCTGCAGTTATGTGATCGTAATGGAAAGTCCAAGATTATGACAAGTGTGTGTGTGTGTGTGTGTGTGTGTGTGTGTGTGTGTGTGTGTGTGTGTGTGTGTGATTTGATTTGTGTGCATCTTTTGCCGCACATTTGGGGACCAGTGTTAAAATCAAAAGGATGCTGCTACCCTCTTGACTGTACAAAACCACAAGCTGTGTGTGTGTGTGTGTGTGTGTGTGTGTGTGTGTGTGTGTGTGTGTGTGTGTGCGTGTGTGCGTGTGTGTGTGCGTGTGCGTGCGTGTGTGTGTGAGTGCCTGACTCTGATTTATCCCTTGGAAATCTTCAGCCATCCACCTGTCATGAAAAGGTTTCTGTAAATCCTACACAATCCATCTGTGGTTGAAACAGGACGTACATGCACACACCTTAACTACAGTATGTCCTGAATCTTGCAGGATTTCTTCATGGTCAAATCATAAAATCACATTTTCAAGGAAATACCAAAAACAATAATTTCTGCACAGTTTCTATTCATATACCTCCATATTCAAATTTTTGTTTGGCATTGTTTAAAAACCATGAATGGAGCATGGACACTAACCATGGAGCACAACATGTACAGAGACAATAATGACATTGACCACCTGTGAGAAAGAAGACATGCTTCTACTTTACTTTCTTTGTCCTGGCCAAGAGGATGCTTTGAAAAATAACTAACACACTCTTCTCTGTGAATTATGCACCCAATGCTGCAACAAGTTCATCATCAGAGGTCACACTTCATCTTAATTCTGACCCTTTTTCATGATTCTTGAACACTTGGCAATGAGCTCTCTGTCAGTCGAATAATTGGAATAGCTTGCATGTAAAATCTCTGTGGTAGTTCAATCTAAAATAAAGTATCCTTTTTTTTCATATGCTCCATTTTTTCACAGTGATCTGTGTTATTTTAATAATAACTTCAGAGAGATGGAAATCTATGAATCGAAGTGAAGTTGTAGGACTGACAGAAAGATAATGGAAAGGTACAGTGCTGCAGTGAATGTGATCTTTCTAATAATTCCCAGTTTTCTGCTATAAATCACACTGTTCATTATTAGATAGCTGTTTTCTTTCTCCATTATTCAAACATATATCATCCTCATTCTTTGTCTCAGTGAGTCAAAAATTCAAGCATTATTTGGGGATGTCAAACATTTAAATCAAAGCTGTTAGTCTTTATGCACAACTTTCGGCCCCAGGGTCGCCTTTGTGTCTTACAGGCTGTCACCTGATATGCTGAGGCAATGTCAGGTTGTCAAATCATTTTCTATCTCTTATGAACCTTTATGTCAAAAAAAAATGTAATGCCTTTAGTACTTTAAGTAGTTTTTAAATGACTGGATCGTGTGCAAATCACGTAGATTGTGTTACTCTTCTGCTGAGTACACGTGCATGCTTTGGTTCATTAAAAGGTGTAAATGAAAAACGAGGGGCCTGTAAGTAAAGCATGTGCAGTATAGATGTGTAGTAGAAGATAGCTTCAAAAACTTTAATAAATGGAGTAGAAATTTAGGAGTGGCAGAACAGAATAGGATGACAGCCTCTAATCTCTACAGATCAAACATGATTGATTGTTTTCAGAGCACCAGGCCCCGAGCAGGCAGGAGAGGGATGAGAATATCCCTCGGTTTAGGCCAGAAACATGCTCGGTTTCAACCTGCCACTCTAAAGGTCAGCGAATGCATCGCTGAATCACAACATTCAGAGGAGACTAGCTATGAGGAGATTTGCTCTCTTGGGAGTTTTTTTATAAAAGAAGCATTGGTCATAGTTTTTTTTTTTCAATAATTGAAGTGTCTGTAAACAGTTGCTGTTGTAAAGGTTGCTTAGATTAGAGCTCTCTTGGGAAGCTATAACAGTCTAGAATGTCTACTGAAACAATGAGAAGAGGCCAGCACTTGGAAGAGATTTTCTAGACAGGGATGCCACTCAATTGTCTCAGGACATTCATTTTGGGTCAAGTACTACCTGAAATCAGCTAAAGTGATTAATGCTTTATGGAGTAGGACAACAACAGCGATAAACTTGAATTAATGTTCTCACAGTTTATGGAAAATTAAAATATTCAAGTCAGAGGAGGAAAACATTTTTAAACACGTTTTACAATCTCTTCAATGATCTGTTCACAGCACTTGAATCATATCACATGAGCATAGTCTTTCACCCAACAAAATCCCAGTAACCTCAAACAGAGTCCTGATTTTTCAAAGATTTTCCGCTCCACTAAAAGGCATTTTAAAGGGTGACTAAACTCCAGAGTTCCAGCTTGATTGTATCTCAAAAGGTGCCTTTAGAGTGCCACCAACATTCAATACTGACAGGGTAATTTTCTAACAGCACAGCACACAGAAGCAGTCGCATACCTTGAAGAAAATACATTATGTTATACATTTCACACAATGACACAGTGCACAATAACAAACCCTTTGATCTCCATACATTTTAGTAAAAGAAGTCAACGTGAAACCATACAAAAGTTGCTGAGGTACCTGACTAACAGATTGTTCACGTTTCCAGTAGAGCCACAAGGCTAGTCCTGCTGAAAAATGCATTTCCAACATCTTATTGCAAAATAACTTTAGCTAGTAAACCATCGTAACAGAAACTCTTACTCTTTCTTTGCTCTATTTTTAATCAACACGGATGAAATTCTGACAGCCGAAACATGATCCTATCAAGATAAGGCTGAAAGAGTCCACATAAATAGTCAGTGGTGCAGGAAAGCACTCTGTGACATTCAGTCCACGGTTCACCTTCACAGCCCTACTCCGGTCCTTTACCCTGTCACCCAAGGACAACTTGTTCTTTCATCCCTGTGGAAACATGAATGTAAAGTAGCTGCACATGTTTGACTCACTCTCTGTCTGACACATCACAAGTGCACTGACTGTTTCACCTCTGACTGCTCTGCGTCTCCATTATTAAAATCTCTCCAGGCCACGCTTCAATCCAGAGGCGTATGAGATCAGGACATGTCAATGCTGATTTTCTCTTTATGAATGACGATCCATATAAACTGAAGTCTGAGATTTTGAGACTAAAACTGGGTCTACATACAAATTAATACATCAATATTTTAAGACATCTACTCAATTTCTGTCTGCTGAAAGTTGGAGAAGACCAAAAACATTCATGTCTGCGCACATCTGGATCAAGACACAAAAACAGCAGGCTGAAACCATGGAAATGCACAGAGTATAAATTCACACTGAATCTAGGTATATAGAGGTATGTTGTATGTGTGTACAAACCTGGTAAGCAAACCAAAAGCATCAGTAGTTTCTGAGATTCTCCATCTTGTTTTCCAGCAGGACAAACACAGATTTCCTGCCCTCTCACTCTCTTTCTCTAAACACATAATCCATCACAGCCACAAATGGCACAGCACTGCAGGTAGTCTTGTCTTTTCTCCAGCCTCTGAATGATGCAGAGTAAATCCACCCAGGTGATAGTGCAGCAAACTTGGCTGGATAAAAACTACAATGTTTATGAGTTATTTTAGATAAGGTGAGAAGTGAAGGTTTCCCCCGTCCTCCACAAAGTGTGATTCCATATTCAGAGCATCTTTAAAGTGTGGAGAAAAGTTACGGTTAGACAGAGTGTTAAGATACTCCTCACATATAGTTCCCACAATAAAATAGTGCACCTGTTTTTTCCACTCCAAATATAAAACATATATATATATATAAAAAACCATCTTGACATCCAAAAGCCACATGAGGTGTCATCCACTGACTTGACTGATGAGTGAGAAGCAAACATTAAACACAAAGTTTCCCTTTCTACAACCCATCTCACCTATTTTCTTTACAACTCTTTAAAATTTCAGCCCAAGTACTAAAATCAACATATAACACACTCAACATACTGTATATAAAGTTAAACACATAATCCAGATTAAAATCAACAGATGGTTTTGCAAAATAAAGAACTGGTGGATTAAAAACCAGTGAAAATGTGCAAATTAAGACCTAAATGGCTTTCCAATCCTTGAGTAGTGCTTACAGCAGCATCAGCCACTTCTTAGCAATGGCGTAGAGTCAACACAGATGTATGAATCTGGTTTTAGTTCCAAGGCTATCTTTTTAGCTTTGAATGTTTTGAAGAGCAAATTCTAAAACCGTCCAGATCATAAATTTATTCTTTCTCAGCATCTTAAACTCCACTACCTAAAAGACTAATCCAGATCAGTCCGAAAAAAATAAAGTCTTTAATATCCAAACTTAAACCATCTGGAGAGAGTCCAGTTATTGGGATCACGATGCAGACCAGGGACACCCACAGTTCACAGATGGGTTGGTGTTGCATTGCCAAGCCTGAGAACCAGCCGGTGTATTAGTCACCTGCCAGTCATAACTGGGTTGATTCCAGAAATGGGAAAGCTTGACAGTGAGGAATAAACATAACATGCTACAGCAACAAAACCACACTAGACATTTGCTTTGAGGGGCCACAGACTGACGTCTCTGCATCCTTGCAGGAAAAGACTTCCAATAAATTAGTCCAGAAAGAAAGGTGCAAGGATTTCACTCTTTTAAAGCGCAGGACGTGTGACCAATTCTGGCTCACACCTCGAATGATGGGATATTTTCTTTGATACCCTTGAGCTGTAAAAGATTCAGATCTCTTTCTCTAGTTTAACGTTACACAAAGTAACAGAGAGGATAAGAATGTGAAGAAAGAGGAAGCTGAAATGTGCAGCAGGAAAGCAAGGTGATAAAACTAAAGGGAGCGAGACAAGTGATTTGCAGTTAGAGGTGGAGGTGGTGGCGATGGGGGGTACGGCAGCATAAATGAGATGAGATTATTTATGACAGTCAGGCAGCATGAAGTACGACTGGGGAGGTTTTTTTGTGCTGTAAGGACTAAAAGACTGAAAGATATGTGGACAGAGGTCATCACCCTTAGTCACATATAGTAACCATAATGCATCCGTGTTTCTTTCTGTGGAACAAAAGAGGAGGGAAAAACAGACACATTTAACCACGGGGAGAGCTGATTACAGCCTGAATTACACGACAGTCAGTTAAAGGTTTTCTGGCTCTATTACAGCTGAAAAATGTTTCCTGGAACTGTAGACAAGGAGAGACATTTCAATACTCTGATATAAAGCAACAACAAGGTCTCTCCTCCTCATAAACGTGATCTTTCCTTTTTCTTTCACAAGTTTGAATCTAATTTAAGTTTTCCTTTCTCTGTCTGTTGAGACATGTTTACGAGTGATTGTAAAAGCATTGTTGGTCAGGATGAGAAATACATTAGTAGAAGCAATATGCCTTATTTTCAAGGAAGAATTGTTTGCATGTTATTTGAACATTTTACAAGACACCCCCCCCAAACACACACACACACACACACACACACACACACACACACACACACACACACACACACACACACACACACACACACACACACACACACACACACCGTATATTCATGAAGAACACAAAAAAACCCACAAATAAAGCTCCCACTGATTTACTTTGAGGTACTTTTAAATGCAGCTTAAATTCAAAGTCATTCATCTTGTCTAGTTTATAGTATAGATGAAATCTAACCTGATATATAAAATATTAACAAATGTCTAGATCATTGCAAAGTATTTTGCAAATTGACACTTGCACATGAAATGTCTTAATGTTTTGGCTTCACAGCATGTAAATACTTGGCATTAGTTTTAAGATGCAGTCTATGGTTCATAAACAGAAAGAAGCATTGTGTTTATGGTTTGTTTTGTTTAGTCACCTGTAGTTTGGGAAACAGTTAATGAAATGATGTGAATTTGCAATGTTATTCAATCTTACTGGCAGCTATTTCATTAGAATGAACCCACAGAACAAGTACAAAAATGACTAAATGTAACATATGAGTCTTTTTTTTTAAATCAGCTTTTTCTGTTGAATAAAAATGACCCACAATCCTTCATGTCTTCATTAAACCATTTTTTTTGTTGTTGTCTCCAGTAAAAGACTTCAGCAGAAATTACACACTGTACATTTGTTCCCATAACTCTGAAACTAATTTAGAAAGCTTAAAATGTGTCAAGTACTGGCACAAATAAATTTCCTTACTAGGGTTTGGTTTTAAGATGATTCACCCCTGTAATTCTTAGAGGTTTGATAATATGCAACAAACACCTACAGCATATAATCTGAATTTGACAAAAATGCAACACCTAATGCTTAAATATGTATATCAATGCATGAAAAGGGATTTTGTAATAGAAAGTTTTCTGATAAATAAAGGAAAGTATGAGGGTAATTATAGGACAAGGAGAATTTAGTACTACATTAGAAATTGATGAGTTAAGTCACTTTAATTCAAGAAAGCAAATTTGCTTCTCTATCTCTGCTACAGTTTTTCTAGACCTGCATCCCAGATGTTAACACTTTAATTCATTCACTAAAATCAATCTCTTCATAAATCTAAAGAGCTCTTAGACCTGTTTGATAAATAACGCTCTCTGAGAAACATCCTGTGCTCTGAGTTCAGATAGTTTTATGAACACAGCACTGAACAGAGTAACAGATCAATCATTTTTTTGTTTGTTTGCTTGTGCAAGCAGAGAAAAGAAAAGTGGAAACTACAAAGACTTCTGACTGATTTTGGTCCTGTGGTTTCCAGGTCAGCTGTGGTGAAAACATGCACAACACTGCAGCTGTGATCCTGGGATTTCTAACACCCTGAACACGCTCCAAACCGTGTTTACTGACAGCTTTTCACTGCAGCTAAACCAGCTCCAGATAAATCCAAAAACTGGAATTATCAAAACCAAATACATCAGACATACCACACTGTGAAAGCTTTAAGACTATTCATTCATCTCAGGTTGATCACACACAGTGACTAATGAAGTCTGATGCTTTAACGTCATTTATATTCGTGTACAGCATGTCTGCATGAGAGAAACAAAGCATCTGTTTCAGTATGTAGGTACATGTCACATCTCCATCATCCCATCATCACAGCAAAGGCAGCCTCTTGGGTATTTCTGCTTTACTGCTTTGTTCAGAGTTGACATATTAGTAGATGAGTGTGGGCGTTCAGACACTTACCACAAGAGATAGCGGCCTCTTCCATGACACCACTCCAATCAGTCCAGAGAGCAGCACCTGGGAGAGGAGACGGATATGAGAGGTGAGTCATGCTGACAACAACATGGTAACAAAGACCGATATCTCAATCAGGGATCAAATAGAAATTCACAATTTCATGTTAATTTGTGAGTTTTTCTTTCAGTGTAAACATGTTATGGTATTTGAAAACTGTAAAAGAACTTCCTCCAGTGTCACTGAATTTGTAAAGATGTTCATGGTCCCCTAGAAGCTAATTCCGTTGCACAGTGAACATACTGTCTGCTTTACATTTGCGTGTGAGCATTAGTATAGAGCTCAAAGCATCACAAGTTTGCAAGAGTGTAGCTACGTACAGCCATGCTAGCATATCAGCTAACTAGCATCTTTTAGTTCTGTCCGATTGAGTTAAAGCGGAGACTAAATGCTTGAAGTGTTAAAGAAAATACAATCACTTTCATTCAACCCCTTATGTATTCAACATTTAAAGCACTAAACTAACTGTGGTATAATGCTGATAAAACAATTATTACTATCTTTTACCTCCAAATTAAGCATTTGGAAAATATTTCACATCTCGTCCACAGCTTGTGTGATCGTCCAACAACCGAAACTGCCAACTGATACACAAAACAGACTTTCATTTAGGATGTGTTTCAGCAGTGTCCCTTGCAAATACACTGAATAGAACACCATCCTCTACACGATGGGCTGAGTAATACATGGATCAGGTGGGAGTTGTCGCTCTTGCTTGGCAATTCTGCACCCATCTGTCATCAGATTTTTGTCTGTGTGTCGGTATGATGTGGATTTCTTTGTCAACAGAATCCTCATGTTGAGAGCCTCACTCTTACTTTGATGCCTGTCCTTAGCGAGTAGCTGGGAACAAATGAATGACATGATCTTTTTGTTTGAGGAGGTTCCAGAAAACTGAATGCAGATCTGTTCCTCTTTCCTAGACTTGGGAGGGATGTAAGCTTTTTTTTTTCTTTTTGTGTTTGTAGCATTATAACGGGGTTTATTCCACAAACTGCTGCTAGAGACTAACATAATACAAATTCTACTGAATCTTTAAGACTGCTTCATTCACAAATGTTATCTTCAGGATGGCAGTAAAATATTCTTCTTTCCAGGAATCTAATTTGGACTTTGGGTTAAATAGTAAAACTTTTATCCTTCAGTTTCCTAACAAAACGTTTAAACTAAGCATTCTGTAAGATCAAAGATCTGTACTGACTCCACATGCACACTGCACTTATGTGCTTTAACCAGATATTATTAGCTATTTACAAGTGTCTCTATTCTCTTAGATGCACCTATGGCAGATGACACAATAAAATGCCATTTGGGTTGGCATACAGCTTTTTATTGTTTAGTCGACTTAACATGTGCATGCTAAAGTAGCACCAGAAGGAATACTGGCAGACTAGCATACATGGCTAATGAAGATACCACTGGACACGGACACCACATTGAGAATGAGATTAAACAGACAGTGAAGACTGAAACTAAACAGTGAAGACGGCCAGATCAATCCCGGACCTTGTGGACCCTCGGGATCTGTTGGAGTAGGGGCTGACATGAGAATTACAGCCAAGCTGACATCTCTGATGGACCTTTTTTTCTAGTTGACATCTATTACATTATACTTTTTATATTCTTGGAACTTTTGCACTTTACACTTTGTTTGCTACTGTGACTCCCCAATTTCCCTTTAGGGATCAATAAAGTATTTTCTATTCTATTCTATTCTATTCTATTCTATTCTATACAAGCATCATAACATCAGCACGGCTTCATCTGTGTTGATACCCTCAGGCAAGCAACTAAATGTTTCTCTAGTTTGGCCCCTGCCCCTCATTGCCAGAACCAATCACTACATACATCCATCAGATTTCTACACCGCATATGATGTGAAAAGTCAAAGTGATAAACATGAAGATATTTTTGTTTAGAAATCACATACTCTCAAAATGACAGTATTGTTTGCGTCAGTACATGCCCACACAGAACATATGTTGATAACAATGAAGGTGCAAAGTCCATGTAGGTGGTGGATGGATGTGTAACAGAAACATTGGTGTCTAAACACAGGAAAACACTGTTTTACATTTACGTCTGACAGTCAGTGTAAGGGTTTATTTTTAATTTTGACAAAGACAGTCCTCATATCTTAATGCGATTAAACCAAAACCACCTTTATTTCTGAGTGTAGAGACAATATTTATGCACTTAAACTAGGGATGTGCATGTAAGTCGACTAAACAATAAAAAGTTGTCACCCTCTTTAGACTAAATTTTTATCAGCCAACTGTCACTAGTGGAAGCTTTGGCTAGTGACTACCGCCAAACAACCCTCTACAACCCAGATGTAAACAAGCACAGATGACATCTCAGTTAAATGAAGATAAAATTGTATTTAAGTTGTGTCTGCTTTTTCACTCATTCATAGCAATGCACATGAGGATGTTAAGAGGCAAGGAGAACTTAAGACTGGTGGTGCTAGCTCTGCTAACCATGGCTACATTCTGCAAACCAAATTACCAGGTTAAACTGCAGACCCTGTGATCTCATAGTCAGTCATGCAAAAGAAACTTTGCTCAATTTTGACAGTTTCCTGAGTGTTTTGCTACCTTTAAATCAGTTGGTAAATTGGAAGTTAAATTCAAACAGTTGCCTCAGAACATCCCATAACAAAATCTTATTCAACCTAATCTTAACCCTGTAAACTGGAAGAGTTATTCTGTAGATTTTGAAAGACACAAACCAATAATTTTCCACTTGTTGGAGCATTAAAAGAGAAAAACACTTGTTTGTCATTTTCAGGCAGTCATGGACAGTCAATTTTTTTGTTTATCATTGAAAACTTCGACATCTAATGTTTCTATTGTGTTGACTTCATCAGGCCATATCTCTGGACTTGATGATGTTCCAGATTTCCCATTAGCTTTGATTTATTTTTTGATTTTGTGCTCCAACTACTTGGAACCAGTTATGCTGCAGCTTGATGTTCTGGCCTAATGAAGCAATTCAAGCTCTCTGGACCCATCTTGTTGTGACGTCTGTTTCCCCTAATGATCATCACTTCCATCAAGTTATTTATCCATATGTCCGAATTAAATCAAAGTCATTCTTTTTAAAGCTGTATGTTTATTTTTTTGTAAAGATCTCTCTTTAAACTCCAGATGTTCTTCAATCAGTTTCCAGATCTCAAAAAAAAATTGTTAAAAAACATCATGTGTTGATTCTCTTAGCATGTGTTACTCTGGGTGTGGTGTTGCCTGTTTCTGTAGGTGTGAACTTGCCTATGGTCAGAATGTGTGTGGACAAAGGGTACTCGTAGTCTAGGGTGCTCTTTTCCTCCATGGTCTCTCTCTGCCTTTCACCTTTCTTCACCCTCCATTAAACACCAACATGCTCTCACCATTTTCCCCATCTTGCCCTCCATCCTCCTCCTCTCTGACTTTCTTTCTCTCTCTCTCTCTCCCTCGCTCTCTTCTGGTTTTGCCATGGTTCCACGTCCAATTTCTTTCTGTATCAAGCTCCATCTCTGTATTTCTTGCTCCAGCTCTGCGCCCACACAGTCACAGTGTATTTCTGCACTTACACACTTTCTCTACTCTCAATCCAGCCTCCTCATTTCTATTTCCTTGTCCATCTTGCTCTACTCTCTAGTCAATCTTCCACTTTTCCACTCACCTTGATACCCAAAAGACCTGGTGAAGAAGATGTCAATATTTCATGGAGCTCACACTCACACATTCACACGCACGTCTGATCAACAACAGGATCAAAGTGTTAGGCTGGTGCTTGTCTTTTTTCATCATCATGAAAATATTGCCATGAAACCAACAATAGATGTATACAACTAATAACCTGATATCACCTTAGTGCAAAATAACTTACAAAAAACACCACATTCTTAAAGCTCTTTTGGGAACTTTTGTGTTATGACACTTTGAGTGACCCCTGTGGACAAAGTGTACTACAAGACCTCTTTTTAACGTGTGACCCAAGTATAAAGAAACTAAAAATAAATAATAAATCTCTTTGCTGATTGTCTTGTTTTTTTGTAGCTCATATAAAAGATTCAGTGTTCATTTCAGTCTTTTTTTCAAAACCATTAAGCCCCCCTGGAGCTCTAAAGGTTGTCATGCCTTTTTCAGCCATTTTTTACAGTTCCCTGTTTTCCAAATGAAACATCCTCACCCCTCTCTTCTAAGAAGTGTGCCACCACATCAACTTGTGAGTGTGCCAAAAAACACATGGCTACAGAAAACCGCACAGTCCAGCCATGTATGTTTGAACTGTGGTCAGATGCAGATGCAGAAGACACTGTCAAAGAAGTGCATCAACAAAGAATGAAACAAGACATTACTAAACATTCAGTTTTGGACTTTGTGTTCCTTAAACACTTGTTTTGTATGTTTGTGAGTTGGAGATGGAACATGTGAAGGACTATAACGTGTATTCATAACAAACACATTGAAAAAGAAATTTCCTATTGGAGGGGAAAATCTATTCTGAGTAAATGAGCAATTCCATTTTACTTAGTATGCATTTACACATGTACCCATTCTACCTGGGTATCTACCTTTCCCTGACTACCCATAGTTCATCATAATGGCCAGTTTGCTCGTCTGGTTGAATGTTCTGTTTACATCGCCGTGGAAACCACAAAGCTGATGATGTTAGCCTAGCTGTCATACTCGCTCTAATAACCGACTTTTAAAAGCAAGAAAACGACAAAACTAACAAAAATCGGAGGTGGAGTCATAAGAGCCCTATCTAGAATTAATGACTTCATGCAAGTTATTTTGAGCTAGCTTGCAGGCGGCGGCAACCGGGAGTCGATAACCGCAGGCGGAAGTCAACACCCACTGAAGAAACAGGTGGATATCCAAGCAGCAACCTCTGGTCTAAAAATATGAGGCAATGCGGGAGTGCTAAAACCTGCAGTTCATCAAGTGACCGTTTGAGACTGGTCTCCGTACCAGATACCACATACACACCAAGACAAAAAAAAAATAAAGTCATTTTCACAGCAGGAATAAACATATTTACAGCCTGTTGCAAAAAATGTCTTCTGTTTAAATAGCTAATTTTTTGGCACACACTGTACAGGGGTGATTTTTTTGTAATGTGGCAGTTTAGAAGATACTAAGATGACAAGTTTACCCAAGACGCAGCTCAGCTGATTGACAGGTGGGGGCACCAATTTTGGCCCCAGTCCATGTTTTTCTTTAAAACTCTGTTTCAGAAACAGATGGGTGACGTCAAAGAGACTACATCCATTTAATGTACAGTCTTTGGGTTCATCCTGCTATTAGACAGAAATTGTTATTATTATAATTGGCCTTAATATCATTAACACAATACTGTGGACAGTAATCACACATATATTTTGTACAGGCCTGAAAAGTATAAATGATTCCTTTGTTACAGCCTATCTTCTTCTCCTTTCATATTCACTTGTATCCTCACATGTTGTTGTGGTTGTCATACAGTCTGTACAGCTGTGGTCTGATCCACAGTCAGGCTTTAATAACACCATAATAGAGTCTGTAAACCTAATTGTCCATCAGGTGCAATTACATCCCCGCCTGTCTCTGTTGTGACTGCAAGAGCTAATTCTGAGCTTCCATTCTGAGCTCTGTGCTAATGTATACTGTCTCCCTGATCATTTCACTGTTTTTACAGACCGCATCTTTTACTGACCTAGCAAATTCATAAATGGCTGTATGTAGATGTCTCTGATTTCAAATGATATCTTGAATTAGATGTCTTAAAAGCAACAATACTTGCTTTACTTACTTTTGCTTGATTAATTTTTGTTGTTGTTGTTGTAACTTTCCAGTATTGGGTCAAACAGAATCAGATGTTGCTTCAATTATGTTTTTGCTACGTAAATTTATAAAACAATGCACAATGAATGGGACTGAAAAAAACCGCCACAAACAATAAATGTAGAAACAATAAGCATATGTGTTGATATTAAGTGCTCTTTAAAAAAAAATAATTGCAGTTTATAAGTATCTGCACAGCTGGAAGGCATCCACTTAAAGCAGACATCAGACTGACAGTGTCTGGTAACGCCTTGACTGTGTCTACTCTGCTCAGTGCTGCAGAGGACTGATGCTTGTGTTACTGTGTGATACTGCAGGTATCAACATTCACCCTCTTTATACTGGTGTCAGGGCACTGCGACAAAGTGTCCAGAGAGGTTGTGTTCTGTTACAAGCCTCTCTTTCCCTTACCCATGTCTCTCTCTCTTTCTCTCTCTCCCTCTCTCTCTCCTTCTCTTTCTCTCTCCTTGGTACTAGTCTTGGCAGCAGAGAGAAGGCGCACTGCATCATGCACAACCAAGGTTGAACTGAGCTCCCATCATAATGCAGCTCCAAGTCACTTTTCTGACTACCTCATTGTAAACAGATATTAAACACATACAACCCATTCCTCCAAAATTTGTATGCACATACTTATTTGCATACAAAGTATGTGCCATCACTCTTGTATTTGCTGTTTTCAATTTTCACCTGACTTGATTTAAAGAAGAGGTTACAGAAGAGTGAATAAAAGTCCAATGAGTTTGTGAACACGTCTTAGATTTAGGTCTTTCTGAGTTCAAAATCAGTGATGTAAGAGCAGAGACCCACTGTTTTGATGTACTGTTAAAACATTCAAGCCAAGGACACGTTTTGGTCCATGTACCTTCCATTCATTCAATTTCCAATTCTGAAATGCAAATAAAAAAAACAAATATAAGGCCATTTTTCAGTTTCATTTCTGAAACAAAAATTGGACAACTATTTGATGATTCTTTTAAAAAACGTTCTGACTCAGATTTTATCTTTCAGGGAAAAGCCTTAAATTTGTGTTTTCCCATTTTCAATTTTCAATTTTTACACTTTTCAGTCTGTGGGCCGGAAATAAAAAAACATGCAGATTAGTCTGTGTGTCAGGAAGGTTGTGAATGCATCTCTAACCACATGCATCAGTTCAGGTGGGGGGCAGTGGAGATGTGTCTCCCCACTTTTTGTCAGAGGTCATTTTGTCCCCTCCACGCCCAAATCCTTCACATGTGAGCCATTGTAACGCTGGTTTCCAGTAGTATCGAAAATTTTGAGGTGCCTGAACACACCATCTGCATGCTACCAAGACTGGAGAGATGCAGCAGACCCCTGCAATGCTAGAAAAACGGGCTTTGCTGCTGCTGTAGATCTGCGTCTGTGCCAAGTTTCAAGATAGCTCAGACTGGGTGCTAGCCTACTTTTGCTAAAAAAAAAAAAAAAAAAAGATGTTTACAACAGTCAGTTCAGTCAAACAGTGTGTACTGAAAACTTCTGAAAAATTCATTATCTTAAAACTCAAAAGCTACTATGCAAACAATCAGTTCTTATTAAGTCTTATCTCGATATTCAACCATTAGAAATATTGATTTTGCCATGACTGCAGGAGTTTGTGAAGCAACAAACTTAAAGCACTGCAGTCTTAATTTAATTCTAGTCTGAAATATGGTCAGCAATTTTTCCTGGAATTTTTTCTTTACAAATTACGGACTTGGTCTTGGTTGATTCACATGGGATTAAAAACAGACGTCCTCCACAATTATTACATATTATCAGAGGTCCCCAGGTGAAACTAATCCTGTGCGAATATTGTGTGTCAGATACATGGTCCTTACAGGTAATGTGTTGCACAAAATCTCCTGACTCTCATTTTAGAACATCCTTGCCGCACACCTAATTGTAATAAATTTGTGGAAATATCCGTGTGCAAGAGATTTAACAATCATTTCTCTGATTAAATTTCCATAGGGCTCGAGTGAAACTATTTCATCCAGTCTTCAGACTCCTGCCAACCAAATCTGCTACTGCTGAGCTAAAGACATGCTAAAATACTGCTTCCGGTTCATCCGGTAATAATAAAGATATCCCTGCATTTTTGCATTTTGGATTCATATAGATTGGATTCTTCATGTTTATCTGGGAATATAAAAATCCATTAAAAGGAAAACAACACAGAATCCAATTTTATAGCTATATTTTAATGGAAACGTCTTGTTTGTTTATTTAAAATCTGCTGAAAAAAAGAAAAATGCCTGTTTTTTGTTTTCTGATTTGCATTTCAGGTTTGGAAATAGAATGGATGGAGGGTAGACAGACCCTTTTTTACTTCACTGGTCATTTTGTTATAGATATAAGGAATACAACTAAACACACACACACATGCACACACGCACACACACACACACGCACACACACACACACTCTCACACACACACACACACACACACACACACACACTGTTCACTGAAGCAGAAATTTGGAAACTCTTTCTCTCTCTTGTCCCATCCTATTTTTCCCATTATCTCATCCTTCCTGTTCCTCCACTGTGCACTGCATGTCTCCACGTCCATATGCGTGAAGCACTATGTCTGTACCTGTGGTCTGTGTGTGTCTGTGCCTCCAGGGTAGAAATGGTGTGAGAGCAGGAGCCATGTGAGAGCTTTGCTGGTTGTCAGTCACTAGAGGCTTTTCCCCTCAGCTGCTGCCAGAACAGGATTAACATGCAATACTTAGCAGCATTAGTCACTGAAACCTGGGCAGCACACGCCCACTAACATACTGAAAAAAAATGCTGAAGCATCTTTTAAATATATTTCCTGGCATGGACCAATGAAAAAGCTCAGCGAAAGCAACTAAAAAACATTAAATCATAAGTAGAAGAGGGAAAATTTATGAAATGAAAAGTCTGTTTCAGGACAGTTTTATAAAAAGACACACACAACCTCTCAACAGGCACTCCAAGTTCTCACAGCATGGATCAAAGTGCATTGCAATAAATTATATTAGGATTTTAGGATTTAAAAAAAACAGCTACATGAGAATTACAGTGTCAAAATTAGTGAAATGTTGTTCCAGACAATTTGCATTTTGATGAGTGGGATTTTTAAAGACGCCTTTTAATAAACATGAAAATTGAAAACCAAATATTTTGAGCTGTATAATCTGGCAGAAACTTTGTATAGCTGCAAATATCTCAAGCTGTAGGTAATATGTGTACAGCCGAAGGCTCTAGGAGGAAAAAAAGACCTCCATTAAAAAAATGTTCCCCCATCCATTTTCTTCCGTGTACTCAGGCATGGATCGCAGAGGCAGCAGGCTAAGCAAGGTGACCCAGATGTCCCTCTCACCAGCAACGTTTTCAAGCTCCTCCAGGGAGATTCCGGGGTGTTCCCAGGCCAGATGGGATATATAATCCCCCTCAGCAAGCTCTTGGTCTACCACAGAGTTCCTCACAGCTGTATGTGCTAGAGAAACCAATAGAGGCACCCAGGAAGCCTCCTAATGAAAAGCCTGAACCATCTTATCTGAAAACTAATGATCAAAGGTGAGGATTGGTTTTAGATTGAAAGTTAAATCAAAGCTTTGTCCTGAGACATGCTACCTCTTCACTGCACTAGCCTGGTGCAACACCTACAGTACTGCTGATGCTCCATCAATCTGTCTACCAATTTCACAACCCATTTTACCATATCTTATGAATAAGGTCCCAAGAAACTTGAACTATTTTCCCTTGTAGTAGACTACACTTCTCACTCCCCCTCCCCCCTGGAAGAAATTATCCACAATTTGCAAAGGAGGACTAGCTGACCATCACACAAGCCTCTTCTCACTCTGAAACTGCCTTAATGCCTGCTGAAGGTTCCAGCTTGATGTAGCTAACAGAACCATATCATTTGCAAAAGGCAGAGATAAATTCTTGAAGCCCACAAAATGGAAACCTGGACCTAGAGATCCGAAGGGGGACAATCCTGGTGGAGACCTACATGCATTGGAAACATGTCGGACTTTGTGAGAAGGGAGTGGGCCTGTACCAATTGCCCTGGTGCCCCATATTGCCTAAGTGCCCCTTCTTAACCCTCCTGGGAACAAGATCAAAACCCTTTCCAGGTCCACAAAACCAAACAGACTAGAAGGGTACACTCACCTGCTCCCTCTAGAAGCTCTATGAGGATAAAAAGTTGGTCCAAAATTCAACAACAAGAGTAAATCTGCATTGTTATTCCTGTTTAAAAGTCCCCCAATTAGCTGGACTTACTTTTTTAACATCCTGGAATAAACTTACCCCAGAAGGTTCAGTAGTGTGATATACCAAGCACACCATCCGGCCCCTCTTTTTGAAAATGGGAACCACCACCCTCATCTGCGGTCAAGTAGATGAGGTCCAGGCATTATCCTGGACCTCTTAGTGGCATCAAAGAGGCGTATAAGCCAAGACAGCTTAACAATTTCCAAAACCTTCAACATCTCAAGACCGTCTGAACAATTCCAAAGATCTTTGCCAGAGGGGTCAGTCATGGATAAGAATTTTCCCTGAAAACTCACTTTTACATCAGGCCGGGTTTGGTTCATGAACTTCTCAAAGTGTCACTTCCACTATCCGAAGAATCATCATCTCCAGTCTGGGTCAGCAGTTCTCCATTTCTGCTGTAAACAGTCTGAACCCAGAACTCCTGAGCTATTAAAGGGTTCACCAGAACTCTCTCGAGACCAACCAAACACCCTTTAGTGCTACTTCCACAGCAAAGACATAGTCTTTCTAGCCACTTGGTTCCCTTTTAGGTGCTTTCTTTTTTCTTTTTTGCTGATCTGAAAAATGATATGATCCGTGACTCAAAACCGTGAGACAATCCAAACCATGAGTTTTTTGATCATTCGCACCCCTACCTGGCACCAACTACCACAATGGAGGCTTCAACCATGGCCCACTCAGATTCAGTGTCCCCACACTCCCCCCGGAGAGAATTTTTTATGGAGTCTTAAGTCTTTGGGGACAGAGGGCCCCCACCAGAGGTTCCCAGTTCTGTGCATAGCACTAAAGTCCAAAGACAAAGAAAGACCCACTGGGTAGGATGTTCCAACCAGTCACCTTCCTCCAGGTTGCAGAGGCCCTTCAAGACCTCTCCTGACTTCAACAAGGCTCCATAATCTGACCTGTTGTTTGGTGCATAAGAACAGAAAACAAGCAGAACCATCCTTTCTCCAAAACTTTCAATTACTGTGGGGTAAACCTCTGTTTCACTGAGGAGAACTCCAACACTGCGGATGAATTAATGTGTTCAGGACCTTGTAGAGTTGTAGAGTTGTAGAGTTGAATAACATTTCCAGACACATAATCTCTGACGGCTGTAATTTAGCAGAGGAGGATGTTCACTTCATTAAGCAAATCAGCTTAAGTGACACACAGCTAGATGAAAACATCTTAATATGACAGATAATATGATAAACCAAGCAAAAACACATTCCCTTTCATTTTGAAAACCACAACTCTTTCTGATCAGTGTGAAAGTATGACAGTTTCTCTGCATGCCTCTGATACAAACACAACGCTCTGACTTGGAGAATTACGGTGAAACACACACACACACACATATATACACACACACAGAGTACTGACAAGTGTAAATGGGAATGGAGAGATAAAAGCGAGGATTTGGCTTTTCACAGAGCTGGATTAGAGAAGCCAGTGTCATCGCCATGAAAGAATGCATTACTCTGATACTCTGACAAGGACAACAACACCTACACACTGACACAAAAACTCAGACACACTCAAACCCACTAAAACAAAAACCCAGAGGTTCTGTGTTACATCACTGGAGGCCCAGTACACAGCTTACATTAAAATAAATACATTTTTCATAAATCATCAACTTTTGTTAAATTATTTCAGAAAAGATTGAACTCAGAACTGCTTTGTGGCAAAATAACATGGACTTGCGCCCTGCTGGATCCCTGACAATTTGAAACACAGCAGTAAGTCTGTGGAGCTGCAGCAGCAAATTCCTGCCACAAACACACAACTATACACACACACACACACAGAAAATTAAAAATAAAAGTCTAAAATCTTAGCCATATGTCCAAAAATTGCATTTGACTGTAGCAGTCAACATGCTCTGTGGGTGCTGGTGTGAATGAGTGTGCTGTTGTCCTGTGAGAAAAAAAATCAAAGGAGAAAACATGTTTTTCTCCCTCACTTAAATTATTTCTGTCTTGAATTTGACAGTGAGGCAACAATGTAGTTGAAAGTAACATCTTTTCCTCAAACCCTGGTATAACCATTGACTACTCACACATGGCCTTCCAGTTCAATCAGTAACACATGATTTCAGCGATTGAGAGCTCTGTCAAAGGGCATTTAAAAGTTTACGGTGATGGAAGATGCTGATCTATAACGGACACACCATGATCTGAAATAACTAGATGAAACCATCTCCTAAAGTGGTCAAGATGCAATTTATACCCTCTGGCATAGAACTCTTGCCTAAGAGCTTAACCTGTTACCACAGGTCTTAATCTTACTGACAGTACAATGATTAACTTCTGAGCTCACCTTTTGAAAGTATTGAAAGCAAGGCTTCTTTCAGCTCTCTGACTGGAAACTGCAGTGAAAGCACACTTGTCAATGATGTATTGCTGTTTGCTGACTTTCAAGGCTGCAGTGGTTTGCTTGTCCAGACAATAATGACGATTTGGATTTCATAAAAGTTTTAGACATTTCAAGAAACAAGTGAATGTAACAAGATCATGAGATAAACGCCACATCAGGAAGCAGTCAAAAGGAGAGAGCTAAGCTGTAACATAAAGCGCTTTATGACTTGTTTCATCTCTGTGCATACCCAGAGATTAAGAGCTCTGACTGAAAGAATGAAATCAGAGAAATGAACAGCCGAGCTTCTATCTGGTCTTAGTTTGTGTGATCGTGAGGAGCTACACGATGTGGAAAGATGTTGACATTGCAGCAGCTTTGACAGGAGCCAGTTGAGGTGGTTTTGACACCAGGTAAGGCTTCAGGTCAGACACTTCTCACTGAAATGTTCTGGGAGCCAGTGACTAGAGGGAGACCCTGAGGCAGGTTCAGGACACAGCAGAGAGTTTACTTCTTCCAGCTCGCATGAAAAAACTTGAAAGTGAACCACTACAGGATCTCTTGAGGGAAGATGATTCTGGGTTAATGTAATGAACCTTGATTCTGATTGGATAAGAAACAGAAAATCTTCTATCAGAACAAACAAGTTTGTTTTTATTTTTGTTTCTCAAATCTTAAGTTTTACACAAATAGGTTTATATCAGTGTAGCTTATAAACCCTCAGACTCTTCCTCTGAAGAAAAACAACCACTCCAAATTTACTTCACTTTGTTAAAACAGTGAATAAATTAAAGTGAGGGGACTGGAAGTGATCAACATTGCAAAATAATGTTTTGGAAACTTATCAAATGTCATAAATATTTATGTCTTTCCCCAAGAATCTAACAACATATCGTGTCTGTTGTGTACATTTTTACTTCAGTTTTATTTATTTTTTTAATTTTAAACAATCTATTTCCAAGTAAATGATGAACATCTCCATGCTGACATACAGTGAATATTTTTAAAATGTACTGTACAAAAGAGAAGGTGTGTTTGACTCCAAATTGCAATGTAGAAAAGCCTGTGTGGGTGCTGAAAGTGTTCCGGGTTCCACCCAAATCAGAGTCTTGACCTTATTCTTATTCATAAATTCATGGCACCAATCAAAGAAGCCATTACTGAAAGTGAGGGTCTGCAAAGCGGTCTGTTCCTCAAACATCATCACCACCAAGATGGATGGAGCCAGTGCAGTTGCCTTGGTAACCCTGAACTGGCCATTTGCCAGGAGCCGTAATGATTTCCCATCAGCTGCCTTGCTGAGAGGAGCATGGAGGCACGCTGGCTCAGAATCCCCCCACAACATCACACACGCTCATAAAGCCTGTCATACATGGTGAAACGTAACACAGGAGCCAAAATAAACAAAGTCCTCTCTCTCTCTTTCTTTCTCTCTCTCTCTCTCTCACACACACTGCCTGAATCCCTCCCGGCCCATCCCTCTCCTGCTGTTCTACAAGTGAAGCATCTTTTTCTATTTCCTTTCACTTTCACTGTATGTCGGTCAAGAGAAGAAAGTCTTTCCCATGAGTCAATGCGACTTTCTCTGAGCTCTTCTTGCAGCCTCTCAGCACACAGTAATCTGACATGTGTTAGAAAGTGTGCACAGCTTTGTGTGAGTGCGTCTGTATGTTTCTGCCTGATGTGTCTCTGCAAGCAAGAAAGTAAATGTGAAGAATATGTCTGACCTATCTGGCCTGAAATGAAATCAAGCGCTCCTCATTACATGGATGTTTACCAAAAAGCACATTCTGAAAGGAGCCTTATGTGACCAGCTTACTTTTATCTTTTTATAAATGTCTTTCCATCTTTCCATTACATTTCAAACAGATTTAAAGGTGCCCAGGGGGATAAATCCTTAAGACTTTGGAAATGCCTGAATTTTTCTTCTAGTGCCACCGTGGTGTTGATGTTTTTAGTTTTGTTCTTTCTCTCACTCAGACCGAGTTGTGAAAACTTTACTCCAAACTTTTCATCTCGTGATATATATATTGAGTTCCTTCCAAATGCATACACCAGTGGAAAGGTACTCCTCAAATCTCTCACCAAGCTCAAATCCAATTTTCAACCAGGTTTTATAAACTACAGTATAAACATTAGCTTTGCTGTGTGGTACAAAGAAGTCATCAGCCTCCAGGGGAGGAGTCCACGGGAAAGCAGGGGAAACAAATGGACTCCACTTCCATCTCCAAACAAAAAAAGGACACACTTAGCTTCAGCCTCTGCAATGGTCAAATGAAACTGAATCACAAGTCTCAGTCCATTTTGAGGAACTTTGAGCAGGAGTGGTATTAATGCAACAGCTGTGAATGTGGAGAAGACACAAAAATCATTTTGTGTTTTAGTGTACAGTGTGTGTGTGTGTGTGTGTGTGTGTGTGTGAGAGTGAGTGTGTGTGAGAGAGAGAGAGAGAGAGAGAGAGAGAGAGAGAGGGATAAAGATGAAAGACAAATGAAGGTGAGCTGTAGCATCGGGGGAGCTGATCTCCTAATGCTTGTGTGACAATTTCAGCTTCAAGTAACCTTCAGGAAACCTTTGTTGGCTGTGAAATGAACAGCAAGAAATGTGTGTATGTATATGTGTAGCCTAATGTATTTTTATTAATGCATATGAACATAAACAGAGCATATGAACCCCCTGCAGGGATCACGAGGTGTTTGATGTCGCTGTGTGACTGAGGCTTATGCTTAAACGGCCCACAGATGTGCGCGTTTGCCCTCCTCCAGATCTCCCTCTTTCTTCCACAACATCCCTTCTCTCCAGAATCCCCCTCTCCCTCCACTCACTACCTGCCCCTCCCTCCTAACCCCTCCCCCATCCTCTGTATCATCACTTTGCTGTGAGCAGCAGCACCTCGCTAGTGTTTCCATGGAAACAAGGGGAACAACAGCAGGTTGGCTGCTGCTGCCGGGAGGCGTGGCATCTCAACCACCCAACGCTCCTTTCCTCTCACTCGTAGAGGTCTCTAGTACCTCCTCTGAATCCATGAATCAACACGGAGATGTTGTCTGAATGTGAATCAGCTTCCACATCAGGCCAGAGGAGAGAGTCATTGATGAGATTGCTGTGAATACAGATACAGTGCTTTTTGCCGTTTTGGCGCTGTCGTGTAGCAATGAGTTACTAGTTTTTAGATTCTTAGGTTTACTTCAGATGTATTCCTTTCAGTGCCAATGTGAAGGTTGAGTAGAATCAGTCCTAGTGCATGGTTCTCAGCCCTCCATGAGAGGAGGGACTGCTCATCATCATCATCCTCTTCTTCTATGTCAACACAGGACACGTTCAGATGCATTTTTTCCTCCTTTTATCTCGGGAGAGTCTAATGTAACAGCTATACTCTGTTTTTGATCAAAGCAGCTGTCTTCACAAGCTGCAAAACAGCTTGCACTGACTCACACTGTAGGCATGCACAAGAGCCTTTTCAACTAATTTTCCACCTTTCCTCAATGTTCTCCTACATGGCCTTGTTGGACAGTGCAAATTTAAGTGAGGGGCGCCTATGCCCACATTACCCATGCATGTGTTGTTTTTCATTTTACAGATAAACAGATGGAACATAAAGGGGGGCAGCCAGACACCAGCAGAGGGAGTTGAGACCACTTTGTGCAATATAACTGTAGGACTGCTGCATCTGATGATAGAAACAAGAGGATAAAGTAATAATCTGGTTTCTGCAATAAACTGGTTGTTAATGACTATTTAGATATATCTGTCGCACAAAAATCTAAAGCTCTCCATCAGCAACATAAGTCATTTCTTAGTTCTTGAGTTTAGGTAAAATGTGGTGCTCCACATGGCTCCATACTAAGCCCTCTTTTATTCTGTTCATAACATAACTAAATTGATAGCTTATATAAAGTAACTGTTATTTTGTAAACTCAAAGATCATGATTTCCAAGCAGCATAAATCAGTCACATATCAGAAGGCATGGGCCAGTAACCTGTTTCACAATTAAGGTGAAAAGGTTATGGTCATCTCACACCTTCTTCATGATGAAACATTTCAATGTGAGACACGAATCCAGATAAGCCATCAGTGTTAAGATTTTCAAGCATCCTGGAACACACCAGAAATTATGCGGTGTTTAAAAGACCTTCAAGCATAAACACAGACCTCTCTTGGATCATCACTAATATTTCCACAGAAGGAAATCCTCGTAAACTCTTGGAATTCTAATCTTGCATAATGTTTTCCTCTTATATCTGAGGATCAGATGTTTCAACATGAAGTCCGACATTGCTTGTAAGGTGTTGGGTTTAAATTTGCAATACTTTAAATACCACCACTTCTTTTTCTTTCTATCCAGCTAAGGATCTTTTGTGGATTCTCACAGAAACATACGAAGAAAAGACAAAAGGAGCGTTGGAGGTTCAAAGACAACATGATGAAAGTGCGCTTTGTTGAAGAACACAACATTTCAAAAAGACAAATCCAAGGCACTCCTCTGGCAAAGAGTAAAAAGTGTTTTTTTTCCTGTTTCAGTCACATGGTTAAATGCTTTAAGCATAAACAATGCGTGTTAAAGAGAGAGCAGATTTGCATGTGAAAGCCATGGATTGAAAATCCCTGATATGCATCACAGACACAGGAGGAATACAGCAACGCGTGGACAGCTCCACTTGGGTTACAGCTGCTTTCTTCATGAATTAACAGCATAAGAATACCCCTAGCTATGGTGGTCAGGTTGCATCGCTGTCTGATGTGAGACTAAAGTGCATCCCTGCATTGTAAGTCACAGTGTTACTGCAATACAAGGTTGACTTCAGACTGAGTCACTGAGGTGAGAAAGACACGACTGCTTGAAAACCTCTTGACCTGTTTCTGTGCATCACAAACGTGGTGTGACTCCACAGCAGGTCTGATTGGTTGTGAGCGAGCTGAGCAAAAAGAGGAGAGACAAAAGAGGAGAGAGACACATATATGCATGAGCACAATCTCACTAACAAACACACCATTCCACATGGACTGCCACTTCTCATTTTACAGGCATATTTTGATACTGCAATAAATGAATATCAAGTGTGGGGGAAAAACATCAGTGCCTTCCTTTCAATTACAATGATATGTTTGCACTGTGGGACCCCACTGGCTGAATCCCTGGAATGAAATTCATCGCATGACAGAGTCTGTGTTACGTTTGGATGTTAAACCCTCCCTCGGTAGAGAAAATCAGCTGGAAGACACAACAAACTCACACAGAGAGGCTCATGGGGACTTACTGCGTAACTACAGAACAGCTCTGAATGATGGACAGATGATGATACCTTTATATTCTCCCTCTTGATGCATGGTTGGCTGCAAAAGGAGGTCTGTAATCTATACTTCACTCTGAGTGCCGGTTATGAAACAGTGACAAGTCTGACTCTTGCTACACCTCACCAGTCTGGTTTTAGCTACAACTATCACTCCAGGGTGACGTTAAACTGTTTTCCAGGCATGGAATTTATACTGCTTACTTATGCAGGAACATGGTTTTCTTAAACAGCCAACAGTTACACACTGCAGCGTGTAACTGTGTGTGACTGCATTGATGGAAGACAACAGAAGGTGCTGATTCACCTGAATATGACATGTGGTAACTTAACTTTGACTTTAAACTTTTGCTTGAGGTTCTGATGAGCACTTGTGGACCTCAGCAGTCATAACTCAGGACTAAAAGGGCCTGGGTTTGCAGCAGTGAGCAGCCATACATCTATCCTGGATACGGCTGCAGTGACACCAACAGCTGAATCAGACTTTCAGTCCTGTGCTGACAGGATAATCTCGCCCTGCAGCCAGCCAGATTTGAGAGGAGAGAGAGAGACAAAGTGTGTGTGTGTGGCTTTGTGTGAGTGTGTGTGGGTTGAGCTGCGGTTTGGTGGGTGTGTTAATTGTATCCACTCATCTGCATAAGCCTGGAAAGGATCTGACCAAAGTAATACTAAATCTTTATTGTGTATATGTCCTTTTTGTGTGTGTGTGTGTGTGTGTGTGTGTGTGTGTGTGTGTGTGTGTGTGTATATATATATATATATATATATATATATATATATATATATATATATATATATATATATATATATACATTAAAAAAAGTTCTGCAAGCCTGCTTTCCCACTATGAATGATTGGTAGTATCAACATGTAGCCCAAGTCACTTCGACCTCAAGATGAGTCACTCAAACCTTTTAAAGCAAAATACAAATGAGTATTTTCTGAATCATAATAAACACTGCTGAACAATGAAAACTGGAGGATTAGATCTTGGAAAATGTGTTTGTGTGACAGTGTTTAAGGGATAAGCAAATATACACACTCCTGGTCTTAGATCCACATGCAGGGGGGGTAAGGACTTTGACTCAAACACCATCATCCAGGTCGACTGACCAAAAAGTTGTTGTTTCTCCTCCAACAGATGCTGCTTCCTGTAGTTCATAATGATTGAGTTGACTGATCACTTTTTTTCAATGCATGATAATTAGGCCAATGTACGGTATAATGATGATGTCACACTGTGGTTTGTTCTGCATTTAATAAATAATAATAATAACAAACGAGAAACAAAACTGCTAAACTAAAACGGAAGAACTTTTGCACAGACGTTGATAAGTAAGATATTTGGGGCTCAATGAAATATTGCCAAAAGGAACTTAAATTATTCCAACAGAAAAAAACAAAGTCAATATTTGGGTAAAAACATGTACAATTCCATTAGTCCATGTCCATAACAGTCTAGAATACATGCTTATCTATGCCTGCAACACATTTAGGATGGATTTCTAATCAATCCATGTGTCATTAAAACACATTGGGACTGGGATATGGTTTTACAACATGACTGACATTTAACTGCATTATTCATCACATCTTATAGAATTTATATCAAACACCACCCCGTAACTATTTTTAGATTTGATTTATTGTCATTTAGGAAGTTCTCATTCAGAAGGGACATGCATTTCTTTTTTTCCTATTTTTCCTCTTCATGTTCAAGTTTGAAGTCACTTTTAACAGAAGTTGTGTTTGTAGAATTTGACATCAACTACATATATTTTTTATTTTCACCTATTTTGTCCCTCTAATATTATTTATAATGATCACACATGTTTCCAGGATTTAGAAAAACACATTAAAACAGAAAAAGGTCAGTCCTAGCTTTGCTCTACAGGATCTAAAAGAGTTTTCCATCTGCTGCAAAGGCTTTACCCCCTAATGAGACCGTCTCATTGCACACTCTGCTTCTATTCTGAGATCTGGTGGGAAATCTTTCCATCTCTGTAGCCACAAAACTCTGCAAGTCATTAGAAGAAACTAAGACACACCAAACTGTCATTCATAGGGAGGCGACTGAACTACACATTCTGTCAAGAAGCAATTAAAATCTGAGACAGGCCTCGGTAAATGATTACAGCCACAAGCTTCATTCAGAGCCTTCTAATTTATCAACCACAAACACACACACACACACAGATCTCCCTGAAACACACAAGTGACTTTCCTTAAGCTCATTTAAAGCAGGTCTTCGCTCTGAGTGTCATCAGCCATGACTTAAAAGAAATTATTTTGGGTGACACTTAAAGACGGATGGTGGGTTTCTGATGCTTTCATTTCAATGCTCTACATTCCCACTGAAGAGGAGACACATCTAAACGGTGACGAGTGTTCTGAGCTGAGGCAGCTGGCATCTGTTGGTTTATGAGTATGATTAAAGCCACAGCCTTGACTGCCACTGTGACTGTGCTTTAATCAGCCAACCAATCCCTTACAAGCACATGTGAGGCCTCTTGGTTACTCTACATTACAGGAATATCAACTATAAACTCTACACAACAATCTCCAGCTTTATTTTCAGACTCTGACTTCCCTTCTTTTCACATCAGCTTGGATAAATCTCCTCACCTTACCTTTCCTGTATGTCTGGTTATTTCCCGTGAAGCCTGGTCTCCCCTGCACAGACCTGCAGCTGGCTAATGTTCTCACTTACATATAAGCCAAGACTTCAGACCCAGGGTGAGTGCGGTTCATACAATACAACCTTTAACAAAGTTTGAAGGGAGTGGAAGAGACAGGGCCAAGAACCAAGGAGGACTTAACTGCACAACCTGCTCTCCTCTCCAGGAATAAAGACCAAGTGATTTAAAGCTCAACCATCTTTGGAGTATCAAACTCTCAACCCCTGTAGGCTTTGAAAGCTGGATGTAAAAACTTTATAGCTTCCTCTTTTATGGATGACAGCAGTGGGGGTCAGCTTTAATTCGTGTACCATATACCATGGTAACATCTATTGAAGCTCAACAAGCTCAAGTATCTCACTCATGCCCTCTAAACTAGGTTCAAAGCTGTGTTTTTATATCTCTATGCAAGGATGGCAGTCTTTTGAACATATAATAAAATACTACTCAGCATTTATCCTCTATGAGACTCCAGTGTGACAGATCTTTTCAACTTGTGCACTCCTAAAAATATAACAAGAGAGCTTTCACACTGATCTGTTTCCAATACAGGACTAAAGTTTCACACAGCTTCGATGCATCTTAATGGTTAATAACAGACACTACACTACAATAATTTGTCTGCGTCAGTAAACGGTGCAAATTTAAGTAAGGGACGCCTATGCCCACATTACCCATGAGTGTGTTGTTATTTCATTTTACAGATAAACAGATGGTACATAAAGGGGGGCAGCCAGACACCAGCAGAGGGAGTTGAGACCACTTTGTGCAATATAACTGTAGGACTGCTGCATCTGATGATAGAAACAAGAGGATAAGGTAATAATCTGATTTCTGCAATAAACTGGTTGTTAATGACTATTTAGATATGTCTGTTGCACAAAAATCTAAAGCTCTCCATCAGCAACATAAGTCATTTCTTAGTTCTTGAGTTTCGGTAAAATGTGGTGCTCCACATGGCTCTATACTAAGCCCTCTTTTATTCTGTTCATAACATAACTAAATTGATAGCTTATATAAAGTAACTGTTATTCTGTAAACTCAAAGGTCAAGATTTCCAAGTAACATAAATCAATCACATATCAGAAGGCATGGGCCAGTTACCTGTTTCACAATTAAGGTGAAAAGGTTATGGTCATCTCACACCTTCTTCATGATGAAACATTTCAATGTGAGACACAAATCCAGATAAGCCATCAGTGTTAAGACTTTCAAGCATCCTGGAACACACCAGAAATAATGCGGTGTTTAAAAGACCTTCAAGCGTAAACACAGACCTCTCTTGGATCATCACTAATATTTCCACAGAAGGAAATCGTTTGAAAAGGAGGACAGAGGGAATCTTAAACACTGATTATACGTAGCCGTTCAGTCATTCACAGCCCCTACAAGATGAAATCCTTTATGCATATAAAAGACCAAAACCTTGAAGCTTTAAGTTCCAACAGCAACCTCTGAGTGAGCAGAGATCTCCCCAGCTCATTACCAGACTAACTGTACTGACAACAGCCAAGAAAAGCACGCATCAACTTAATGAACACACGTGTGACCACAGCACATTCATCAATTCATCAAGGAGAGCATCAACGAACGAGCAATGCTGACTCCCACCTCAATGAAGACTTCCAGTGTGGCTGGGAGCAATTATCAGACAGGAACTCTAATTATGTTTTATATATGATTATGCAGCATAACACAAAGAAGAGGGATTAAAACGTGGCAAAGAGAGCATCTGAAGCCCAATGAGCAGATTCACAGGGTAACCTCAGCGCAGCAGGTGAAATCAACGCCTCGTGGTTATCTCTGTGTTTAACCTGCCGAAGGTGTGATGAGGAGTTACAATGCATGTTAGCTGGAAGAGAAGCGTCAGCTAAAACATCCTCTGAGAATAACTGAATTAACCAAGTTTTACCCTTCTGCAAAGGTTTCGCTTCAACAAAGAGAAACGTTCCTGAAAAAATCTGTTACATCATGTTGCTCCGAGAGCGCCCTGAGGGTATGATTGCCCCACCCCACCCCCCACTCACCAAACCCTGACTCTCTTTCAATCTTATAGAGATTTACAAAATAAAATCCTCCTGCTCATGTTTGATTTTCTGGTTAGACTTTAAAGCTCGTAAATTAGGTGTTATGATCCTGCTAATATGCAGGATCAGCTAAGAATAATGCCACAACAAGCCTTACTTAGCTTTTAAATTCAACATCACTGTGTTAGAGTCAATACATGCCATTAAATATCAAATTAAAGCCTTTGTTTTATTGGCTTCAGACATAACTTGTGTTAGTTTTAGATGGATGATTTTGTTTATGAGTAACATGGTTATAGAGTCGCATGGTAAGAATTTGCTTCACTGTTTAAGAGGAAGAACGAGGTGACCAAGATTAAAAGATGATGTTTTCTGAAGGATGTTTTTCAGGGAAGGAATGAAAATACAAAAAGAGTGAAAACAACTTGGCTCTTACTTTAAACTTCACCATTAGCATCCCAGTTCATGTTTAAAAGAGAGGTCCAGCATAACTTCAATTCAAATACTCGTTTTTTAAAAGTCGACTTCTGGTTTCACTTCTCATCATGATACAAAGTCTTTGAAAACCAGGTTGATGTTGAAAAAGTTAAAAAATATGGTCTGAATCCTGAAACTTGGCATTTTTTTATATTACTTTTTAGTATTATTAAGGGAGCGAATCTTCATGGAAAATGTTTTAAGTAAGATAAATACTGCCTGTGTGTATGAAAGGATGATTATTATTTGGCCATAGTTGAAGTTCTTTCTACCAAATGAAGGATGTAAATAGGAGAGACCAGGACACACTCATGTCTCATCATGTCATCACTTCAGAATCAATCATAAAGCTGGAAATCTTCACTCAAACCTTTTCTAGAGTCTGTTTGTAGAAAACGTAAGCTTCATCTGTTGAGCTGGTGTGAAGGGGTCTCTCAGCTCTGTATTAAGTGTATCAGTATTAATTCAGTTTCAGACTGTGACTCAGTTTTCCTTGTGATTAAACTCAACCTACGAGGCCAACAGACAGTAAAATGTTTTTCTTTGTGATCAGTTTAGTTCATTCAGCTTCATTGTCTTTTCTTGAATTCTTTGTATGGATATTATTTGTAATGTTTAAGTACAAATTGTGCTGTAATTTGCAAACTGTAATCTAATCTGAACTGTGTATAGCTTCTCATTAAGGAGAAGGCTGGCTCTGTTTTACCCCTCCCTCTGTCCCACTTTAGAGTTGAAGTAATTGTTGTGTTTGCTGTTGATGCGGTGGGTGGCTTAGTGTGGACTCAGCGTTTTATTCTACTGCTGGCCCTGTGCAGCTCTGCTTTGTTTGCCCTCTCCTTTTGTAATTTCACGGCTGTGTGCTTAACTTTCAAGGGCATTTGTGCCCCAATTAATTTCTGTCCTGCTGCAATGTTGTCTGCAAAACACCTGAATAACATATTAAAATGCATGAGGTGAGTGTCATGTGACTTCGTGCGCCGCATAAGAGAGGGTTCTAATCCTCTAATCTTTAGTAACATGTTCATACTAATGGAGAGGAGTAGTATTTAGCTCTCTGCAGCACATCCCACTTATAAGATCTCAAACTTGTTGATGTAAAATAAATAAGAAAAGAACAAACTGAAAGCAAGGAAGTCAGTCATATCTACAGGGAGCAGAATCTTCTCAGTCTCCCTCTCCTCCCTTCTTTGTGAAGACTTAGATCACACTGTATTGTCTTTACAAGCTGCAGGGCAAGGGCAAAGGTGATGACAAACATTCGTTTTTTATTTCTTACATGGTGCCAAAACATTAAAAAAGTATGGTGTGGGATCACACAGAAGGACACAAGTGAAACAAAACTGTCCGTAGTGTAACTGAAGTTTCTTATTTTAAGTATTTATACACAGCAGCCTGCAGGAAAAGACAGCTGTATTTCAATTATAGGAATCAAGAGGTTCTTGAGCATACAGAGATATATAAAATAAGAATTTTGGGTGTATAGTCCTACAAGTATGGGAGATACGCTGCCAATAAGTGGATACACCTACACAGAGAGATAGAGAGAGAACATAAACAAACACCCTAACACATGCTCCCCTACTGGCTCTAGATAAAGGGTGTTTTCTTATAATCCAGCTCCGTTGAGTAATGACCTGAGTGTTGTTAACTGTCAGTCTACGAAATGAATGCAGGAGTGAACCCCCACATCTTCATAAATATTAATGTGGATTTTCACCCACATACTAATCATTAAAATGTGAAAGTAACTGGTTAACATTTAAATGAGGGGAGGCTTAATCCTGTTTTTTTTTCTGTTTAAACCTGAAAGAAATTAAAATATCTTTATTTTCCTTTAGTTTTCACAGAGCCCCGAAGTGGTTTGTATTGTAGACAGATCCATAGGCATCAATTCACACTCACAGCACAGAGGGAGCTATGTGCTGGGCGCTGTGCTTCGGACTAACACGAAACCTAAACCCCCCCCTCAATTTATCAAAGTGGCCCCACAAATCAATGTGGATTACTTTGGGAGAAAGCATTGCTCATGTGGCAGTGCATTTCCATTACCACACAACAATATAGGCCAATTGGGAGGCTGCGGTAATTTTGTCTATTGATCAAATCACAGGCAAAGATCAGATAACCGTGTCTTAGTTTAGGCTATAACTCAAATACAGAGAAAGAAAGCACATCGTCTCTGTGTGGATGATAATACACACATACACACACACACACACATGTACAACCTAAACACACACAAATCACATCACTGTAGAGGTCAGACCAGACTCAGGTGACATATTGTCAAATAATAAAGGGATTGTCTCTGTAATCCAAATGGTGAACACCTAGAACACAGGTGGGTGTCACCTTGTCTCATGACAGAGCAGCGTCCGCACTGCAGAGACGGGAAATGTTAAAGCGTCAACCAACCATTGAATTCAGACTTAAAGTTATTTAAACCTGAGCTATTCAGCCTGAAAGTAAAAGTTTTAAATGTAATGAAATATCCTTTTTTACTCCCTGGCTGAGAGTTTAATGAGCAGATTGCTATGTCAGACAATATAACCCCCCAATCACCTCTACAACCTGGCATCCAATACGCTTTGTAGGATTTGTTTTACAAGTAGAAAAACTGCAGTTTATAACCAACCACACACAGTTTTAGAGAGACTTGTGTGCCAAACTAAACTTGAGCGAGTGCCAGATAAGCAGTGGAGACTCCAGGAAATGGCTCCTCCCAGCCAAGAAAGAGTCCAGCAGATTAGGCCCTGAACAAACTTTTAATTTATTCCATGTCTCTATTGATCATTGTACAAATTAACACAGCAATATAACGCAACAATGAGGTAACAATAAGGGGGCTGACTCTTTATACCTCCTGACAGTGCCAAACCAGCTGTATCTCCCTGTTCCATGAGGTTACACTAGCTTCAACTCTACACTGAACAGACATCTTTCTTCCTAAAGTGATAAAGCAGATCTCCAAAAAGTTTTGAGACTACAGACTGCAGTTTTTAGAGATGAAGATCTAACAAGGCTAGATACAGTCTTTTCCTCACATTATCTTTATTTGGCAAAACCAATAGAAACATTTCTTTCTCTGAAACCTTGAACAAACAAACCAAATTGGCCTCCTCTTTTACTTGTCTAGAAGTATCGATCAAATAAGCCCACATTAAGTCAGTGTGCCTCCCGAAACATTCTTCACTCTGGTATTTTACTCCCTCACACAAACAACGCAGGCCTGAGTCATGCTGGAGCACCAGCACAAAGATAAACTCGAGGGTAAAGCCTTGAATGAGACACAGGTCGATGGCACATGAAGAGAGTCAATACATCAAGCATTCATGTTTGAGACCCGCTGCTCCTCATTGACACCCCTCACACTGAGGCAGAGAAGAAAGGAGAAAAGGCTTTTGTTCAAACGTTGCAAACACATTTTGGGAACTGAAACTCCTGCTCTTATATTTGTTTGTGTGTGTGTGTGTGGGGTGTGTGTGTGTGTGTGTGTGTGTGTGTGTGTGTGTGTGTAAGCATCAGCTCACTGTTGACAGTGACCCTGCAGGGAGACACACAGTGAGGGGACGGTGCTCATGATGGCCGTCCTGTCATCACTTTTCATCCTCTTCTGTAATTCAGTGCTCACATTAACACCTATACGAGTCTGGTTCTGTCCGGGGTTTCTGCCTGTTACAGGGAAGTTTTTCCTTGGCATTCTAACTCGCTAAATATTGCAAAGTGATGTACTCATGGTGGGTTAAGATGAGATGAGACTTCTTATCTTGTTTTGATGTTGGGTCTCTGTTGATAAAATGTATCATTCACAGGTCTAGACCTGTTAACGCAAAGCGTCTCTTGAGATGTTTGTTATGAATTGGCGCTATAAAAATAAATAAAGATTGACTGATTGATTGATTGATTGATTGACCTTGTGGTTTTCTATACACCTGACAGTCAGTTACAGATTTAATGAAGAATCTTTTCAGCTGATAAGACAACACTAAGAGAGAGCTGCCTGCTGTGAAAATTTGACATTTTCCTTCCCTCATTTTGTCTGCTCATTTGAAGACAGAGCACGATGTTTGAGGATGCACGCAAATACGTTTTTTCAAGACATGAAACTTGTGTTCTCGGAATAAGAAGAAAAAAACTGGAGTAACGTGCCAACATTACTGTATCAACCAGCAGAGTTTTAGCTTCCAGGCTGACGAGAGGTAAGAGTTTGATTTGCTGAAACTCTGATCAGCAAAGTGAGAAATATGTTGAGCAGACTTTAGACCTTTCCAGACGCAGCATAACTGATTCCCAGAAAGCTGACATTTTGAGCTAGTTCTAGCTCAATGACTGAAGGACCTGGGTGGTGCAACACTGCAGAGAGCACTGCAGAGCCTTGGGGGGGGGGGGTCCCTCAGCAGTGAAGCTTCCAGCCTCATCAAACACAATTATTCGTCTTCACTGGTGTGGGATCAAGTCTGTGTTGAGGCAGTACTGACTTGTTCTGGTTGGTCTGTCTTCACTCCAATCAGGTAATAATCCGACAAGAAAGATGAAAACATCATGATCATTTTCTCACTGATGCTTTTTTATGATTTGTCTTTTTTTTCCACTCTAACATGCTCTTACACACAAGGGTTTTAGCTCTGCTCTGGCTTTTTCTGACTCAGTGGCATTTTGATCAGACCCTCACTTGTCATGTTTCAAAGGACTGTTTCCTGGTCATGTTTGAAGCCCGCTGGCACTCTGTTGTTTCGCAACACCAGCTGTTCAAAGACAGCGGCTGTGTCATCTCAGCACACACAGACTCATCAAACACAATCTGAGGTTTCCTTTCATACGTTCTGGTCAGCCCACTCCCCCGGCACAAAGCTGACACCAGATGATTTTAGTAAGTATGGATGACAGAGTTTCTGACTTAATATTTGACCTTCTTGTTTTTGTTTTGCCCGTCTTCTGTTCATCCTACCAAAATCGTATCACATTGGATGAAAGAAGCATAGATCATTGATCATCTAGTGATAAGAAAAATATATCATCATTTATTAAAATACAGTTTTATCCCATGAAAATAAATAAAATGTTTTCATTTACCACGACTTCAGGGTAAAACACCTGGAATTCACCTGATACTCTAGTCCATCTCTGCTCCGTCATGGCACCTGATCAGATAAGCTTCCTTAATATGTTAACGCACACTAGCTCTTCTCTGTTGAGTTCCAGCTGCGTTCCAGCTCCAGAGCCCTCCGGTTAAATTAAGCAAAGCTTTCGTTTTTGCTGGATGCCAGAGCAGGGCAGGGCTCCAGAGTGTGACCAATTTGGTCACAAATGCGACCAAAATTTTTAAGACTGCCACTAACATTTTTTGAGGTGGTGCACCTGTGCAACCTCTTTGCATTCATTTCATCAATATTTCTGCACATTTCCATAAAGTTTACCGAAACGAGCCAAATGGAGCAGTACCACCAGAAACCGTGGGGGCAGTGTTGCTGTACCTGAGACATAGCTCTAGTGAAACACGAAGAAGAAATAACAATGGCTCGTTGTCATTTTCTCTCAATGGCAGTACTAGAGAAAAGAATCTTCTGTCCTTCCATCGGGAAGTATTACACGGCCTCACTAACCACGAACTCCTACAATCCTGCTTCTGTTTTTGTCTGGTCTTGTCTTTTATGCAAGAGGTACATTAGCAATACCTCCTCCACAGTCGCCATGTTTGTTTACGAGTTTGTTGTTGTCATAAACTCTGGGCTGCCCCCCCTCCCTCCCAGTGGATTTTTCGTATGTAAAGGGAGCACAAATGGGCCTTAAATCTCACTACTATATCCGCCATCAGATAAAGGCTGCTTGCTAATTTTTTTATGCTCAAACAAATCCAAAGAACTTTCTGTTGAACAAACGTACTCCTCTGTGTTTTGACACCAAGCCCTCATTAGGAAGGCTTACCCACTTCCTGATGAGGGGTTGATGCCACACAGCGTAAATGTGGTAAATAATGGTTTTTAAGGTCAGCGTGACCATACCATTTAAAAAACACCTTTTCACTGTTCAAAGGAGAGAGACTTTTTTCCTGGTATTCTAAACCTGTTGTATCCCTGTCCAAGGAGCACCTCAAAGCTTAACATTTTCTAAATCCTGGAAACATTCCTTCCTCCATTGGATGTTTTAGTTATTCCTTTATAGCGTCCCCTCCCATGATGACAATGCCCAGTTTACCGCTGTTCACAGCTGTGGATCTGAGCACTTAATGCAAAATACTTTAACAGAAAATTTTAAAAAGGGAAATTGCTGCATTTAAGGTAAAAGCTCTGCAAAATGAGAAGAGACACCTGTTACTATTTTTCTAAACATGTAAAAGGGAAAAAAAATAATTTGTTTGTGATTTTGTCTGATTTTAAGAGAATTGTGTTCAGCCCTCAAGGCTGACTTGCTTAGGAGAGACCCCTCTCCTGGTTAAACCTAAAAATGTGTACCCTACTTCCTCCATTGTTACTCAACAAAGACCTCGGATCCAAATGATGAACAGCAGAATTATTCATTACAAACCTGATTCCTTAAAAGGCATCTTCTGCACAGCTTCTACAAGATGTCCCTGAGTTATGTTGTGTTGCTGGGAGCAACCAACAAGCCCCTCCCCACTGACAATGGTGACTCAGTTGTACTGAAGGAATATGAGCAGAGAGAAACAGATACAAGACAGTGGGAAGTGAACAGCCGAGTGAGTCACAGCAGGGAGAAGAAGCAGCTCCAGAGACGGTTCACAACACAACATGGCTTTACACTTATTATCCTGTCCACTCTCATTGCAGTCCATGATCTGCACAAAGTACAGCCTGTGAACCCGTCACACCGCTGTTCCTCTATGTACAGAAAACGTACAAACTACGGTTGTCAAAACAAGCTTTTTGTCCTCCTGTAGCAGCTAATGAGAAGCACACAGAGGCCTGAGACAGGGCCAGACTCATTACTCCTCAGAGCTGTAGCTGTAATTGACTTGAACCAAAACATTTCACTCTCCCTCCTCGCTGTGCTAATAGAAGTCACTCGTTTCTGAACCCTTTGTTGTTCCATCACTTTCATATTTCTTGTTCCCTTGCTTGCAGCCTGTCTATCATTTCACACATGACGAGCCTCTCCACGCTCTGATCTCCATGTGCTGCAAGCTTTCCCTCTTTACAGCACATGCTGCTTCCTCCTCTTATTGCACATTTAAGGTGACACAGAAGGAAAAAGCCCCCCCCCCCCCCCCCCCCTTCTTCAACTAACGTTGAGTGGAACAAGCCATAGTAACTGTCTCTGGCTACCATAGTAACCAACCTTGAAGGGGTACTAATCAAAGTCAACACTGACTAAGAATACTGCTTTCATTTTTCAGCTACAGATCAAGAAGAGATGTTTCCATTACCATCCTGAAGCAAAGATTCTCTCACTGCACTGTGCTGTTTTTACTGTGACAAGGAGGAACCATGAAATCCTCATACGAAGATGGAGGCTTACATGGCGCCACAGCGGAGACCAGCGATGTTCAAGGTGTTTACACACCTCTGGGTGCTAAGATGCAGCTGATCCGTTTAACCCTGTAAGACCCAGAGTTGTATTTTTACAACATTGTCGAGCTACAACTGCTCTGCATAAATTTGAATGTTGTTATTAATTCTGGCTTTTATGCCTTTAACCAGAGAGGATACGAGTGCAGAGAGCAGGAAACAGGGTGAGAAATGGCCCATAGATTAGACTCAACACAGCCAATACTGATACCTCCTGAATGCTGTCTTAAAGGAATGCTCAGTGTTTGAATTCTTAATAAAGAATATTAAGGTATGATTAGGTTATTTTTTATGAAATGTTCAAAATAATCAAACATTCTGCAAGATCAAAAAGTTCAGATTTCATCTTGACTCTTCCTTTGTAGTAACAACTGTAGTTTTATTCCACTATCACAGACAAATCATATATACTATCACAGCTTCAGAAACACTATTTCCCCACAGCACTGATTATTATGTTCTTATTACGGAATGTATATTTCCTCTCTTGTTGTTTGAATAAGATCAAAGACTCGGGCATGTAGTGAGGAAATGTTACACATTTACGCATTAGGGCTGCAACTAATGATCCTTTCATCATTGTTAATCTGCAGAGTATGTTCTCGTGTAAACTGCCAGAAAATAAAAAATAAAATAAAATAAAAAAAATCATTTTATACAGTGCACTGCAGGAGCAATTAACATAAAACGATTAATGATTTCTCAATCTCTGTTGATTCATCTTTTAACAAAAGAAAACACAGTGAATTAATATGAATACAAAAGTAAAGCAATACAGAACTGAAAAAGATAAATAATGAACAAGAAATATTATCACAACATTAGAACCTGCAGATTAGTCAGGAAGTGATGTTTCAAGGCTGACACGTACCCTTTATTTTGCCCTCTAAGGCAGTCAGAGGGGACCACACCATTGAAAATACATTTCCTGTGTCTGTGATGGACGTGTACATGCTCCCGAAATCTAAGTGCAATCCCAAAGGTGCTCACTCTCCCGAAGCCACAGCCGAAACATGGATTCAACTGAGACGTAACCTCCAGAGACACAAACAGGCAGCCAGTCAGATCAAAAAGAGTGTGGATTATGAGAGGTAGGGTGGGGGAAGAGGCATGCTAATCAAGACAAAGAGGAGGATATAATATCAACCTGACGGAAGAGGAGGTGGCAGTCTGGGGGGTTGTTGGCCTGTTTGTATTGAGTGAACACCAACAGATCCACTCTTCATCCACTGCAGCTCAGGATACGAATCAGTCATGATGTTTCTTCTACTCCACACATTTTTCTTTCTGAATTTTTGTCCCCTTTATTTTTATAAAAGCACTCTCTTTATTAAAGATGAGAAAACCAAATAGTAAAAAAAAAAACGAGAAAACTCTACTTGTGATTTCAAAGAGGAAAAAACAGCAACTCCTACAATCCACTCAGCCCTGGGACAGTTAGAGATAAACGAGCGTTTAGTACTCTTCCCTCCAGCAAGAAACAGAAGGAAAACTGATTTTTCTCGCTCCAGAATCTGCAGAGTCATTCCAGTGCACTACGGCTCAGACGAAGACAGGGAGAGATGCAAAATGTGCCCTACTATAAAGTGAACAAGATACATCCCCTCATCGGAGAAGACAGTAATGACATCACAGTTGATTTAACGATTATTATGAAAAAAAATTACATTCTGTTTGCACAGAGAGATGCTAACAGAGCCTCAGCCAGAGGTAAAGTAAAGAAGCAGGATGATGTTTTAACAGATGAACCTCCGCTGCAGAGAGAGAATAAAATCCCCCTTTATCTTTTCTAGAGGCTTTTGCTCTTATTAAACTCCCACTGAGGCTGCTGTGAGGCAGCTGAGTTGGACAGGCAGATCAATCAGCCCTGTACTTTATTCTCCCCTTCTTTCTTTCTGTTCTCTCTCACTCAAATACACACGAGGTGAGGGGCATAAATATACACACACAAAGTCCTTGGAAAGGGGTCCTGTGATGCATCCTTTAGCCTGCCTGTCCCGTCTGTATTGATGCGACAACAGGAAAAGCAGGAGGAAATGTATCATTCAGGCCATTATCTGTGAAAAATGGCTTTTAGATTATGCTGCTGGACTCCACCAGGAGACAACTGGGACTACATAACAGGTGACAAATCTGATTTCTACCAGATGTTGAATGATAGTGTTTATTTGTGTGTCTCTGTGTGTGTGTTTGGCTACACAGCTGATCTGGTGACCTTTTTTCATCGTTAAGTGCTGTAAAAAGTTTGACCTTTACCCTGGATAATTCATCCTCATGGTTCATTTGTACAAACTAGAGATGTGTGTGTGTGTTTATTTGGCTGAATGACTGAATGATATCACACTCAGGAGACTAGTCAGCACAGGAATTAACAGTTGGTTAAACAAATCAGAATGTATTACCATAGGCCTGGGATGTAACTGTCGTACAGCCACCAGCCACTAGCTAGGGCTATGTTTTTGGTTGATGGCCTCACTTCTCTACTACCAGGATGTAAACAAGTATGTACATTGTGTTTGGTTAATCTGGCATATGGCTGACAGCAGTAAAGCCTGGTATATACTTCTGTCAAACTGACGTCAAATGACCTACGCCATAGGTCCATTTAGCCCTTTTCTAACACAGGAGCCTCCTCCAAAGTGTAACTATGCATCAAAACAACGTGGACTGCAAGCCCTGTGATTGGTCCACTAGGCAGAGTCATGTTTCCTGTGTTTACAGCATTTTCCAAAACCCCGTACTCTGACATCTCCAATCTATTTTTGCTAACTTTAGAGAAAACCTGCTCCAGATCTTAGTTATATTTGAAGCTACAGGATATGAAGTTGTCATCTGAGAAAAACCCCTGCTGACCAAATGCATTCTCTTGATTGAGTTTTGTTCAGCTGGACACTCTGTCTGTCCACCCAACATTAACTCATGCTACAGTCATGACAGTGTGGTTTGAGTGATATCATCCTTCAAGAGAGGCTTAACTGTGCTAACACAATAGCCTTTAAGTTGTAGTTAGAAATTACAAAAGCTTGTTTCTTATTGTTCATCTTCATTATCACCACACTGCTCCATTTTACACCATGTCACCATGTTGTACCTGCAACAACAGTAAATCAGAGCAACGCATTACTTTTAGGGGTTAAATGTAAGTCATTGTTATCAGATCTATCAAGGTCAAAAGATGGGAAAGTGTTAGCAAATCAGAAGCCTGAATCAACTGTTCTTTACAAGTTGTTCCTACATTCTGCAGATATAGCTGAGCTTGTTTTACACCTCATACTTTTCCAATCTCAACACGTACTCAGAGTTTTTAAAATATAGCCATCTGCTTATTGCAGACTTGCTTATAGGAAAACACCCACAGTAACACTGAGTCGATTTTTAGAGTGGGTAAACAGCTTTGTAACACTATTTTGTGTAGTTTCTCTTGTTAGCCTCTGCTCTAGAGAGTCTATTGTCATCCATGTTATGTACAATTTTAGCTTGAAAGTGCAGAAGATAAATATTTTAAAACAGAGTTAATGTATAGCATCAACTTGTTACGCTTGGAAGAAGAAAAACAATCAACCAGGCACCTTAAAACCAAAGTATGTCACAGTTTTGTGGGGCAGATGCAAAGAATCTTCAGATTGTAGCAACAAGGACTGAAAGCATTGCAGTCAGTTGTTCACAGCGACAAAAAAGAAAACTGAATAGAGAGTTTCAAACTAAGTTTAGTTAGAATAACAGAGGAGTGATCGGTATTAGAGCTTAAATACTTTCCAACAATTATAAGTTTAATGACAATTTCTTTGTTAGTATTTGTTGTATTTTAGCTCCCTCACAATGCTCTCTTTTCAGCATTTTGATTCCACCTGTAATCTCTTCTGCTTAAAGCTGTCTACCTGCTATTTTTCTCTGCTGCTGATGTGACAGCTGTGTCTACAGATGAACAGGTTCATTCTTGCAAAAACAGCCACTCGCTGTCTAGAGACGGCGAGGTTTGACGAGAAGCAGTATTAAACTAATGGAAAGTTGTCTCTGTTCATGGCTTTATTCAAACTAGATGTTTTAATACCTTTTTCAAAGAGAACCCAAAAAAGCAGTCTAGACAGCAGTTAATTGTTAAGCAAATGCCTGCCTGAATGATCCAGTTTTAAATCAGCGTTCTATTTGAGAAAAAAAATAAAATGTTTTCCGAGCTGGAGGTAAAAAGAACTTTCTTGTATTGTTGAAAATACCAGCAGTGTTTATATAAGAGCTAAACAGCTCTCAGATTTGTCCTTAAGCTTTTGATTTATCTCCCTCACTGCCTGATTAACCTCAGCTTTCAGCAAAGCGGTGACTCCTTTCTGAAGGAGTGTGGGGGACAAACACAGGAGATAAAAAGAAGAAAAGAAATGTTATGTGCTTCAACTGCTCTATGTTACAGAGGTGAATCTGTAGCCTGAGCCTGACTGTATAAAACAAACAACCACCTCTGTGCTCGGCTGTCTTTATGTCCCTGTGGTCTGCATTCACTCAGATAAAAGACGCAGGATGTATACCACCAACCTATATATCCACTGGCTCCAAACAGACATATAAATACAGAGCACACACCATGACAGCCCTCTGACCTGCCCTCCCACATGTGTACACACATAAAAGCCCGCTCCAACACAACAGTTGCTAATCATAGAACAAAGGAAGGCTGCAGTCAGCAGGCTTTCCCATTGATCAGCTATAGAAGGCAGCCAGGAGGGTCGACAGCAGCTTTGTTAATGCAGGAAGAAGATACAGCTCTATGGCAGGTAAAAGGCGCAAGTCAAACACATCAACAACAGCTCTGTCTGTCTGTCTGCTATATCAGATCTTTATTCTGATAAAGGCCTGTTCCAGCAGGCTGATTAAAAGACCTTTTTTTTAAAGAAACATCTCCACAAAAGTCAAAGCCAAGGAGGAAGAAGCAGGTGTCAGTCACACAGTAAGCCCCCATTCAGTGGGAATAAAAGAGGAGTCTGATTCATCTACAGTTTTTCTTTCCTTCGGATTAACTAGCAACAGAGCAGTAGTCGAAACACAAACACAGGTGATGTTGTGTACAGTCGCAACACCTGTGAGAAACACCCTCTACTGAGAAACAAACTACATAAACCAAACCGGATCATGGAGATTGTGGTTGCCTTTCATATTCTGTATTCTCATTGTCATCCCTCCACTGTGAGCTCAGTTCAACCTTGTTGGCCTTTTCTATTCAACAGTCTGCACACAGACCAGACCTGGCGGTTGGGTCGAGGCTGTTTGTAAAGAAGTGCAGCATCAAGCATTCTGTCAGGCACGTCCTGAGCCGCGGGTCACACTAACACACAGCAGATCTACAAACAAGAGCTGGCAGAGGACAGGAAAAGAGGACTTCTAGAAAAAGGGATCTATGATGTATGCACATACAAATATATCATGCATTCAAAATTCAAGACTTTTCCCCCCAAACACATGACCCCGGCCATCCCTTTCTTCTCTCCATCCTCCCAAATGGCTTCACAGGGCGGGTTCAGGTCGGGAAATGTCCAGAAAAACAGACGAAACCTGCAGCTTTCATCACACATCAACCAGCTTTTACCCTTCAAACATCAAAATGATGCATAATGTAGGCTGTTTGTTTTTGATGTGGATGCATCTGAGTGTGTGTGTGAGCGTTCATAAAAGTGTCTTTGAATACTAAGTACACAGAGATGTTAGTGTGCACTGATACATGCTCCATCATTGTGCTGTATTTTAACATCCTAACAGACATTTTCTGAGAAATACTTCTGCTTGGAATGAAAATTTGTGTATGTATGGGTTCTTCCTCAAAGATTTTCCATTAACTAACTATTGAATAATTTATTTTAAATCCTGTTATTTAATGGTTTAAATGCTGGTGATTGTGATTAGTGGAAATTCATGTGGTTTCCACACTACAGTTTTACACTGATTTTAAACTTTCATGTGATACGAGCCCAGAGCAACAGATAGCGGTTGAAACAGCTTTGGATACGAAAGGTGAGGTCAACAATAAACCACCAGGAGTTTTTCAAGATTATTAAGCCATTGTTATTGTTTCATCTTCAGTCAGCCAGACATCACATTCCCGATCGATTCAGCACCTGTAACATGTTGATGTCCACATGCAGCGCACCAATTTTCATGCGATTCAGCAACGAGTGTGAAAATAAGTGCTTCTCTGTCTAAACCAAGACAAGCTTCAAGTGTTGATGAGAGGAGGCCTCATGATACAAGAAAGTTGTTGTTAAGTGCTAAAAAATTTTACTCATCTTTTAAATATACTTATGACACCAAAATCTCCAAGGCGCTCACTCTGGATAATTATAGCCAGATAATTTTGGACTTGAAAATCTATTGAGCATGAGACATGCTTTTTTTTTCTTTTTCTTTTTCAAGCTTGTGCTGTTTTTGTTTTTTTGTTTTCTGAAAGGTGTTCCATTATTCTTCATTTTTTCAAAAGAACATGTCCACACGCTTTGAGGCAGATGTCTGAAGTCTGGTTCTGCTCCAGATTTCTGCCTGTTAAGAAAAAGCTTTTCTCCTGTCACTGTAACTTGCTAAATGCTGCAGAGTCCTCTGCTCATGATGGATTATGATAAGATAAGACCGAAACCAGACTTCCACCAGATCTGTGCTCATGTCTGTTGTGTTTTGGCTCTGTCCTCCCTCGTTCCTTCATCTGTAAAGACCCACCGCAGGACAGCTGGTGGCCAAGGACTCCCTCTGCTTACCACCTCATTATTGAGCCTCATCTCATTCATGTTGTCTATTATCTTTGTTTCATTGTTGCAGTTAAGTGAATACAATCTGCTTTATTTGGAAAATCTGGATATTTTAATGTTGCTTCATTGCCTGGCTTCCTGTCTGATTTGATCAGTGCTAGTTGAAGTGCGTCTGCTCTGGAGCTGAGCCGGTTGGTGCCAACTACGAACTACGAACAGGGACCTGGTTGAATTTTGCAAGGAGTCCTGCCTTTAAAGTTCCTGTGAGGACTTTCTAAGGGATCTTGAAAAAGTCTCACTTCTAGATATCTGCCTGATCCTAATCCACAATTTAAAATGAGATTATCAGTACAAATACAAGTTATTTCTAAATGCTATTTCTTAGCTTCCCAACCAGGTTGGACAGGACTGGATTGATTTACGGCACCTTGAAGTTTCTATGACAACACCACGCCGGCCGATGAAGTTTGGTAGCGAGAGGAGGTAACATTAATTGTACGTTAACATGCTCATAATAAATATCAAAACTTTTGGGAATTTGAACGCAGTCATTGTTTTCATTTTAAAACATCCTCAAAGAACAACATATAAAACAAAATCATGGGTCAGATCTGCCACAGATAGACAAACACCTGTGAAGGGTTTGTTGCACAATGACATCTCCTCTGTCCAGGTTACTTTGTTGTTACTTTGTTTGTCAGAGCAAAAAAGAAAGCAAATATTGAGGGGACAACATATAACAAAGGGAATCTTTTAGTATGACAGTCAGAGAAGACGCTGGGCTCGTCCTGTTCCTGATGATGAAGACGAAACATGAAAAGAGTCAGAAATACCAGGGAATGAGTGGACTGGGGGGAGTCTGGATTCAACAGCATAACACACCGAGACAGGGAATTAAGTGGAACTGACAACATGAAATAATATAGCCTCCTTCGAACACTGCGTGCTGTGTGTCTGTTTGTTAGGAAGGACAAACTGTTCCCTCCACCATTCTGGAGCTCACTGGAGGCACTGGAGTGGGGGCAGGATGCACTGGAGGGTCCTCAGAGTAATGAGGAGCAGCAGGCTGAGTGCCTACTTACTTATTATGAAAAGGTGAAGCAGGAAAGTGAATTACAACTGCTCAGTGACACCTCAGGAAGCACCGAGCGCTGACAACTACATGACATCATCGCACTGCAGGTTTGTTTTAAACACCAGCGTAAGGAAACAGAAGAGATGTCAGAAAAAAAAAAAAAAACACTCACAGGTCGATTTAAAATTTAAGTAAACACCAGACTCATGATTGATGTAATCCATCTAATTAGCTGATCAATAAGAGATTCAAGACAGGCTGATCGGGCCGAGACATGCTGACCATTCTGTCCATTTAATCTAAATGGACGAGATGAGTGAAGCTGCTGAGGAGCCACGGCATCTATTGACAGGTGGGAATGAATGGCTGCTTCAAAACAACAAACAGCCCAACAGGGAGTAATGTGTTCAGTCCCAGCGTAGCCTCTGAGACAAGATTTGCTACTGGAGGATCATCAGATAGGAAAGCGTGACTGGGGCAGCAAAATCATGATACAGCGACATGGCGTTGAGCTTCGACCAGCTGCAGGACCTGAAGACTGTGATTCCTGGAGCTATGGAGGATTGTTCAGAGGAACTTCTAATGAGTCTGGACACAAAATCAATAACAGGTTAAAGTACTACAGAATAATAAGACTCAGTAACGCCGGATGTAGAAATTAAAAGTTTAAGTTGAAGCATTTGTGGATTTACAAAAATACTTCAGCTGAAAGCAAACATGACTGCAGCACTGCCAAAAAATGTTCACGGCAGAGCAATTTATCTTAAATTACAATGAAAACAGCACGACTCAGCCCCTGCTAGCTAGCAGCTGATTGCAGCTGACACCAGCATTCATACAGTCTTCTTCTTTTTATCATTATTCTTTAACTATATAAACTCATGTACATATTTCACCTAATTTTAACACTTGCAGTAACACCAAACTTCAAACAGCTGAAGTGACATCTCCGTATGTTTAATGTGAAATGTTACTGGTAATGACGTAAATCCAAAAAACAAATCCTAAATGAGTCACCAGGTCAACATTCGCTACTCTTTCTTTGTGCTACTGCAAAATTATATTTCACTCAGGCTTCATCTTCAATGGATGTTATACTGGATAAAACAAGGCATCTTCATTTCATCCATCAGTATTCTCTCTCAAAAGCAATTCATTACTTTTGATAAGGCTGTCCGCAGCAATCAGAGCCAGGTTTAACAAACAAGAAACTTTGAGTGCTCAGAGTGAAAAAAAGTCAAACTAGCTGCCAGGGTTTTCAATAGAGGATGGGGATTACTGTTTGTAATTAAATAGCCATATAAACAGAAAGAACAGTTTAGATGACTGAAAATACAAACTTTTGAAAATGGCGCGATGTAAATGAAGGATATGCAGATCCCCGACGCTCCATTCCACAGGGGTATCACGTTTCCAGCTGAATAGCCAGGCGCCAGTAGGTGGACAGTAACAACAATGGTGGATAACTGAGCTGTGACTGTGCAGCCGACTCCACTGAGTTTAACTCTTCTACAAACAGTTCAAAAAACTTGTATTTGCCAGTTTTTGTTTGTACTCAACGCTGTGTTGAAAAACAGCTAAATGCAGGTGCGAGCTGTTCGTCTGTGGTGTTTTGTTCAAAGTTATACCGCTGACTAATGGTCTGACCTCCACACTGCAGCATTTGCTCTGGGTTCATGTTTCTGTACTGTCATGTGAATGTTTTCTTTTCACAACTGAAAGACATACTTCATTTTTTTCCTTAAAAATGAGTTTTGTTTCTGTTCCATCCATCTTCTACACCACTTATCCTGTTCAGGGTCACAGGTGACGGGAGTCTATCCCAGCTGTCTCAGAGCGAGAGGCGGGGTACACCTTGGACTGGTCTCCAGTCAATCACAGGGCTGACACACAGAGACAGACAACCTTTCACCTTCACACTCACACCTACGGGGAATTTAGAATCACCAGCTGACCTAGTGAGCATGTTTTTGGACTGTGGGAGGAAGCCATGCAAACTCCACACAGAAAGGCACACCGTTCCCAAACTGGAATTCAAACTGGTGACCTTCCTGCTGTGAGGCAACAGCGCTAACCACTACACCACAGTGCAGCCACTTCTTAATTAAGTCAACAGCGTCAAAAGGAAACTCATGACTTCTACACTAATACACTGAGTATCTTGTATAGCTAACATTGTTGGCTAATCATGTAAAATAATACCTTGAAAAATATTCATCTGAATTACAAGATAAATAACATGATGAGACACTTAGCTAAATAAATCACACAAGCATGAGACTGGTTTGGAAGTGTTGATATTCAGCTTAAGAGCAAAGAAAACTGCTTTAATTTTTCCTGACAACAAGCACATCTCTATTTACTTCATTCATATTCAACAGATGGATGTCTGCTTAAAGCTGCAGGCTGCGCCTTAAATCGGAAGTTCACATATTTACATGTGTGTTCGTGTCTTCAGACCCATCACCAGGATACAACCGAAGCCTAATAAGCTTGTCATGATTAATGATGGTTCAACACTCTCTGACTGCAGATTAGTAGCAGAGGCAGCAAAACCAAGAAACTGGACAAGTTACTCACATGCCTTTTTGTCCAGTCTGCTTACAGTAATTCTGCACTTAATTCTTCACAAGAACCCTTTGAATACAATGCAAACATTAAATAATTTTTTAAACAACCAAATCTGATGCATTTCCACATTCTGCTGAGATAATTGGACTTTTGCACATCTTGAACACCCACAAACACACACACACAATGCAACGAGAGCCCCCACAGAACAACATCCTCCAACAAAACACTTTAGAGCCCTCTGTACAAACACACATAGATGCACACTCCTCTCGCTGCAGAATTTGCTGACAGTTTGTGCTGGAAATCCATTGGAGAGAGCCGCCTCACAACAAACACTAAGAATACGGTCCTAAGCTGTCTTTGTTGTGGCACAGTTTGAAGATTTGGGATGTTGGGAGTGTTACTTTTAGAGAGCCGGCACACAAAACCCACAGTCATCTTCTTCTACACACCAGGAGAGCGGGGGAGGGAAAAAGGAGGAATAATCCATTTCTGGAGCATCAGGAGGATAGAAAATATCCCACTGATACAGATATCAGAAACAAATATGAATGTATAAATGATGCCTGCAATAATTTCTTCTGATGGATTTACATATTCACATATTTCCTTTTTATTTGCTGTGACAGGTAATGAGAATAGGAAGGAGAGGCGGTCTCTGTTTGCATTTGGACACTTGAATCAGTTCCCAGTATAATTTGTAGAGATGTGAGGTGAACGGTAATTTGTTCTGCATGTCAGCTGCTGACAGCTGCTGCAGCCCCGTGGCTGACATGGGCATGGTGCCTCATTTATCATCCATAAAGCCAGCAGTGCGGCTTGAATCGCTGCCAAACCTGCTGGTCACCTGGCTGACTGGACCAAAGTAAGAGTGGCTGTACACCAGGCCTCAAATGATCTGCAGCCTCGAACTCTGCATGGCTCAAAGATGAAGCATTGCGTCATCTTTGGTCACCAGAAAGATGACGCAAAGTGTCGATGGTGGCCTGCTTGGGTGCTACAGCAGAGTGTTGGAATGATGACAAACCTAGTGGTAGGTCTGGGAAAGACCCAAACACTTGTGTGTGCATTTTTGTACATCTCTCTCTCTCTCTCTCTCTCTCTCTCTCTCTCTCTCTCTCTCTCTGCGCGTCTGAGTCCACATGCAATGTTATTTTCCATAAAAACTATGAATGGCAGCACCAAGTTTTCTGAGGTATATGCTGATGGCTTATTCTGTAGCTGGCTAATGGACTTGCTAACCATTGTGTTTTCCACAGAATTAAACTTTATAAGTGGAGGTAGCTGGATAAATGTGTCTGTATCAGATAAAGAGGCTTAGAGACTGTGGGCTCTCTTTGGATGGAAAGCAAAACGTAAACAACAGACAGGATAAACCCACTTCTAAGCAATAGGATGGTAAAAATTAAGATTTACGTGCATATGTACAGATAGAAGTTATACAGTGAAAACAGTGAACAAGTTAACAAACCAGCAATTAGTGCAGACAGTAATATCCACAAATTAGTGCTGACATGTAAATAATAAAACACGAGGTTTCACTTGGAGAAATAACTGGAGCAGGGTCTTCTTAAAGCACCAAGTTACAATAAAAAAAACAACAACCAAAAGGCACAAACACAGAGAAGAGAGTGCAGTGACTGAATTATGAGACCCGGTAGGTCCCACACCTCACTCAAGCTGCCCACTTAGGATGGACATTGAACAGTGATGTGCGCTGAGGCTTATGGCTGGTGAGGCACTGATATCAGTCAGACTTAAAAATTTATGAGCCAAACAAAGTGGTTTATTAGCCGTTCGATTAGCAGCCTGATATTAAAAACTGGTTAAAAAAAGAAGAAGACGAAAAAAACTCACAAATACATAGGGGTAGATATTTGGCCATTAGAAGCGTTGCATTTCCTGCGCTTTAGAGAGAGAATAATTGCTACAGTAATTCAACTCTTATTAAATTACGTAGCGGTGTGCAAAAATCGTCTGACCTGATGCTTGAAGCAGTCCTTTCAGCTCCGGTGTTGGTCTTCCTTTATTCATGGGATCCCGTTTTGATTGGTAGTCAAGTTTTGAGAATTTTTAAGGTTATGCGTGTAATGCCTTCCATGTTCTGCTTTCACTAAGAGCTACAGATAAGTATACACGGACTGTCGTTGCGTACTTGATTTTTGAGTAAGTCATGCAGCTAGCTGTCTCTGCGTAGAAGAACGGCCGCACCGTGAACCTGTGAGCCCACGTCCGCCCCCCTCAGTGAGGCGGAGGGATTGCACAATCTGAGGCGAGGCTGCTCGCTGCCGCTCATCGCGTCTCGCGCATGTTTTTGAACAGAAAATGTGTAAATTCAGCATTTTAAACGATGAAATCCCGGACTGGAATCAAAAATAAGATTAAAAAACAGGCCAGAGAACTGAAATTGAAAATAATTTTATTTAAATACTGTTTGTTTTTACTCTTCGTAACGACAGGTAAGGCTCCCCTAACCTGTTTGGCCGACACCCAGCGCATATTCTTTATTATATATTTGTTATTTAATAGAACTTAGCAAAAAAGCTTTTAGGTGCGCTACATTTGCGTTAAATACTTGATTTATTATAAATAAATTATTCATCTATTCAAAAAGAAACCCTATAAAACTGTACAATTATTCTTGATATAATTGAATGGTAATATAAAAAGTCAGACCTTGGTGATTATAATGAAGAGACTAAGTTAAAGAGATGAAAACTCTAAAATGCCATAAAGCAATTTTTCAGCTCTGGGGGTTGATGCTGTTACCAAACACTAACTAGAAAATCAAAGCAGTAAAAGATGTTTTTGTGAGGAATATCAAAATGAGGGTGAAAGTTTGACCGATGTATTTCTAAGCATGTGAGTGCGTTTTTGAAGGGGGAGGATGAGGAGGAGGAGGAGGAGGAAGAGGAGGAGGAGGAGGGACAACCAGGCTGGGCTCAACAGTGATTGCTCTGTGTAGGAAGGAAAGATTACGCCTACTCTCACTGTGACTGTGATGAAATCCCACAATACCTGTCATCACACAGAGATCCTCAATGACGTCCCATAGAGGCCAACACCTATAAGTCCGAGGAGATACTGTCACCTTCATCATTAGCTGAGCTACTGAATACGCAGAGGGCTCAAAAACCAGAGCTTCAGGTTTCAGTGCAACTCTAACCACATCTGAATGCTCAAGGAGGTACAAAGCCAAGAGGTGGACCAGAGACTCAATTTGAACATAAACACAATGCTTTAAATCATTCAGGTAGATATTCAAAATATAAGTCTACTTGAACATGCAACACACTGACATACGATAACAAGGATTTTTCATTACTGAAGCTGTACAAGGTCAGCTTTTATTGGCCTTGTATAGCTAAGAGCTGCAAAACGTTATCTCACCCACAAACTGTTGATTTGTCCTATTTACTATACAGTTGGACACCATTTCAAATAAAATCAGCTGCATGTCATTCAAATAACCAGGGATGCTACTTTTTCTGCTTAGCATTAAAGTCTGAAGGTACAATCTGACTTCAGGTGCCAGGATGTTGAATATATCTGTATTTCAGGACATGTTCAACACAGAAAACTTGATAGTTACGTCTAAACTTGATAAAGTGTTTTCAGCAGTTTTCCAGCCTGCGATTTACAAAAAGAGACTTCCTCTGTCTGATTGCTTGAGGGCAAAACTCTTCCTCCACTGAAGTCCCAGGTGGGACTCAAGAGCTGGACTCGACTACATTATCTGGAATTTAAAATCACTGCAAGACATTTATGCAGCAACTGACTCAGTCTATACTGAATTTACTTTATTATCTTTTATGTCTTTTCTAAACTTGCCTTACTTTATAAATTCTATAGAATATATCACTAACACACTATGAACCGTGAGGAGTATTATTGTGAGCTGTAAAAATCAACAGTTTAAGATTTCTCCCCAAAACAATTATACAACTACGAGACGTTGTTTGCTGAGACTGAGGAAGATGTGAATATTAAAGTTTTTGTTTTCAGTTTAACCTCATATTAAAGATGTTTTTTATATAGAAAATGTTTAACAGCTCCAGATGAATGTTTGGTCATCCTGGGTTAACCTGTGAGCCAGGTAATGAACATGATAAAATTTACAACCAAGGATGAAATAAAAATGCTACCTTCAATGTGCAGGTTTTTTCTCCTCTCAGGCCACACAGATGGCTGCTAGCTGCAGGTAAGCTGCAGTGCAGCAGCCTGAGAGGCCTGATGCTATCGAGATAAGCTCCAGAAGTGGACCGTTCTGTGCACTGACCTTTAACCTCTTTGACCCCTGTGGTTACTTACTGTTCCCCCTGCAACCATACACTCCTGCTCATACAGGCACCAGCATGAATCCTCTCTTTCTCACACACACAAACACACAGATGGCCCCTGTGCCACAGACCTCCCCTCACCCCTGCACTCTGCCCTGCTGCCTCTATAATTAATGGACCTTGGGTCCTCTCTGGCAGAAAAATCAGGGAACTGTGCCTTCATAAATATTTACAGAAACAGCCATGAAAATTTCACATGAAGAAACAACAACATCTTAAAGATGTTTGTTCAAAACACATCCCACTGTAGACGGAATGGGAACAGAGCAAAGCATACTCTGTGGGTGGATATCACCATACGCATGTGTTTTTGTGTTTCCACCTCCACTAATTACTTTAGATTGATTCTGCATTTAAACATCAATAAAAATAAACACAAATCTGAACTGAAGTTAATAATCAGGGCCCTTTATCCATAATTCACTAAAACAAGTTGCAGTATTCTTTGAGTCAGCAGTCACTATAAACATTTAAGTTCCTCTGAGACCTCCATAGTGATACTTATAGAAATAAATAATCATCAAATAATCATATAACCATGTTGTCTTAATAAATCATCACTGAGCTTTGTACTCACAGAGAAGCCAGCCCAGAAGGGACAGGAGTGACGGACTCTGGGAGATGTAGTGAGAGCCAGAGCCGCGAAGCTGACGGCCAGAATGAGACTCCCCAGGACCATCTGAGAGACTCCCAGAGCCAGCATGATCCTCGTCCGTGTCCGGTACTCCCTGAGCCGGGACAGGCTGCGGGACAGCGACGCCGGGCTCAGGGACCCCGGGCCGCCGAGGCTGCTGCTGCCAACGCCGCCACCGCGGGGCAGCGCGTGCACCGGCATTGTCACTGAAGGGTACAACCGACAAACACAGCAACACCTATAAGAGAAAAAAACATCCACAAAGAGCAGAGTCTGTGTGTGAGCTGCCGTGAGCCGTTTTTTTAAGCGTGATGAGAGGTCTGTGTCCGACGTGGGTGATTCCCTTCAATTAAGATGCTTTCAGTCGCTCCAATTAGACACGCGCTGCGGAGGGGGATGAGAGGAGGAAGGTGAGAGCTGAACCAGGAGGCACATTACACACACAGAAAGAAGGGGTATGTTCAAGTCCAAATATGCGGGAAAAAAGTGAAATCTCCAACAAAAAGCCCATTCCTCCAAAGTCAAAGCGCAAAAAGGGAAAATAAAAGAAAACGCATCATCCTGCCGTCAGCAAGCCTTGCACCATTGCCATGCTGTCCTGTTCGCCTCTGCGGGCTCTCCAACAACTCAAAGCGAGGGATGAGAAAGAGTGTTTATTATAGGAAAAGATACGCGAGCACACCTCGGGAAGAAAAAAAAGGAAGGAAAAGCGCGTGACCAGCTGAAATCGCGCTGAAGATTCTCGTCCTAGAAATCCGCAACTGAGAGTAAGCTGCGTTACTCCTGCGTGAGGCACAAGCCGTGCTTTCACAGACGACAGCAGATCTAACAGCCAGGACAGGAGATGCACACTGCGTAGGCCTGCTGGAGATGTGCCACTCCGCGCGTCTGCATGGCGACGCGCTGCGCGGACGGAGCGTGTTTTACTACGAGAGTGGAGGAGGGGAGGTGGGCTGCAAACCTGCGTGTGATTTGTCGCTGCTGCTGGTGATGCTGTTTGGATGGGAACGTGGTGAAGGACTTAATGAGGCTTATTTGTAAGAGCAGCACACATTTTTCGAGATGAGCATCGTGTTGCATGGCAGCTGCAGGCTGAGTTTTCTGTCATTATTTTCAAGAGTCAGGTTTAAGTTCAGCTATGTTGACTCCAGTCTTCACAAGTCTCTACAAAGCTATGAGCTCTATTTGTCATCTGTCCTTTATCATCTAGAATGTGAGTCACCGAGAGCAGGGATGGATACACCTTATGAGCTTATTTTTTTCAAACAACAGGCATGTTGATCAGTGTTAACAAATAATTACATTATGCAATTTTTGAGATTTTTTGTGCTTTATTCGAGCACAGCACCAACAGCTCCACCATCTGGCCTTCTAAGGGGAAAAAATATGTTACCACATAAACAAAGTCATTGATAACAACAGTAGCAGCTTATTTCAGGATCAATCTCACTTACAGTATTCATGCTGCTTGGACTGACTGTCTTCTTGGTGTTTGTCTTCATAATCCAAACAACTGCATTTTGGCATCACTTTTGTTGTGTGCTTGTGCAACCCCGTCCAGCGAATTGGCAGCAAGCATCCTGTTAGCAGCTACTTGTGCTCCATCTCTTTGCCTTTAAAAAATGGAAGAAAAACAACAAATTCGACCCCTTGAAGTTTTAAAAAAATAAATAAATAATTATATTCGGTAGCCTATCTCATTATGATGCCTTCTCATTTCATCATTTAGAATTTGTATCTCATTATGACAATCTCATTTTTATTTATCCCATAAAATGACTCGTGCAACAAAATGAGAAATTATATGGTTATATTTATTAACTCAGTTGTTTCTGATAATTATGTAATAATTTTGACTTTTTTTCTGATGATAAAAACTTAGTGTCACACTATCTTGACTTCTTTTCTTGAGGTTATGAATAACTTTTCACAATTTTAAACTCACCATCTTATTATTTAATTTTATTTTTTCCTTTTTTTTCATTCTATTAAGACCAAATCTTCCTTTTTTTATATTTAAGCTGGCAGAACTGTGCGTCAATAATTACCCCTACACCATGGTGCTGAAGGGCATTGTAAGAACTGAAGTAGTAACAGCCTGCTGCTGGCATCACACAGCTTTTGCTTCAGAAATGCAAATCATACAGTTAAATAATAATGATCATTAAAATGTTCTGACAGGGGTGGGACTGTCTGGTTCAGTGGTTCAGGGCCTGTCTGGCTTCTTCTAACCCTCCTGCTCATGAGTGATGGACACAAGCCCAAAGTAATTTATTCAAATTGAGAATTTTCTTTCTCAGGGTTATATTTAAATATTTGGAGGTTTAAAGAGGTGAAAGTTTTAATATTTCACAAGAGACACCCAGGTCAGAAACTGAACTATGAAAGATTTCTCCTTTCTTACTTTTTTAATTTAGTAACCCGCGTCTACGTCATGGAAGCCTCCTTTTAATGTACAAAATCATTTCTGAAATGTTAATGATCATACACATTTATGAAGACATGCATGTAAATACAAACACCATGAACTCCTGATGAAAGACTAACGTTTTACAGTCCTAAAGATGAACAAAACCTAACCATCCTTTGATTCTTATATTTCTTCTTCCCTCAGCAAGCTGATTTTCACAACACATAAGGCGGTCAGTGTGATCAGGGAGGAACACTACGAACACAGAACAATCAGCTAATACAGATGTAGTTCTCCTTATTTTACACTTATGTGCAGCTCACCTGCTCCCCCTAGCTGTAATACTTGATTTACAACTTGGAGCTCTCAAACAAGTCTGGATGAGCACATTAAAAAAAAGAGAAAAAAAACAGTGAGAGGGGAAATAAAGAAACCTTCTCACACCCACTACTTTAAAAATGATTTTATTTATTAATACAGTGGTATACTTAAAATTGTGTTGCAGAAGAAAAAAAAAAAGTCAGCCACACGTGAAGAGCTAATATCCAATTAAAGCCGTGTTATATCTAAAAAAAAAAAAAAAAAAAAAAATGGTACTGGTGTGCCATACATAATATATTGTCTATTAGTACAAAAATACATTTAAGGGCACACAATACAGCATCCAGTATCACAAATCAGTGAGGGGGACACTTTGAGAGCACACCCTTTCAAAAGAACATGTTTTAAATGTGTTTCAGCCTGCGCACATCCCTCATCCTTAAAGCGCCATAAAAAGACCTTTTTTAGTGACCTCAACATGTGAATTTCTCGGTAGAAAAGGTGTGATGTATTAACGTCAGGTTACAAGTTCCCAAGGCTTGAGGGTATATCCAGAATACAAAGATAACCACGGTCACTTTCTTCCACTTTTTAAAACATGTTTTCTCTAAGTTTTATACAAAAAAGAAAGACATACAAAAAGTTCATTTACAAACAAAAGAAACAAGGCAATATGCTAGCTTTATTTACAGCCGCTTCTTTTCTGGTTTTTCTTTTTTAAGTAATGCATAGCAGATAAAAGAAGAGCATACCTTTGTTATCCTTTATCAACTGTTACTGTGTGCTAAACCCAAGTTCATTTATACAGTGGGTTCACAAAGAAATGGCAAAACAAATGACATTATACCATAATTTATCATAACTTATTTTATCTTTGTAATGAAAAGTGAATAATCTGCAGATAAGGCATCACTGCTTATTTGTGTGAGTGCAAGACTGCACCAAAAGAGCAAGAGAGAGGGAGAGGAAGAGGAGAGAGGGAGAGATATGTGAGGAAGAAACTGAGCACCTGAGTAAAGAACATGCATAGATCTCCCTCAGGCTGGAAGGAGAGACTCAGCAAGAAAGTAAGCTACAAGATATCACTTCTGGAAAAAAAGGAAGAATAAAAAAAGAAGGAATGAAGGAAGAACGTCTCTAGAAGTGTGCTGCTTGGGTTCATATCCAGCGTCTGACTCCTTCAAAGGGTTCCTGCAAACATGATCGCCTCATGTCTTTCTTAAGCCTTCATTAAAAGGAGGGAAAACATGTTGGTTTCAATTCACTTGAACTTCAAAATAACAAGATGTTGACTGGTTGTTGACTTCATGAGTTCAGTTTTTAGTAGATATCTATGCTACTATATATACACCGTATGCATATATAGCATAAATATACCCACACATATTTCTGAAGCCGTTTACGCTGCCTCGAAAACCATCCATCCGTCTATATTCATGTAAAAACGACATTAAACATTGCCTTATGATATATAGTGTCAATCCTTAGTGGCATGGGGCGTTGCATGCATTATTGGTTTCATTTCACGTCACAACTTCAACATGAGAGGGGGGGGGAGAGTTCAAAGAACGGCTTGTAACCTTCATCAGTGTCTCGCCTTCATCCGTGGGTGCAGTAAACAGCACTGACTGGGTCTTCTTCATACTCCACAGTGTGGTGTGCGCATGTGTTTGGAGTGCATCTGTCACCGTGTGTTCGTTTGCATGTGTGTGTGTGTGTCTGTGTGTGTGTGAGTGTGTGTCCATCATCTTCATTTCAACCTGACATAATTCCACATTCAGTAACACCTGCTGCTCTGTCTTAAAAGTGGTCAATGAGCACAGAGACACAGTTGGCTCCCACCAGGTAGTTGGGGTCTCCAGGGAGAGACTTGTTCTGCCAGCTTTTTGGGTCACCTGCAGACAGACAAATGGGGAGGGGGTTGTTGAGTGAGTGAGAACAGCTGTTTTTCATATCAAGCTGTTTTGCATTTTATAAGCATTAATGACTTACAACAAATAAACCAACTACTGGTTCAATTTCAAAGCAATACTAAGAACAGAAGTTGATTGTATTTGTTTTTTTTAAAGCTATATCATCAAGTATTGCATGGTTTTGTGGCTTTCATCCAAGCACAATCGCACAACAAACTAGTAAAAACAGTGTTATACTTTTATTGAATGTCCCCGGCCTCTTGTTGACTGCAAATTAAACCTCAAGTCACTGGGAGGTCTGAGCATTATTGCAATTATAAACATAGAGGTCTGTGCCAAGAGAAGCAATGCAATCATCAATCAGAGTACAAGCAGAGCCAGAGCCACAGAGGTCCATCGTCTACGGCTAACCGTTCACGTGGCAGCATAAATAAACCTCCTGTCAATCTGGAGCTAAACACTCAGAGACAATTACCTGCTGTTACGTTATAACAGTTTATTTTCAACTATTTCTGTTCACATTTTATGTCTAAACTCAATCAAATCAACGTCTATATAAAAAGAGAATTTAATATCCAAATACTGAAGGTTATTTCCAAATGTGAGCCTAATATAGAAAGACAGGGCTGGTCATCACGCACAGGTAGAGGTAGGCACTGTGGACCTCCAGTTAAAACCAATCTACCCCGAGGCGTGTGTCCCTTTTAGAAGAACCACATTACAACAAAACTTGAACAAGAACACTATTTTGGCTTGATGCCTGGGGGGCTTTTTGCATGAGCAAGCAAGTGATGATGCCTCAAGGTAAACCCGAAACAAGCCACTGCCAGGCAGCCTTCAGATGCTTCCTTTAAGCCGTCAACATTTCACCTCTCTCTTTCACACGCAGAGTCTAAAAAAAGGACTGAAGTGCTGTTTAATTTCACTTGAATGATAAATGTGAGTCCCTGCTTTCTTTGGGGTCTGTTCCTTATGAGAATAGGTGTAAATTTCCTTCAGTCTTTCAGGGAGCACAGGTCACAGGGTGATTATTCAGAATGGTTATTAAGAGAAAGGCTCACTTATTTGGCTTCCTTGAATATGTTAGAAGTAAGACAAGGGGAAAGTTGAGTCATTTCTCGTCACATATCTTCTGAAAGACAATTTCTTTGACAAATCAATGATGATATGTTCACCCTATACAACAACAACAAGAACCAGGATTTATCTTGAGGAGCTGTTAACATTCAGTGTTGGTCATTTTTAGATTCCAAGAGCTAAAACTTCTTCATTCAATCAACATTTTTTCACATGCTGTATGTGTCCTGATATATGAGTAAACACAGCATGAATCTAAACAAGACCAGAACTCCACCATCCAATCATAGCACTAGAGCTCCAGTAGAGGTCAGACAGTCCTCTAAAATCTCTGTGGTAAAGCCTCAAACAATAACTCAATGATTAGTTTCATTTTGAACAAAAATCAAATTTCTTTCTACAAAAGCAGAAATCAGCTCTTTGACAGTGTTTAACGGCACCATAGTGACCTCATTTTAGAGTATGATTTAATGTAAATCTACACAATAACAGAAGAGAAGCAACACAATGCAGCAAACTGTGTGTAGGAGTAAAAAGGAGAGGCAGAGAAGCAGAGTTAGAAGAAAACCACAGAGGGGAAAGGAGGCTGAGGCCAGAGAGCGGCCTTGCTTTACAATAAGAGGATTACAACACAGCCTGATAATCCTCCCACAATTCAGCCGGACAACGGAGTGAGCTCCCTACTCATTCAGCCCTGCAAGTCTCATCCTTAAAATGAGGCTAATTAACTGCTAATCCTGACCGCTGCCAAAATTACCACTGTCTTTGAAGACAGGGTGTGAGAAAGAGCGCTTCAAGAAACTTGAAAGAGGAAAGAAGCTTCTTTCTCAGATTACAAATACATAATAAGAACTTTCTTGGCAGGAGTTCAAATTCGGAGTAAGATTTTTCTATTTTTAGATTTTGCTGAGTTAGAATAAAAGAAGACAACACAAAAACAGTTCCCCAAAATTCACTGACAAGATAAGTGCAGTGTTCTCTCTTTATCTCATTTGTGCACTAAATCCACTGCTGCTAAGTTGAAGTTTGGCTTTCACAAACACTATCCCAAAGTGTTTGTGGCTTTACTTTGACATTTTTATAGGATCTCCTTTTTTACTGTTTGTTGTTTATACCCGTTAGTCCACCTCCAAGCATCACATCTAAAATACAGAAATAGGTGTTTAGTTTCCTGAATCAAAAACTAGAAATGGTGATTAAAATATTAACATCCAAAACATCTGCAGCTAGAGGGGGCACGTTTCATCTATCAGCATTCTTCGACTTCTCTATCGGCCTCTTTGAAAAGGCAAAAACTCTTTTGAAATCTTAATCTAAAACACAAATCAATACATAAAGAGCATTTAGGAAAACAAAAGTTGGTTTAGAGAGTAATATTTTGACGTGCTAGCAAGCTGTCACTTTCTGCAGGATGACGGCGAACATCGTTGGTTAGGACAGCGTTCCACTCTGCAGGAGCAGCTTCAATAAAAAGCTGTTCTTCAGGTCAGGATTTGGGTGGCCATGTGAGAAAATTCATAGAGCAGAGCAACATGCACTACAAAGTCTACGTCATGAAATTAAAGTGTTGAACAGCCAAGCATCTGGTGCATGAAGGTTAGATGAAATCAGAAAAACTCATTGGGGTGATTAAAGGGTGAAAATAAAGAAACACAAACTGCAGTTAAAGCATTTAAGAAGAATGAGGAGAAACTTTGATCTACACACCGAGTAAAAACAAAAGAGTGATACAGTGAGTGAGAGACTGAGTGAGTGAGTGAACCAATGATGAAAATGAACCAATCAAAACCATAATCATGAAAAAAGACAGGTTTCCCCCCTAGATTGATTCTCATACAGGCCCACTGTGGGAATACAAATCTCTTCAGGTATACTTTTTTTTCAATTGATTTTTAATGAAGAGAAATCAAACTAGGGGACAAATCTGATTAAAAGTGACCCACAACCCTCAAATTTTCACACAGCCAGCCCAAACGACCCCAGAAGAACAGAGAGCACAGCATACCCGACGAGGAGTCGGAGGATTTTAGAGCAAAAGACCAACCATCAGGGGTCATAGACGCACAGTGAGGTAAGCGCAGCTCCACAGGCTTCAAAAACTTGAGGCCATGAGGTCCACACATCACCAGAGGGCTGAGCAGAGTCTCTCCTGTGACACAAAACAGAACAGAGCAGTTAGACATTCAGCCCACCTGAGCACTTTCTGGTAGGTAACTGGCAGTTTCCTCAACGATGCTGAGGGGTGGCATCACTGGGATCATCATGGAAACATGTCAGAGCTGTGGTTTTGAGTCCTTGTGAAGTCGTTTGATGGATTAGGTTTTACAATTACAAATACAAAGTTTAACAATTCTAGTTCAGTGTTATGTACCCTTGTATTTTTATATTTTTGTACTTTAATAATGGTAATTCTCCTCAAAGTTAACATACAGTAACTTTCTGGTTGAATAAAATAAAAATGACTATTTTAGAAGAGTAATTTTGCACAATCAGTGATTAATCAAACTATAACTACAAACATAATTATCTTCAAGCATGATGTCACTCTTATCCTGCTTTTCTAGAACTAGAACTTAAAACAGAAAACTGGAGCACTGAATAAGAACCCCTCTTCTTTCTTTCTAGATTACCTTTCTCCTTGTCGAGTGGTGGCAGGATGCTGTTGTCCCTGCAGACCTTGAAGTAGATCTCTTGCTCCACACCCTCAGGGATGGCTCCCTGTGGAATGATGATGCTGACACCTGTCTCAATAGAGCTCAGGACGCCTCCATTAGCGTTGAAGATACCTCGAGCTGTTGCAACTACTGTGTGGCCCTCGTCTTCATCCTCGTCATCATCCAGGGCACTGGGGCTGGAAGATAGATACCTAAACTGTCACACTTATGTCCACCATAAAATTTTACATTTGATCTGCAGTCAGTCTGTGTGGGTTTTTTTTTTACCTCACTGGGATGGCCTTGGGGACAGCGTTGATGTTGTTGTGCTGGTGTTTGGAGCGGTTGTCCATGGTACGTGTGAAAGTGTCCAAACCGCTGTCATGGTCTGTGTTTTGGGGCTGTGGGGGGATCACGGACTTCACTGGGCTGGAGCTACGGCCCTTTTGCAAACATTAGAGGGTTTAGTGTTATTAGCTAAATCAAACCATGGCAATGGAAACATCAAATGTACTACACTCAAAATCTTGTAGAGGCTGTAGTCGACTGTAGACATGAACAGATGCAGTAATGAAATAGGATTTATTCAGATAACCACCTCCAGTAAGACAAGGAAATGTTATAAATATATTTATGTATCCAAGTATGGAAAAAATCTCTTTACACTCGCAGCTTTTTGTTACTAAACATTGCAGCTTGGATTCAAACGTGTGATCTGTTCAAAACCAAATGACCTTTCCTACTTGTGTTTATTGACCACAGAGCACGGTTATCTAATGCCTAAATCTGCTAACCTTAGGAGCAAGGTCCACCTTGTCATTGGGAAGAAGGTTGTGGTTGAATTTAGGACTGTCAAACATGCGCGCAAAAGGCTTGGCAGACGTCGTGTAAGGTTTGGGTGCATAGCGGTTGTAGCTGGATGCTGGTGGTGCCCCAGTGCTCGTTTTCGGAGGCTGTTCACTTGTGCCATTAACCGGAGACTTCTCAGGGAAACTCTTGTGAGGCAGGAAGTTGGTCTGGACAGTGTCCTCTCGTGCAGGAGGCTTGACTGTGGGATAAACATGGAGGTCAGTCAAAGTTGTATGTTACACTGAGTTTTCATGTGCACAGATCCATATTCATTTGATCACACTGAAAGAATAACCGTTACCTTCAGGTGCAGGTTTGGGCAGTGTAGCTGGTGGCAGAGAAGGCGTCACCTGGGGAACTGGTTCATACTTTTTCTCCACTGGAGTAGGTTTGTCTAGTGACTCTGTCCTGTACCCCGAGACAAACAGAAAAATCAGTTCTGAAATACACATCAAAGGCAACCATATAGCCTCACAACAACCATATGGCATAGCCATGATAGCACATAAACGTTACCTGGGGTAGTTGTGGGTTGTTTGTGCTTGTGGCTGTGGTTTGTTGGGACCAGCCTGGAGCTTGTCAAAGTAAGACAGCTGTTTCCTGTAGTAGTCCTCGTCCTCATCTGGATCGTAGTGGTTGGAGCGTACGATGTCATCAGCTACATTAGATGCAGGCTTCTGAGGCCCGGGAGCTCTGTGATAAAACAGTCAAGACGGTGAAAGCTGAGCATGGGAACGAAAGTCGATAAAAATGAACAGACAAACAGAGGATTCATAATGTAAATACCTTGCTATGAGAGGCTATGTGAGGCTAAAAGCAGAGTCTTACCTAAAAGTCTTCTCTTGATCCAGGTTGCTAAGAGAATTTGCTTTAGGGATGACTCCTCCTGATTTTAATGGCAAGTCCGCTGCCTATGAAGGTAACACAAACCTTGTTAGAAGCATAAAATGTGTGAACTCTCACCTCTACATTGCTCATTTATGAAGAACGCATACTAATAATCTAACACCTGCTGTAGATGTGTTAACAGGTTAATGTAATGTATAAGCAGACAAAGAATCTCACCCTGTTCCCAGACGACTCTGATGCATCTCTGGCTCGATCCACAGATACAGAGCGTTTGTTCTCAAACATTTTGACCCTGGTCAGGACTGACTGCGGCCTCATGGCCGGGTCATCCTCGCTTGGCTCATTTCTGGCTGGAACAGGCTTTGGAGCATCCGCAGGAGAAGGTGAGGGGGCCTCTTTGGGAGGTGGTGTGGGGCTGGTTTCAGAGTTCACAGGATTATGGTCATACTGCTGAGGTTTGTAGCTCTTGTTGCTCTGTGTTGGTCCCTGGTTATAGGCAGGCCGCTGGGCAGCAGGGTCGGGAGAGCGGGCAGCTGCGGGGTAAGTGTTCAGATGAGAATCCTGGTTGTAGTGCATGTCAGGTCCTGGAGCAGGAGGTGGAGGGTCATCATAACGGACAGGCCCTGGACCTGTTGGTTTACCGTAGCGAGGTCGCCCATCGAAACCATGTGGAGGTGGGGGCTCATCATAGCGGAGAGGAGGGGTGTACTGGGAGTCAGGGCCGTCACCATATGGCAGTCGGGGATCGTAGCCCTGGGAGTTGGCAGTTGAGAGCGGTTGGCTGTAAGGGTTCCACTGTTGCTGGTCGTAGTGAGGCACACTGTTCTCGAAGGGTGGGTTAGAGTCATAGTTTCGGTACTTTGGTTCTGCGTAACCACCTCCACTGCTGACTCCACTGCTGCTGACATCATACCGACTGGGTGGATGGTCGTAATCTCTGTATGGCTGCTCAGGGTGGTATCCCTGCTGGGGGTTGTAGTTCACGGGCTTCATGCTGTGTCCGATTCTTCCTGCGTTTTCTGTGTTGTAGGGATCCTTCTGAAACATCTACCAAACAAATAAAAAAAAAGAACACAGAACAAAATTAACAGCGGCACAAACATAAAATATGAGAAACTAAAAACTGGACAAACAAATATCAGTTAAAGCTCGGAAAAGGAGAATATTAAAAGAGGTTTGTGAAATTAATTGCAGAAGAGAAAATGAGAAGAAAGACCTGAAATAGAGAAACTGAGAGGGGGGAGTTACTGGTCAGATAATATAGAAGTTTGACAGAAATAACAGCACAGCCAAACACCCACTGCAGCTTAAAGAAAACACAATATATCACTGCAACTTGATATTTAACACTAAAACTTAATTGATAAAGAATAACAGATTTGATAAAATTTGTACAACAACACAATGGGATGCATTTGTCTTGTCTGTAAGTTAAATTAAAGTAATTTTACAGGAAAATTAATTTTATTTTCATCAATTTTTAACTTAAGAGTGATCTTTTGGTTGTCCATGCTGTATCTACAAGGGGAAATGTCTCCCACTGTCTTGTTGCTGGAATAAAAGCAACACCCAAAATAATGTTTTTCTTTACAAGCACATACTCATTTTACAAAAAACAAACAAACAAAAACAAACAAAAAAATTCTACTCATGATATTTAAGAAGAAACCATTAACTGTCCATCCAAATCTGAAGAAGTGATCTGTTTAAACAGTCTGCAGGACATGCCCAAGACTTCTTCTACAATACAGAACAAAATCTAAATAAAACAGGTGGAGAATTAATGGCTGCTTTTACAGGAAAATGTTCAATTCTTCTGCGCTAATAAATAATAAAAAACAGGTTTGGGCTGAGAGGTTAACAGAGAATGAGGCAAACATGTACAGCCATGCAAAGAAGATAAGCAACAGTGAGAGCCGCAGTGTTTCCTCAGCTCCTCTACATGAAGGCATACCATCGCAGCCACGACATCCAAGCTCACTGTTGTTTACCAGCATTTACTCACACCCTGGCACATGCACACACACACACACACTCACACACACAAACACACATCTGTCTCCTCTGGGCAGCACTGTGGTCAGCAGACATGCAGGGCGAGGGAAGGAGAGAGAGAGAAGCGTGGCAGCAGGAGGTAGGTAGGTAGACAGGCAGCAGCAGCACAGGTCAGCCAGGTCAGACCAAACTGAGCTGGGCCGGCGCACGGAGAATCCGGTGACGGTCAGATGGATACCTTTGGTTCTGAACTGGCCGGTCCAGACTGTAGAGGTTCTGGCGTGACGCTCTGAGGGGCTAGCTCAGGGGTGGGTCTCCTAAGGGAGCCAGCCTCCGGGATGGGGCTTGGCTGCCTTTGGGGAGTTGCAGGAGCCTCGTCAGGGCTCAGACCCCCTACAGTTTTTACAGTTACGTTGACAGCAGGGGGCACTGTTTCAGCCAGGGGCTCAGGCTGCTGGGGGGTGCTAGGGACGGCAGCGGCCTCTGCTTTCTGTGAAGTGGTTCAGAAATGTTTAATAACAGGCACTGACACGCCATGGTGCAGTACCTACAAGTGCTACTTCCTCGACAGCTCGTCAACAACAGTCTGCTCCTCACTTGTGCCTACAGCTTACAAGGATTTGAACAACCAATCACCCACCTCTACAGTTAACCGTAGCTGTAGATCAAACGATGGCGTGTGAGAGTTAGGAATTAGTAGCAAGACAAGTTTTCAAGTTAGAGGATACTAATTGGTTTTAATACTATGGTTACAATACAGTAGTTTTTTCCCCTTTATGTTCAGTAACACATCATTAGACGACAAATGTTTAGATTGGGGAACAACAACAGCCAATCGGATTTGATAAATACATTTCACAGGTACACTGGATTAACACCGGCATTTCAAACATGCAAATAATACTATCTGTGTGTCATCAAAGTCCCAATCACAGGTGAAACAAAGGTAGGAAGTGCACATAGGTGAGTAGTAGAGTACTGGTACAGACACTTAAGACAACATAAGTTTCTTTTCCCAGTGACATCAGCAACAGTCACACCGATAAGACAGCTTGTGATAATACAGAGTTCAAGAGTAACAATAACACTTCTCAGGTTGTTCTAGTCTTAAAAAATAAAAAAACACACTTCAAAACATCGATCAACAAACACATAAGGCAAATTGATAGGTTATAATAAATATAGATTTATATTTCATATTGAGAATATTCATATACTGTATTGCGATAAATACCTGACCACAAAAGGTTTTACTTTATCACTGATATTGTTTGGTAGAGGAGATAGATTAACTGCAAAAATGAGAAAGTGCCCTCAATAGCGCTTCCAGAAAACCCTTCTAACGCACACCACGTCCTCCAGACAACAGGGAAGACGTGCAGCTCTCAGAAACGCTACCTGCTGTGGCGCTGGTGCCTTGAATCCTGCCGGGTCGATGCGGTTCAGGGGGTCTGGCTGCACCGTGTGCTGGTATGCAGCGTAGCCTGGTGGCTCCTGGATGACAGGCGGATCCTCACGCACTGGCTCAGAGGAGCGGGTGATGGCTGGCTCCGTGGGTGGACCCACATCATCATTCAGTGTCTCGTCCAGCTCCTGGTCGGTGTAGGCCCCACCCTCTGTGTCTGTATCCTCGTAGTCAGAGGTGTGGCGGCTGTCGGTGCTGTACATGGAATACTCACTGCCTGGTGCTGACAGGTAGGAAAGGCGGTCATCATGGATGTCCAGGTCATCCTCAGCTGCTCCATCAGCCTGGAGAACAAAAGTTCAAACATGGTTAAAAGCGAGAAGTGGTGACTTTCAGAGTGTGGAGAGGAGTGTGTTTGGAAGTTTGTCTTACCTTGCCCTCTGAAACCCACACTAACTGGTTCTGCTGCTGCTGGATTATCTCTTTCAGCGCTCCAAACCAACCATCATTCATGTTATTCAAGTTAATGGTTGCTGAATACACAAAAAAAGGACAGAAGAGGATATAAAAATATCCATCCAATCAGACGGGTACGAACAATGCAAAAATCAAGATTCAAGAGCAATGACCTAATCAATATATCAGTTTTCCATGGTATATATATAAAAGATTTATACAAATAAATAAATCAATGTGATTTTTTAACAGAATGCTCCACAAACTGCACCACTGAGCAAATTCTCTTCCCCAACTCTGCTCCTGAACTGTGGTCCCACAGCCTTCATTCAGGAAGACCGCTCGAAGAGAAAAGGAGCTTGGAGCGCCCTCATGTGACAGTTTGTGCTGAGAAAGCATTCGTAAAGAATCTGACAGAAGCGTGCATCTACCCTCCCCTCCCACCCTCTCCCCTGTGGACTCACTGGTGAAGAGGTGGTGGTTGTTCTTCCTCAGTTTGAGCGCTCGTTCATAGAGCTTCCTGGCGCTCTTCCTGGACTCAGGGCACAGGCGGGTCCTCATGGTCTTAACGCCCTGCTTAGTGTCGGGGTTGAGAAACACCACAATCGGATACCACTGAGCGTAGTTCAGACGGTCCACTGCATTGGGGGTGATGTCCAGCACTGCATGCTTGTCCTTCATTCAGAGAAAACATGTAAGAATAAAGCTTTGAATTTCATACTGCAAAAATCTTTTTGCGATTTAGAAAGTATTTTCTTCATGTCAACATCTTAGCTGAATGTAAAATCTGCCTGGCTGCAACATCATGTTTTCTTCATAGCAGTGTGCAGCAAGTCTCAACACCAGATCTAACAGCATTAGTGAGTACAGCACAGCAGGGGGCAGCAGTGAGCTGTTTATGACACTGTGGCTTTCTGCCATCTTTTCCTTTCAATAGCGAATCAGTCAGAAGATATCTATGTTGTTACCCTTTGTTTGTTTGTTCAACAAGAGTGCAAATCTAGCCTTTCTCACCCGATCAATGATCTGTTTGATGGTGTGCAGTCGAATAATGCCGGAGCTTTTCTGGTCAGTTCCTGCATCTCTGGGTTCACTCTCTGGAAAACAAACACCTCGGGTTACTGCATCACATCAGCACGAGACAGACAACAACAAACACAAGCAGTGCCCCAATTAGACATCCTTGCAGCGTGCAGTTGTCGACTCCCATAAAGAGAGCAGTTAAACACAGAGTAATGATCTCCATATAGAAGAGGACAAGTGTACGTCTCTTACAACAGCTAGATAGTAAAGGCAAGATGAGGACAGCAGCCAATTCATGCAGTAGTCGTCAGGTAATTTGGGTAGATTTAGGAATCAAATTCAGTGTAGAATGAATGTGTGCGTGCACTTAGCAGTGACAGATTTTGGTGCAAAAAAATGTGTTTTGTGAGAAACATAGACATGAAATCTGCACAAACAAGAGCATGGCATCATTTGGCATCAATGAGAATACAGGGTCATCTTAGGCCTGAGGGACTAAAGGAAGGATGTGCGGAAGGGGTTTATGATTCACATAAAAGATAAGCAATGGTTTTCTGCCTAGAAACATGAAAGAGGACAGTCATCTCACAAGGGTGTTCAGTGTTGGGGTGGCTAAAACCATCATACCACAAGGCTGAATGTCTACCAACCTAATATGATCTAGAATCTAAAATAACTCTGCTCTAAACTACTCAAAAACATTTTTAGGAGCAGATAAATATAGCCATGCAACAAGTCAAGATTCAAGCGTATGCAGCAGCAGTCTAAAAAATTTAATGTTGGGGATTCAGTGCTGTCCCTGTTTATACAAAATGTAGGGCTTCATTGTATTATGAAAAGTTAACCAGACCCACACTAAAACAAACCAGCACTGGCTTCACGTTGTGTGCAATAAGTTTTTAGAGGCTTCAGAGTGGTGGAACCTCTGAAATGACCCATGTTGTTATATTTTGTTATAAAACAGTAAGTCATCCAGTATCTGTTAGCATTTAGCTGTGTTAGCGTGTCATAATGCAAACCTTTAGTTAAATGTATTTTAGAACTCTAACAAGTGTAAAAAGTTAGTCTTTCAGCTGATCGAGGAAATAATCCATTGTTAGTTTTCATTTAATTACATCAAAGTACTTTGTGTTAAAAAGCTGCTAAACTGGCTACTTTATTATGTCACAGAAATCTGTAACTGCTGTCAACTTTTTAAATCTCAAAATACCTCCACTCTCTCAGACAATTTTACATCTTTAGAAGCTTCAATAACAGTTTTGTGAAACAAAAACGTCTACATCTCAGTTTTCATGGCATATTAACTGCACAGCTCCACATGCTGCTTTCTGCATTTGTCTCTCTACACGATGCAACCTGCCATTAATAGGGGAATACCACCGAATTAATCCGTAATGCCAGAAACATTAAAATCAAGACCCTTTTGTTAACCAAGGGTAGGCAAAAATGAGTCTGAATTTATTGTTAACTATCTTTATTTAAGTGTGACGTAGCTTTACTTTAATACGTAAAATATGCAGGTTCTAAATGTGCTCAAAACAATTATCCTTGCAAATTATTATGGCAAATATTTATCAAGTGCTATTCCCCAATACACATAGATTGCACATTTAAGGTTCAGGTAGCCAGCAACCACTATCTTACACATTATTTGCCAAAAAAATAAAAATAAAATAAAATAAAAATAATGTTGATGCACTTAGTAACATACTTTCCCCTCCTTGTTGTTGCTGTGTTTCTGAAAAGAAAATACAGTTACACAAACAGCACTGGAGTTATGCAAGAAAACATCATCGACTGGAAACACTTCTTTTCTATGGGTGTGTAATGAAAATGTGTGGCTGCACTGGCATGTGCATTTAAAGTCATTGAAATTCAATACTGAGTGTCAAAATAAAAACACACTAAAGAGGCTTGAAGTACTAAGAAGTGCGCAGCAGTGGAAGAGGGCCAAGATAAGAGGAGCGTGTGCCTTTGCTCGGAAAATAGAAAAATAAACTGAAGAATGTGAAGAGAAGGGCTGTAAACAAAAAGAGGAAATTAGTGACTTACTAAAATTAACCCGGTATATTCAAAAGTAGCAGTAGTTAAAGTGATGAAATAACTTAAATCTCTACCCTGTATCACCAGCACAAGAGCTTTTGGGTGAAAAACAGAGGTGTAGCAATACCTGCAGATTTTAAACTTGCAGGATACATCATAGAAGAACTGACCCAAGAGTGAGAACAAAAACGTGGAAAAGATATCAGCGAGTAATGTGAAAATTTGGAGGATTCTGAGAAGTTCAACAGACCTCTCTGCTTTAAAGATGTACAATGTGTGAACGAGGCTAGGCTCCTCAGAGTTTGGACACACAGTAGGACACGACACAGACGGAACATTAAAACAGATGGGTACTTACTTGCTAGTTCAAAAACATCAGGCTCCTCCCTGGCCAGTTTCTCTCTACCCACATCTGCTATTGGCCCAAAAATAACCACAGGTCTCAGGAACCCAGCTGTACCAGAACAAGACCGTGGAGATGACAGAAAAGAGTTAGTTATGCAACACTCAAAGACCATATACTTCATCACATCACTCAATTTTTTTCACAAATAAGTGAAGTGAAAAGTGAAAAGGCACAGCTTCTCTAAACTTCTGACACCATAAAGCATATGTAGAGGAGTTAAGAGGTAAAATGCAGCTAGTTTCAAAACAACAACAAATACTGTGGCTGCAGCTTCATCAGCCTCTAAGTGTTCATAGAAGGTTAACAGGATGTTACATTACATTTTACTCCCAAATGTGTGAAAGTTGGTCAAATGATGATGATGTCCACTCCTGTGTGGTTTATTATGATGAATTAATATTAAGGTAGGATTGGGGTTATTGCTGTTTGTGCTACATCCACTCACCTTCCCTCAGCACCACCCTCTCATAAGCGGGGAACTTGGTCTGAACTGGTTGGGCAGACAGGTCCTCCCTGCTCTTCCGCAAATTCCTCTTGGAGCTTCGCAATCCTCTGAACCTCCAGAAGTCTGCTCTGTCGCCCCCTGGTGTTTTGGGGAGGGTGTACTGCACGCTGGAGAGCTGCTCAGCCCTGGACAGAGAAGACTCGTCAGCTTTTCAGACATCAAAACTGCTGTGCGAGGCTAATCTAAGACACTTCAGGCTGGCAGTATTTACCCTGCGATGATACTAGTAACCTAAATGGCAACAGTTTAGTGAAGCATGGGTTCAAATTTTTGAACTTACATAAACTACTTGAGGAGTCTCGCATTTAAGCCGTTTCATTTCACTTCATGCAGACAATCTTTCTACCATTTCTACAACTTTGCAAACCACACGTTTCTAAAGACAAATAATTCCAGAATCTGTTCCACATATTTTATTAAATAAGACCCCTATAAAAGTTTGAAAATACCTGGAAAACAAGACAGAAAGAAGTAAGTCAGTCAGTAAGTAAGGCAGTGGGCCTACAGGGGGGGTGAACAACTCACCCCTCATGGCTTTGAATAAGAACTCTCTCTTTGATCTATGCTTATGCAAAATATTGTTCAACCCTGAGTGTGATATTAAAGTTCAGTGTTTCATAGGATTTTCTGTGGAGGTGATTTAACTTGGCCAAGGAGCTGGGATATATTTCACCATGGTTAATTTATGTGATAACACCTGCAGCGTGAGGAAAGCTGTCTTTTTGTCAACAGGACTGTAAAATAAATCTGTGTAAACACAGCTAGAGGCTACTGAAGGCTGTAGAGATCTGTACTACATATGGTCCAACACACAGGCTTCTCCAAGTCCTCATAAACCCCACATAGCAGATCCTTATGAAACACTCAACCAAACACACGGGATGTATTAAATATGCCCTACTTTAGATTCACTTCTCAGACTGTATCACAGAAATGTGAATGAAAAGTTGATGATGTGTGAAAAAGAGACTAACTAGTAATCTATCTTTACTCCTTTCAGATAAACCACACGGCATGTATTCCTTTACCGCCACAGTCTGTCATTTATAAAGTGCCAGAACAAGCTGCACAGGTATTAAAGGTGTGACCTGAAACTTCTTTTACCTGTTCTTGTTTGGGATGATGCCCCTTTCCACTTCCTGGTGGTTCTTGCCAATACGGATAGCCAGCCAAGAGCCTAACTTGCCGTTGTAGAGCGTGTCTACCACACGGAACACCTCACCCTTATTAAAGCTCAGCCCGTACGGAGACTCCTTTTCATATTCAAAATGTGTCCGGATGTAGAAGGAGTCGCCCACGTCTGATTCCACTATCCTCCGATACACTAAAGGAAAGAAAAAGCAGATGAGCACAGCAGTGATTTTTAAAGTGTGCTTGTTTACACAGTGCTTCATACTGCGATCACTCACCATCCTTCTTCTTCTGGGCTAAAATAGTAACTTCTTCTCCTCTCGGGAGATCCAGCAGGAACAGCACAGCCTCCTCCCTGATGATGTTTGCAAAGTCCACATTGTTCACCTAGAAGGACGCAGAGGAGTTCAACTGGAGATCTACTGGACCATCATTCAGTATAGCAGGTTATAATCTGGAGTTATTGTTGGATATTTTTTTTTATCTCAAACCAATTTTTAACTCTCATGTTTAATTATTAAAAATAACCACTAAACTAAAGAATAACCTCCTGCTTCAACAATGTTTTCTGAACTTTCTTGATCAAAAAAGCAGGGAACACCTTTTTATGTCTTACAGAATGAGAAAAATCATGGTGTAAGAGAAGGTTTTCCTAAACAGGAGCAGGGCGATATATTCCCCTTTCAATGTGCAGCCTCCTTCTAGTCTCCAGCTTCTTTCCCAAACACAATAATGTCTGTTTATTGACTCTGCTTCAGGGGCAGCAGGGGAACCAGGAACACATGGGCTCAATCACTGAATCTAAGAAAGACACCTTTATCCTTCCCAGAAACAGGAGTGCCTGATGTCTTTATCTCAACCAGCACACCATGACCAAAGGGAAACCTTCTAAAGATTGAAAACAATGTCCTGGAAGTCTTAGGTGTGTTTTCACAGCAGAGAAAAACACACAGGCATAAATAACACAAGAGACGTATGATGGGGAGAGGGAGGAACACAAGACAGAGTGTATTCATTTAGAGGAGGAGATGGGGTAATGGACGGCTTGGTTTATCAGATCAATGAAGTCCATAAATTTTACTGTCACAGGAAAAATCATGCACAAGTGCAGGTGTGTGTGTGTGTGTGTGTGTTAGTATTCAGCCTCTACACAGAGCACTTTTCTAAAGCTGCACAGTCGCAGCATTAAACATAGCAGGTGTAATCCTTGGCTGGTGAACAATCATGTCACAATGGATCCAACACTGACATCAAGAGGGTTACCATCATCCCAACAACAATGTTACTCTAGTGTTCAGCAAAACAGACAGTCAACTGTTCCAAGGTCAGAGTGCAAGAGCCTCCTCTATTGTGTCTTCACACTGGAAACAAGGGCAGTTTTGACTCAAGGCCGAGCCGGGGATGACTCATAGACTGACGGATACATTGTGCTGTATTCCCAAGATCTTTTTACACAGAAATAAAACTGTTGTGGTCAGAGGTTTGCACAGTTTCACCTCTGGTTATCTAAGTTAGTGTGGGATGCTACTGCAGGACTAATTTGACAATAACACCAGATGTTCCTCCCACATGTGACATGTACAAAACTGACCTTTCTGCATACAAAAACTTGAACAAACGCTCACAGAAAACAATAAGTTGGAGTCATCTCCAAAGGCTGCTAAAATACTAGGAAAATACACTGCAACTGACAAAACATAAATGCAAGTGCAAAAGTTCAAGTCTGTGTAAGAATTCTGGACAAAGAAAGAATTGCATACTCCTGGGTTTTCTATGCAGCAGCTTTCTTTCCTACCGATGCCCATTTTTCAACCAAGGCTGCCATATTTGATAAATGATGGTGCAGCCTGGGGACATTTTTTCTTGGAGCGTTTTGACTGACGGTGCAAAGAAAGGACAGCCTCAGCTATAAATAGTCCACTTCAGCTGTGAAACCCAACTTGATATTCTTATCTCAGTTTCTGTTTTTAGCTGCACTTTGAGTTCCACTTCTTGTTTCCAACACACAGAAAGCTCTTTCATTTCATCCTCTGCACTCATGTCTTTTTAAAGCTCTGCTTCTCAGACATATCTGTCATGTATTTCATATTGCGTACGTTATAAAAAAGAGCTAACTGTAGGAGGGAAAACATTAATCAGTGATTAATTAGTGAAGAGTGCATCATACCCTGAGAATCTGGTCTCCCTCCTCCAGCCCCTCCTTGGCTGCAGGACTGTCCTCGAGAACCCCGGCCACAAAAATCCCCACATCGTTCCCTCCTGCTAACCGCAGACCCACGCTCTCTCCCTTCTTGAACTTGACCAGCTTCATACTCGGCCTGCAGACAAACAGAGGTAGACAGGTCAAATCTAGCAAAAAGGTCAGCAAATCAGGATCCCACAAACACAATCACTGTAAGGAACACAAGCACAGTGTGGTGCAACAAAGACGACAAACAAATACTGACCACAATCTCTGCCCTCACCTGAGCTAAGTTTAAAGCATACAGCAGGGACGTGAGCTCACACATACTTTCTTCACCTGGAATATGTGGGAGGACATTTACCTGAGGATGCTGTCATCATGAGCAGCACTGGGTACAGGAGCATCTGAGGGGCTGACAGGCAGGTCAACGTCAGGCTGACCAGGTTGTGCATAAACTGGCTTTGGTTCTGACACAAAGAGAGCAAGAGAAACAACGCTTTTAATCTCAAGTCCACACCCTTAACAGAATAACATCTCACCAAAGAAAATGGTGAAAGCAACTATGAGAGAGAAAACATCAACTTGTCCTTGTCAGGTGTATAAGATTTTTTTTAGCTCAATACAACAATCTGTTGATTAGAATCCACACGATGAGCAACACTCTAGGCAGTTAGCTGGTAATGTTTGAGTTCAGTGAAAAGATGTATCCCTGACAAACTGACTGATATTCAGAAAGTCAATTTTATGAATTCATATCACTTCAATGGAACAGCATCTTCTGCTGCTTATAGATGACTGGCAGAGGTTTCTGTACCAGGCAGCGGAGGTAACAGTTTGTCATCTCTGGAGCTGGCCTGGTCGCTGGCCTGTGACAAGACACCATCATCGGAGCTCTTGACTGGTGTGGACATGGCACCAGGTTTAGATATGCGCTCCTCATCTCTGCTCCGATGGCTGAAAACAAAACAGAAATAAAAGTTTTCAGTATGCGGGTCAACAAAGTATCACCAAGCTGCCAATGCTTTGAATATTTGAATCAATGCGTTCTGTGTATTGAAACATCTCAACATCTCTTGGATAAGTTTTCATGTCATTTTGTCCTCTGCTGCCAACCACAATAAAATAAACCCAAAACAAAGAGCAAGAACTGACATTAAGTGATGAGGGCATGTGGACAAAGAATGCATCTTTAAACAGAGATTGTTTTATTTTGGTCATGTAGTGAGTGGTGTCAATGGTACACCACATCAACAACCAGACACAACACTTAATCTAGAGGTAGAAATGGTTAACCTGTGTTTTGTTGCCAAATCTTCCTTTTTTCTGGCCAGTGAAACTCCCGTTTTATTGAGTAACCTCTCTTTTGAAAGGCCCAAAAAAAAAAGATTCCTCAAACATAAATCTTTGAGTTGGGATACTTTACAGTCTGCGTTCCTGTTTGACCTGGATAAAATAAACAAGTGAAAACTGTGTGTTTGAGTCTAGAAGGCCAAGTCTAACAGACTAGAAAGAGCTCTGCTGCTTAAAACAATGCTTGAATTCCAATGTGGTCACATGACTGCCTGCTGGCACCGTGCTTGAGCTGTTTTCAGAGCTTTCCAAGAAGAATGTGAAGGTGCAGACTTTGCCACCCAAACCAGGCCAGGCAAATTTTACTATGTCCATTATTTTACTTGCGCTCATGTTCTGAGGAAATATATAAAGAGTGTCGTCGCCCATATTCAAACAATGAAACACGGTGAAGGATACAAACACACACACAATGTACATCGACATACATATGACTAATCCCTTGAGTTAGACCGGTTGGCCATGCAGCTTATTCTTCATTTTTTTCACCACAGCACAGCCTTTTCCCAGCTCTGAATCCATCCAGCAGTGCTCACAACAATTCAGTTCAACACATGAACCCGATCCGTGCCATTTCTCATGTCAGCAAAGAGAACTGTACGGGAGTTTGTTATGAAGGGAAAGAGTAAATGAGAGCTTCAGCAAGAGAATAAATAAAAGAATTGTAATGAGAGTGAGAATGGGACAGTGCATCTGTGTGTGCGAGAGAGAAAAGGGATGTAAAAGATGAATGGTGAAGAGAGTGTGAGATAGAGAGAAAGGGACAGTTGAACAAAATAAAAGCGAGGAGTGAGAAAGAGAGTGTTGTGGCCTAAATCTGCTGTTCTTTGCTGCAGAACGGTTCTAAAAAAAGAGTTCACACTGACAAACGCCATTTGACAGAAGCTTTTGTTCAATTCCCTCTCTTACACATTCTTGCAGCTCGGGCAAGAGAGAGCGAGAAGCTGCAGGGATGTCAACAAATAATGCGAATGCGCTTCAAAATCATTACAGTCATTTACATTTTCAATATTTCAAATAATATTTTGTCAAAGAAACTGTGGCATTAAAACCGTAAATGGTCATAAAAACTAGCTAGATATAATTGTTTTGTTTTTTTTGCAAAAAAAAAAGTCCAACAGAGGATTTTCACTGAAGACATTAACAATCATAAGATCAAATCTATAAGTTAAAAAATGCACAAACATGTTACTCACATATATGTATTCTTAGCTTGAACCATGCTTAGTGGGAAAGCTTTTAGTCCAGTTCCTTAATAGACACCACCAGCAGCCTTATCTCTGAGCACAAAGTATACAAAACTAAATGATGATGTGTTATATTCAAAAACTGCATCTTGCCCGAGGCAGAGGAATTCCTTCTAAGCCCTGCAGCCAATCAAGTTAGACTAACCATCTGGCTTAGGGCAAAGCACTGTGGGAAGTATGTCAAATTCCTTTTACCCTTCAAAACCAGGAGATAATGAAAACTGTCTCTGACATCACTGTCTATTGACAGTCACAGTTACCATTAAAACCGCAACTACATGTGCTGCAACCTAAAACAGTGTACATAAATACCGTCTGCAGTGGTTTTCTTATTTCTGGATATATTTGATATAAATGCGTAAAAAGAGAATAAGGGCAAAGGAAACAAGAATACAGTAATATATTCTCATAAGAAACATTTACTGGACTTACATTGGAAGTAATCTTTGCAACAGTGAACCTGCCCTCATCCTGCATTGAAACAAGTATGGTTACTTCAAACGCTGACACTATCTACAAGCTACAGAACGGGAATCACTGGAGGTTAATCTACTTGTATGTCAAGCAACTAGCTAGGCAGAAAGCTGAACTATCGGCAGCAAACTACACTAACATGGTGCAACTACAAAAGCTTTGTGCAAAGTAAGAAATGTGAGTCGTATCTGAGCAAAGGCTAAAAGTATTGCTGCTAGATTTGACTTTTAAAGATGTGTTCAAGTGAAACATTTTCTAAAGCCTTGTTTGTCTGATAATATATCTTACAAAATAAAACTTATCTTATCAGGATCTCTTGAGAAGGATTAATTCATCTGACTAACATCATGTCGGAAAATAAGAGCCTACAGAAGCAGATCTTCTGATTTGATTACTTATCTGCCAATCCACAATTTCACACACAAGGTGAAAAATGTGTTCTTTTTGTCCAACACCCAACAATCACTGATGTCAAGACTAAAGCGGGGTACACATATAAGGATTTTCTAAATCTGAAGAGATTTTTAATCTGAGTCCCCACACATGAAGATAAAAAAAATCAGGCATTGAACAGTTTTGATCGTACTGCTCGTCACACACACATAAAGATTCTGTCTCACCACTGATCTAGAATCTAGTCCTCCAAGACAGGATTCTCACGTGACCAATATGATCAAACAAAAACATAGAAGAAACACAGCAACAGATAGCAACAACCAGTAAACACAAAACGCAAGATGGAAGGGGACATAGAAGAGGGGATGATGGTGGTCTTGGGACTATTTTGAACAGAAAATTCCCGAAGCCAAAAAGAAGAGAAAAGACTGTGGAAAAAATCCTGGAGGCGGCAGGAACACAGGCTTTCCGTGTCAGGTCAGCCATGCTTGTTTTTGTTTATGTTTGCTTCCTTGTTCCTCAGTCAGCTCGCCTGCTGTTTGGCTACATTCCATTCCACGTCACAATTCATGGAGTCATGACTCGGGAGTTGTCGGCTTTCCCCACACACAAATATTTTTAGTCGTACATTTTGTTTAATATTTACGTTTAATATTTACGATTGTCGGCCCCGACCCATTTCTCAGCAGATTATCACGATCCCCATAAGATATAAGATAATCAGGCCTTTGCAGTCCTTGGTCAGGAAGGAGGAAAGTCAGGACAAAAACGATAATCTTTATGTGTGTACCCCGCTTTAATTCCAACCAGCCACTCAATAGAGCATTATTGCTAATTGGATAAAATCTATGACCTGCTGGCTGAGGGTAATTTCCCACCCCGTCTTTTCATCACTCGAACGGTTAGGGTTTAGCAGCATACCCTACCTCATTTCTCATTTATAACTAAAAACTTTATTCCATGAGCCTCCTCAAGTGGATACAAATCAGAAGAACTCCTCAAACGATGCAAGAACCTTGTTCTTCAATGAAAACCTTAGCTGCACACCTACCAAGACGAAGGTAAAGCAAAAGCACCTCTTCCTCTAGCTCTCCTCTGCCATCTATGCATTTGTCAGCTACAAAAAGCAGCCTCTAAGCTACGTGAAGGAAAACTTACTGAAAACGCCAGCTGGTATTAAAAAGAAGGTGGGGTGGAGGAAATAGTACGGACATTAAATCAACAACAAAAAAATAGCACATAAGTGATAGAATAACATATATACGTGATTACATAAAAACAAGCAGAGGTGTGTTTTACACTCATACAATTTTACATTTGTAGGACAATGTTTCTATTTTTATTTTACAAAGCGAGGCTCTATTTTCAGAAAATGGTTTAGAGATCTAAGATGCTTTAACAACAAGGCCTTAGCCTCCCCCAGGAGGACATGGATCAATCCCTTCAAGAATAAGGCATTATTGGACTTCAGAGATGGCCCCACGGGGAGTGCAATGGTTTATGCATGCAATGTCTTTATCTATTGATTTATTCATCAGTGGTGTGAGGTACTTACTCAGCACCCACTAACCTGTGGCTGTGAACATGATGTATGACGTTAGAGTGGTGGGAGTATGGATGTATGACTTTGGCATGTGTGACAGTTGCCTCCCATTGCCAGATTTGCGGTCAGAGGTTTGTGCATGTGTGCTTCGCTTACCTGCCATTGCTGATCTGCCGAGGTGAGTGACGGAGATGGTCTGATGTTTCAGGCCTGTCAGGTGATCGCGATCGACTGCCTCTCCCAAGAGATCGATTGGAATGGTCTGATGTCAGTGAGTGGATTTCTGAAATGTCTGTTGAATTTAAATTGCTTTTTTAGCATTTCATTATTTACAGAAATCAAATGATGTTGAAATAACATTTGTATTTTAAATAAAAATGTTACTCTTTAGTGACTTACAATGTAAGAACATTATCATTGGAAACCATTAATCTTAACTGTCAGTATAATTCAGTAAAGAAACAACACTATTTGTTTTCTCACCATCTCTGTCTGAGTTATTGGCTGATGGGATGCTGTCATCAAGATCTGGAATGTTCAACAGCGTGGCTCGTTCATCTCTCTGCACTACCATCTTCAACTTGCCCTTTGACCTCTCAATCAGCTTCTTTGCATCTATCAGTGATAGATTCTCTGTAACTGTGCCATTGATCTGTGAGGGCGAGAGGAACAGGTCAGCATAACGACTGAACAGACAAGTTAAAATTACAGCACAATTTTTTAGCAGGAGGAGTTGAAAACAGCTTCATTCTCGCATACATAAACAGTACTTGTGTCTAAAATAAGCAAAACTAAAAGAAGCAATGAACAAGTTTAAACATTTATATCATAATTGGGCTTACAATGCTTCTGGTGCTTTCTCTCAGATTCCTTGTTTAAGTATTTATATCCATGAGTCTTTTCTCTGTCTCTGCTTCTCTTCAGAAAAACTGATACACTAAATGTGATTTTGTGTGCATCGCTTCACTGTGAATAAACGGATTTATCCCTCCTCAGAGATCGAGTGGATAACAAACCAAAGGAATAATGGAATGTGTGGTATTTCTATTGGTGAGCCTGCATTATAATGGACTGTGATCTCACTCTGAGGGCAGCTTTCAGCAGCTCACAGTTATCCAGATCAGACTGGTAAAAGTCTCCAGTGAAGAAAATATGCTTAAACTACATGTCACCTCATGCATCCTTTACGGATGGAACTGTAATGTCTCTTCTCATTGACATCTTATCAGTCCAAAACCCGATCACAGTGTTTTCTATTTGCAAAAACTCTGCTGTAGTCGTTTTCATTCATTCATTCATTCAGTGCTTTCATCTCACCTTCAGTACCACATCTCCCTCCTGAATGTTTCCATCTCTGGCTGCAAGGCTCTCAGGAGAGATGTCCTTCACAAAGATGTGGCTGGCCAACCGCAGTCCATATTCTGCTTTCAGAGTTAATAAACACAAGGATGGGATATTAATGAGGCATATCAAATTGTGTATCCTTGAAATGTAGCCAACACGTTTATAGTCAGCCTCTAAGATTCTTGGACATTGTGTTGCCCACCTTCATTTTTCCGAGATTTGACCAGGGTGACCTTAGAAGGCCTTGGCGGAGCAGAGGAGGCTTGTGACCGGCGGTCAGAGCGTGGAGAGACGCTCCTCTCCCGCGAGGCACTGTGATCCCGCCTGCCGCTGCTGCTACGCTCACGGTCATGACGCCTGCCTGTGCTTGTGCCTGCGCTTGCTCCATCATAGGCACTTTGCCCACCACGACCATGCTGGGGCTCATAACCATCCTCCTCATCACTGTCCTCTTCTTCATGCTCTGACATTGTCTCCCGATCCCCTGGGCGAGACACGGGGATCTGCACTTTCCTTTTTCTACGAATAGTCTAGGAAAACACAAGATGCTTGTGAGTTAATAATAATTTATAATACATTTAAGGTCAACATGACAGTATATCTAATATTGCACAAAACTTTTTGTCATTTTGAAGTGCCAGGTGTTATGTAGCAAGAGAAATGCGATCTTTGATCCAGGCTCTGAAGCACCAGGGTTTGGGAAATATCCTCAGAATAAACTCACAATTTTTGCGTTTTTGCCACTTTTTCGGAGCTGCTGCACAGCGTAGGCATGTTCCACGTTGTCCATAGAGACCGCATTGACCATGACCACTCGATCATTTTCTCTGCAGAAATTGGAGGAGGAAAAACAAACCAAAAAAAAAGGTCAAAAAGTTGTAGCGCTCTACTTGAATCAATTCATTAATAAGATGGTAGATATGTCTGAAGAATGCTTATTTATATGATCCAACCAACAGTGCTTGAAGAGCTCTTTGGGGTTAATGCCATGCAGTAAATAGATGCTGATAGATGTCCACTTACTGGAGCAGTCCTTCTGCTGGGCCTCCTTTCAGCACGTCAGATATCACGATGGAGGTCTCCCCACTCTGGAAATGTGGGTTGTCTCTCCCACCTGAAATGGCAATTCCAAACCCAAAACCAGGAGCCTACACACACACGCACACACAAACATACACACAGGACTGCTTGATATGGCACACATTGTGGATACACTGGACTTATTCAAGGCTCTACTACAAACAAAAACAGGCTAATAAGCTCTCTGCAGGCTAATTAAAAGTGAAACTGTTCATTAAGTAAAATAATGCAATGCACTGTGTGCAATTTAGGAGGGATTTAAAAGACGAGAACATTCTCTGCAGATAAGAACAAAGACATGCATATTTCAGTTTTTCTGTGAGTCGAGTTTTCCATGGAGGTTTTATGCAAAAGCAGACACGTGGGAAAAGCTATCTGATGTAAATGGCTAATCTTACTACCACAACAACACAGGAGACCAAGAGACTAAGGACCGCAGGCACCCTGGGCCGCTCCTTCAGCCTCAATAAAGCCGGTACTAATTAGATTACATCAAGCAGGCCAGTCTAGACAGGTGCTACCCACAATCCCACGGCACAACGCCATCAGCTTACTAGTTTACTGTCTCATAGCAGAGTGCATTCAGAAATTAGGGTGCATATTCATGGATCTGAATCGTGTGTTCCAGAAGACTGACCTTTTATACCACAACCAATGAGGTTAGGACATATAATCTGTGTGTGTGACTTCACAGGTAAAAGCACAAAGAGCAAAACTATTGTCTCGCTCGTCCCTCGAGTTGTGCTAAGGAGAGGAGTATGCTGCCAACAGGAAGGAAGTGAAATGAAGTAGTAAGGAAGTGGATGCTGATTTCTGTCTTCCTTGGCCTTGTTTCCTGCCATCTGGATTCCCTGACTATTGTTTCAGTACCACACATCCTGCTGCTACAGCTGGCTCGCTTCTTACAGAGAAGTCCAAAGAGATGGATCGGCACAGGACAGAGAGGAACGGGGGTTGAGGGGGGGCTCAAGAACATCTGAAGGCAAACTTCAGAATTAGAAAGCCAGAGACAGTGAGAGGAGAAAACAAGAGTAAAAAGTGTTGTTTTTTGTTTTCCTGAAAAGTTGTGACCACTTACCCTGTGAAGAGTCACTGTGTGCTGTTCCCAAATAACCGTTTCCTCCATCGCTGCACTCTGTAACACAAAATGTACAAGGGCAAGATGCTGAATATAGATTCATTGAAGGAAAACCAAAACTGCGAAGCACGTACTTAAATAACACAACATGCAAAATTTTACCCACCCAAAAAATACTGCAAACAAAACAAAGGTTATAAATATCGTCAGATAGGCAGGAGAGTATACAAAGACGACGTGTACACAGTGTTTCTACGTATATCCTCTTCAGTTTCAACAAACAGAGCAGTTGTTTGGCCACCTGCCAGGTAAACTCTCGCACATATTTGCATGACTGCGTCCTGTAGTTCGAGAAGTCTACATGTGAGAAGATTATGAATGACAGCAATGTGAGTAAAGAGCCGAGAGAGGCTGAGTGACGAGAAGATGACGGAGTGAAAAAGCCTTGATCATTCCTTGCTGGGTCATCTGAGAGAGCCGGAGCTAAGATGGTATTTAGCTGTTGCTTTGACCTTCCACAATGGATTAAAGAGAGATGAAATGCAGACATAACACAGGTTTTCCTTCAGCATGAGTCCCCTGAAACTAAAAATTTTGTTTTCTATCATATTATGTCTTCAATCCTGTCAGTGTTTGATTTTGATTCCTCATTACATATTGAGAGCAAACAATACGAGAAAAGTCACAAAGTCTTAAATAAAGGTTGATTTCAAATCCAGATTTAACAGACATCCTCTTCTTCATGTGTCAAAGCTCTGATCTTTGATAGTCCTGTGTACCCTGATTTAGATTACAGCTTCACTTGACTTCCCTCCAGCTGATGAAGCCACACTGCTGTCCTATCTGTCTGTCTGTTTGCCTGCAGGGATGCGATGGTGCAGCTGTCTGTGGCAGACTGCTGAGCACAGTCTAATGTGGCAGCGGAAGGAAAAGACATAAACACAAGCACACGTGCCAAGGTGCTCATTTACTACGACTTCTATGATCAGCTTTTTAAAATGACACACCGCGTCATCTGTCCACCCTGTCATTGTGATAATCCCTGTCCCTCACCCCCTTCATTATCACCGAATCCCTAAACCATTTCACCCATCATCTTCAACACCAACCAGATCATTACTGTCATTACCTTCCCTCAGACTAAGTATACAGTCGAGAGTTAATGCTGCGATGTTGCCAACTGCTTAAGATCAGGACACAGAGCAGAAGCGACCTGAGAGTGTGTGTCTGGTGTTAGTTGACCTTCATGGAGACGCAATGCTGAAGGGGTGTTGCAAAACATGGAAGAGATGAAAACAAAAGCGGTTATTGGTTCTTGAAAAAATAAACACTTGAAATGAATTGGTATGCGCCCACATTTCTAACATGTTTCTGGCCCTGCCTTTACAAAAGCTGCGTTGTGTTGTGTTCCACTAAATCAAATCTTGTGATATTTGAAATTTGTGACAATTAATTGACGAAAGCACAAAATATCTACACCAAAGACTTCAAACACCAAGAAACTACCAGTGATTGTTGCACTTTGGACGCCAAAATGAAAGCATAAAATCAGCAGAAAAACCCAAAAACTTGAAGCACACATTCCTAACAGATTACTTTTAATCTGTATTTCCCCTTTTTGCCTCATGACAATCTTGATGATAAAAAAAATAGATGAATGAGAATTCCAGAGATCTAAAATCCTGTTATTCAGACTGCTGTGAGTAGTTTGACATCTGATAATCCTTAAACACATGGGTCTGTTGGAGCGACTGGATTTCCTGGATCACCTTTCATTGTCTCATAGCACCTAAACAACATAACAGGGTCCTTCAGTCTAAATCCCCCACTTCAGGCCTCTGGCACAGTGGGCAGTCACATAAAGTTCACTTACTGTAGACCCTCATCTGAGTTTGTGCTTCAATCTTTTCCTTTCACTTTGTTCATGTCAGTTAGTCTGAACCTCAAGAATACACAGTTAACCCTTCGACCCTCATTTCCATGGTTGCTCTGTTTGGATGTTGTTTATGTCCATAATTGGTGCAATGGGCTTGGGTGTTCCCCCTCTCTATCTCTCCTCCCTCCCCTGTCTGCCCCCACGACTCCCACAGTAATGCCACTATTGTGTGAAGGGACCTGACCCATTTAACTGAGGCTCCCCCCGACATTCCCAAACACATCCATTCCTCTACAGTGTTCTGTGACATATTCATCCATCCATTCATCTGCTCAACAGTCCAGAGGGAGGCTACACCATGAGAAACAACAAGAGGCCAGGGTCATGTGACCAGGAGGTCAGGCAGGCAGGTGGCCTTGAACTCTCTCCTTGAACTGTGAATTGCATTGATGACAGCAAGAGACCAGAATGAGGAAGGGGAAGGAGTGACTCGATTATACAAATTACATACAGTCTTACACACAAGATACAATTTACCAAATACACAAAAACATGCCTCAAAAAAAGCATTTTTGTAAATCATACTTTGCAGTGAGTCTGAACCTCTGATCACCGTCTTGCTCACTTTTCACTGCTCTCCCACACGGACCACCAGTCTCACAGTGGAGGGCCAACAGCTTGAGTCATGAGGTTGAAGGCATGCTTCAATGAGTAAGACGCCCTGGTCAGGCGTATGAGTCAAAAGACAGAAATTCAACTGAAACAGCTGTTGATCTATAAGCTTCCATTCTGTTTTATATTTGATTTTTGACCTGACTAAAAAGCTAGATTTTACTTTCAAATGCTGCATGTAGTCACACTTCATCCTATTGCCACCAAAATTTAGTTGGATGAGGGGCTCCACAGTTCATTTTACTTCTAACCGTAGGGCTGCTGATTGAGTCTTGTTTAGCCCATATTTAAGAACTTATAGGTAATCAAAAATTAGCCACAATGTTAGAACTGATCCATCTTCAACAGCCAGTCATGACAGCATAATGCAGCACACCTGGAGCAGAGAAGAGGATGTGGATCATGTTTATTAAAAAGCAGAACGAAAACATGAGACGCAATAAATCAGTGCACATAAACGGGAAGATTTGCTTTAATAGGCCATAAAAATGTAAGCTTTCCTGTTGGAGAAACATATGATATATTACTGAGGTTATAAGAACAGTTTTTTGGATATATATTCACAGACCATTTCAATATGTGGCTTAATTTGGGTTTTTACTGCAGTTTCTGCCTCTATACATTAGCATCTGGACTGCCCTGGATATATAGATATAAAATATACTCTCTATAAACTGAAAAGCAGATTTTCTTCTGATAAGCACATCTGATAAAGTGGTATCAGCCATGGTTACAAAGAAATGTTCTCTCTCTTTGGCTGCTTTCGCATATACTCCACTGGGACTAAGACTCTGTCTCTCCGATGAGATCATTACCATAATTAAAATCAGCGCAATGTGAAGTGATGATTAACAGCCTGGCTGATTGAGCAGGGCTCCAGAACAACATTTTGCATTAGTTGCACTGCTGAACCCAACTTTTTAATTTTTTTTTTTGTTGGTGCACCAGCACAAAATTTAGGTGCATCCAAATTCTTTATTGCATCACATTTATCACTAAAAGGTCACCCTTATATCACTCTCAAAAACTTTTATATGATGTGAATGAATCTTTAACAAAAATATGGTGTCGAGAAATGCTTGTCTTTATTTTTTACCTGGGTTTAAAAAAATTATTAGACCGGCTTATGCACACACAGGAAATTAATATCTATACAATCATAGTCACTCATAGTTGTTAATGTAGAGTGTGAAGTTGAATAATTTGAAACTGGTATTTGGTGATAATTTGTACATTTAATTTGCACAACCTGGCCACCCGTACCTATGTCACCCTCATTGTGCCGCCCCAGTCTGAAAGTCTGGACACGCCTCTGCACAGAGGTAAAAAGTAACAGTGTGGTATGGGAGCTAACAGGCTTTCAGGTTTGTTCAACAAAAGGAGGGGGGAAAAAAGGGAAAACTCATCGGTTGATTTTTAAAGAATGAGCAGAAAGATAGCAAAAGTAAAACTTCTGTCTCAAAAAGTCAGCAGAAAGATGACTCCTGTCAGAGTGAAAGAGGGAATAAGGATCAGATGGTGTGTAATATGTACAAGTGAATTCAAAACTCGAGCACAGCACCAATCAATTACAGTCTCCACAAACTGATCAGAATGAAGTTTAAAGTAAATAGAAACCACACAGAGTGACAAGGGGAACTTCTGCCTGTGCTGACTTTCTATATGGGCATAAACCTGGAAACAGTGATGAAAACAAACATATTAAACAAACTTAGATAACACATATCTGTAAACACTGGTTTAAAGTAAGTGCATAATCTCTTTTCTCCATTAACTGTGTGTCTTATGTGAGCGCATTGGGGCAGAACTCTGCCGTGTGCGATGCAGAGAGCTGAGAATTGGAAACACACTGATGTAAAGACAGAACGACTCGCCTTTGTGTAGACCACGATACGTTCCTACTGTAAGTGTGAATTCAGTCACAGGAGAACACAGAGAGATGATGCGCTTGCAAAAGAAACCTATATTTTCACCTGAGCAGAGTCAGGTGCACCAGTGTGACCTAGAAAATAATGTTGGTCACACTCTGGAGCCCTGTTGAGTGTGAGTTATAACTAGAGTAAAGAGTGAGCTTAGTTTGATCGAGGTTATGAAAAAAAACCAACAGGAAGGTTATGATGACTCATCTTTTAAAAAAATATGAATTTTGAGTGGAAAAGCTAACAAGTTGTAGCTCAGTGATTGTAGTTGGTTATTCTGTGTCCTTTGTGGCAAGAGTGTTTTTGATCATGCCAAAGAAAACATCAGAGATCACTCATGTCCAAAACCAACATGAACACAAGTGTGTCTGATTTTCTGGCATGAACAAAAAAAATGGAACTAGCGATTAAAACCAAGGATGAGGTTTATCTCTGAAGTCAGAGCTGTGGGAAACAATGGTTTGCTTGATGTTGCACAAACTGACGGCAGCACAGTGTATTTATACATCCATATTAGTCAGGCTTGAGCTCCAGCCAGCTAGGCCCAGGGCTGGGAAACAAAGAGCAGCCACCAATCACACACACGTGTACTTGTTCGTTCACACATATACACACACACACTCACAACATAGCCATGATCTAACAGTACAGGCCCTCTTTGTTCAAGCCTCAGCCAGCCTGGCTTGGTCCTGGCCGGCGCACCATAACACACAGTCCAGAACAAATGATAACTGCTCGCTCAGACTCTTCAAAGGCAGAAACTAATCCTGTTCTTTTGGGCATGCTGATGAACTGTCTGAATAAATGAGCGATGAAATGAGTATTTATAACTCTCTGCAGAAAGCTATGCTACACAGAGTTTGTTCAGACATGCAAGTTGTTAACACATACCTCCAAATCTCATCAGTCATCAAATATATAACACAGATACAGCTCAAGCTGTGCTCACACTGCCAACATTTGATGAAATCTAAGCACTGGAAGCCCATCCTGCTTCAGAATCAAGAGTACGCTGATAAGATTAACAGCACTTATGGGTAACAGAAACATTCAAGGCGACACTAAGTCGATAGTAACAATCAAGTACAGAAACGTGCTGTTAAACGCTGAATAACAAATACTTTATCAGCTTAAAAGGAAGCTGATGAAATTGCAGCTGACAGTGAGGTCATCTTGTGAGTAATGTTACGTGCTGAGAGGAGGTTCTTCAAGAAACAACACAAGCTCTTTATCAGTTTTTCACCAATGGAACTGTTGTCCAGTGGTCCATTACTCACCACCTCTCTTCATATGACTTCCCTTCATCCGAACCACAGGAATTCTTCTCAGCAGAATGGGCACTTTATACCGGGGCGTATTAAAAGATACTGTTTTTGACAAAAGAGACAGGAGGGAAATATGGGACGAGTGTTGAAAAAGATGAAAGGAAGTGTTGGGGACCGAGTTCTCTCTCAAAGAGAGAGAACGGTTGATTGTTGGCACAGATAAAGCAGGAAAAACCATGCAAGGAGCTACATAATGACAAGTGTGAGGTACAATCCTGACAAAGCTTTAGGTCAGTGTGCCTGCTCTTCTCTGATAGCCTGAGGCAGGATGTTAGCAAGAGCGGCCACAGCACCCACAGGAAAACACTCCACTTCCTGTTTGCAGGAAATAGCTTCAGCTTCCAGAATAATCACGGCGCACACTGTTGAAAAACTTCTCCTTGGAAGACTTAACTTAACTCTGAATCTTGACAGTAAAATGAGTTTTGGTTATTCAGTACAAAGATTCAACATTGTCATGTATTCAAGTACACAGATATCAGCCAACATGTGTCTTAAAAACCTCATCAGTTTAACTTTCAATCAATGCTTGTTGGACATTTCTCAACCAGCTTTACTCTAAGAGAATTTTTACAGGTATCAATCTGTGCTTTGAGTTGTTCACTTATGACTGACAATCCAACGACATGTTAGTGCAGTGTTTTCTCCACATCCTGTCACAGACTGTTCTTATTTTATGATTTACTAGAAAGAGGATTCTAGTCACCAGACATCTGGATCTGATGCTGTCAGAGGAACATCCTATGTTAAACTACTGAGTGTATAATAAATGGACGTATCCTCCATGACGTCTGTTTCTGAAACGCTGTTTTAAAGCAAATCGTCGGCAGGAGCCATACTGGAAATGGGGGCGGGCTTTTAGCCTCCATATAAACAGCTGTAGTGTGCCCAATAGTTAATCAGCTGAGCTGATTGGGTGAACATCTCATCTTAATATCTTCTAAACTTCAGAGTTTGAAAAAAATTCACCCTCTGCTCATTCAGTATGTTTACATACACGCAGTGGTCTGACTAAGGTCACAGCTGGATTGTTAAGTTGATTGGCAGCTCTGTGTCTTTTGTTGATAAGCAAAGCTGTGTGCGTATGGAATTAGTTCTGGTTCACCCGAAAAGAAAGCAACATTTTCACTACGATGGCTGAGATGGATGCAGGTGGATGCTCTTTTGTTTGTTTGTTGTGTTGGAGTGCAGTGACCCTATTAATCATGGTCATCTACTTCCTCTTCCAGGAGAAACTTGCTTGCGCTGAACACCGAGGTGTACAGAGACCTGCTGAGTCCTCCCAAATTCACCCACAGTCAGATAGCAATCACATTATTTAGGTGTGTCAATAGATCTGTACTCAGTCCAGTCTCGTGCTGACTAAGCTTAAAGTCTGATTTCTTAAACTGCATGTACTGAGTGTGTGCCATTTTAGAAAATAACTATTCAGACAGAAGACACTTTTTGGTACCAGGCTGTAAATATGTTTATTTCTTCTATGAAAATAGTTTATTTTTTTTTAGCTTGCTGGAGCCAGCCTCAAGCAGACGCAACAGCTCACCTGATAGTTCAGCTTGCCTCATCTTGTGACCTACAATCCAGAGAAAGTCCTATTCAAAAGTAGGGGTGGGAAAACATCAATGCAATAATACACTGAACTGTTTTACTGACTTGTGTGATAAATTAAATATTAACATTAATACTGAACAACAGGGACTCCAAACAGATTTCCCTGCCAATTTGAAGCCCTATTTAAGTGCTTCACAACTCCCCGTGCTGGCACTTAAGACGACAACAAGAGTGTTGTGAACGGCAGTTAGTTAGCTGAAGAAGTTGAGAGCAGCAAAATAGCAAATCACATTGTGTCGTATTGTATGGTATCATGTGTCACACAAACGGTTGATCCTTTGTAGAGAGTTCATGGACTCCAAGGTCACACTTTGGGCCCAGCTCAGTCTGAATTTCTTTTTTTCAGTTTCACAGTTGCAGACCTGACAGTGATCTCACACAAGAGCCAGCAAATATTTAATCTGATGTAAAAGGTAGAAATTAAGTCCTTCATTGCAAAGATTAACAATTTGAAATTCAGTTCAGATACAAAAAACTAATTACCAACGGTGTTAGCCAATCTGCTACAGAAACGGCATCCTGCACTGGCTTGCTTCATCACTGGGGAAATTGTATCCATGGTAGCTGTACCTCTCCTTAACTGGACCCAAAGGGGAGAGCAGGGCAGCCGTTTCAAACAATACATAATTAGAGACAAAAGCACATGCTCTTTCTGGAGGGCCTGCAGTCAACAGTAAACACATGCAAATGCATGACAGCCATGACATACCATGACGTACCATACCGCCTTATCAGACACTAGTTAAATAAGAAAAAACATCAGCTTTCACCTTTAGTAGCAAACAGATGGATTCAGCTGAAGTCATTTTTAGGGCAGGTTATCAAAGGGCTGCATGTGTGTGCACACACATGGGGTTGTGCAGATGAGGGCAAGTAGCCAATAGGCAGATGATGATGATGATGATGATGATGATGATGATGATGCAGAGCCTCAGTCAGCGGTGATGTACGGTTGTGCTGACATGCTCAAATATGTTTGAGTTAATTAAACTCAAACAGGGACCCTACTCTCTCACACAGCTTCCTGAAAACATCTCCATCATGGCTCTCCTCAGCGTGACACACAGGATACACAAACACACCTCAGACTGAAAATTATCTGACACAGACTCACTGCGAGAATAGTGAGGGTAGGAATAAAATAAAAAAAAAAAAAAAACCTATAATCCAGGCTTTTGGATTAAAATGTTAATCTGAGCCATGCTTCTCGCTGAAGACTACTGCCGCTGTCTCATGAAAACAGACAGAAAATGATAGAGGGATGGATGAATACACCTTCAAAGACAGATGGGTGCTGGTGTAATGAAATCTACTGTCACGACTGCAGTTATTCACAGATTCTGATTCAACTCATCACTTCAATTTCAATCCAAACCAGGTCTGCACCTTTATCAACCAACTGAAAAATCTAAGACAGAATCTTTCTGGTATCTCTAAAATGTACTTCAAAATGCTTTCCCATTTGGTCAAGATTAGCAGTGAGGCCATTTAAATCAAAATTAGTAAAGAAGCTAATGCCCATGTTCAAAAGTGACTCCAATCATTTAATCCACCACAAGCCTCCTTTGAGGGATTACTGATCCAAATCAGCAGCACGCAGTGGGATATGCTGATTTTGAATTGAGAAAGTAGAAAGTGCTTTTTTCACACTTTGTAAACATCCTTGTGTATTATATATGATCAGTGAAAGTATGACGGACCAGTGCAACCATGATGTTTGGGAGTTATTGTTAGAGAGAGACTGACTGTCTAAAATTAATTCATGCTCTTTGCTTTGAATCTTCACGCACATTTAACAGCTATTTTCCGTATTCATTAAGTTCTCTACCCAGCATGCTTGCTTGCCTTTCATTTAGAGCTGAATTGTCTATCAGAGTGCAAACACGGGATACTTAATATCAGTGTTTATTCAATCATCTTCTACTGCAGTGAGTAATATCCGTTTTGAGCCTTTGAGTCAGGTGCAGGCTCCGGTCACGCCGAACACAGTGCTGCTCTTCAGAGCTGTGCAGCGGTCTGTTCTGTCACCCAGACACACATCTGGCCTTCGCTAGGGCTAGCATCTCATGTGCAGCTTATCCAGCAGCAAAGTCATTGCAGCTCAGCTACACTCTGAGTTCTCTGCCTAGAGAGACAGGCAGCACAAAGGTCAGAGAGGACAGAAGAAACTTCTGGATGGAGTCTGACTTTCTGCTTTTCCCTGATCCTTCCTGCCTGCTTAGTTTGAGCTACGGTTTCTGCACAAACATCAAAGTTTCAAAGGGCTCACTCTCAGGTCTGGAGGGCTAATACGTGAAGAACTGGAAGATATCTGACTGAGAGGTTTCTGATTTGATGTATAAAGGTTGAGGTTGGACGGTAAAGGTCTGAGGCTGAATATATATCTAATTAAATATTTAAAGCATGAAAATGTCTCTACTCGGTTGGATCTACAACAACTTAAAAAAACAAATCATTTATTTTTGATCTTCAAATAATTATAAATGAGCTAAAATGCCTCATGTTGGGTGATACCTCTGTGTTGACTAAGCTTTAATTACTCACAGGTGTTACACTTTTGTTTTTTAAGTCTTCCTAAAGTGAAATAAAAATCAACCTCTTCTCCACTAGATGTGTTTTAGTGTCTGTGGAAACAAAATCCAAAGCAGTGAGAACGATAAGCAGATCCAGACCTGGAACCTCTAAATTCAGCCAATCACTGTAATACTATCAGTATTCCCACCCTGCCCCTCCCATCACACACACACACACACCCGACAGGAATGTGCAGATAAGGAGACAGGGTCCAACTCTCTGTCTCTCTCTCTCCCAGCCTGTTTCTCATTCCAAACAGTACCCCTCACCTTTTTCTCAGCTCACACTCCAGATCTCTCTATCTTAATCCCTCCTCTCTGTTTCTGTTTGTTTACTTTCTCGCCGACGATAAGCTGAAATAAACACAAACAGCGTTTACAAAAAAACGATATGAGGTGACAGGGACTGCTACAATGCTGCTTCACAGGAGCGAAATAGCAGCTCTTGAAGACACGGTGGTTAGAATCAGATTCAAGCTTAGGCAACAATAATCATAATGATCACCAATATGCGGTGTATTAATTTAAAGAGATATGGCCTCAGTTTAAATAACAGCCTACAATTAACCGAAGCAATATGTGTGTGCTTTAAAAAAAGTGCTTTAAAACGCTTTTCTACAAGTGATGAGGTTTATTATATAAAAAAAATAAATCATCTCAGAAGATGATCCACAAACAACTTATCCTTAAATCAACAACATGAAAACCACCTTAAATATTCTATGTCACAATGAGTTTCAAAGCTTCATTTAAAGGAGGATCTGTGCTGCGTTGTGATGTTTTTAAGGTTTGTATGAAATGATTTGAGCTACACTGGGGTGAAACTCACTCTACCTCATGGACAGTCAGGCACGTGTACACACACACACACATACACACATACACACATGCTAAACAAAGGGGGGGATTCAGTAGTGGGTTCAGCATTTTGTTTGCCCGCCTCGACAGTACACACAGGATGAGCCAAAATTAGCAATGACCAGCAAGGACAAATGTAGAGAGTCTCCCGTACATAATGAAACTGCAAATACAATGATCATCCTGACAGCGACAGCAGCATCTGAATTTCCACTCTGCCTTCTGTCCACTGAGCAGGCAGCGGGGATATTTGCCACCGGAGTAAAAACATTTCACATGTCAAGTTGCACAACAACTTTCAAACTACGCAACACTGAGCCGCAACTCACAGTTTGCAGAGTCACATGGTGCCATAAAACACTGAGAGGCCAAACCCACTCAATGGCATTCCCAAGCCTTCTGAGGACTTAGCGACAATAGGCATGTTGTGGAGCAGAATCCATAGTGAATTAATGAGTTACTGTTGTGGCGACCGTTTTCCCAGCACTTAACTGGCAACATAATTACCAATCCCCCAAGAGATGAGACGGGGAGGGGGTGCATGCATTCTTTAACAAGACACACAAGTACAGAGAGATAATACATAAATGACTCCTAAAGACAGGATCTGCAGCACCCCTACTCCAGAGGAAGCATTACACCCTCCAATGCTTCGAATGAACCTTGTTATACTATAGTGCAGCCTTACTATCAGTGTAACCTTACAGTAAATCACTGAACATTAATACACATACAGCATGTATGAGAGGAAGATCCTTAACGGCCAGCGAACTAAACTAGTAACAGCTGAACACGTCTGAACTAAGAAACACACCTGCAGTGAGTCTTACACTTCTGTTATTTACACAATCTGTTTGCACAGGTTTTTCCCTATCCTATCAGAAGTAGACCTGTAACAACAACCCCAGGCTGAATCCGACCCACAGGCAATCTACGAGTGGCCCACACCTGACCTGCAACCGTGAATCGGATATACTGAATAAAAAAAACACTGAACAGCACATAAACTGTTCGCTGAAGTAGCTTGCAAGTGAGCCATCTTACTTCATTCCTATCTTTGTTGTGAGTTGCACATGCGCAGTTCTGATCAGGATTAGGGTACCTGGCTTTGGAAAATGTTGTGCAAAACTCAGCTGGTTTATTGCCAACTCCAACTCCACTTTTTAAAAAAAAAAAATCAGATCGCATTAAAAAGGAAATGTTTTGTCCTGCTTTATTCTAACTCTGTTTTCTTCTTCAAATTTCAACATAGTGTTAAAAAAAAGACAAAAATAGAAGAAAAATGTTGAAAAATGTTGTGGACTTTTCCATTTGGGAACACCACTGCGATAAAACAAAGAAACATAAAACTTCTTTGTTTGCTTCTCTGATCTGTTTCTGGTGATCAACACAGAAGGTTAGTTGAGTGCACATCTAAAACTATATTTAGGCAAGGTACAGTAAAGCAGATTTATAAAAAGGAAGAAAAAAAGCAGAGTATTTGCACACTGGATTACAGCTCTTGCACTTTATTAGCCTGCAGGCAACGCTTCAACTCTACAGGCTTAAGCAAAACCATCGTGCGAAGCAGAAAACAGCAGATTAAAGATTTGCTAAGATGATGACAGTTTTTGGTACGCTGCAAGAAAAACACACACCTCCTGATGTTGACATGGTGATCTTTTTCACAGGACTTAACACTAAATAAGAGAAACGGGGTCAAAAGGGTAGAAGAAGCTCTTTGGAGAAAAGGGTGTTAAACTAATAGAGACGGGAGATAACCACAGAGTTGTTCAGAGAAACTCATGATGGGCTGTTTATCTGAGGGGAGCAACATGTACATGTGAGGTAGCAGGGAAGACGTTCAATCATCAGACAGGATTATACGATATGCTTTTCTAATAGATGTTTCAAAGAGAGGCAGATTTTCTTATCAGAAGAGTTTTGAGGAATAACACCCATACAGTAAGAGCGATGACTCTGCTTCATATCATCTGAGGCAGCAGACAAAGTCTCCCACTGGCTGATGACTCTGTTTCCCAGACAGAAAAGACAGTTTTGCACTCCCAACACAGCAAAGAAGAGATAAGCAAATGAGCATGCAGCAGTGTGTGCATGTGTGTAAAGGCATGTAGGGCAACAAGCCTTGGGATGAATCTGTTCCAGCCTCTCTCTCTCTCTCTCTCCTCCCTAACCAGCTGAGCCACGACTGCCACATGCACTCTCCCTTGTCCATCCTCTCTCCCTCTCTTCCTCTCTCACCGCTTTCTCTCTCTCTCTCTCTGTCTAATACACACAAAACACCCTGTGTCAAATCCCCTGTGCCTGCAGAGGGAATGATAAATCCCTGCAGAGACCTGCCCTGCCCTGACAGAAAGGATGCAAGGCTGGCTAGGAGTGTCCTCGCTCTGCTACAATGTCTGTTTGATAAGGAGCAAGGGACAAACCAAGACTCAGGGTTAGAGACGTTATAAAGCATCCATCTTCAGCAAGAACAAAAGGGCACAAGAAGCTGGATCATTTAATGCCAGCAGCCATGTGTTTTTTGCAAAGTAAGGGCAAAAACTTAAAAGCATAAACCCAGTCTGCTCTCCCTGAGGGAACCCATATAATACAATATTTAGATGCTGTCAAGTCGGAGTTTTAGAGTCCTGCCAGTCCAAACAGATACACCTTTTCTAAAAAAAATCGTCTTTGAAAATCTGAGCCAGGCCTTGAAAGCAGATTTATCCCAGTAAGATGTAAATATGACAAACATGAAATTGATTTTGACTGATTTTAGTGAAAAGAAGAGAAGGCATTTAACAACACATTCCATCAGAAAATCACAGCTGGTTTTAAATCTCAAAGGTCCAGAGAAGACGATGACCTTCAAGCCAATGACAACCATGAAACCTTCTGCCTGCACTGCCGAACAGTAGCCCCTTTTTTTGAACTGCTAGCCCAGAAAAAAAAAAAACAGAAAAAATCCTCGACCCACACAAGGCAAGGTCATTTACAACTCATTTTTTGCTGCTGCTTTTCAATCAAACAGAAACACTTCGACCTTTAAAGCTGTGATTATAAGAAAGATATGCTGTCTTTTTAAGATCTGCCATGTGACTCAGATTATAGCCGTTACATCCCTCCCTCCCTCCTCTTTGTTTTTTTCTCCATTTCATCCCTCCGATAACCCTTACTCACATCAACTCCTCCCTCAGAAGACATCTTCTGTTTTCCCTTCTTTTCCTCCCCCTGCTATCCACCTGCCTCCTGCTGTGTGCGTCTGCCCTGCATATCACTCTGGGGATGAAAAGATAAGCAGGTCAGATGTCCTTGATAACTGCCGCTCTCCAGAGTCCCCTGGCTGTGAAACAACACAAACAGCTGCTTTCCCTCAGTGTTTTTATCTCCACTTTGACAGGAGGTGATGCTAAGGTAACGAGGGGCTCATCTGAATTATCAAATTACATCTAAATTATGCTGCAAGCGTTAGCCTCTATCATACCTAAACTACCCAAGCGTAAACTCATATTTGTGTTTTTAGGTTCAGAAAGATGCCAGACAGAAATCTGCAGCCCCTGTAAGACATGGCGTGTCATGGCTGCTGTTTTCAGACACCCGGCTGCTCTCTCATCTCTCCTGAGGGGCTGAATCAAGAGCTTATAATCGAGGACTTCCCCGTTTGTGTGAGTAAAGGAGCTTCAAATAGGAGTCTCACATTTCCTTCACACCGAGGCTGCGACTCATCAGCTCATCCTTCATACTGCCAGAAACTAGATGGTGTCTGAAAGTGACCCGGATGGCACAGAGCACACTTCGCCATGTGCTGTTCTTAAAGTGAACTTAATTCTTCACAGAGGCGTTTGATGTGACATTGCACCCAGCTGTTATATTCTTAGGTCTTTCTTTTTCTTTGGGTGGGTAAGGGTTTGAGAAACTACTGGTGTAATTCCTTGTCACAGATGCCAAAAAAATGAGTTGCTCAATACTCCATTTATCGCTTATCATCAAGCCCTGATTCTCCAAAAAGGACGGGGAGTTTAGGACAGAGAACAAAAACATCACCCGCACTCTTTTCCTCTCCCCAGTACTTGCTCCTCTAATTACATTTCCCTCCTCCATTGATGTAAACGGCAATGTGTAATCATCAAAGCAAAATAGAGGCAGTTCTTGGCCCGCTGTGCAGCTCTAATTAATACAACCTCCTTCATCCAAATGCCTTTTCCACTTATTTCAGCCTCCCTTCTCTAAACAGGAGTGGAAAGGCTGGAGGGACTGCTGATGCTCTAAATGGTTTCCTTTTTTTGTGTTGCTTTCACAGAAGTAAGCAGGAACAACCAAAGGCCAATCATGAGGAGTGAGGAGAGTTCACTCAGATTTAAGTCAGACATCAGGAAACTCTTTAAAGGATGTAAAAAATGATGTAACAAGTTCAAAAAGATGAACGGTACAACATATGACACATATGACTGTACCTTTTTCACTTTGGTTTCACGTCTTCTCTCAGCTCGTGTGTCATCCTATCATCAAATGTTATCCCACATGCTCAGGCCGGCAACTCTGTGTCTCCTTACACTGTTAGACATGTCGAAGATTTTCTGCGCTGACACTCTGCTTCTCGCTCAGAGCTGATGAAAAAGCAGTAACGACGCACATACCAGAACCACGGACAGCATGATAATATTTTCAGTACAGGCTGTGAATAACAGGGCAGGAACCAGGCTAGTTTGAACCAAACTTTGAATACACTGTTCTTTTCCCACTCCTAAACAGGAACTTTGGCACTAAACAGAGAGATCCCTTCCTTTCCGACTGAACAGAAACACACACTCCTCTAAACAGCAATTAACATCAACTGTTATTCTGCCCGCAGTTTCATCAAAACAAACCGAGTTGCTGCATCCACCTCACTTTGGTTTGGTTAGACAAAGTGCTTTACTGTTCCAGCCAATGTTGACAGAACTGAGTGGATGTTTTATACTTACCAACACATCACACTAACCTAATGACACACTGAAGCATGATTGCACCACATTAGTTCTACTGACCTGTGGGATATGATGTGAACACACCCATAGGTGTTACTTTTCCTGAAAGACAGCACGGCTGCATTCTATCCCTGTTTATCATTAACTGAAGCTTCCTTTGGTGTGTGACTAATACGGCTGTTCATACAGTCAATCTGGACTCATCTGGTAGGAATTACTATAAACAATGAACTGTAGAAGAGGCTCACACAGGCAAAGGAAGGTACCGGTTTCACATACTTTAATACATGATAAGAGCAGTTGCCACAAAACTTAGTTGAAGCTTTTTTTTTCACTGTTAGCAGCTTTGCTTGTGTCTACTGTCTTTGAACTGTTAGCTAATCGGTGCAGTGACCCCTTAAAAGAGTCACTGGGTTTTAGGTTTTAAAGGAGACACAGCTCACTGGGCTTTCACGCTTGGGAAACATGAAGAGATCTAAAAAAATATAAAAGCATTAATAAAAACTGAAAATCAAAGAGGGCTCTCTTCTGTTTTTGACTTATTCAGGATTCATAATTCTGGAAGAAATCCCCATGAACCCTCGAGGGGGCTGGGCAGGAACCCAAAAACAAAGTTTCTGCTTTCCAGGATCTGATAAAAGAAACCCTCTGTGAAGTCTGTCTGTCTGTCAGGGTCTCTGCAGGTTTAAACAAGTCAAATGTGAGACTTTTAAGATGTTTTTAAGACCATAATGAATTCAATTTAAGACCAAGGGGCGACATCCGGTAGAGAAAAATGAAGCCTGAGCGGAAGTGCTACAAGTTGCTGTTCATCGAAAAACGGCTAGAGGCTGGCTGCAGAAAGACCAGAAATCACGTAGACATCAAACCAAAAAAGCAGACTTTACAGCATTAAAAAACATATTTACAGCCTGTTTCAAAAAACGGCTTGGATCTGAAGTGCTAACTTTGCTATCAGCACACACTGCATGGCGAGTGAATTTTTTTTCTAACTCAGCAGTTTAGACGATATTAGGATTACAAGTGTGTCCAATCAGAGGCTCAGCTCAGTTCACTTGACTGACGGGCGCCCTGTAACTGTTAGAAAGGAAGCTCAAAGCTTGCATCATATCCAGTATGGCCCCGTCCAACGATTGGCTTCATTTGACTGTATCAAGAACAGATGGGTGATGTCTCGGAGACTACGTCCATATTTTATACGGCCTATGTTTAAGATCCATTTCATACCCTTACTGGCAAAAAACAAATACAAAAGACATAAAGGAAAATTAGAGCGACACTGAGTTACTTACAAAGTATTTGAATTTATTCACAGCTCTGCTGTAACCATAGACTGTAGGCAGTTACACACTGTGGTGGACACTTAGCCCACTAGCTGGTTTTGCTCGATAAATTCTAATCAGGCTGCCCAGTTACTTTAGTTCTGTTTCACAGTATTGCATCCTCAAAAATGGAAACATTTAAAAGCAAGATTGAAGTTCATGCATTTGTTTTAATAACGGTAACATTTATACATTTTTAAGACCTTTCGAAATCATCTAGAAGACATAATTTGAAATTTTAAGAGAATTTTTTACATCTGAAGGTCTTAAATTGAAATGACTGGATTTTAGACATTTTACCCTGGTCTGTGTAAGGAGAGGGCGTTACAGCTGTAATGTAGTTTTACAACCACAGAGAAACATAAAGAGAAGCATAAAATAACCAATCATCTGATCAGTGGAACTAGTAAAAAGCGTTCCTCCCCCATTAGTACCATGTTAGCATGCCTTCCATTCATCAAATAATCAGGAAACATGGCGTCCTTCATTCCCACGTTCCTGCTTTTTATCCAGCTGACGCCTCCACTGTCCTGTCATCTCTCTGTCATCATGTAGGGAAGCTTTTACTTAGAGATACACGATCTTCAGCCAAAACCAAAAACAATCTGCTCCCCAAGACCGATACAAAAACAACAAACAACAATCAAACAGGCTTTTCTTTTCTTGGAAGCTCTCAAATGATCATAAATTACAAATTTTTGTCATTTTGTCTCCCCACCTCAATATCAATAGTGTCTCACCTGGTGAGAATGTATTACCAGATAGTTAAGGAGGAGGACAAATTATCTGACAAACTCTTTTCTTATTTGCTCAAGAAAATCAGAAAGTATCAAAACATAAATTTGAACATCAGACAACACGCAAGACTGATCTATGAAATAATGCAGCTGAACTTGATGTGCCAAAACTGTTCGCATATAAGGGCCAAACACAGACGTATTGATAACAGCCCGCTCATTTCCACTTTCAAAACACTCAATACAAAAGCATTGACCTGAGAAACCAAAGATCTGTTTCATAACTGAGTTTATCCTGCAGCGCGGACTGTGTCAACACAAGATGCACTACATCACTACTTCTCTGTTTGTATAGCAATGGTAAATATTGTTGAAAGTTATTTGTTTACAAAAGCAGACTTCCGTCAACCTTTGAGTACCATAAAGAGAGAAGGTCATAGAGAAGGTCTCGATTCATTGCTGCTTAATGAAAAAAAAAAAAACACAACAACAACTCAGAAATCGTTTTCCTGTATTAGTGTTAAAAACAGTAAAGCTGTAACAGAAATCTGAATATCTGTGATCATATAGCGGCTTTATGCATGTTGTGCCTTCATTCTTTAAGGGCAAAATAAACTATAACAACTCACTGCTTAACAAAAGAAAGTATTTTATTTCCTCCAAACTCCTCACACACACTTCGCCTGAAGGAAAAGCTTTCGCAGTAACATCCAGTTCTTAGTTTCACTGTTAGTTTAAAGCAAACAACTATATAGAAGCTCAAGACAGTTTTGGCTCATTACCATCTGTTACCATCGTGTAGTAGTAAGTTTATGTCAAGGTGTGACTACGGCCCTCATAACGTCATCGACATGACGGAGCTGGTTTCGTCTGACTGGAACAACCTACCAAACCTGAATAGCACTACCTCTATTCGACAAACACAGTGCATTCCTGGTTTGTCAAAGTGAAAGAAAAAAAATAGCTCCTCTTTCTGAAAAGCCTGCTGAATAGACTGTTCGTGAATATCTCGGTCTCTGAGAATTGACCCAGATAACTTTGATATGAATATCATTTATTTCTCTGTTTAAACACATTAGAATCGCAAGGTATGTGTGGAAGGGTAGAGGTCACCAATTTCTTAAAGCTTTCTGCTTTTAAAGCCTGATCCAGATTTTCAACTAACCTCTACCTGCATGTGTGACTAAAAATCTAAAATAAAAACTACAACTTGAAAAAGTATGCTTTGTTCAGCTGGTTTTAACTGATGATTGGACAGCATTACTACACAGCTGGATGTAGTTCTCCAAAATGGGTTGGAGGGAACTGAACTTGGACTTAGATGCAAGTAAAGGAGTGTCTCATAACAATAAGTTTCCTTCTGATAAAAATTACAAGTGTATCTTTCAAAAAGCTGTCTACATAAGTCACAAGTTCACCTGATTTTATCATTGTCATAATATAAACTGTGTAAATTTTTTAACAAATCTTTTATCAATAAAACCTACAATTAACAATAACTTGATTTAAAACATCTTCAAATGAGTTTCCATTGTGCTAATCTGATCACATGTAGTTTACAGTCTAGTATACTCTAAAAGGGGATGCTCCTTCCTCTGAGGTTCAGTTAGTTTCACAGTCGTATGGATTTCACTGCCCTGTTTAACCAAACCATTAAACTGGTACTTTAGATATCAACAGGTAGCTGGGCTGAGACCCACCATGAACACAGCTGGAAGACTTAACTATGGCAGCTAATCAGCATTAACCAACAGATCTATTTTAAACTAGCACACTGAAACAGCATGGGGAGTTCTCAGCTCTGTCATGTAGTTTTATGTTTCAGAACTCCAAACTCCAAAAACACAAAGACTCTAAACACTACAGAACTATTGGTGCTAAAAATGTCTACAAAGTTATAGAGCACGAGGAAAAATCCCTTGCTTTTCAAATTAGCCAATGTTAGCTTTTCAGTTTATCACACACATTGCGTAGACCAGCAGCTTTGCTAACAGCTGAATTCATCCGGACAGGTACCCACCTTATTTAAAGCTTTGGAGGACATTTTACACTGCTATTCCGCTTCAAAAGTGGCAGGTTAAAAGTTCTTGAGGTCTTTGTTTTGTTAATCGCTAAGGTTAGTGCGCTTTTCCCTCCCAGTTGTATTTTCGCCCAGCTGCCGCCACGCCGGGCTACGGTGTTATTTTATTTTATCCAGGACGACGGGAAACATGTCACGAAAAGCCGTGTGGAAAGTCCAAAGTTCATTATCTTATCTTAGTTGCCTGGAAAGCTCACGTTAGTCCATTCAGGTATCGAGTCATGGAAGAAACTCGAGCTCGAAAAAAGGCAAATGAAGGCCACCTTGCTGTTATGTTTCGTCGCTAACCACTGGATGAAAAGTTGGGAACAGCAGGCATCACTCGGACGGTGTACTACAGCAATGGCAGGCTGTGGAAACCTCTCCCTGCTCCCTGCTCTGCGAGCAACGGCCGTGTTGTTTCTGTGAGGAGCGGACCATTACAGTCACAGAGGGGTGCGTGGCGGTGAAAAAAACGGGGGCATTAGCCACTTATCACCAAAGCTCTATTATAAAATCTGTTTTCCTTTTCCCTCTGTGTGTAAATTCACATAACTACATGTTGATATCGTTTAAATATTGTTTTATATCCATTTTATAGATGCTGAAAAATGTCCACCCCTGTTATCCAATGAAATAAAGTGTCCGGGATACAATAAGGAGAAGCGACGCTGCTGTCCCCACTGATGCTGAATGCTCACTTTCACTCAGAGATGATGATAAACGTTTCATTTGGTCGTTACACAAGGATTACAGGAATCGTAAATATAAAAACTGTTTTCAACTGACTATAACGCAAGCACAAAAAGACTGCATGGGGCCTGACCTTAAAAAAAATCAGACGAACAGGAGTATGTGAGTGGAATATTTAAAAAGTTAGTTGCATAACAAATTACAGAGACTTTGTTTATGGATGACTGTGTCCTGGTAGATTACAAATGAGAGAGTACAGTAAACATTGATCCTCACGGAAAACATTCCTCAGGACAGAGAAATTGGCTGTGTTTGTGGTTGATTATTCACCTCACAGGAAACCACATAAACCATTCAGTGCAGCTAGGACTTCCTAAGCCAGACCCCACCCACAGGATGCAACAATCTCAGCATGTATTGTTGTACAATTTACTTCTGTTTTAAGCAAACAATGCATGCATTACTAAAGAGAGCCACAAGAGAAACGCCAAATGAAGAGGCAGTGTAACATTATTAAAGTTTTCAGTTACCTACGTCTGATTGTGGATATTCAACATAGAGGCACATCCTATCTTTTTGCCCTATCTTCTCCAAACAAACTGAGCAATCACATGCCTTCAGACTAGCTCTTTTAATGACACTTCCTCTCTCAGAGGAGAGGAGGGCTTGGCTGCAGTGTAGGTGGTCTAAGGGGTTAAATCCCACCAGACATAATCCTGAAAGGCTAAAATGCAGCCAGTCAGGAGCAGCAGACATGTGTTTAGGGTTTCAAGCAGAAGGTAACCTCTCAGAAGGCCAGGTCACAAGAAGAAGAAGATCAAAACAGATGAACAACTTGAAAACCTGCAGACATACTTCAGCTACCAAGGCACTCACCAAGGGAAAGGCACTAACTGAGACAGATATTTTACCACAAGGGTTCACTGAAGTCTTAGTAAAATAAGAGCAGAGGTAAATGCATACAAAAACAGAAACCACATCGTCAAACATGCCTCAAGGGGGATACATACTAGTATTGATGCAAGTCTCTCGCTCCTTCTGAAGCTCCTCAAACGCCTATCAGGATCGATCAGAGCTGACAGCAGGATGTTTAACATGATCGCTAACGTTTCAACTGGCCAAAATTTCAATGAAAATAACAAAACTAGGCTATAAAACACTGATTATAACCATTAAAACAGACAGTAAAGAGAAGCATTTGCTCTGCTGTTGGCCACTCGCTCTCATCCACAGCTGTGATGGTACCTCAGATGTTCTTACAGAGAGGAGCAGGGCATTAGTGACACTCCAAATGTGATCAAAGCTATCTTTGTCCTCTACGCTTACATCTCTGCACCCATCTCTCTTTTTCTCTCTCTATCACTCTCTCACACACAAGCAAAGCGATAACGTTCTTTCATGCAGCGGACAGCTTCAAAGCTCAGGTGCGCTCATGGAAGAGCAGGCACATGGAAAACAAAAGCGAACATGCAGGCTCACATTAGGTTGGAGCACATCACAAGGTTCAGTCAACCTGGCTTCTCCTGCAGCGAAAAGGCTAATGTAGAGTGAAAGAGTATAATGTGCACATACGAAAAAGCGAAGCTGGCTTCTGATGCGCAACAAAGGCATTCATAAACAGAATCATGTGATGATGAATAAAAAGGAATGTGAGGTTTGGTGTGAGCCGTTTCTTTTGCTTTGGTGAGAGGTCTTACACGGATGTTTTTCTATAGTCACATCTGTCCTGAGTTAAGGGTGTGAAGGGCAGTGTGATCTCTCCTGTGCTCTGTTGGCTGAGGGCTGCCCCTCAGGTCCAAGGCCTCTTTGTTTCTACATCCAAATAAAAACCTTCTGGAGACTGGAGTAATCTATCAGACCTTGTCATGCAACCGTTGACCAGGTAAAGCCATTCATTTGAAGGTATTACAGTATGTCCTTAAAAATTAAAGATTATTATATGCAGTGAAATCACCTGTTCAAAAGAGTAGTCTGCTGTGTTTAATTTTTAAAATCCAAAATAAATAAATAAAAATAAATAAAAGTAAAAAAGGAACGGACCTAAAGACTGAAAGGAACTCTACTTTAACACTTTGGACTAGCTCTATCTACCAGTTGGTTCTTGTTTAAGAAACTCTGGAAAATATGATTTATCCACCCAAAAGAAGAAAAGTTAGCATTTTTATTACAAGTTACTCAAGAAAAAGAAAGGACTCCTTTCCACCTGGAGATTAAAATTCAGGGCAGTTAAACATTTAAGTAGCAGAAGAATACAAACTGTGAACTTTACTTGAAAGACTGGAGTTAAGTTCCTATGGTAAGCATTTAAAGTTGCTTGATGATGTCTCTGGCATTGGTTAATCAAATCAAATGTATTACTAAGGATTTAATGGTGGAATCTAATCAGTTCTGTTGGATCAGTTGTAAGTGACAATATAATAAGTCGCACACTTTTAAAAGATTTAACACAAGGATTTTCTTATTTAAAACTTTCAGTTACAAAACACTTTTCTGTTTTATAAGTGAAACCCACAAGTGGAAAGATCATAGTGTAACCCACAAATGATCAGTACACAAATGTCACATCTCTACTTAAGAGGACATCTGTTTGTGACCAGATTAGTATCATATTACCGGATTAGCAGGCATCTCTTAAATTTGACCCTGTAATTTACCGGCCAAGATTGTTCAGGCTTTTGGGGAGACTTGAACTGTAAACACAGATGTGGTTTCCAGAGCTCTAGAAACATGACCTTATGATGAGATTAACCCCACACCTGACTTCTACATGGTGTAAAATAGTTTGTTGGTTTTAAAAATGACAGTCTCCTTTGATTTAACCTTTGTGCTGCTTTTATTCATTTACAACCACAAATAGTACAAGAAGAAAAAAAAGGTTGTTGCAGGAGAAAATTGAGGTGTTATTATTTGTAGACACACTCGGGGTAATTCAGTCCCCGTGACGAAGAAAAGAAACATTCAGTGTGCAAAATTTACCGCTTGATGTCTTCAGTGAACCAGGCTACTTTTGATCTTTACATTTACTCCAAGAGGCAGCCTGTGATCAGCCAACCAAACAAAACTCCTCACTATCCTCTTTTTCTCCCTTTTTCTTTCTGTTCTCAAAAGACAAGGATGTCTGTGCATGTCTCAGCAACAGAACACGAACCATTCTGCAGTGAACCTGACTGAACTGCACTGAGTGGCGCGTTATCTCAAGTAGTGGAACAAGGACTGGCCCGGGCTGCAGAGCCTCATAAGCAGGTCTACTTGAAATTCCAGCACTTTTCTATTTGTCCGGTATTTTTTTCTGTAAAGAAAACAGCCTGTTCCCTCAAACCAAACCTGAGCCCTGAGTGTTTAATCTTGTTTTTGTGAGATCCACGCCCATTAATACTCAATACACTGTGTAAACCTGCTGGGGAAAAGGTAGCCATTACATCATGCTTTCCAGCCACGTGATCACCCCATTGTTTGCTGCAGAATGAAACTGTAAATTAAAAATAATGCAAATCCCAAAGCACTCGGCTCAATTTAGTGTGTGTGTGTGTGTGTGTGTGTGTGTGTGTGTGTGTGTGTGAGTGTGTGAGCGTGTTCATGTTCATGTTTTGCCAGTAAACACTTCATTTAAAGCAATTCAACCTTTTCCCTCTATTGTTGCATGCTGAAAAGTGTGATGCAAATGTAACTTCAGCAGCATTTCGTAGCTGCCCAGTCACACTTGTTATGAAGATCAACATATTATTACAATGTGTTTGTGCTCTGCTGGAGTGTCCTCTGACTCAAGACACAAAGAAGAAAGTACAGACTGTACTCCAGAGTTTCATATCAAACTTTTTGCATAATAATCTTATTTTCCCCCAGTGGCAATGGTCCATTTTCAACAGCAGATAACAAAATCTAGCAACCTTTGCAGAAAAAAAAGAGAAGTATTTCTGACTCTTGAAAAAAAAACTCTGGTGAATTATTGAAATGGGGGATTCTCAGGCAGAGGGAAAGAAAAGGAAAACTTCTGGGGTCACAGAGATGTGTTAAATAACTGCTGACCAGGTTGCGCTTGTGTGTGATTTTCATCATACACCAAAGTAAACTTTTTCCCAACCTGTTAAGTTTACTGCACCTTATGCAGTTTTCTTTTTTAAAAAACTAAGTATGATTTTTTTTACAACCCAGCTTTATTAAACACAGATAAAATAACAGGTCCTGTTTCAAATTTTTTTTATCTTCAGATAAACTGAAAGACCAGAAAGTGTGACCAAAGATCAAAGCATAGAGCAGAAACAGAGCAGCTGTAGTGTATTCATTTAGACATATTGATTTCACAGGGGTTTTTTTTCACTGTTTGCCTGTAAGCAGATAAGGGAAGCTAAGTTGTTTTTGTGTGAGTACAAGAGATCAATATACAGTATGAAGTGCATCCAAACAAGTCAAGAGGTGTTTTATAGAGGAGCTGTTAGAAAAAAAAATGGAAACTGACTGATAAATTCCCTCTAATGCAAATTAATTAAAGGTTCATAGTCATACATCACTGAGCATCCAGAGGATGAGAGCAGGTTGTTTTAATATGCACAGTTCGTGGTTATAAACACTGCGTGCAAACCAGCAATGTAATGATGCATGTATCACTGAGAGTGTCACCTAACATGCATGTATGGTATGTGTCTGCAAATGGCCCAAGCATAGCCGGTGATATCCAGTATGCTGTGAAACCGCCTCAGCTGCATGAGCACATTTGCAGTGCAGTGCAAGCCTCTTCTTCTTCTTTTTTATTTTGTTAGCAGTGTGTTAAAACTTGTTGATGAAGTACGGAGGATGCTTCCTTGCACTTGAGTTCAACTATTTCAACAAGATTTTTTTTTTCATTCATTTTATTAACCTATTTCATCTGTCACCACTACTTAAAAGAGGCAATATGAGGCTTTCCTACAAATTAACCAAACACTTAAAAATTATGCTGCACTGTTACTTCTCAAAGGTTGCAGCCAGAGAGAGAAAGAGAGAGAGAGGCTGTAATAAAAGCAGCAGTTAAACTGTCTGGCAGCACTTACAATAAAGATCCACCTGAGGCTATGATAACAGTGTTGAAACAAAATCTATACGTTTTGGCTGATGAAACCTCGCAGCTTGTCTCACAAATCATCATGAATCACAATCATGCTTGGGAATCTGCAGTTGGGAATTTAAAACCGAATTAAAGTCCAATCAGAAGACTACACAACTTTAGTTTAAAATGTTTTTGTCCACACTCGTGTCTACAGGTTTAAGAAATGCTTAGTTAACTACAGTAAAGCATTTGAACCCTACGCTGTTCACTAAATTATAAAGTGAACAACTAAATCTCTCATCTCCAAAACTCTGCTCAGGATGGTGATCAAAGATATACCAGCTCTCCGCAGGGTTCGATTTTATTCACGTGCTAATTCTTCTGAGTCCTGGCTAATGTGTGAATGTCCAGGCGTGTTGTGAATCTACAGTATAATGAAAAGGCTACAGACACAAGCTCTCTAAAGCTGCCCCACTCAGCCGGAGAGACAGAATTATGTCTCAGTAAGTCCGACAGCTGCAGCTCAAGTTACAGTGTCGACAGCAAGCGGCGGGCTCTAAAATGCCATTTGACACATAATGTAAGTGGCATGTAATTGATTTTCAAGGGAGAGTGAGGATTTACAAGTCTAATACAGACAGCAACTGTACAATTCAGCCTGCCACGCTCTGTGAGCACGATTTACTTCTGTCAAAGAGGAGATTCATCCTGCCGTTGTCCAGCAGTGCAGCAACATTTCTCATCTCAGAACTCAGGATGGACTTCAAGTCCCAGTCTGAATGATGTTTTTAGACTGGCTTGCAAGAATTCACCATACAAACAGCACAAAGAACTTTGATCTTACTCTTATTTTTGGGAAAAACAGGCTATTTAGGAAACTTTCAATGTTACTTAGAATCAAAACCTGAGTTGTTTTTAAAGTTTGCACCAAACTAAACGTAGTGATGCCACAGAGTACTTACAGACCCACATTTAAGCTTACACTTCTAGATGTAAAAACATGAAAAACAGACTCATTTGATCAACCAGTGTTGTTTGTTTCCTTTTTTTGAGTCTTTCTATGAAACAACTGTCAGAAAATTTTAATAAAAACCAAATCACTGACTAAAGAAGCCTTTTTCTTTTCTTTAACATCTACATGACATTGCCAAGTGAGGTTTCACAGAAATACATGATGTGCATTAAAAAAAAAAATCTTTGATTTGATCAAACGATTCAGTGCAGCATTTCACAAGCTTCTCTGAGCCACATTAGTGTAGTGGTGCTTTTGTACACATGAGCTGATCCGCTTTCAGTGTTCTTCAGCACCATGCTCTTCACAGTTTGGTGTTTCCATTTTAAAAGTTCAAAGGTTAAGGAGAAACTGTAGGTCTGAGGTGAATGACGCTGCAATCATTAAAGGGATTGGCACCATTTACTCCAACAGGTACAAACCTCAGGAGTCAGTGTGATGCTAAAAAGGGTCAGGATCCTAACAACCCTTCCACCTGGACTTATGCAAACACCAACAAGTGGATCAACACGTTGACTCACTCAGACCAGCTGTTAAATATGAGTCACATTCACTTTATTAGGTAGCCAAAGGAAAAGGAGCAGTGACACAATGTTATCTGTGCTGTTTGCAGTGTAAACACTGCAGTGACAACTACTCTGTCGTCCACTTTGTGTGCGAGGTTCAGCCATGATGTCAGCACACCAACGCATGTTATGATAAGCAGTTTGCAGGCAGAGTATATGTAACACAGCTGGCTTCATCTCTCTGTTTGAAGTGTGGCATTTTGTCATTCAGACAAAAGACAGAGACAAAAATGTTTGCAGGATATTTGGCACCTGAGAGAGAGAGAGAGAGAGAGAGAGAGAAGGAGAGAGAGAGAGAGAGGACAATGTTGGAAGTGTATCTGTTATGACAGCCAGGAAGAGGACTGTTTTCTGTTCTCTCTCAGGTTGCATCACTGACCAACTTTACATATTTATTCATGACCAGCAGTGAGTTGAATTCCTTCCACTTAATCAAAGAGATGTCACATAAACAAACACATGTTGCACTGGGGTTTTAAAACAATACATCACTTTCAGACAAGACAAATTCATAAATTATCTCTGGGACATTTCAGTCTCTTCTCATTATAATTGGGACAGGAAGTGTTTCAGACTTTCTGCATTATAAACCAAGCTTTGATATGTCTGAAGAAACAAACAGGTTTGACAAGAGACCATACATGTAAACAGCACTGCTTTTTTTTTTTGCAGACATAGCTGTTTTGGGCAAGGTCTGTAATCTTAATGGTGCCTTGAAAATGATTTAATAGGCGAAGAGATGATAAAGGAAGAAAATGAAAAGAAAAAAAACAAGAAAGCAGGCAGAAAAGTGGCAGAACAGAGGGGTGAGGGGATTAAAAGACAAAGAAAGGTGGAAAAATGTCAGTAAGGGAAGAAAGAGGAAGATAGTACAGTATGGGGGATAAAATGAAAAATAGAGAAGAAAAATATGAGGAGGAGGTCTGGGGTGAAGAAAAGGACAGGAAAGCAGATCAGAGAAGTCCGCAGAGGCAGAAGAGGAGCGAAAACAAACAGAGAGAGAGCGAGAGAGAGAGAGAGAGAGAGAGAGAGAGAGATAGAGAGATAAACTACACCATATTGACTCACAAAGTAGCAACAAATGAAGGAATGTTTCAAGTCCAGTGAACTCAGCGTCAGCCTGGAAGGACATGCATCTCACCCCCACGCCCTCACCCCCCTCAGCCCGGTGATTCTTCCCATGGTACTGCCTGTTACTGCTGAATTCCAACAGTATGAAGCTGCTCTCGCTGGGCATGAGGAGGGAAAGCAGTAGGAACTCTGCTCCCCAGGAGAGGCTGAGCAGTTCAGAGTGCAGAGAAGTGCCTGACACACAAAAGCAGAACATATTCTATAAGAATCAATTAAATTAACTCCACAATCAACGTAGGGCTTTCTGCTGTGCAGTAAATGTGACTTAATGATTCAGCGATAATGAGGAAAATTGATTTATAGTAAGTATTACACTGATTGGCAGATAATAATCAGACAAGGAACAATTGGCGGTGACATGTCTTGTGTTCTGTCAGAGTTCAAGAGTTTTTATAGTGCTGAAGAAAAAGACAGTAGATCATAAATGAGATCTGAAGAGCTTTTGTTCATTCAGTAACCGTATCAAACTGCTGTGTGAGTGAATATTAAGTGTAAGCAGCTGGACTTGTGTTGAATATGTCTGGATGATGTTTGTGTGTGATTAGCATGCTGAGAACAGAACCGTAACCCTCCACTGCAACCTCACGAACCCTCCCTGTCCTAAGTCTATGACATCATTCGCTCCTCCCATGAAAACACAACCCTACAAGAGGAGATGATGTTGTGTTTCTGCTAGAACGGAGAGAGAAGATGCAGTGGAGGATGGGAACCAGAGTCAGCCAGCCAGTCAGAGAGAAGGAAGGAGACACGGCAGCCAGAGGGGCTGCTTCAAGCCCGGTGGTGATGAGATGCGATGGGACCCGACCCTGCAGAAGCCCCAGCCTCTGTGTTAGCTGACTAATCCTCGAGCCGTCCAATGCCAGGATCCAGACTCATCAGCTTTGGTGTTCTCTTGTCAGACTCATTTTTATAACGTCCCACTGGTCAATTCGAACCGCTAATGCCCAACACAACGACCCCTAATGCCAAGTGATTATGGAGTGCTGTTTTAGCACATTTGTTGCCTGAAAAGAGAGAAAGGGCCACAAGGCAGTGGGGCTGGCTCCCTGCTCAAAGGACCAGCCTGATGAACTCAGCAGAAAGGGAGTCGACCTAAAAGCCTGGCTAAGCCACCTCTCTGGGGCTGGGTGCTGTGGGGCCTGAGCGGGGTCCGGACTGATATGGGCGCTGGGCAGGGATTTACAGTGACCTTTTCTGCAGCATATAGACAATTCCTGTGAGCTCATACGTGAGGGGAGATCGAATGTGCATATCAGGACTTTCCTCATATGCTGGGCAGTAAGATGTAAGGGTGCTGGTTTGACTTTAAGAAAAAGGAGGAAGGTGCAACTTGGACATCCACAATTTCATGTTCAACTATTTTACTAGTTTTATGTCAAAAAAAGGAAAAAAATCACAAAGGCAAAAAAAAAGTTGAAAAAAGAAATATATAGGGGGTATGTTACATTTGCCTTGCTGCACCACCATCTGGGAACAGAGGTTTGTGTAGAGATGTTATCTGCCTCTGTTTGCCTTCTGTTTTAGTATCACCTGGGGCCCCTCAGCTGAACCAGTGACACTGGTCTGACCATGTGACATGTACAGTAAACAAAGCGTATGGACTCTACACTGCAGACAATAATACAAAGTAAACACTTGATGCTGCACTAATGCTCCAATAAATTTAAGATTTATATATTCCAGGTTAGAGAGAGATATGTCTGCAAGATATGATTTAAGGTTAAATGGCAATGTGGACAAAAAGAGAAGCTTTTGTACTACACAAAGAAGCAAGAAAGCAGCTGATAGGACAGTAGGGCTAAACTTCTGCTTAATTGTAGTCTGGTGATAAAAGTTCAAGTCATATTGATTGACTTTCTCTAGATTGTTTTTCTTTTAGTTGTAATTTATGTCAGTCATGTGGTTCAGGGATTATATTTCTTTCCACTTAGTCAGAGAAATGCAAAAATTCAGTACTTCAAGTAATACTGGAATAAACTTTGACATTATGGTGGTGATATTAATCCTGGTTTTCAAGGGACAATGCAAATGTCAAGCTCACATATATGAGACCAAATTGGATTTGTTGATGTCATTCCCTAAAGAGAGACTAATGGAACATGTATAGCTTTAATCACACAGAGAGGACCTTCTGCAGTGTGCAGCTTTGAGTCTGTGATTAGCTGTGTTGTCATGCTGTTAGTCAGAGAGCAATGTGCAAGAGCAGCAGTCCCACGGGGAGGTCATGCTGTATGACACATAGGACTGTGCAGAACAACAGATTTTATACCAGAGTGTTTGAATCACAACTCTGAACATAGACAATTATATCTAATGTCACCTAAGCTTGATATTTTCCGTCCAAAGTTCAGCCACATTAAGTACAATGTAGAGTAATCTACCCTACATACACAAATACAGATATTCAGGGGTCTGAAAAATCTGACATGGTAAGCCTTGTTTCAAATCTACAACAGCAATGCTGGAAAGATGGAAATAATCCCCCATGTATTTATATATAGACTACACAACGTTATATACATGAACCAGATTAAATGGATTTCAACCTAAAATCCTTGTGCTGAAGTTCTCACTCAATCATCGGATCATGGCCATTATGGACCAGCTTTATGGGACAGAACTGTGACTGGAGCTGGAGCATTATATTAAAGCTGCAACTAATGTTAATTTGACTGTTGATTAATCTGTACAAAACTGTCAGTCTGTGCTTCCCTATGCCAAACATGAAGTCCTCCAACATTTTGGTCATGGTCATGAACCAAAAGAGGATTTTTTTCTTGAGTGTAAAGAAGCGTACAGATGTAAGACCATACATGTTTCAGTTGGAAGAAAGAATTTTGAGTCTTTTTCTTAATAACTTCAACTGATGACTTAACTAACCATCTAACCATCAATTTAATTCTAAACTTATTTGGTGTTGGACCACTCATTGGTTCATTACTCAGTTGCATTTTTCGCTAATCAAGTGAAATGCAAAACAAAAACTTGTATTGGACTCCTCTGACCAATCCTGATTAGGTGTAGGCAGTGCTGAAATATTTCGGTCCTTGTCTTGAATTTAATTGAACTTTAGCAGACGTCTGTTGAAGATGCACCCAGAAAAATGAATGAGATGGAGAATATGCTTAAACTCCTGCTTATGTTACTGTTAGAAAGCAGGTTCTAATGTAAGCTATTCAAGTGACTTAGATGTGTCCAAGCTGTTTGGTTAGTTCAAACTCTGATTAGTAGCAGGTGAGTTGCAGGTGTTTTTGAGTTTACTGGACACTTGCAGTGATCACACCATGCAGAATCAATTTGTTAGTTTCCCTATCATGAGAGGAGTTCAACAATGTAACTTAAAGGCAGGGTTGGTAGAAATGGAAAACTAGCATGAATTTAAATGTAGCATCTCTTCTGCCCTCCCACACTCTTAGCTCCTCCAAAACAACGCCCCGCTCACATGCATGAGAGCCACTGATTCGAGATGATTTGACTGATTCAAAACCACAGACTCAAAATCGGTGCTGAAAATATTTCTGTTTGTGCTGCTTTGATTTTTAAGATATAACAGCACAAATTAGCACTAATGCAGCACAAACAAATGAGACCAGTTTTCTTCAATTTAGACTATCTCGGGGGCTGCATAAACTTAGAATGACCTTTAAAATGTAATTTAATATCTCAAAAACCAACGCAGCACAAACGTTTGAGACTATTTTCACTAAGTTTTGCGGGGGTTTGGGGGGCCAGCTTCACAAAGGTTTTTCACTCTATTTTAAGAAACACATCATGCATTGATTGCCATCGGGACATAAAGATCATTTTAACTAGAATAACAAAAAGTGTATCTAAATCTGATTACCAATACTAGAAGAATAGAATAGAATAGAATAGAATAGAATAGAATAGAATAGAATAGAACAGAATAGAATAGAATAGAATGGAAAGCCTTTATTGTCATTGCATGACTTGCACACAATGAGATTGAGAATCAAAGATGATACAGTGAGTACCGTGGAGTCAAACAGCCATCCTCCTATAATCAATAATATTCAATGGGGACTCTGCTTGGACTCAGACTCAACTTGGACTCCTGGTTTGGTGACTTGACTACAATACTGGGTGCAGGTATGCCTTCCTGTGAAACTCAACCTGTACATCTAAAAGGTGGAAAGAATCATATCTACAAGAAATCCATGCAGACGTGCAAGGACATAAATGAACAGAACAGAAAACAATAATAAAAAGACGATGTTTGAACCCTTATTTTATTTGCTGTTAGTAGACTTTGCTGACTGACTGACCGACCACTGATTCGCAGTAAAACCAAGCTCTCCTCCCTGTTAGTGGTCAAAGCATATGATTCAATCCATCAATTTCCAAACAAACTCTTCTTTGCCTCGAAACACGTAGAAAACCTTCGTTAAATATGATTTTTTTTGCTCTCGCCTTTAATGGGACAATGAGAAAACATTTTGGTTTTTCTCTCACATGATTGGAATTCTGTCCCCACTTTTATTGGACTCATCCCTGTTTTTTAATCAGCTCCACACTTCTTCCATTCTTTCTATCCACATCCTAAATTACAGCCATCACCAAATCCCACAAAGCAGACAAGATGTCGTCAGATGAGCAGTCAGCATAAAATATAAACTCAACACCAACACTCTGAATCAAAGTCAGTTTACACTTCACTTCGTACAAACACAGAGCAGTGACAGCTGACCTCCAGGTGAAACTTCGTCAGAGTGCAGAATCATCAACAAAGACAAAAATCTTTTGATGTTGCAATTAACTTTCAAAAAACATGTCCGTTCTTACTCCTCCAGGAGATCAAACATTCAGACGTTAGACATATTGACATCAAACACCAACATCTAACATAAGAATCTGCCAAAATAACACAACCCTCTAACCAGAACCTTTTAAAAACTGCTATTAGACATGCCGAGTGCTCACCATGCAATATCAAACAATTTCTCATGATCACTCACCACACATGCGTGCATATGCCGGCACACCCTCTGACTCTGGCAGCGGATAACCCAGACTGATGCTTCTGCTCACGTATGTGTCCCTTTGCCTGCACGAGCAGCATGCAAGTGAATGTGATGGCCCACACGAGTGAGTATACGGGGTGATCCTCAGCAGTGCACACTGTGGACTGAGAGTAGAGCCAACCTGGTGTGACATCTGTGAGGGCCGAGAGATAATCTACATGACACTGTCACTGATAGGAGAGGAGATATTGATTTAAAAAGCAGCAGCTCTAAAATTAGACTCCTATGTGTTCTGATTGGGCTCAGGGCGGGCACCTCAGTAGAAAGAGGAGGCCCTGGGCAGAGCCGTGTAGTGATCAAAGATGTGATGATGGACAGCCCATACAAGTCCAGCAGTCCTCACTGAAGTCGACCGCGCAAAGCTGGAGCCCTCTGCCCTGACCTCCTGTTCCCTTCCTCCCTCCATCCTCGCTCCCTGTGATAACAGAGACATTCCTGAGCTCGCTCCCTGCCTCGCCACAGGCCTCTCCCTTAATTCCAGTGGAGTGTGTGGAATGTTGGACAGGAGAGCTGAGCAGCCAGGCGGCCGGAGGCGATCAGACGAGAGGAAATGAACAACATTAATAAACTCAGGTTTGTTATGGCTCCTAGTGCTTGGAGCACCTTGATGCCCTCAGTGGGATGGACATATGCGTGCACACAGGCACAGAAACACACTCTTATTAACACACGGGCAAACATCTGCCATATAATGTGCAAATCTGGGCTTAACAAATCTATATGTAGCTGTGTGGCTGGATTAACTCATCACTACAATGCAAATGAATGTGAGGGCTGGATTATAGGAAATGATGGGATCTTTGGAAAAAGACCCGACACAATCAGGAATCATCATTAGCATCCCAGGAATTAAAAAGAACACGCGAGACAGAGGAGACAAGTTTTGATTTATATTTATAAAAAAAAGACTGTATAGGAGGGTCATTTTCTTGATGCATGACCTGCAGTCTGAAGCTCTTTGACTTCTCTGAACCGTAGTCTAAGCCACTCAAACCGAAAATCAGCAAAATGAGCAAATTCCACAAAGTCAGATGCTGGTCTGTTAGAGCCCGGTCAGTTTCCTTTGGATAACTAACAGGAATACGTGTGTGTGAGGGAGAAAGAGAGACGGAGCTGAGAGAAAAATAAAGCCGCTAAAGACCAGGTGAGCACTGCACATGGGTGAGTAAAACCTGAAGATAAACCACCAGAAGATCAAAGCAGAGGGGAGATTTTTTTTTTTTTCTGGCACATATTACCCACAAAAAAAGGGAACAAAGCGTTCTGGCTTCGGCAAAGTGATGGACGAAAAAAAAAAAAATGAAGGGCAAAACATATCAGAAAGAGTGATATACAGTGCTGCAGCTGAGTCCGACTCAGAGCATAAATCTCCACCACTCCTCCATGCTTCTGGAAATCAATTCTTTCCATTGGCTGCTGCCTTATTTATGGGTCACCATTAGGAATAGACCATGAGCGGCTATGATGACTGAGCTGCTGTTAGAGAGAGGTGGAGCTCAACACCAATACATCCAGCTGCCCCCCATTGGGAATCAAATGAGCGAGTGCACTCAATGTTGCTTTAAATTTTATCTCTGCAACCAGGTGGCTATAAATCAACAAGCTGTCAATCACTGCATCAACATTTCACTTTAATGATTTCACTGTTTAAAGTTTGCTTTTTGGGTCCCAAAGCAGATGATTTGCTCCTTCTCTCAGTGTGCGTGTGTGTGTGTAGCTGCCAGTCTCACTGACGTGGATGCAGCGCCTCACACAGACGAGAGACAATCAAAAGCGACAGCGTCCCACGCTTGTCACATTCACTGTGAACGTCTGCAGCAAACAGCAGGGTTTGTAGTTCTGAAACATCTCCAACCTTTTCCAGCACACACTAACATCCTGCCTCCACCTTACCCTCTACACCTGTATCTCTGCCCAACACCAGCCTGTCTGCCTGTCTGTCCGTCTGCCAGCTCGCTCCAGGCCGAAGGAGGGGAGTCGTCTTTATTAAAAGAAAACAAGCAGGAGAAATAAGCAGTAAGGGTATGAGGACAGTTAATCTGCTGGCAACGTCACAGAGGCTCTTGCAGAGCTTTCAGTGGAAACAAATCAGGAGAATATATTTTCCCCCTTTTCAAGAAAAAGCTAGGTGAGGGAAATACATTCATCATTTTCTTTGCAGCTGAAATGAAGAGCCGGCTTTTAAAACCAGGCAGACTATATTCAAATGTTTAACAGAAACAGAACAGAACACGTCTGATATGAACAGAGAGTGTGTTTTTGTGTGTGTTTTACAGCTTTTTGGCAAGCTCAAAGAAAAGGCACTGACCCGTGGATGATAAAATCCCTATCACCTGACTGATCAGTCATCCCCTGCTGCTCTCCTTGACACCCCCGCTCTTATTCCTAATGAAATGTGTCCAGCTAAGAGTTTGACACCACCTCTGAGACATGCGCAAGGGAAGTTCATGTCTCTTTTTTTTATGAGCAAGAACAAAACAACCTGAACTGTTTGTACTTGTTGATCATGCAGTCCTCTTCAGCTGCTTCTTCACTCACACAAAGCTTTTTCAAGGGGTCAGTTTTATATCTTGCTCCAACAGACACTACCAGATCCACACTTAATCCATATTTTAATAGAAAAAGAAACTGTTTTTCTACTCCTCATCATCAGTTGGTAGATAAGACAGTGTTGAAATTGCGCTATTGGCCAACATATTCTGATAACTACAGGGCGCAGATGAATCTGTGCCCATCCTCTCTCCTCCTCTCTCTGATGTTTTCCATATCCTGCTGCAAGATTCCCCAGTGGGCTTTTGTGGAATGTCGATTTCAGTTAATTAAATTTTCTGGCATTGCCCATGAAGTCGCAGAGGGAGCCACAATAATACAAGCCTCAGCAGAAGATCTGTCACAACTTTAATAGTCAGAGGAACACACAAATTAAATTCCTTGGGTTGTTTACTTGAATTCAGAGACAGTGCTTTCACACACTTTATGCTTTCAGATACAGCGTCACACAGATTCAGCTGCTAACCTGGCAGTTAGGAGTAATCAGAGGTTTGGTGTCTTACCTGAGGATGAGCAGACAACACACTTTACCCCTTAAGCCTCTGTTGTTCTCACTTACAGGAGTGGAGGTTAATAGAGGTCAGGAGATTCATCTTGTTTCATCTCACATTTTATGGAGCTACATTTAGCTGAAAATCTGTTTTTCTCCGTGATACTCAGATTATTTATCTCCATCCACATCTGAAAATGAGATCACAGGCTTGGAGTGGGATTCAAACACGTGCAAAACACATGTCAAGAGGTCTACAGTCAGATGTGTAAAACATAAATTATCTTCAGACATGACGAAGAGCCGAAGCCTCCTTTTCTGTTCAGACTGTTAAAATGGAGAGCAGAGCTGAGGAGGTCAATGATCCACAGACAGGCAGAGGCAGATGGTAAGTGGTGAAACTCTGCCCTCTGCAGGACAAACACCCTCAGTGACTTCCTCATTTTTTTTTAAAGGGGTTGACTGGGCAACAGATGCAGTTTCCTAACCAACACCGAGACATATGCACTACTAGTGGCTACACAGGTGTACTGCATGGCTGTGTCAGCGAGATCCAGGTACATATTTCTGGTCTGTGTTGTGTGTATCCTTTGACATGTACGCTATAAATGTAAGGAGCAGATTCAGGCCGACACACTGGATCTGGATGAGACTAACTGTCATCATTTGTAAATCTCAACAAAACAAACAAAAATATGTCTCATCTCTGCCTTTTATCTGCATTTTTTTTTTTTATCAAAGTATCATTTAAGTGTTGTCAAACATTTCCCTTTAGCATGCTTAGCTGAATTATATCAAAGGCTGACGTCCTGCTGAAGAGAAGAACACTGTTAATGGATACTAATATTTAATACCTGTACTCGCTTCAATTTATTAAACTTGTATAATATTTTCAACTTAACACAGTATTTTTTATGAACGTGAATCTCCTTGATGTCAAAATGTAAAAAAATAAATAAATGAAGAAATAGCTCAAAGTGGTATATCTGCAGCTTATATGCTGCTAGATGTGACTTTTGACCCTGAAGAAACCACTTAAGGTCCCCGTGCTGTAGGCGTCAATCTGCAAAGAATGCTGACTCATTTTCCGCAGACCCACAACCACACACAAACATAAACACACTCTAACACACTGTGGCCTCTTGTGTCATTTTTTCAATGCTGTGAAGAAGTTACAGAATTTTGAAAAAGGAACCTTTGTGGATAAACAAAGTTTATATCCTCTGATATGAAAAGAGATAGTAATCCTATTCCCTGCAGTTTTTCTTCACTTATTTACACTAGAGACAGAAGGTCATACCAAAAACAGCCACCTCAGATAAGACTTTAAGAACTATCGAGTAAATGTTGTGTTGTGATCAAACCTGGAGGAGAGCACTGATAAATTCCACTATAAATGAAAATTCTTAGACATGAAATATGTGGCTTCTATAACCTCTATCTTGACCAATATCACTGTTCCAAAACTTGAAAGTAGGTCCAGTATTTGTCACTCAGCAGTAGCACAGGCCATCCTCAGCCTTGTTTAATGGACCTGGGCAGAGAGGCCATCAAAACTGTGAGCTGAGTACATCCCTCAGCAGGTAGCATCCTGAAATAGCAACCTTGATCCTAATGGTGCACAGCACAGCCTCTGGCTCCTGACGAATCCATCCAGAGAGCCCCCCTGTCCCCGAGCAAGCAGTCCTCCTCCTCAGGCATGCACACACAAAGATGGACACACGCACGGTGAGACGGAAAGATGCACATACACACATCTCCATGCACCCGTGGGCTCTGATTAACCCATTTCCTCTTAATTCTCGTTCAGTTTTTGACTTGCTTTCTGCAGACGGACGCCACAGAGGCAGGTCACAGGTTGGCATTAAGACTTCCCCTCAGGGACGGTTCACTTTACAGAGTTTCACATTTCTTGTGGTCAATTCAGGCGAGAGGGAAAATAAAAGTCAAATGTGAAATGAGAGCCCCTGGAGGTGCCTGCATAGAAGAAGAGGTGAGAGAGATGGATCGGATCTTTGTGTGCGCCTGCAGCGCTGAAGAGGCTGACATTGTTGACAGAGGGCAACATACACGGGTGGTAAGATGAAGTACAGAGGCAGAGGTGACACTACAGTCTGCACTAGCCCTGATCTGATAAGACAACAAAGGAGCAGGAGGTGCACTCTGTCTAAGGCCAGGCAAACACCGGACCACTTTCAGATCTTCAGAGGTTTGAAAATGGTGGAAGACCACACATATAAGAGCCATTTTTTTAACATTAAAATCCTTGGACCACACACAAAACACTAAAGCACACACTTACTGTTTGGGGCAACGAGTCCATAGACATGAGGTCTCATAGACGCTCGCATGATAGACATGAAAAATGCGAAACAGAATAGGAGTAAATAATGAACAAGCTTTCCAATTATTTTCCAATTTTCAACTTGGCTTCAAGTACAGCTTTGTTTATGTTCGATGCCTTGCTCTTGAGCTGTAACATAGTTGGAGACACTTTCCAGTCGGCTTCTTTCATTGGTTAATGTGGGTATGTCGTTAGTATGTGGCAGTCTGACCAGGAATCATAAATAAATCAAATATCTAATATTCACAACATCAACAAATAGTTGTAACACACCACAAACTGCAGCTTATTTGGACAGTCATTAGTCCGAAATAAGGTCACAGCCCCTGATCATGGGGGGGGGGGTCATGGGTCCCCAGCATATATGTGGACCTATAAGATTTTCCACAACATTTTTGAAGCTCCGTATCAAAGAGTTACAGTCTGCAACCTAATTAAAGCATCACTGACTATTGACGAACATTATTTTTACCTTTAAATTTAATGGTTGAAGTGCCGCATTTTAAATAAAATCAATTTACTTCTCTGCCTCTGTAACCTGGGTTAAAGTGAGACATGACCATGATATTCTGGTCAAACATAAGCAGAAATAGAGGAGCGTGAGCCTAAATGAAGACATTTTCATCAACAGGCTCGTGCAAAAATAAATAAATTAATACATAACATAAAATAAAAACATGCCCACTAGATTTATCCTTCCTAACATGCAAACTGTACATTCATGGCACTTCAACCTCTTTGCATTGTCACCCTTGCCTCCCACAACCCAGGGCAAAATAATTGTGTTGCCGTGGAAACAGAGGAGAGAGCCTAAATTGTGAGCTGCTGGGAAGCCGTCCCATCTCGTTAGACCAGGCTGCTGCTGCTGCTGCTGCTGCTGCTGCCACGTGGTACCAAATGAAGGCTGAAGTCAGAAATTAACCCAATCTCCTCTTTCATAATCCAACACATCTTCTGTGGAGCCGACAACCAGCACAAAAAGATTTCTCTCATCCTGAAAACACAACGGCTTAACTCTCTCCTCCTCTGAAATAAATCTAAATAAAACAACAAAAGGCGAGCGCTGCCTGTTCCAAAGAGCTGGGGATTTTGGTTCTGCTCATTTCAGCTAAAGACTACGAGGTGTTGTAATTGGGCGTATGTGTTATCAATTATTTAGAGCAAAACATTTCAGATCTGAGTCCTGTGCTGGAAAGGGAGCCGAGACCAAAACAGGGACGGATGAGGAAGCAAAATTTACATCAAAACACCAGAGCGGCTGAAGGTCAACGACAAACATCAAACCTCCAACTGGAAAACAATGTGTTTCTTTAAAGGCTGCAGATTATTATATTCTAGCTTTCATAGACTGTTTATAACTTTCTTGATTTAATTATCAATAAATGTCAGAAAAAATGTGAAAAACAGTGATCAGTAGTCCAAAAGTAAAGACACTAATGAATGTTTAGAACGAAGAGGCCTGAATCAGAGAATTTCACTCTTAAAAATAGCCTAATTATCAAAATAGAACTGTTTCAAAAAAGCAGCAGAAATAATATGAAAAACAGGTTTCCTTTACCAAGCTTTGGACTCATTTTGACTGCATATCCATGGGTTTTGGTTTTGTTTGGTTTAAAGGCGGTCATCAAAAACATGTCACTAAAAAATACACACAAAAAATTCTCCATTATAGCCTGGAGTGTTTTTACCATTTCCTCTGTGCTACTCTTGAGTCTGTTCCTGTTTTTTTGCATAAACAAACCAATGTCACATTAATCTGACTTCTTTCTGTGAATTGATTTGTTTTCAGTTAGTTTGCAGGAGTCTGTGATCACAGCTGTATTCACAGAAACAGTCTTTTCTGAATAGTAATGGCCCCTTATCAATAAATGAATGCTGATATGAAACGGCCATTTGGAATTAAGTAATCAAGAAATCTGGGGAATAACTATAACCTTATCTAGCTGAAGTATCTTAGACTGCTACTTAGCTAAGTAAAGCAAAGCATTACAATATTTCACATTATGAACTCTGAGGGGTCAGCTAATCTGATTGGATCAATAAAATTAATTCCACTGCTCTGTTCTGTAAACATCCCAGTGCAGCTATAACAAATGATGCTATTTATACTATACTGACACGAGCTCCGTGGTGGTGAGTAAAATTAGTATTAATATACTGCAAAGACAGAGCATGAAGGCTGAAACAATAGGTCATCTCTAACCAGCTGTAGCACATAAAATCAATACTGCAGAGTGGGGGGACAGGGCAGGGCTGTTCTACAGAGCAAAAACAAACTCCAGTACTGCCACTTTTCTTCAATCAATCTCTTCAAATCAATCATTCTGCTCTCTTTTAATTTTCTGCCCCTCCATCTCCTGTCATCCCGACTTCTCATCCTGTCTCCTCATGCCCTCCAGTGGCTCCTCCGTGCCTCCTCTCTGCCCTCCTCCATCCTCCTCTTCTCCTGTCCCCGTTTGAGAAATGCTGACCCACAGACTCCCTAATGCGACCAATCAATATCGCGCAGAGGACAGCCGACCGCCGGACATACTAATATGAGGATACACTTCCTGGAATGTATGAATCCAGGCATCCCTTCAGGCATGATCTCAACCACACACACACACACACACACACACGCACACACTCTCACACACACACACCTTACAAACCAAGAGTGATTGATTAATTCAATCTAATTTCATGTGAACTGCTCCATATGACCCAGTATAAAATAGGGCCCTCTCACTTACAGGCTGCTGCTGTGCATGTCATAGATCATTGCTTCATCTATCTATAGAACCAACATTGATCCTGCCTGCCCTTCCTGCATGACATTAAGGATGCATAGTGCAGTGGGATGGGCTAACATGAGGGGCAGAGAGCGTGTCATTATGCAGAGGGCCCCCTTGTCTTTAAACAGCTAATGAATCAGAATCAAAGCCACAGGGAGCCTGAAAGCTATAGCCCATAGATCTGCTGCTGGTTAATGGTGCACACATTAACCAGGGCTTTGGTCAGCTGACCGGATCCCAGTCAGAGACTCAAAGCATACAACAGAGATGATACACTGACAAAAACAGCCTGAAGTGTCTGGAGCTGAGTATTTTCATTGTTCTAATTCTTGGGGTGATACCAATGTTCATTTGAAATACAATATTAAGCAAACTCTTTGAGTAACAGTCAGATATTTGCATAAATGCATGTAAAAATACAGTTATTTATAAACAGTTAGGATTGAGAGCAGATGTAATAAAGCTGAGTAAAATTATATCATAAGTACTGTAAAATGTTTACATAAATGGCACATGTTAGAGAATGAACCAGAAATTAAAATAAGACAATAAAATGTCCAAACGTATGAAAACCAGACTAAAACTGAACCATGTGCAATAATCGGGCCAAAAATGTTATGAGCCGAGGCTGTGGGAGAAGAATTTCTGTATTCAGGATAAAAATCACAGTTCTTCATATTTTTCCTTTATAATGATGATTTATCTAGAAACTTGTGACCTCTTCATTATACTAAAAGTAACTCTGTTTAAAGTACAGAAGCAGATCTTGATGATTTATCAATACATCTTTCTTTATCCCCCCCTTACTTAAACTTCATTGACAGTTTCAGCGAAGGTGTGTGTTCATTTGTGTGTGTGCAGAGCGGTAATAATATCCAGCCATGACCCCTGCTTTAAATGTTCACACATAACACACACAGACATGTTTGCCTTCTGATTTAACTGACATCAAATACAAGAACTGATGTCTTCATCATGTATCTTTCTTCACTGCAGCTGGTGGACAAGTTACATTTGAAGTTCTGCAGCCTTTGGCTTATGTCTGGTGTAGATGTCTTTGTTAATGCTGAGTAATAGCCAGTTTTGCTGCTGTTACATCACAAACTGTAACAGACTTACATACAAACATGAGGGTGACAAAGAAAAGACACATACAGTAGTTGCAAACAGATTTTAGTGGCCCTTTCAGGTCGGGTATAAACAACTTGTATGTGAATAGCAATTTCCTCCCAGTGTTTCTTGAGAATAAGGGATGAAGTGGATGAGTTGAAGGTGTCTGTCTATTCTGTGAAAATATATTAATTTAATCTTAACATCCTACAACCTGCTGTCGAACCGTTCCCTCGTCTCTCAAAAGGCTCATTTGGGTCATAACCTCCACTCCTCCCTCACATTCATCACCAGGTTTTGTAATTTCTCTTTTCCACTTTCACTGTCACTCCAAGAATGAGTGTTTGCCTTATCTGGTCCGCACTCATCAGCCCAGCAGAGAACTGAGAAGCTGGAAACATCCACCAGCGATGTGTGCACGACGACTGTGCTAAAGCCTTAAACATGAAGCTGTTTTATCAAACTGATTTCTTCACATTTGGTCATTTTTGCAGAGGATTCAGCTCAGGTCACATAAAAATCTGAAAACCTGCAAATTTTCTCAGCCTGTTTCTGTGATTTCAGATCTTCAAACAACATTTTCTGATCCCTCAAGGTCTATTTTTAGTATACTTAAACAAATGCAAATACAGGAGAGAATCTGTTGGGAATAACATTTAACATGTAATTTATTCAGTGTGCTGACCCTGTGGACTTCTGTTTATGCAAATGTTAATAGGCTTGCATGCTACTTGGAGGTATTTTTTCCATGGACAATGTAAATATGCAGATGTGCTGTATATTGCACGTGTGTGAAGACATGATGTTCAGCTGGGAAGCAAATCACAAAAACATTCTGCAGTCGTTGTTTAAGATTGGCAAAATACAACCCTTCAATAACAGATACATTGACACCAAACAGGACGAACTGGGATACAGACACAAGTGATTTTCTCTTTAAATGGCCAGTTATTGTCTGTCAACAGTCTGCAGTCTATCATCAGTAATAATTGAAAAGTTAAAAAGAAAAGGGTCCTTGCTGTGATGTGATTATGAATTGCTTATTCAAAAAGGGGGCTGCAAGATCATTACTGGGAGCCACCAGATGATTGTGAATTTTTTTTAAATAACATTACAGAGAAACATTACAAATATTTCTGATAGGGTAATGGTGTTACATAACTTTACCCATCCCTTTGACAGAATAGGTGCAATGCTTTTCCAGACTGGCAGCATCTTTACAGCATGTCTTCTCTGGGGCTGGATATACCTTCAATATTACTTTTGGTGGTCGTGACTCGAAGGGTTGAGAACCACTGTCTTAAAACAGACAGGTGTCCATATCTCATGACAGGCAAATTCTTGGCTGAGGATTTGCTGTGGTTCTGAAGACACAGAGTGAAATGCAGTTGTAAGGTGAACCTCTGATATGACTCTTGTGGCTGACATCAAGCTGATTAATGTGGTTTTATTGGAGTAAGCTAAGCGGCTATTCGACTGGATGAATTCAATAATCTGACTTTGAGTTTCAAGTATCATTATGTCATTCATTGACAAATGTTGGGCACTGACCGTCAGTAACTGAATAAAAAAAAAAAAAGAAAGGTCTTTCTGTGTCTCATTGTGTTCTATCTCAGTTACCTGAAGTTCACACAAACCTTTGAGAAAAAAAGGTGTCAAATAAGAAAATACACAACTGACCAAAAGGGAAATAAGACCGAAAAGGCAGTTACAGCTTTTGTGAATCAAACCAGTTTTCAGTAATCGGACACAAAGCTGTGACACACAGATCTCATCAAAACAGGGTGTTCGTTCAACTCAAGATCTCAGAGTATCAGGCAACACGACAGCAACTGACACAAACATCCACGCAAAGGAATCCATCCATCTATCCATCCATTCATTCAGAGGCATTGTTGTGAGGGATCAATCCTTCTCCTGGCAGTAAATTTCACATCGGCAGCTGCTTTGCATTCACAGACAAATGGAGCAGCCATCAGTCTGTATTGAATAAATAAAAGGTAAAACTCCCAGATGAATTTGCCCAGTTTAACCACAGACTCTTCAGCTTCTCCTCTCCACAGTGCTGCGTTTTATCACACAAAAATAGCTGAGCATGAAAAGACAGAAAACCCTGCATTATGAAGCAGATCATTTCTTACATCTATTATTCATGCTTCAGATGTAAACTCATGGACAGCTTGTGATGGTCCAGAGCAGGGATGGAGATTGGAAACTAATGCGTTTGTGTAACATGCTCAGAGCACCCGATACTGTCTCAGAGAGTGAGTGAAAGTTCAGTGAGTCGAAATGGATCCTCAAGTCTTTTTTTAGACCCCTTCTTCAATATTCTTGATGGTAAAGCGGGGGCATAGTAAGGAATCGATGCTTGAGAGTGCAAACACTGAAAATAATCTGAGATAAAACACCATTCACTTTAAGACTGGGAGTGCATTTTCTTTAGCTTTTTCTGGAGGGATCAGGAGGATGAAAAGATTTTAAGAAGTGGGGTTTGCTTCAGAAGAAGTTTGCAGGGTCTCTTGAGGCTGTGTTTGAAGACTATCCATGCTGATGGATGGTCTTTAAAGACAAAACTGTGAAACATCACTACCACCACACTTATTTCTCTGGCTTTTGCTTTTCACAGGGATATGCTTAAAATACTTTCTGCAGTGCTCACATCAGAGCATGATTCTTCCGCTGACAGACTGGGGAACGTGAAATGCTTGTTCCAGAGGAGATGAGGAACACAGTGATGACACTGATTTTTATGATGACTGAAAATAAAAAGAACAAGATCATGTCATCACAATAGGTATTAACAATCTATGATGGAGACCTAATATTGCTTTTACTTTCATATTGTAATTTATTAACGTGCGCTTTAAAATTTTGCTACATTTTGATAAACTTACTCAACAGTGCAGGAACTACTAACAACATGAACAAAGGTTTTATTTAGGTGTCCAAGTGGGTCATCCCAGTTTGACAGTAAGCCAGTACGCACAATACCAAGGTCCCCGAAGTGAGGCAGCTAAATGCAGTTCAGGCTTCATTAATTTTATTATTCTCAAATCCCACTGAGACATGTCAAAATGTCTTTTTAGATAAAGCTCACAGCAGTGTGCAGCATTCACACCTAACAGGAAATGCTTTAATACAGCAAGAAGCACCACTAAGTGCAGGCTGTAAAGTTTAGTGTTGCTCGTATTGAACAGAATGGCAAGTGTTTCTGGGACTGATGTGAACATGGTGGCTTGTCAGCTACTCGGGGTTAATAAGAGCTGGCAGGCAGTTATTTGAATCTCTCAGGTCAATTTCTAAGCACTCAATATTATTGTTTCTAGATTACAAATCCCCTTGAAAAATATTTTCCTCCAAGATTTTTTAATCAAACAGAAGATCGATCAGCAGTAGAGTAGGAAACTGACAGAGAAACTAGCAGTGACGGGGGCAATGGTTAGAACAATCCCTGCCCATTGAGTTAAGCTAAAATGTTATCTTCAATCGAAAAAAAAATCATAACCTTTTTATTTCCAGTACTTCCGGACGACCTGTGGTCAGACTTCAGACATTAACCAAACACGTCACATTTCCCCTCTTTAAACCTTTCCGTGCTGGTCATGACTTATAAGGCTTTACCTTGGTGAACTTTTAACTCCCTACTCTCCAAAATCGTCTCATAGAGCTGCTGGATTAGACCTGCAGGCTGTCCTGCAAGTAAAAGCTAGAGACTGATCAAGCTACTGCTGTAGGGAAGGTAAAGGTTGGAACAGTTCCCCTGTTTGTACTTAACCTTTTGGCTCCGACTTTGCTTTGACATCCTGTCTTCAAACCTGTGTAGACAAATGCTCCAGATTACTTCATGGTAACATCTCTGTTGTGCGATCCCGTAATTTCAAATCTGTTTGAAGCTGAAGTTGTTTTTGTAGTCCTTTATTTCATATCTTTAAATTTCGTTTTAGATTTGATAGATGTGATTGCTTACATCCCATTTGCACACCATCCATGGTGGTGGTGTCATTGGTAATGGTGGTTGTTTTTATTATTATTGTTTTAACAGTTTAAGCTTTGCACAATAGAATACATATGCAAAAAAAATGTCTGAGTAGTTAATGTAAAGGATAACATATACAGTAATTAGCCGTTGGTTATGGGATTTCAGTGTGGATGAGACCCAAATGCTTCTGTCTCCTTCTAATCGGATTCTAGCCAGCTATACGTTGCCCCACTTATTATCCAGCTATCAACTAAATATACAACAAGCTGACCGAAAATATTGATTAAATTCAAAATATGACTGATTTACACAGCTAAATTAATAGTTCCTCATTTCTGATGGTTGGTAGCGCTTGCGTGGCATTGGTATTATTTTCATTAAACGTACAGGTCAAATTAAGATTAAATTTAGCATTTTCATTCATGGTTAAGTCAAAACAGTCTTTTTCTGTTAGCATTCATATAACATGAGGACAATAACAGCAGCACCTGTTTGAAGTAACTTATCCTGTTGGTGTTTCCTTCTCCCTCGACACTGCCAAAGCTCATCCTGCACTGCGGTTTGTCCTTGCTTTGTGTGTGTTTTCTTTAATGTAGTAGACGTCTATTTCACTTAAGCTCATTTTGTGCTGTTTGACCACATCTTATTATCATTTTCTCTATCGGTATAACTGGTCAGCCTCCACCAATCAGAAGATTTTGCTCTACGAATAAATTGTGAGTGTGACATTAAAAATATCCTCCATACTGTCTACGGATGCTATGGGAAAGTTAAAATTCATCTGAAGAGGATGTGAGATCATTAACATTACACTAGAAGTGCAAGAGCTCATTTTCTTTGATTGATTTGATGCTTTTTTTTGCTAACAGAATGAATAATTGTTTATAAGGGATTTTAACCAATTAGAATCAAGCATTTAATGCAATTGAATCACAGCCTATATTCACTTCTTATAACAATATCTCACTTAGATTACAAATGTGTCCCTTGAAACCTGAGAAAACGGGCTGCTTAACTCTAACACAGCCTCTCTCACTCTGACGAGAGTGCTCGATGTCTGTTTTAAGTTCCTGTGGTTGACAGTGACAGAGTTACATCAAACTTTCATTTGCCATCTGCCCCTACAGCTACAGAACATCTCAAGTATGCTTTCACTTCACTTTTGTCTGGTAAGGAATAACAAAAAAATATGTCTGATTCAGGCTGGAGGGATCACTGCCAGGCTTTATGAAGCAGAGCAGTCCAGATTGTTTCCAAAGATCTATGGGATGTTTTCACCCCTTGTCTCACAACTAGAAACTGACTGGAAACTTCATGCCAGCAGTCAATCAAACTGACAAATCAGTCATACGGGCAAGAACGTGTGTGTGTGAGGGGCAACCTTCAGGTCGGCTGTGTTGTGCTGTGTCATCTCAGAGCCTGACTGTCACCCCCCACCCTGCGACTTCCTCCGTCCACCTCCAACCCTCTGTCACATCAATAATGCATCCTTTGTGTGAACTGAAAACACTGTGTTTCTTAAACGCAGTCATAATGAGTCCCACTCCTGCTCTGACAACCAGCCAGCTGCTAAGGAGAGGAAGAGTAATGACTCCTCACAAAGACACACCAGGCAGCTCCAAATTAAAAACAGCTGAAGCACTGAGCACTCGATGATCACAAAGACACTGAAACGCACACACATGCGGGAAGAAACCTGTCGAAATGGAGGGGAAGGAAACACACCAAACATTTATTTTAAGACGACATTTACAGAGGGTGAAGACATGCAGAAAGAAGTCAGAGAGAGAGAGAGAGGGCAGTTTAGTAATGCTGTGTAGTAGAGAGATTTATCAGTATCTGTGTGTCTGCTGCGGTCTTATGCCACAAAAAAATAGCCTTACCAGGCATGCATTAGTAGCAGGTTGGCATGCTTTTACATCATAAAACCGTTGGTTGCCTTCCCAAAAGCCACATCACTCACAAACACACACAGGTACTCACACAAGCACACACAAGTACGCATGAGTTGAGGGGAGGAGGGGAGGGTGGGCCGAACGCGGTCCTCAGCTGAATAGACAATCCCAGAGTTAGTGCGGCTTTTTAGGTCCAAGCAGCTTACCCAATCATTTATCAGATTAATACTTTTCATGAGAATAAACCAGGCACACAGCGAGACATATGGAATGTGTTAAACTGTGCTCATCTGAAAAATCAAGGAAATATTACATAACCAAAGGTCATCCTGTGTGAGGCTGCTTGTGTGTGTGTTTCAGTGCACATGAGAGCCATGTTAAATCCAAATGAAAACACATTAGGAGGGAAAAAAAACACGGCGGCTCAGCTTCTGTAAAATTCACACTTAAAATCACAGAAATAGTAATTTAGTTGTAATAAATTTAATGACGGTTTATATTTTTGGAGCCATCAGACCTCATTGATTCAGTGCCTACAAACACCAAATATTTACTCCCTCTAATGATATTTTTGTGCGCAGGACATCCTGATGTGAAATTAATAACTGTTATTTCGATGCCAAGTGTTAATAGCCTTACATTGGAGTCGAGCAGGTCGATGCTGTCCAGGCTCTTGCTGCGGTGAATGCGGCCTTTGATGCGACGCAGAGAAGGTTTACCCTGGCTCATGGGCAACGAGAGGGTGGAGGTGGAAGGCATTGCCATAGCACCAGCGCCACCTGTAGCACCTATAGGCCCATCTGAGTAGTCGGGAGCACCTGGGGGGGATGTTTCTCCTTCTTGTGGGGTCACCCTGCAACCGCAAAAAGGAAAAGAGAGTTACTAGAAAATATGCACACATGGAAAAAAAACTGGTTAAGCTCAGATGATAGAGCTGATTTCTCATCTTAGTCAAGCTGTCCTCTCTGATAAAGCCCCCCAAAAATATTTAATATAGAAATGTTGCAAGTGAAAAATATATGTTTCACCATGAAGTAAACATTTTACACCTCATACTGCTGTTATTTAACTGAGATTCTCTAAATTCGTTTATTAAGAAATATATAAAGACGCCTGAAGGATCAAAGTGACATAACTTTCCTCTCGATGTCTTTACTTTTTAAAGGACAGCCTCTCCTGTTGGCTGTGGTGGCGTTCAAGCAAGTGTGAATAATTGGGCTGAATGTCAGTGGGTAGCCTGCAGATGGAGGCTAGGTAAGGAGCCTCCACTTGTCTTCTATTATTAAGCCACAATGAAGCTGTTTGGCTCCATGACTGTGAGGGAATTAACTTCAGTTAAAACTTAACTTAAGGTGAATTGGGAAATTATCACTTATGATTATGGTAACTGCACATAACCCAATGTCTTTAAAAGTTTCCAAAACAAAGTAGAACAAATGTATTTCAGAGTTACCTGTTACCTTCAAATGGTCTGAAGGTAACAGGAGCGACAGAGGAAAGCTATCACCTACAATCGTATAACCAGGAAGAGCAGACATCACCTGAAAACAGGTGAGGCAATCAGTCTGCAGGAAACTGAAGTCTGCGTTCATACTATACTATTATTTGTGAGAACAAGCCTCCCAACGTGGGACTTCATCGCAGGTCTTTTCCTTTTATTGTTTTACATTTTAGGGATTCAAAAGTATTTGAAGTTGAATCCATCCACACCTCGGGGCTTAAAAACTTATTTTCTGCTTGAGAGATATCATCATGACAGTCATCTGCCAATGAAGAATCAAACTGTGTCAGAGTTGACGAGGACGGACAGTCTTCTGAAGAGAAAAAAACACCCAATGACAGCCTGTCAGTCTCTCTGAGCATGGGGGAGGCTGGAACACGTTTAAAAGTTTTGATAGTGAGAGATAATAGTTTGGGCATTTTCCCAAACACAGCTTTAAATCCCAGGACATCAAAGTTACAGATCTGCTGTTTAGGATTATTTTCTGAGTCACAAAAACCAACAAAACAGCAGCTCAGTGCCTGGAGCGCATCCCTCCAAATGATCCAATCATTGTTCAAACCTTGTTTCACAGTGTATGGGATTTAAAGAGACCACTCACAGTAATAAAACGTTGTAAGCAGCCTAAAGTAACTGAAAATGTAACTCCTTAACATGGCTCTGCAATGGTGACGTGGTGAATGTGTTTGACACAGCGGCAAAGAGGTCTCAGTTTTCAGAGAGAGCGGCTGAAAAACAAAAGTCGTTCTGCAATGATCCAGAGCTTGACCAAACACAGTGTTGTCGAATACAAGTAACGCTGGAACATGTGAAATTTAACACTGTCAACTCATCATGCATCAATCGATCAGCTGCCCAATCAATCAGCGCCAATTTCTTTAATATTGGGGGATTGGCGATCAGCCGGTCCTTACAAATGAAACCAATCTTATCTATCTTATCTAGACCTTTTTTTCTAAAAGCAAAATGCCATGATGTACTTTATTCTGGTAAGAAGCTCAAAACAGGCCTGCAGTGTAACCTGTTACGCAAGTATTGTTTATTTTTAAAATGTGGAAAATTAAAGAATAAAAGAAGTGATATAATTTAGTAGTTTGGACAGCAATAGTCTAAACTTTTCATGTATATTTTAAAGAGCTACCTCATGTACAGTTAAAACATCAAGTTTGTATTGTTTCTCAGGTATTGTTCAATGTTTTTCAATAAAACAATATTAGAACATTGAAGGTGTATGCTGTCAGTTATAAAAAAATGGTATTGGACAAAATGGGTTCGAGCAGGTCAGGCTTTTTAAAGACCAATGATCTATAATCAGGCAGAAAACTGTGATCGATGCACCTCTACTGACAGCACAATGCATGAAAAGGACGTCATGTCCTACCATTACCAATGTAAAATGTCATCATGTATATTGTGCTTGTAGGGCCCCCTTTATTTTTTAATGATGCTCCCAATTTTTCAACTTGAACGCTTTATTCCCCATGAGCACCAACACCTCAATACATCCACACAAAGACGTAGCACTTGCAATCGCTTCTATTGATGAAGTAATGTATTGATTTGTACCCAAGTAAAATTATTAAACAGCAAAACTTTGTTTACTCTAATTTACTACGTTCAGTTTGCCTGCAAAAGATGATCAGATGACTCAGTATTTCCTGTCTGAGCCCCAGTTTCAAAATGTGTGTCAATGTCCAAATAAATGTCTAAAAAACATAAATATGCAAACAGTTGAACTGTTTTGTCCTCATCAAGCAGTGAAGCAGTCCCACACATATGCATTAACATTAAATCCTCTTCATAGCCCTTTTAACCTAGCAAAGCTCTGGTAGAGTTTCTCCTTTTAAAACAATGCTGGAACAGAAGATGTACGTCTCAATGCTAATCCTGCTCCACTATCAGCCATGACTACAAAGTTTTATGAATTGAAACTTATCTCTGAACAAGGACACTTTGAAGTGTGTGCTGAATATTAACTCAGCTTTTTCACGGAAAATCTGTCTGGATACAGCCACCAACACTCAGTATCAGGAAATAACCAATCTCACTTTACTATAGAAGTCAATAAGAGGCCTCTGTATGAGAGTGACACTACTTTAAATTCAGTTAAAAGCTCCTGACTGTGCCTTAAAAGATATCTGGGATATCAACCAAACCATGCTCAAGTTTTTGTACCGTAAAATACTAAAGCACATACTGTGCTTCTTCTTACTGTTAGCAAAAGAACATTTAGCATTTCGTTGTGTCTGATATGTTATGATTTGGTTTAGTGTATTTCTTGGCGTTCCCTGTTCCTAGTGTTTCTAGTGGTTCCTTATGTGGTTTCCCTTGGGTTTTTTGTCTTCTTGTTTCATAATTCAGTCTTAAGTGTTCCCTGTTTTATTTTGTAGTGTCTATTCATGTATCTTTATTGTGGTTTTGTCCCATCCTGAGTTTTCCCTGTTTCTTGGTGTTTCTTGTCTTGTTTTTTCCTGACCTTGTTTCCCTCCTGTGTGATTGCTCCTCATGTGTTTCACCTGTGTCTCCTCACACACCTGTGTCTAATTGCCCCTTTGTCTATTTAGTCTCTGTCTTGAGTTCAGGTCCTTGTTAGTTCATTGTGCTGTTTTGTTTGTGGAGGTTTGTGTGTTGTGTTTGCTCCAGTGTGTTCCAGCCTTCCTTATCTTGTGTAAGTTATTTCTAAGTTTGGGTTATTGAGTCTTTTGGATTTCTGTTTTGGAGTTTAGTTTAATAAATCTTTTGTTTTAAACTGCTATTAGGTCCCCCTTCTTGTTTTTTCCCAGCTGGATTATGACATAAATCATAAATGTATTGAATTGACTCTCCTGTCATCTCCTCCTGCTCTGACCTGAGCACCATGCACCTTGTTTCACTGTCTGTAACCATCCAGGACACAAAGAAAGTCGAGGCCCGGTCACTGTCAGTATAATCTCAGTGTTGCTTTTACAAGGAGATTCCATTCACACATCCAGCAGCAGCTTATGATGCTCTGAGGAGTTAACAACACTTTTCTAAGGTCATTTTCACACCTGACCAAGCGAACTCGGTTCGATTGGGGAGCTGGAAGTCGCAACATTGTTGGATTTATCACTTGTTTCGGTTCTGCTTTCACACTGTTTTTTTAAGCGCATTGAACTTTCTGAGCAGCATCACATGGTTGAAAAGGGCGCTCTTCGATTGGACAAACTAGTAGGGGAAATCTTTCCATTCCGCCCCAGATAAACAGTAAAGATGGAGCATCATGTGAATTTGGCTGTTTTGGGGATAGTATTTCTGTTTCAAATGCACATGGCTCGGCAAGCGGTGCAATATGACCGCCTGGTAAGGCAGCGAGCATTGGAGCATTTTGTAGTGTCACAAAAAAGAGAGGTGGCACCAGAGGAGAAGACTACGGCGAGAGACTACGGGTTCTTAGTGTTGCTACAACGACGGCGGGCAAAGTATGTAACCTCATGGATTACAAACAGGGGTGGACCAGCCGTCTTGTATTGTGTTTTGTCACTATTTTATGGAATGCTACAAAGTTAGTGAATGCAACTGTTCTTATAATGCTATCGTAACTTGTCAGGGATTGATCCTATTATTTTCTAACTTTGACGATCTAAAATGTGACATGAGCTCAGAGTTTAAGGACTGTGACTGCTGGTAGGTGTGATTTGATTGTGTTTAAATATGCCAAATTGTGAATTTATGGGTTATTGTTGTTCGTACATTTGGTCCTGTGTTTGGTCTGGTGAGCTTTCACACTGCATACGAACGAACCAGGGCCCATTTGCAAGCGAACCGAGATCAACGTTTTCAGGTGGACCAGAGTTCACTTGTTTGGTCTGAACCAGAGATCGGATGAGCTGGTCAGTTTAAAGCGGTCCAAACAGCTCTGGTGTGAAAGCGACCTAAGAAGTGTTCTGGCATGAACTGTGGCTGTGCTGCTTTACCATGCAGGTGGATCCTGTGAGGAGAATATGGAGAGTCACTTGTACAAAAGAAGAAAAATGTTTGCCTTCAGAAGTATCTACATTTGGAAACTGCATTTAGTCCTAGATTTATGGGATGAAACAGATTTAAAATAGATTCACACAGTATAAAACCTACTAGTGGTATAATCTAAGCCATGTATGGAAATAAAGGGCAAGAACCTTGTGGTTTTGTTGATCTGCAGCCCAGTCAGTGCAGCAAGCAGGGTAAACATCAGGAAATGAGGACGATCAGAAGTATGACTGCTCACATGCGGCTGACTGATAAATGATTTATCATCAGTGATGCTGCAGGACTGTAGACAGATATACTGAGCCATGCAAGCCAGCGGATTACACACACTGGCTGTGTATGCAGACAGAAGTTAGTTTCACTTCTCACTGCCCCTGGAGAAAATATGGAAAGACTCGCAAACAGGCTGGAGTGCACTCAGAAAACAAACCCAAAGTGACCCCTTCAGTGCTAAAAACAGACACTACCGGCTTCTCACGGGCTAAAAATAAAGGAATTACAAGACAGTTTAGGAACTGACTGCAGTAAGAGGTAAAGTTTATGAATATTACATGAGACCTCAGCCCCAAAATAGAAGAATCTCCCTCCTGCCCTGGATTTAAGAGGTCACTGAGAAAGTTTAACTGATTTCCTCATCCCTAGACCCCTGTAGTGTTGAAATATTTTAGAGTTATTATTTGAGCCACTGATTATGATTATGATTGATTATAACATCAAATTTATGATGCTAAAATATCAAGTCAAAGTAACAAAGATCATGCTTCATGAACTAAACCTCTAAAAAACACATTAAATAGACTTTCTTATGAAAGTGGTAATACCAGTCTTTACAAAAGGACCTCATAATCTACCTGTTCAAGCCAGAACTGTCACATCTCAGTGTAATTCCAAATACAACCAGGGGTACAGACAAATCCTGCAAGCAATTGGAGTAACATGAGCTACCTTGCTTTGCCACAAGTGGCGTCTTAGTAGAATATTTGATAAAAAATGTCAGAGAGCTGCTGATAAGGCACCTTCATGGGAAATCTGAACAAAATGAAACTTTATGTATGCTGAAGAGAGAAAAACTGCAGATTATCAAGGCTGGCTGGAGACCAAACAAAAAAAAAGTTTTTAATAGCAAAACAAACATGTTTACGGCCTGGTTAAAAAGGCTTGAGTCTAAATCGCTGATTTTTCTGGCACAAACTGCATGAGGTGAATTCTTTGTAATTTGCAATTTTCAAGGTAATTAAAGTTGTGTGTTTTGCCCATGTTTCAGCATGGCTGATTTGACAAAGTGGAGCTGGGCACCCTGTCTGCAAAGATGCTAAAGGCTCCTCATCCAAAGTCGAACCACGCTAGGCTTCAAATCCCAGAATCAGAAACAAGTGGGTGACATCACGGACACTACATCCATATTATAGCGTCTAGAGGTGGGGTAGGGCTGCATGGTGGTGCAGTGGTTAGCCCTGTTGCCTCACAGCAAGAAGGTCACCAGTTTGAATCCCGGTTTGGGCAAAGTGGACCTTCCTGTGTGGAGTTCGCATGTTCTCCCCGTGCATGCGTGGGTTCTACAGGTGGGTTTGGGTACTCCGGCTTCCTCCCACAGTCCTAAAACACGCTCATCAGGTTAACTGGTGATTCTGAATTGCCCATAGGTGTGAATGTGAAAGGTTGTCTGTCGGCTGTGTGATTAACCAGCAACCAGTCCAGGGTGTACCCCGCTTCTACATTAGACAGCTGGGATAGGCTCCAGCCACCCACAACCCTGAAGAGGATAAGCAGTATAGAAAATGGATAGGTGGATTTCAAGTGCAGACATGTGAGGATGGTGGAGTTATGTTTTAGTACTGTAACAGAATAACACTCCACTTTTTAGCTGTGTCACTGCAGCCTAAACCATACAGGAGAAACAGCACAACAGGAATTACAAATAACACTCAGATTTACTCTTCAGCATTTGTGGTTTAAAAGGTTTTTATTGGCAATTTTTACCAACAGCCCCATCTATCATTAAAACACCTTCAAATTGAAATGGGCAAAAATACTTCATAAAAGCAAAAAGACCGCCTTGCTACCTCAAAGGTTCTATGTTGTGACAGATCTTCGGATAGAGAGCTCTCTGCAGAACAATTGGCTCCGCTTAGTGAGGACTACAGGGACAATAGCAAGTGTTTCATTCTCATCCTGACCATCTTTTCCCAAGCAGCTACACAAACACACACACACACACACACCAGAAATGTGATCCAAACGCCATTACCTGCCATCTACTTCTGCTAAGGTGGCACAAACAAGGGAAAAAGGCTTACTTTGTGTTATTCTCTTCAAATGGTTTCATATAATGTCTGAAAACAGTGTACTGTGCTCTGACCAAAATGTTAAACAGAGCTCTGATGGGATTCCTTTTGATCTCGGATTCGCCTTTGTTCATATCTTCCACTTCATCAGGCAGCAGTGGTGCATCCAAAATAGCTCAGCTGACTCTTCTGCTTTCCATTTTTATTCTCAGACCTTTTCAAAGTAACTTTCTACCCAGCCAGTGTGTTAGTCATTTGTTTTACTTTCCATAAAAACTATTCCCCACTTAGCAGGCTGCCATTACACAGGTTGAAACTGAAGAAGTTTGAGCAGCAGAAACTAAAGGAGACAGGTGAACAGAGCATGAAGGAGCACGCAGCTTTGAGGGAGAGTCTGATGGGGCCAAAAGACAAAAGGAGGAAGACCATAATGCAAAGGGACAAAGGACAGAGGGACATTGTCAGCATGTGGCTTAGAGCACGTCCTGAGTGCTTCGTAATGCCTGACTGTTCAGCTGGAAGTGATGGCAGCTGATGAACATGCATCATTCTGCTGGCGGGGCCACCCTCCTTCTTCTTCAGGGGACAAGTGCTGACAAGAGGTACATGACACATCCAACTTGATCCAAATAACCTCAATGACACCCCCTAAGAGAAGACTGAACATAATGACTAATATGTTGGCTGGCAAACAACCTCCTTGAAAACATCACTGAGGAGAAAGACATGAAAATGGGCAGATACTTCAAAGCTTCTTTTTCTCTACCAGTTCATGTCCATAAGCTCTTTGGAGCCACCTGGGCAGACAAGGGTGTGATGCAAAAATCTGGGACCAGATCAAGAGTCTGATTAGGCCAGACAGGCCTGACAGATGGACAGACCAGATTAGGCATATAGACATGTATCGAACACGGCGGGACGACGCTCATGTCCGGCGCTGTCTGACCCCTGTGGAGAAGGGGGTCAACGGCTGCTTTAGACAAGCAAGGCTGCTTCTGTATCTGGAAAAAAAACCCTTAAAACAGATGTAAACTAAAGTATACAGTACATCTAAACTCTTTGTTTGTATGTTTGAAGAACAGATTCGCTGTGAAGATGAGCCAGGCTAAAGCATAGGGACACTGAGGGATACGATGCCAGTCTGACTGTTTACATTTTTTAACTGCCCATTTTCAGGCGACAAAATGCAAAGCTTGTTCGTGATATGTATGGACAAAAAATCCTATCAAGAGCTGACAAATATATTTAATAACAGTTGGATTTACTTATGACTGTATTATGGGCTTTGGCACCAAATCATAGCGATCCTCTTGATAATTATGTTTAAATCTGAAACCAAAGCTGGACGGAAAATTAAATCATTCTCAGGAAACACTTTTGACAGTTAACCCCTTTCCTGGATGAATTAATTTACAATTATATAAAAGTTATATAAAAGATTGTAAATTTGAATAAGGCATACAAGTTATAAATACGTTTTATATAGATAGATATAAGTATGTCTTCTGATCAATGTATTGAAACATAGTGCACTTGATACGATCTTTGGTGTGTGTAGGATATGAATCAATGGGCATTAGTGGGATAAGGTTAGGGTTAGGGTTAGGTCATCTCAGCTGCACCAAGACCTGATGTCACAAATCAGGTATGTTGCAAATTCGTGACAACTGTCATCAAGGGGTTAACAGGCTCTAACTTCCTGTGTGTGGTCATGTTTGATTGGTATGAAACAGAAGAATGACAAAAGCAAGGACCCAACATGTTAAACCTAAATATCTATAACTTTTCAAGCTGCAGAGATATCCTATAGCACTACAGTATGATTAGAAAACATGAACAAAGTTAAAGTTATTTTAAAGAGTCAGGAGTCCATCATACAGAGGGGAAGAAAACAAAAGAATAAATTGGCATCTCTGTTGGACAACAGCGTATCCCCTCCACTGTGTCCTCTCCTATTTGTGAGACAGCTGTGATGGATTCCATCTTGTCAGCCTCCTGTGAGCCATCGTGACAGTCAGGAGTCACCAGAGGCCGGGAACGTGTGACTCACAGATTCTAAAAGTCATCGCAGCTCCTCGTCCAACTCTGACCAGAGACGATGAGTCTGCCATAGGCCTCTGTTCCCATCACTGCCACCAACAGGCCATTTCCAGACTCTGCATAAACCTGGAGGACTCAATACTGAACTTGTGAATGTTTTGAGGATTACAAACAGGCTTGAATAAAGCGAGAACATTTACTGCCAGCTGTCAATACTTGATTGTGCAACACTTTCCTGCCAGAAATCAACAGGTACTTAAGTCGATACCCTGCTCTATTAGCCTCATACAGTGTAATTACAGTCTACTTATTGACACATGCAGAACATTCATAGTTTAATTTGCTTACAAAGACATTTCAGCAGCATTTGGTTTCTGCCTCAACATGCTGAACAAATGAGAAACTAGAGCTAAAACATCCTGATATTTTACCTTGACAGCTCTTCTTGGAGTATGTAGGGGGTTTTTTGTGAACTGTTGTAGCACTAAACACGGTGCTTAACAGAATATTTGATGTTTAGTTATAAAATATGACGTCCCAGTAGATGTTCTACTGTAATTATAATATTTCTTTGATTAATTCCGAGTGAACTGCCTCTGACAAATGATAGGGATACATTACTAACTGGATGTTGAACTCACACCAGGAGACCACATCATTGAACTTCTTTGTTTTATCTGTATTCTTTAGTCACATGTGTGTCCATGAGATCTTGTGTCTGAGAATCACCACTGCAAAATAATGTGTCGGGTCCAAAATGTTAAAAATCAGCCAGAAATGTCTTAATGAGTGTCCTCCCTCAGTTTGAAGTTCCTATTCATATATACGAATTAATAACTTAAATTTATATAAGTTAAATGTAAACAATATGATACATTAACAGCTGGTAACATATACGCTAAGCTGTTCATCATTGATGGTCTTGACTAAAATAAACTGGCAAATGGAAGGCAAACAGTTCAACTCGTCCCAGTTATCAGCATTATATTTACAGCATATCGACGTGTCTGCAGATGTTAGCGTTATGAGTCACTGTATTTATCATGGGCGACACACTCTGTCATAGAAACATCTAATCAGATGCAAGGCACGTTAAAGCTCCAGTGAGGATCTTTCAGTTTGTATTGATTCTGACAAGTGGATCCTTGTGCCTCTTTGTTGATTCTGTCCTGTACATGTGAAAGTGATTTCCTACTTACTTTTAATTGTCTATTATATCATTCGAAGAGAGTCATTGCTTCGAATTTGTACAAAAAAAATTCTCTTTCTGCAGTGCACTGTTACAGAGTTTGTTTAAATTCTACCCTTGGTAGCAATCTCAAAGATTTAAACCAACTTTTTAGAAACAAACAAGCTTCATAATGATGGTTTTCTTAGTTTTTTAAGCTCATAGAGACACATTAATACCAATATCAGCCCTTTTTAATAACCAGCAAAGAGCTCCTCACAGGAGCTTTAAGTATGGTGTCTGAGATGACAGTAGAAATGGGAAATCAGTGAAATCCTGCATTCTTTGAGTTGCACTGGGTCAAAAATGTTGATTTTTTTTTTTCTCCAGCTCTCATTTTCTTTCTGAATTTCCCTTCGCGGATAAATGAGGTACATTCTATTCTATTCTATTCTATTCTATTCTATTCTATTCTATTCTATTCTTTCCACCTGTTTCTTCAGAAGCCAACGGGTCTTGACTTCCACCTGCGGTTATCGACTTCCAGCTGCTGCCGGCGGCAAGCTAGCTCAAAACAATTTGCGTGAAATCATTAGTGCTAGACAGGGCTCAGTGTAAACTTTGTTTCAAACATCCTCACTATGACTCCACCTCCAGTTTTTGCTCATTTTGTTGCTTTCTTGTTTTTGAAAGCTGGTTATTAGAGCGAGTATGACAGCTAGACTAACATCATCAGCTTTGTGGTCTCCATGGCGACGTAAACAGAACGTTCAATTGGACAAGCAAAACCGGCAATCGCAATGAACTATGGGAAGTCAGGAAAAAGGTGGATTTCTTCCAATAAGAAAATACTGAGGATGAAGTTATTTTTAAGCATTTTAATTGGACCTTAAACTTATCCTTCGAGGTCTGACCCCAAACAAACACACAGACACACTCACACTAGCACAGACACCCTCAAATCCACACCCACCCACACTCACACGCACACACACACACACACACACACACACACACACACAGGATGCTCAGAGAGCGGGTTGGGTAAGGGGGTGAGCCACGAGTCAATAAACCCTGTGTAATCTGTTCCCTTTAGTGGCATAAACCATCTGAGAGGAGATTACAAGCGTTCTGCCAAAGTAAGAACATGCGAGTTCCTAATGGACAGAAACACTGAATAAAAACACACACACACACACTCACAAACACCAACAATGTGTGAGTGTGTACCTTTACAAAAAAAGGTCTGAAAAGAAGTGTAGAGAGTCAGAGTACTGTTTCAAACTCTGCCATGAAGTCATGACTTGCGTTTTTAAGACCTGACTCCATGAGTTTAATACAAAAAGGCTTTTTTGTCTTCAGGGAAAGCAAGACAGAAAAAAAAACTAAGAGTGGAGGAAGAAAAAAATAATATATTTCTGCATGTTTTTTCAAAAACTACTGATTATCATGACAGGCCCACCCTGGACTTGGGCTCCTGCTGAGGTAACTAATGCGCGGCATTGTCAGTTTGTGTGAGATTACGCATCATGGCCTCCATGAGTGGAGCTGGAAGAGCAGAGGGGGTGGGAAGGAGTTGTTGAAATGAGTGTTTGTGTGTGAGTTGGAAGAGAGAACGTGTGTACTGGCAAATAAGAGGGTAGAGGGGGCTGCTGCCTGCATGTGTGTGTGTGTGTGTGTGTGCCTGTGTTTGTGTATGTGTGTGTGTGTGTGTGTGTTTGTGAGTTGGGGGGAAGGAGGGACGCTGGCTTTATGCATCATTAAGCAGGTGGACTGAGAACACCAGGCGGAGCTGTCACAGTGGAGGGGAGCAGAGCAGACATCTGGCACACAATACAGGACCATACACCTACATGTTAGGAAGAGTGGCAAGCAGTTTGAACACACGTCATCAGGCTAATTATTATTTATGGATCATGTTAGACTAATTACAAGGCAGAGTTTATTACAAACTGATGTGTGTGTGTCAAACAAGATCTGTGTGTTTTCCTTGTTTAATGACACAAATCCTTCGGTTTGTTCCTCAAGTATGGGGGATGAATTTGTTTTATGGGCTGATTTTTATTCAAAGCCTTTATCTAAATTCAGTTAATCTAACACCAACCGAAAAAACAGAATACTCAGATTATTACATCTTAACACCTCAATCAACTAATCTGACATTAAGGCCTTAATAGGATAAAGTTTAATTCTTCTATAACATCGTGAGATTATCAGACAGTATTACCTAAAGCACAAAAGAAGCGGCTGACACTTTGGCATATGAGATCAACAAAGAAATAAAATACTTGCAAACAATCATCAGAGTCTGAAGGGAGATCTGGTGGGAACCTGTTGAAGCAGGGTCTTATTTAAAGGTTCCCTCAGGAGTACCATCACCTACTACCTGCTTAAAAAATGTAAACATAGAATGTAAACATAGGCTGCTTCTGCATGCAGTGACACTCCCTTCCCAACCCCCCAATACAAACACACACACAAACACACACACACACTTACACATTGTACCACATGACAGTGTATATAACCGTTAAAAATAACAATGTAGAACTTATCAGTCCTGTTACTGATGGTTTAATTTGGTTTTGAGTGTCATACTCACTGTGTTTACATGTAGCCTCAGAAATCGGACTATGAGCTTAGTCAGCACAAGATCAGACTGTTGAAATGCATGTGAACAGCTTAGCCAGACTGAATATGGACTCCGCATAGCTCAATTAACACACCTAGATAATGTGGTTGCTATTAGGCTGGGGTTGGATTCGGCAGGACTCAGCAGGGCTCGGTTAGCCTCGGTGTTCAGTTGGATGAGGAAGTAGATGACAACAATAAATAGGGTCGCTGTGCTCATACAGTCTTTGGCTCTAACACAACAACCAAACACCATGACACATACACAAATAAAAACAGAGCAACAGCTGCATCCATCTCAGCCATTGTCATTAGAATTTTGTTTTCTCTTTGGGTGAACTGAAACTAGTTTGATATGCACGTGGAGTGAGATGGAGTTTTCTGCATGTTTACGCAGACAAGACCAGACCCCCCGCTGTGACTTTACAATTGAGCTATGACTTAAGCTGGACTGCTGCGTGCATGTAAACGTACTGACGGAGACTTTAATCATAATTTTACTCTGTTTCACAACCAGCAAAAACCTCCTCTCAGGAACTTTAAATCAGCCGTCAATGTCAAAAAGTGAAATAACTTCAAAAAGTCACTGGGAAAGTTTTTGGCTAGGTTTTTAACACAATCAAGAGCTCTTCAAGTTTGATGGATGGATTGGGGTTGTTTTTTTAATCAAAGGGGTTGTGTGTTCAGGACGATCATTAAACCATCTGGTGCACAACCACCCACTCATCTATCTCCTCATCTGCTGCTGTAATAGTATTGTCTCTGTTCTGCCTCCTGGATTTTCACGGAAAATGACACCATCACTCTTTAAATCACTGCTTCTTTGGTTCATATAACCTGAATGAGCAGAAAACCTAATCCCTACATATTTAAATCTGTTATCAAAGCCAAAGTGTGTGCCTGTTTTAGATTTCTTCATCAGTCTTTAATTCTGCATCGACTGCTCCACCTCTATTTCTGCCTAAATCCTGTGACACGGTGAAGGTCAGAACACATTTCAATACCAAAACACCTAATCAGGAATATCTAAAATAATGTTGGGATGTTGCCTTTGATGTAAAAATGTCTTAACTGCTCTGTGTGGTTGAAATAATTGTTGTCATTTAAAGGTCAAAGGGCAACCTGGATGTAAAGTGATGCAACGAACATGTTCAAAAATGATGGAAGAATCCTTCTACGGGGTTTGAAAGTCAAATATTTTCCATGTTACCACTATAAAACCAAACTACAACTGTTAATATAAAAAATGGATGAGAAGTGCTTGGATGAATGAGTAGGGCTAAAATCAAGTCCCTGCAGCATTTATGCACTCTCCTGTACTGCTGTTATATAACTCAAAGGTAACACGCATCTGTATGTAAACTTGACAACAATTCATGTAAACTGGGGGTTTTAAGTACTTCAGTTCTTTTACATGCCAGACATTATTTTACCTCTATCTGGGTTTGCACTGAAATTGAGTCTCTTGTGTGCATGCGAGCCTACAGATCCTCCGCTCTGACTTCACAGTGAATAAAGACAAACATGTCATGCGAGTCAATGCATGGAGTGACTCCATGAAACGCACACTGCAGGCACACGCTGGCTCAGCTCCTCTTGGTTAAAGTGGCTGTCGGAGGCGATACAGTAATCCAGTTTTAATGGCCGTGCCCCTTCCCCCACCATGAAGTGATGGCCCCAGACAAAACGCCGTGCCTCTCTTAAGGGAGAAGTGTCAAGACCAAGTCAACACTATCTCCTTAGCAGCACATTCGGCAGCAGTCATGAGCTAAGAGGAGAAAACCGATCATTTTGAGCCCCATGTGAGCAAATGTGTTGCTACAGGTGAGAAACTATAAGGCCATTTATTCCTCAAGACGTGATGAACCTCCAGAAACCAGCTGGGATATTTATCACAATCAACCAGATCTTTTCTTCTCACTGTAAAGTAATGCCATTCTGCAAGAATTATACGTCGTGCTTAATGTTATCTATGTGGATTACAGAAGAAGAACTGAATGTGCTCATTGTAGAAATAATGAGAGCCTATAATTAGACTGAAAACTACTCGGCTGTGTAATTTATTTTGATTTTCTTCTTTTTCTATTAATAAGGCTTCTAATTTCAATGAGCAGAAGAAGCAGATTTACAGTTTACCTTGATATGACCTATAATGTAATCATAACAAAGCACATCTGTCGTCTCTGTCGTGTTGTTATAGCCAGATGAGGTAACACATGACACTATCAACGTCTGGTCCCTTGATGACAACAAGCTACACACAAACTACAAAACATATAAAAAAGATTGGCTTACTGAAAACCCAACTCAACACCTTAACAGTGGTAAATATGGTTGTTGATTTCTAAATACCTGCAAAATAGCAATGCACAATGCTACCTTGTCACAACTATTCAGTTGAAAGTTTGTGCTGAATACAGGAGCAGTCACTCGTTAAATATTTACATTATTGTACCATGAAACTTGTAAAGTACAAAAAATCGTTTCATCCAATAATTTACCCCACTCACTTCGTCTCTGCAGTGTTGTTGCTCATCAAAGAATAAATGATTTTCAATGAAGGAATTCTTGCAGTTAACACATGATATCAGATTGTGCACAGACATGACCATCCAAGACGTTTTTGTATTACAAGCATGTCTGATTTATGTAAGTCTATAGGAGTAAAAAAGGGGAATTCATGTGCTATGTGTTATCAGAAAACAACGGTAGTGATAACGTGAGACAGAGAAATAAGGAGTTGAGGAATGACAAGCATCAAAGTGGCAAATTAGTCCAGGTACAGTGCAGGTCATGGCAAACCCTTAGGGACTGCTGAGTTTCAGCTATTTTTCACCATTTTCATTCTTTTTATGGATCAAGCATTTTAAGATTAGCTTAAAAATAATCAATAGTTGATGAAAAACATCCTAAGCTGCAGTCCAACAGTGCAGTACAATACCTATCCCCAAAATATAAATGGACAGGGATAAATATTTTAAAAGGTTAAAAAAAAATCCAGCATAATATCAGAAATCACACCATAAACTGGAGAGTTGGCAAGTTTGATGGATGCACCTGGGTGAGTTAAGATGTGAAGATGGGTTTATTAAATCTCAGTCTAAAATAAATGTATCTAGGTGGAAACACATGAAAACACATCACGTTAAAGCAGCCAATGATAGTCAAGCACTTAGCATCACTCCAACGCATTGTCTGTTAAATGCAGGAGGAATGGAGCCTGAATAAGTCATGAGCAGAAAATCAGCCGACATGTTTTTACTACATCAGATGACAGAAATAGATCTGAGCGCAGAGACTTGCCGGGGAAATGCAAATCATGTAAATAACACTTGGAAGCTTCAAATGACAAAAAGCGGAAAACGGTGCGCGTGCAGGTGAACATTTAAAAGCGGACAACGCTGAGCATTGTTTGATACCGGTGTTGTGAATACACCTGCTCTGTATTGTGCGCTTCTCCGGCCGCTGCATGTGAACTCGCCCTCGCCAGCCGTTCATAACAAACAGGGAGTCCGCCAAGTGAAACACAGATAAACAGAGGGACAGTACGCACGCACACACGTGCACAGAGAACCACGCGCGGCTGTACAGAAAGCTACAACCTTCCTCTCTCTGGCTAGACGACGCCTGTGTGTGTCTGTGTGCGTGTGTCTGTGTGCGCGCGCGCGCGGATAAACCAGTTGTTGAAGGTAAAGAGTAAGAGATGGAGTCACTTCCGCCAACAGCTGCTCAGCTTCAACTTCACAGAAGACACAGGCAAAGAAGAAAGAGGGCTGTTTCATGAGCCGACAGGCTAATTTTAAAGCAAGCAAAAGACAGTTTGTTACCTTTGCTTTCTTTTCACACACGCACCAACACAGGCTCGCATCCACACGTGCACCTCCTCCCTCCATCTACTCACCACAGCTGTCTCTTAGTGGGGAGGCAGTCTTTGTTGGAGGCTGTCACTCCCATGGCCATCTGCATCACCGTGATATATTTCTGGTACTTCATGCTGTCCTCCTTTGCTACTACTTCTACAACTACAGCTACGGCTTATGCTACAACTACTTCCACTACTTCTTCTACTTCTAGGAATCCGCGCGCCACAAAAGCGGCACAGGTGAGCGTGCATTCAAGTGTCTGTTACTGTCCCCTGGCACGCGCGGCATCTTCAGTATCAAAAACGCCATTTCCACGTCTGGAGGACTGCTGACGGGGAAAACGTTCCCCGAGGAGCTCAAGGAAAGGTACCACGCCGCCGCGACCCATGTCTGTAATCTCATTAGAGCTCAGAATAGATTGGCTAATCCATTCAATTTTAGTCAGGACCGGCTCATTGTTGTTGTTCGCCTCGTAGCGGCCACTTCGTCGTCTCCTTTCCCCTGCTTCTCTGTATCCTATTTTCCGTATTCTATCCTAGTTTGTCTGTCAAAAGTAAATGAGTCAAGAGAAAGACACAAACAGAGTTAGGATGCAGCGGCGGTGGCACCTTAACATCTACGAGGTAAGAAAGAGAGTGCGCGTGTGTCCGACGAGAGAGCGAGAGAGAGCGAGAGAGAGAAGGGGAGTGACGGGAGGGGGAGGAGGAAGAGGAGAGGGGAGGAAGAGATGGGCAGCCCGCGATGTTACGACTTGAGAGAAACTACCGCTCCAGAGAATATCTCAGTGTGGTGAAATTAGAGGGCAAGCGCATCATTTTGGGTGCGATGGGGAATAGTCTCTTCACAGAACTGCTCCACGGGGCACAATAAAAACATCAGGGTTTGGTTTATTCGAAAACACTTTTGTGTGATGAAACTGGAGCTCAAGGAGACTATTTCTTCAGCAGGGATAAGCAGCAATGAAGGGAAAACACAAATCTGGATTCTCTACTAGGATTAGACAGATTTTAACTCATCTGAGACATAAATGTGTACGTCAAAAGAAGAAGAGCAACAAAACGAAATAGTGCTGCCTGTTGCCTCACCTGTCTTTTTAAACCCAATTGTGTCTTTATCTGTTAAATAATACAATAAAAAATAACAATAAAATATCTCATCTTTTATCACAGTTTGCTGTTTCATTTGGTGAACATCATATTACTTGTACCTTAAACCAATTACATTTCATGCCTCTGCGTGGGAAAAAAAAAACACTCACTGGGGCCATTTTTTTTTTAATTTTTTTAATTTTTTTTTTTTTTGGGGGGGGGGTGACCATCCATCTTATTCTTGCTGCCTCAGGAACACCTTGAGGGAATATCTCTTGATTTGCTGTGAACAGCCATGTGAATCATAACCTTTGTGTCTGGTGATGACAAAGCTACCATGACTCAACAAAATGGTTCGAGGAGTGAGGTTTTTGAAGCCTTGATTTCAGAATTATGGCATTTTCTTTTTTTGTTTTTCTGCAGCCTGAAGTGATTCGGATGGCTGGGGATGGGGGATTAAGCTAAATCATTAGCTGGTTCATTAGAAATTTATAACAGTATTCCCCACACAATGAGATTCTTTTAATCATGGTAGCTGACACGTGTGGTATATTTTTGAATAATATTTTTTAGAGAGCTGCTGGAAAGAAACTAAAACCTCTCTCTCTCAAACTTGTCTTCTCATCACTTACATCACTGTCTCCCCTTCAGGGCAAATCCATCAGGTATTCCGACACTTGTTTACAGCCATCTTCAAGCAATAAGTCTCAATGTGGATATTTTGGGTAACTCAGATGAGAGATTCTCCAACAAACTGATGAGGTTTAGGTCACTAAAGGTCAAAGGTCAGTGCAAGCTCAAGCCCGTCTAATTCTTGTGAATGTAATATCTCACTATTATAAAAAGGGAAATTCAATTTGTTTTTAACTTAACTTTTAACAGCTGCACCTTCTTTTATTGTTGTGATGACTGGTAGCACCCACTGTCACTCAAATCATATTTCATGTTAATTTGCTAATAAATAAAGATTATCTTCCAAATTGTATTTATTTGCATTATTTTCTTTTTATTACTGTATTTTGCTTCTTGAAAGGAACCTCCTCTATCATACAGTAGACAGGCTAATAAAATATTTTATACTATTTTTTCATGTCTCGCACATCGTGTAAGAGCCATAGGTTTGTCCTCAATTCAAAGAACTACTGACCTTGTTGCTTAAATCTCAATCTCCTTAAGTGAGCAGCCGCTCTTTAGGTATGGCTGAACGAGTTAGCAGTGAGTCTTACTGGCGGCTCAGAGAAACTGAGCCAGGTAAAGGTAATTACTGACCTGCTCTGAAAGGACAGAGGTAAAACAATTCAGCTCCGTCAAATTTTTAAACTGTCTTAATTTTATTTAATTATTTTGGCAGTAGCTCTGCTCTGGATCTGCACAAAGGGGTTTTCTAGCATTCAGTAACAAGAAGGAGCAGTATTATTTATTTACAATGAACAAGTGTGCCACCTCTACACACATGCTGCCCACAGAGTGCTGTTGGACTCAGGTTACTTTTACCCGCCCTTTACGGCCTGACTGTTCAGAGTCTCTGAAGATGCTAATCAATTCAGTAATTGATTCGGTGTCGAATTTAAAAGCCCAGTAAACACAAGCCTTTGGTGAGTCCTCAAGGACAAGGGGGACACCAGTGGAGTCCACGTGCGTGAGATCTAAGTTTAAAAACATCCCCATGTGCTGGTATGTTCTTGTGTGCACAGCCTGTTTCAGAGAGTCAAAACAGAGTTTTCCTCAGGAATGTGAAGCGATTAAGAGGCGAGTGATGTAACCCTAAAGACTGATCACAGACGCCTTCTATATAAACCCTCTTGGGCAGGACCATCAACCTTTGGACAAGTTGGCAGTGAAGCTGGAGAGCATCCCACGGTTTTTACAATGACACTGAACCATGAGGTGAGACAGCACATTGCTGTCGCTGTATTTACATATTTGCTCAGACTAATAAACAGAATGAAGGAAGAGGGAGCTGCAGTGTATAAACCATAGTCCTCTTGAGGCAGCCCATGCACCGGAAAGTGTAAATCTAGATATAAACTCTATTAGGAATGAATAACATCAGAATAAAAAGACTGAAGGGGAAAATCAGGCAGCCCGTGAAGAGGCAGGTGACTTTTTGGACAGAGCAAGCCGGTGAGCAGCTGGCGGGGAAGGTCAGAGGAAAACTGCTGCTATCAGCACTGCTGGAAATTGGCAGCTACGAAAACAGCAGATATCACACCCTGAAATATCTCCACACAGCACATGTTGTCTTTCCACTGACTTTTTTGATGTTTGTTTACAGTTTTTGGAGTTACTTAAGAGGATTAAGTAAGCACTCACACAGAGGCACACCAAAAGCCAAAAGGGCAGTCAGGGTGTTTGGGTTGCTGTTGCAGTGAAATGGTCTTTAACAAGAAGGATGATGGAGACTGTAAATGGCGCACAGCCCCCAATTAAACTTATTTTTCATCTTTTGCATATAAAACCAATGTTTTTTCCTGGTTCTGGTCTACAAATAAATTCAAAAGCTAAACAGATTTTCCATTTTTCCACAAATGTATATTGTTAGTGTCTTTCATTGTTCATGTTGTTGCTTGAGCCCCCTCACTCTGCGCAAACACTGCTGACATCCACCAAGAGATTTTTTTTTATGGGTCACTTATTTGTGGATAGCTGCAAGCAAATATCTTCTGAGTGTCTTTAAACTTCACACATGTGCTAAATAAACCTTATTGTCCCAAATATAACGGGCTAACCTGCATAAAACCCGGCTGTTGCTCCTTGTGATGTTGCGTCGGGTTAGGCAGAGATGGATGGAGAAGAATACTGGATTGGTTTAAGAGTGAGATTTCCCTCAGGAGCAGCAACCATCCAAATGTGTTGATCCCCCCTCACCATAAATTACACTATCCCCTGGCCCCTGGCCACCATTAATCACATGACCACAGCAGCCAGATTAAATCTGTAGCCTTGGACTGTTCTCCTCTCTCTCTCTCTCTCTCTCTCTCTCTCTCTCTCTCTCTCTCTCTCTCTCTCTCTCTCTCTCTTTCATGCACAAGGCACAGATAATCAACAAGCACACACAGCATGAGTAGACACAACATCATATAAGCATATAGTAGCACACGTACAGATTACATCTACGAGCGTGTCATCACAGAAATGAGTCACTGTGGGTGTGGTGTGCGTCACCATCCACCTGTCATCACCCCTGATATGCACAATAAACCTTCTTATACTGAACCACAAAGCTAATGAGCAACACCTCTCAACCTTCGAGGAGTGTGAATGTTGTGTGCATCCTGTAACTCAACACTCCACCGCAGAGCTTTAATATTTCACTGCCAGACCTGCATCACAATGGCAACACCGACTGGATAGGCTAAAAGGAGAGAGAGACCTTCTCTTTACATATGGATTTAACAAAGAAAAAAAACTATTGGAAATGATCTGATTCTAACATTAAATGTCATCCTGATCTTTTGATCTTTGAAGGGTCAAATATTATCATGGAAAATCTGCATGTCCTAATCTGACACCTCCCCCACAATCTGTTCCACAACCTGCTAACAGGAGCTTTAAGACCTTAGCTAATTGTTAGCTGAGTATCTTCCAGTTTTAGACTGACGGTTGTCTTTTTTTTTAAAGCAGCTCAGGGGACATTTTAGACCATTTTTTTTCTTTTTAGATGTAATGCGTCCAAGTCTTGTTTATAAAATCAAGACCTCAAGATTGTCTGAGGAATAAAATAACTTGTTTCTGCTGTGAGTTTCTGCCCTACTTTCATAATTTGCAATGCTTGAGGCAAAACTATGGTATACAACTCCAAGCTCACCAAAAATAACTTGATATGTACTTCAGTCATTCAAATCTGATGAGACATGTGGTGATGTTAACTCTGTAGTATGCCTGCGAGAGAGAGGTCTAGTATGTTTCTTTACATCAAGAGCAGCAGGCGCAGGATTTTTAATGGCATATAGAAAGCGTTTCTAAAATGGTACAATGAATTAAATAAAACAAGCAGAAGCAGACTGTTACTATGGAGAACATCTTTTTTTAATTTGGACTGCAAATGGTGAGCTAAAATTAGATCTAATAGGCACAGGGTCCATTTCAAAATGGATTTGGGATGCAAGCCTACTTTATAATGTTGATATGAGCCAGTTGCATTCTGAGAGGTTTATATAGCAGTCATAGACATTTTTTTCTTAAAGATTAATTTTAACAATAGAAGAAGAAAAAAAACAGAAAACAATCAGATGGTTTATATTTCGGGTGTCTGTTTTAAAAGTTCACTACAGATATTTGTGTCTAAACTGCTGGTGCTAAAAGAGCAAAGACAAAGCACAGGCAGGTACTGTGATTCACAGGGGGTAAGAGTAATAACTAACAGGAGCATCTGCATAATAAAAAACCCCGCCTGTGACGTGTTAGGCTTTCAAGAGAGCAGTGATGTGATAAGAAGACACACATGGACCGCCAGTCATAGACGCTGCAGACGATGCACAACCCACATGAATCCAACCAAGGGTAATGCAATATGTAAATGAAACAGTTGTTAAAGGGAGTGTGCCTGCTGTTGTTTCAAGTTTGCATGTGAAATGCACAGGACATGTGCACACGCACCATACTGTCTTTCCTCTTCAGGAGCACCTGCTTTGGATTTTTGAGGACAGGGGAAAAAATGCATAAAAATAGTTTCCTGTGGCTGCCATACTTGTTCTTAAGCCCATCCATCTGTTGCTTAAGTACAGGCAGAAACAGATTTCTTGTTTTGCAAATGCTCAGCGATATCAGGTTTTTGGGGTGGGGCATGGTGACTGGGAAGTGTTGGAGGTTGAGCAGAAGATAAACAGAAGGTGAGACTGGGAATGAGTGCCAGGAGCCCTGGATACTAAATGACTGCTGTTGCAGGTCGGACAGTGATTTATGGATCAGCGTCAGGCCTGTACAGTGGGGGGTGTTGGGAGGGAAGGAAAACAAGGAGTGTTCCACATGACGAGGGATACACATGTAAACTGATATCCTGCCTGACAGCTGCAGAGAAAACAGCATTTTTATAGTTTCAGTTTGTGTTCCAGGATATATGTTCACCTGCAGTAGACTGTATTATGTGACACTACAGTGATGCTCTTTGCTCCTTAAGTCAGCAGGGTGCGACACCAGCAGCCTCCTTCCCTCCTGCCCTCCCACTGTCACCTTTATTAACAGCCTGCCAGGTGGAGACTCTCTCCTGAGTGTCATCGTGTGGTGTCAGATCTCCTGAGGTAAGTGATGAACAGAGGCACAAAGAGCAGCTCTGCCTCCTGTAAAAAGTCCTGTTTACAGGTAACACACATCAGCAAAACACACTGTTTACCACACACTACAATACTAAGCACCTTAGTGCTGAGTGGTCTTCTGTGTTGCTGTCATCTGTTTAATAACAATTCCATTAAAATAAAAGCTAACACTGTAAATAGAAAAACATCTCATAGTTTTAAATGCTTGAACTGAATTTAACACTGCCCTCATTTTTATATTCTCTATCTTAAGAAAAATAATTACTGTGTTGAGGAAGCCATTGGGAAAGGTTTAAAAATAGTGCTTTTAGACATTTATTTAATTTTTTTACTTGTTTACATAAATTCACAGAGCTTTAAACTGCACACCATGCACATGCTATTGCTGAACAAACTTTGTGAACGTATATTTTTTGGTCTAACACCCACAAAAACTTTACAATGATGAGATGAAACTAATTTAAGAAAAACACTCCACTGGCTAAAAATGACACCTTACACTAACATCTAATCAAAGCTGCACTGTTAGTTAAGAGATGTTGTGGTCAGGGTCTGCTTCTTTGCTTTATTTCTTTATTTAGTTATTGTCATGGCTGTACTGATGCCATCATAGTGTCTTGTGCTTACATGTGCTTGTGTTTTTCACTAACAGGTACACACACTGTGATGATCCTAATGGTTATCCTGAATGTTGTGTAGTTTTTGTCTAACCTCCGGGCTCTTTGACCGTTCTGCACTCAGTATTCAACACGTGACAGGCCAGGACATACCAGCTCACTTTTTGTACGCACACAACATGTTACTTTCAACCATACATCCATGAAATTATTGGCATTGTTGAAATGCATGTTTTTTTTCCTGAGGTTTCTACTAGACTAGAAAATGCTCAAAGAATTAAATTTCAATCTTTTTAGATTCATTTTTGGATTTTTTTTGAGCCATTTCTTAGAGAGACAAGACAGCGGCCAGAACAAAAACACTAGATAGACACAGGGAAAAAAGACATGCCAAGAGGTTTGCAGGTGGGAATGAAACCCGCCTACTTCGTTGATTGTAGTCTCACACAATTTAACCAACCACTAAGCCACTGGTCCCCAAACTATGACCCGTGGGCTGGATACGGCCCGCCTCCACATTTGGCCCGGCCCCCTGAATAATACCAGAGACACATTATGATTTCTTTTTTCAGCCTGGCCACGTGATTGAGACTAATACACGCATAGAACATGACATTCTATTCCACCCTTCTGCAGTCTGTGCCGCTATTAGTGTAATTTTATTTCATTAATAGTGTTATTATTTATTTATTTCCTGACTTTTTTCTGTGAAGATCCCGGAAAGGGTTATTAATATTTGGTTATGCGTGGCTTTCTGGAAAACAAATGTTTACATTTAGGCACCCCTGTGATTGTCACACTTTTTCTGTTACAAACTGACCCCAGCCCCCCATCAGAGAAGGGAAAAGTTATGTGGCCCTCACAGGAAAAAGTTTGGGGACCCCTGCACTAAGACAAACCAACGCCCCAATTATAAACTTACTGTAGGAGCAGAAAGACTCTTCTTCTTATATTTTTCAATTTCCTTTCATGGATTTATGTTGCTTTATCCATGATATAGCACAGGAGCTAGTATATGAAACTGGAAGGAAAAAGAGGGGGATGACACGCAACAGAAACCATGAGTCAGCTGAACCAAGGCCACATGCACTGACATTGACTACAGCCTCTACAAGGGGTTTACATCTTAAGCACTAGGCCAAACAGGCACTATAGTTCACATACTATTTTTTTTTTAAACACATCTAAGAATAAGTGTTGAATTTTGATGCAGAAAAGGTCTTGTCTGTGCTGAGAATTTGAGAAGACATAAACAAAGACTCCAGAAGTCACTGGTTTAAAAAAAAGGAAAGAGTCCCTAAAACTAAATTTGTTTGCACAGATTAAAAAGAAAAGTTATGCTTATTAGAGGCTTTGAATGATGAATGACAGATTGAGTCACCTTTGTACGGAGCCAGACTTTCTATTTCCACCTAATTCTTGTCTGAATGCTGAGCTAAGATGATGCACATAATATTAAAAAATTTAAAAGTAATGAAAAGGTTAAAAGAGTCTTATAGTTTGTGTGTATCTTAGACAAAACTTCTATCTTGCCAGCTATGCACATGAGCTTAGCTACAGTCATTTACAGAACATTAAAGCCAACGTAAGAACTTATAGGAGCTTTTTATCTTGAAATCTATGAGCAGCTGCAGGGAGGTACAGAGGATCTACACGGCAGAGGAAAAAAAGACAAGGACTGAAGTAGGCAGGATAATAAGCAGAGTTATGTGATAAGCTCTCTGCTCCTTAGTGAAAAATCTCCTTTTAACAACACTCCTCAGGAAATAAACGTCAGCTAAATGTCTCTGCGAAGGAGAAATTTCAATCCACAGATTAACGTTTCTCAGGGAAGGGCTCTGCCCATCTTGACATTCCCACGGCTTTTATACACACATGTGCACCCACACACACACACACACACACACACACACACACACACACACACACACACACACACACACACACACACACATTCACACATTAACAGCCCTTACATCGACTCTTAGTAAACACTTATCATCATACCTGAATTACAGTAATACTTTGGCGCTACTTCAGTATTTTTTTTGTTTTCTTCTTTTTTATCATTTCACACTGTTAACGTATTAACTCATGAACATCAGCTCAACATAAGACGTGTGAATTCTAAGAGAAGTTATGGAGTCTGCTCTGCTTGCATACGGCGCTGTAGGTGCTGCCATGCTGCCTCACATGTGTGGGCAGTGTACGCTGTCTCTGTGCATCTTGTCATAAAAATCACAGCAGAGACTGAAAAACTATATTTCACCATCTGTGTGTGCATTCATATGCATTCACATAGAAGGGCAAACCACCATACTTCTTCAAGTGTAAATAAGCTGATGTCTTACATCCGTACCTGTCAGTATCTTATTGAAAGGAATACAGATAAATCATTGTTTATACAGATATACTATATGCTAAATAGAAAAACTGTCACAATGTTACATGTGTTGAATGTGTGTAGGAGGAGATTGTGTAGGCAGTCAGGTCAAGGTTTGTTAGGATTTTTTGTGTTTTATCTGATTTAGAGTTACTGCTATTCCTCCTCTGAAATTAGAGGGAAATTTACCCAATAAATGTTCTTTTCATTTTATACAACTTTCTCTTTTGATTCCTTTATTAAGACTGATGCTTTTAGACTGGTTTGTTTATTGTTCCAGTCAGTTAATCAATTTGCTTTGTACTCATTTAGTGTAATATTTACATCTTATGTCATAGTTTAGTGCCAAAACCCTCTCCTCTTAACTCATCCCCTCTTAGCTAAACTAATCTTATCTCATCTTCTCTTATCTAAATCCGTCTCATCCCACCTCATCTCCTCTCCACTCCTACAATTCTACACTTTCATTTAGCAGATGCTTTTGTCCAAAGCGACGTACAACACAAACAAGAATTCAGACTGGAAGGAAAAACCTTAGGTGCAAAGAAGGGCTTCAAGTTTGTTTGGCCACAGGTGCTGTCATCACTTGCCAGAGAAAGCCTTTTACTCATTCCATCTAACTAATGTAGCCCCGTTTAAAAATTCAATAACAATATCGTTCAACATTCATCTTAACTCCCCTCCCCTCCTGTCCTCTTATACAGGAACCACTGGGATGGCTAAACCAGTATGCACTTTGACACATGTCCCCACCTGAGTCTTGACCATCCTGCCTTCCTCACCCATGCTGCAGTCTCCAAATAACCTGTTTGTCTTGTTGGGGAATAACAATTTCTAAAACAAAGGTGGTCTATTCCTGTGAGTTTTAGTACAGATACAGAGGTTTCTCATGAATAAATGAATAAAGTCAATAGTTTACTGCAGACAAAGTTCAGTTACCAATGAGTATTTAAAAGTAAGAGGTTTATGAAGTTTAGTCAACACTGACGTTTGGGGACTCTGCCTACGCCAGAAAAATCTGCTCTTGCATTAGTGGGCATCAATGTTTTTTAGTTTTTCACAATTCCTAAAACACTAAAGCCCATTCTCTGAACCAAATTCTTAGTGGCTGAAAATCATTTTTCAAATCAAACACTCTTTTGGCCAAACCTTACACACTGTTCAGGTACTTTGACTCAATTTTCAGAACTCATCTGTTCTTTCTTTGCAAAACCTTAAACTTCTCTCAGTCTCTAAAGTACGGTGGCCCTGAGAGCTCAGAGCACTGCCACTTAAGAAAACTTGTGCAAAAACACAACACACAAATAATTAAGAAAAATCTTTATCAAGTTGACAACATGTGCAGCATTTAGACAAAACACGCTGCAAAGACCACAAAACAACACATTAGAAAAAACACGCTGTGCCGTGTGTACTATAGTTTGGGACAATGTGCGCTTTCACCATGCTGTCCTGATACATGAGCGCTTTATCAAGGTTTTTCTTTCACCCTACAACCCCTTCCTGAATCCAACAGAGAGTTCTTCTCTGCATGGCGGTGGAAGGTCCGCAACCGACAGACTTACACCAGGGTAAATTTATTGGGGGCAACGTAACTGGCCTGTGATGATATAACTGTAGAGTCTTGTCAAGGCTGGGTTCGGCACACCAGAGGGTTCTTCCCCCATTATCTCACAAGGGAAAGTAATGGCTGTGATGTGGATGGCCGGATCTGCACAAATGCAAGATGTTGGAGAACCAGTGATTTTGATGATTCAGTAATGTGCTTTTCTTTCTTTCTTTGTCTTTCTTTCTTTCTTTCTTTTTAATGAAAGTGCTGAATGTAATTATCACTTTGACTGCCATGTGTTTTTGCTGAATGCAAAAATGTATTGTATCAACGGTCCGGAACATCATACTGTGTAAAACTTTATATTATTTTTTGTAATGTTAAGTTAACATATATTTGACAATGTTTATGGTGGCCTAAAATTTGAGTAAACAGAAATATTTACAGCAGACAGTGAATCGATATTATCTTATTAAATTTAGGCTGTATTTAAAAATAAGAGATAATAAATCAAAACAGTTGTTTAGTAATTGTGTGTGATAAAAATGGACATAATTGAGTCGGTCCACTTTTCTTTTCTTAGACTATGTAATTTGTGGATGTTATTCTCTCTAACTCCGGCTCACTCGTCTCTTCGTCCTCTCATTCTGTGTTGTTTTCTTTATTTTTCTCTCTATCGTCCTTTCTTCTTCCCCCAGCTTCTAAACTTTGGCCTGCATGCGGAGTGGCAATATTTAAGCCTGGAATACAAAACCTTCATTGGCTGAGAAGCATCACATGGGATGGCTTAACTCGAATGCAAGTGGTCCATACATTTCCAGCGCTACTCTACCAAAACTGTAAATGCTGTAAAAGCTGTGCTGATGAAAATAAAAATGTTTTGTCAGATTTAAAATCCCCTCTTAATTTACCAATGAGGGGTCCAGGTCCACATAGCATGGCGTCTGGGTCCGGACTTGGACCACGGTCCGCCATTTGGTGACTCCTGGTCTAACAAATGCTCTGTGGTGAATATATTTTGACTTGTTGTTAGTATGATCTGAACACATTGTTTAGTTTTGAACACAGGATAACTGGTTTTGAGGTGACAGTTTGATTGTGATAGTCTGCGGTTTTGTGAGTGTAATTTGAATTTTTGGATTTGTTTTTATGGTTTTAAAAAAAATAGTGGACGTATCAAGAAATGTGTTTTAGCAATTGTGGAAAAACTGTAAATACTGTCTGTCAGGGGGCTGGTTCAGCTCAGTTAGTAGAGCGAGTTTCCCATGTTCAGAGTCAATAGTCCTCATTGAGCTGATTGTCAGATGATTCCTTGTCTCAGCAGGATTTGCTCCATGCCATTTCTCACTCCACTTTCATGTCACAAGCAGTCCTATCAAATACAGGTAATAAATAAATAAATAAATAAATAAAAAACTCTAAAATGATGTTCATTTCTTCTCTGTATAACTAAGGAGATATATTTGCTTGGTTTAATTTTTCCAAGCACTCTACAGCCTCTTGTATGAACCTTTGTTAAACTGTTTCCTGAATAAAACTCATATCTAAAGCAAAATAAGTGAGCAGCAGTTTTCTCTTGTGTTTATTTTTTCTTCCTTTAGTGCAAAAGTCCAAGTTTGACGCACACTTGATATCACAGCTTGATTTTCTAAAGCAATGATGGTCTGTGGTTTTGCAGCCAATTACCAGAGAGAACTGGCAAACACAGTGAGTCCAGTTGGCTGGCATGTCAAAATGAAACCAGAGAACAGAGAGATGAGACAGTACAGTGAGGGCTCATTGGACAGGAGAGTGCAAGCCTAAGCTATTGTGCCTTTCTACTGTATTTGCGTGCATCATCCAGTCCTTTGTTCCTGCTCTGGCTGAACTGCGTGATCCATTTACTTATGTAACAATGCACAAACTTTAGAAACCTTCTTCCTCAGTGCCCGCGGCTGATGTGCTTTAAAGAGCAACACACTTCTCCTGGAGGAGAGGTTTTCTTGCATCAAATGTGCAAAAAGGCAACACATTTACCAGTGCACACCAACACGTCGGCCTCTGGGACTGAGATTTTGGATAAAAGAGGGAATCAAAAGTAGCATTTTTCTGCACCTGTGACACAGATACCCTTTAACTGTATTAATTCGAAGATGCCTAAACATGTAAATTCATGGCCTTTCAAAATGTGAAAATATGACTCATGTCCTACTTGCTCTTTAGCCACTGCCAGATTCTTTGTTATAAAGAAGGTTTTCACTCTGACTTTCTTGGGAATAAATTACCTGTGTGGATTTTTATTAAATTATAGTTATATTTTTGAGAAAATACAAAAACATCTTTTGCAAACAAAGTTGTTAGAAAGCGTTACTGTTATTGCTGCCACCCCTCAGGCAAACCTTTTCCCATTAAAGCTGAACCACCGCTCCAAAACATCCCAGAACCAACACTACTGATTCCAGCCACAAGTGTCACTGTTATCAACACCAAACAGATATCACTCACAGTGCCTTTAAACTGGTTATTCACATGTCTTGCATCTGTGATTATTGTTTCAATCCAACACCCATAATGAACTTTCTTATTTGATACATTTTCGTTGACCTCTCAGGAAACGGTGCACCTTTCTGGGTTCTGTTGTTACATGAACAGCAGAGTTGATAAAATATACATTCACAAAGAAAAAAAAGCACAGGGGGATAAAAAACCACCCTGTATCAGCGCAGCAGGAAGCTCGAAGTGGTTCAATAATCTGTTAAAATATCGAGCATAAAATGATGGAGTACGTTGGCGTAGGTGGGTGCAAAGAGAGAGAGAGAGAGAGAGGAAGGGGGGGAGAGATTCTGCTGCACCGAGCAGATTTGCAGGGCCAAGGTGAAGGTCACAGCAGGCTCACTTCCCGCCAGAGGCAGAGGTAACCTGAACCCACGAATGCAACACAACAGAGCCCTCGCCATTTCCAGCATGGGTGTGAAATTAAAAAAAGAAAAGCTTGCCCTTGTGTTGGTGTTGGCGGTGATCTGCATAGAGAAGATGAAGAGGAGATGTGTATTGTGTGTGTGTGTGTGTGTGTGTGTGTGTGTGTGTGTGTGTGTGTGTGTGTGTGTGTGTGTGTGTGTGTGTGTGTGTGTGTGTGTGTGTTAGGTGTATTTAACTGTCCACAGACTGAACTCTCCTGTAGGTCTAAGTAGACAAAATCCCACTTTAGTTTTTTCATCTTTTCAGTGAGCTGATGCTGTGTAATGGGTAGTTATGACCTCATCTTTGTTATTATATTCTTCAGCCTAAACAGCAGCAGTCCAGTTTAACATCAGGCTTCTAATCTGTGTGAAAAGTAGCTCAATTTAAAGTGATATATCCTACATACTAAAATATTCATGTCCTCCTCATGCACCTCTGCCTCTATATATTTGCTTCATAGTCTTTCATCCATAAGGTAAAACTCTGGAGGGGGCTTAAGCAGTTTATCTGAGGAAAAATATATATTTATATTTACACAGTGCTGGAAACGGCTCAAAGAAACTGGTGTCAAACTGTGCAACATGTATGTGGGGGCGGATTTGGATTTCAGTAATCATGCTTGCTTCATGCTTCCTTGATATGATGAGCTGGCTGGTAGATGTATTTAAGAGAGTCAATGATTCAACAAGCTTCAGAGGACTCAAACCCCCAGACTCTGCAGGCTACAGAGACACCAAAACACATTAAAGTTTGGTGAAACAGATTTCTAAATAGGATCACAAGTCAAAACCAGTTCTGAGTCTTTAAACCCAGAACATATTGCAGTGAAAGAAGAAACTGTAATCATTTCAACAACATTGAATCTGCTTTGTCTGCAAATATAATCCGTACATCAACGAAGCCATTAAACCATCCATGTGTCCACATATTTTTTTTTTAATAACTACTGAAGCAAAGGATCATCCAAGAGGAGCTTGAGGAACTTATTTTATGTCTTTCAGGGAATGTTGAAAAACAAAAAAACTTCTCTACAAAAAGAGTCAATTTAACCACTGAACACTAATGCTCAGGGTGACAACCACCTGCAACATCTCTTAATAAGTGATATATAATTTTATTATTACTATGTGTGTGTATATATATATATATATATATATATATATATATATATATATATATATATATATATATATATATATATATATATATATATATATATATACATATAACTTTATAATATTTTATTATTATTATTATTATTATAATTATTAATAGTAATCTTATGAATAAGATGTGCTCCCTCACTTCATAAATAAAGTTCATGTTTAGATAACATGTATGCTTAATTATTTTCCATGTTATGATACGAAATGAAACCATTTTTATTTCATGGGGACTCACGTATCAGATTAATTGCAAAAGTCTTCTACCCTACTTTAAATCAGAACTTTGATATTGATGTGAATGTTATTAATAAATCAGAAACTATGAGTTCAATTCAAAACAATGTGACACATTATACAATATATGTGTGAAGGGACTAAGAAACACGGTGATTGACACACCACCAGCTCTTACATGGTATAACTGAGAGGTCTGCCAGCACAGGTGTCAGACATCTCACAGATGGACTTTCTGAAAACCTCCCCTCACAGGACCTGGTGACATTAACAGGCTGTCAGAACCCTATTTCACACTCTTAGCTCCAGAGATACCTGAAGTTTCATCTCAGGGCAGCTGCCAGATAAGTCACCTTTCTTGTCGGGGAGGATCAAACTCAAAGGTGTCATTTTTCATCCTAAAAACATCAGATTCAGCAGTAAACAACCTCACAACATAATACAGATCACAGCAAAGCCCGAGCTTAAAAAACCTAAACAACATCATCTAGAAATAGAGACGCTGTTGCAATGTCACTTATCTTCAGATGTCAAGGGAGCCCTCTTGTCAAAACTCCTCTGCCTATCTCAGATGTGTTAGATGTCGTGCTAAGAAAGCAAACATAGCTGTCATTCTGTCAGAGCTGCGGTATCTTGCGCAAGATATCCTGGAAAAGTAGCTTTGTAAGTGCTCCATAAATACATAAAACACACATAAGATAATTCCTGAACACTTCTCTGATCCACTCTTAAGTCAATAGGAAGAAATCAGTAACACTTTAAATCACTTGAAATCTCTGAAGTGCTTGGTCATCTGATCGAGCGGTTCAAAGATCAGATGATCATTTCAGTCTTTTGCAAAAACTCTGGCTGTTGTTTTCTGTTTTACAGCTGTAATTATCTGGGAATGTGAGCTGTTTGGTAAGATACTCCCATTAGCATTTTAAGCTACAGCTAACTGCCAGAGTTCTGCCTTGTTCACCTAATCTGCAAACTGCTGCAGACAGTGAACAGCTACTTATGTTCCAGAGGTATGGAGAGTTACTGAGTGCAGTTTTACAGCAGCCAAAGTCAGGTTATGTCACCTGCTTATAGAAGGCTAATGCTGCTAGCATTTCAGATAATGCAGCTTGTACGCCTGCTGAAGCCAGCTCTACAGAACATGTGGCGGAGTTTTATGAACAAATAAAGACAGCTACAGATAAGATAAGATGATAAAAACTCATATTTACTCCAACTACACATAGGTTTATGATATTACAGAGGCGTAGTTTTGTTCACCCTTGACCCTTTAATTTTAGGGGGATGTTAACACACATTCCTCACATATCACCTTTTAAGAGACAGATTTTAGTAGCTTATAGTCAAAAACAAAGCCTTTAAATAAAAAAAGGCTTTGTGTTTGTTCCTAAGTGTTTGGAGCTCATTTACTCAGTGTTCATTGTACTTTTAAATGTTGAACAGTTGGCTGTTAAATTTATTTCATTTATTTATAAGTTTATTTGAAAGGGACCATGCAAAACAAACTGTCAAGCTTTAGTTATCTATAAAGCTAATTTTCATCCGTGGTCCCTGGGCAAGAAGATGTTTAAAATATACAATACAACAATAATAAAACAAACATACTAGTGTTTAAAAAAATACACACCCAGTAAAAGTCCATAACTACCAACACATTTAAAATAAGATTTCACTGTCTGCAGTTAATGCACTTAGAAGATTAAATCAGTGATCACATGACTGTTTTTCCTTGAGCCAACGGGTACCTGTCTCTGGATCTTTATAGGTAAATAGTTATTCATTTCATTTCATTTCATAAATGTACAGAGTTGAGGGCTATCATAAGAGACTACCATAAAAGAGAAGGCGTGTGCAGTTAGATATAAATATAAATATTAAGTGGGTCAGTTCATGGACTGTGAACTTTGTTTAAAGTTATAAATTATGAACTTTGAACATTTTTATCTGAGTAAAGTAAACTGGAACTTGCTTAATTTTAGAGTGATCTTACATCAGCTACAGCAGACAATCCTATTCAAGCTTTAAGACTTGAAAAAGCAACAAAAGGCGAGTTAGGCTCTGTGGGAAGGTAAAAAGTTTAGCCTTCTGTCACAAAAATTAAATGTTGCATCTTGTTTGTTTTTAATCCACTAAAAAATGGTAATAAAGTATAAACCCTGGTTGTAATGGACAAATTCTCAGGCAGGTACAGTGGAGATATTTGGTGAAGACATTGATTTCCTCTCCACTTATTTTCTGGCATCCTCATTGAGACAGCATGGTGCAGTTTTATTCGGTCTTCATGATGAGCTCTGTTCATTGGCTGGTGGCTGTGAGGTGCAAAAAGACATCCCTTGCTGGTGGACACTGAGGGCCTAAGGAATGGGAAGGATTCTTATACGTTTATACAAAAGTATCGAACCCTCCTCAGATAAATCTATAATCCATTAATTAATCCAAAAATTAAAAATTACTTGACTGGCTCAACTCTACTATTGATTTTTGGTAATAGATCAGATAGGACAAAAAGTTCCAGCCAGCTAATCGTCATTGAAGTCATCAGCACAAAGTTAAACTTTTAGAGTGACGGGTTATGGATGAAATCATGAATGACCCCAGGTAAATTAGCCAGACACTGCAGTCAGGGATTTTGACTGTGGAGTGACTCAAGTTGTATGTTCCTGCCCTCCGGACGCACGCAGAGCAACAGTCAGAAACACTTTGACCACATCCAGTGTGCAGAGCCGCAGTCCGCCTGTCCCCTGCTCGTGTAGCCTCGTAGGGGAGATCTACAAAGGCAACACAAACTGGCAGATTAGTCTCAACAGTTTAGAGTTTGCCACAATAATGACTGCCTCAGCCTTTCTGCTATTTGGACCAGGAAAGCAGAGGAAAACTCATGGAAAGGGAAAATTTTACACAAACTATCAATGATTGGTACCATTTATTTTAAATAAAAGCTTTTCTCTTCACATAACTTTAACAGCAGCTTTCTATTTCTGATGACTGCTGCCATTATTTTAACAGAACATGCACACCAGTTTTGTGGTAAAAGTCAAAAACCATTAAATAAAATGATGCAGTAACGATCTTTTGCTGGGTAGATACAGTTTGGATTTGTTTTCTTCTGACAGCAAGTTACGTGAAACAGAAATGTAGCAGATTGTGAGAGAGAGTGTTGTAAAAGGACAGGACCTGTGTTTAGACAGGGGCATCCTGTGCTGGTAAAACAAGACGGAACAGCTATTAAGAAAGAAGCCAGATGTTAAAATAATATTCCATAGGTTGTTCAAAACTCTCCACTGTTTACGCTGTGTCTTGAAAGATGGAAATTAACTGACACAGAAGGGGGTTTCTGTCCCATTCAAGTTGTATGTTAACTGTGTTTAGACAAAAGGGAGACTTTTAAAAACATTTAAAGGACAACCAGTCATTAGTAATTGTAGCATGATTCATTATAAGCTCCAAAAAGATGCAGTGCTGATGAGGAAGTTCTTTCGAGAGTGTCAGGTTGTTTCCCTGACAGAGGAGTAAGATCATGTCCTGCAATCCAGGCAAGGATCTATACATACATGTTTAAGTTAAAGATATGTTTGTTCTTCTAGCATCTAATGGCAAACCAACTGAAAGTACTAATGATATTTTTTATCAGAGACAGGCTCCATATCAAAAGCTTATGTAAAAGTATAATAAGACTAAATTTACAGTCAAAAACAAACAAACAAACAAACAAACAAACAAAAAAAACAAGAGAAAATAAATCACAACAGAAGTGCTCCAGACCTGTAGAGGGGGAACTCAGTATTTCAGTTTTATCAGTGATGAGAAAAGATTACAAGAAGCTCTAATAATTTACTACTGGTTTCTGCAGGAAAATCAAAAACAAATCTGGATGCAAAACAAGTTCTCAAACTTTAAAGACAAAGTATGAGAAGACAAAGAGGGTAACAGGAGGAAAGAGAAATAAAGAGAGAAACAGGTAATTAATCTTGATGGCTGGTGCTCGGCAGGGTACATTTGTTAGTGATGCAATTCACCAAACTCCAAAAGATGACTCATCATAGACTCGAGTAACTACGAGGGCAAAAACATCCACAGACGGTGTGGTATAGCAGTATGACAGTCCTCCATGAAACACAACTTTAAATAGTCAGTCAAAACTTTGATTCAGTTGGCAGTTTCTGTCTCGCAGGTGTCCTCTGTTCAAATACATCTTTCAATCTGCGTGTTGCCTGAGTGATACTTCTGTGCAGCCGTGCAAATGTATAAACACGTGCATGCATTAGCACGTGAACGTGATGCATGTGGAGTCTACAGTAAGCATTTGCCTATGAGTGAGTCTACTCCCCTAAAGGAAAGCCTGCGGAGCCTGCAACGTTTCCTCTCACCCTCCTGTCAGACATGGCTTCTTTACGGTCTGGGGAGCAATGTGCCCTCTCGTTCCTCCTCTGCACACCAGCACACCCCTGTGACCCGACAGGGGCAAAGGTCAGCACAGAGCCTTCAGCTAAAGCACCAAAGTGCTCACTCAGGAAAGTTTCATCGCCTCCTTTGCTTCACTCTGACTGAGGTCATTAGTGGGAGCTAAGAAAAACTGTTTGCTTTTATTATTATGTGCTTCACAACATATTAGCACATCTGATTTAAGGGGACAGTTGAGTATTTTTAAGTGGGGTTGGATGTCACCTGTAATTTTATGATTTGCAGTGGATGCTGGTCAACTGCTGAGAGAAACAAAGTGCAAACAAGGCTACATTAAACTGCAGATGGGAGTCTGCCACGTAATTTAACTCATTTTGAGAGACTGAGACTTAAGCTCTCATCTTGGTTAAAGTCTACGCTCTACTGAGAATTTGTTCAGCACTTTGCTCTGACATTAGAAAACCTGTTTGTTTTCACACTATTTGCAGAAGCAACACAGACACTTTCACATACAGCTGTTGTGCCCAGAAATATTCCTCTAAGTCTTTATGGGACAGATAAGATACAGAGGATTGAATGGGGTTAAGTTTTGTTGATTCCTCAAGAAACATGAACAAAACACTCCTGTGCATGTTGTGATCAGATACTTTGGTTTTTAATCTTTGTGAACCTATAATAGCACTACGGCTGTTTACATGTACACCAACGAAACTGAAATGATTTCAGTGCATCATTCAGGCTTCGTCTCATTTCTGCTCAGGTTTCCATATTTACACAGATTATTTCAGCTCACAGAGATAAAACTTCTGTTTAATTTGTGCTAACAGTCTAAATATGCTGATTGAAGTGAGTTTAAATTAAAAAAGTATTTTCTCATTAGCTTGGCAGCAGGACTCTTCACTCCTGAATTTTGCATGTGCCTTGAAGAGACAGTTTTATATATTTCAAGAGCTCTGGCCTAAATACGTATCACACTTTCTTTACATGTCTGACAGAGAGAAACACAAAAATGTCAACAGCAGCTGCCTTCCTACATCATATTTTCTGATTACACACATTAAAAGAGGCCAACGGCAGCATTTCTTTAATTATCACGTTATTATTAGAACAAGGGACAAACCACAACCTGCTGAAAAATAAGAACAGCCACTTAGGCTCAGGGTCTGTCAAAAAATAGTCAAATATTGACGACAATGTTCACATGTATCTGATGGGATTTAACCTCCACACTCCTCATATGTTTGTTTACTCTATTTGCAACTTTGACCTCAAATTCTGCAGGACTTGGTTTTAAATTTTGGTTTCATTCTGACTTTAGCACACATACTGTAGCTGTGTCAGAATGAAGAGCCCTCATATTTTCAGGTTAGCAGTGGAAACACTGAGCCATCAGCCCGTGTTACAGGTTAGAGACACAAGTGAGTGAAAGACACACCAGATCAAAGATGGGGCTGAGAATAAAACCCCTTCCTGCGGTGGCCTTAATCCTTCAACACCTGCGATTTGAAGCACACTCCTTTGATGTTGTTTGTGGAGCTGAGAGAGAGAGAGAGTGAGACTTGATGCAGAGGTGTAGAGAGAGAGAGAGAGAGAGAAAGAGAGAGAGATGGGCAGATAAGAGACCGTCCATTTACCTAAAGTGAATGTGAGCTAAGGTGACAAATTGGCAAATCAGCTCTCCTATTACTCTTCAATGATAGGACTCCAGTAAGGTTTACTGCTCCATTTCACTGATAAAGTACTGTATGAAAATGCTGACTGGCCATCTGGTGATGTCTGGAAGCAGTAAATACATAAAATTCAAAGTCAGCAGCAGTATCGTAAAGATACCAGATTTCTGGACATTATTTTATAGCTCCAAGTCCCTCACAACATACAAGAACAACAAGTTCTTGTGTTGTTGGGAAATCATTAAAATATGCTTTTTTTCTGTTGTTGGGATCCTCTTTCTCTTTAATGTTTAATCAAGTCTCTCATTATCGTTACTTCTAGTGAATACGTTCCAAGGACTATTAAGATTTAGTCCTTGTAGCCGATTAAACTCCTCAAGCCTTACTCCGACCAGCTTTTTATCTCTTCCCCATTTAAACATAACTGGCACGATTGCTTGTACTGTATCAGTGCATGTGAAACACAGCTCGGCTGTGGCAAATACCAAAAGAGTCCATGGCAAACCAAAACCAGGCCAAACACAGCCCCAAGGAGGAACCAAACCACATCTTTTTATCAGGAGAGTCAAGCCACATTTTGTCTGTTACAAAAGCAAGAAAGCTGAAATGATGGAGGCTAAAACTATTACTGAAAAACAGTCATACAATTTAACTAGAAACAAATTTCACATGTGAGAAACTGTTGAAATCTTTTTTTTTTCCAAGGCAAAAATTTCTCTTAAAAAAACATCCATCTATCTTTCTTATGACATCCAACAAATCAAACAATCAATGGGTTCAACCTGAGAATAAGCATCAGAAGAATCAATTGCAGCTGTTGGTTTCATCCTGAAAACATACAACAGACAGCAATAATACAACAACAATGGCAATTCAATAATCTAGGTTACCACACAATGGAGCAAAATCATACAGGACCTCTGGGAGATGGATGAGCTGAGGGCAGCCAGCTCGGCATCCACAGTCCTTTCACTGCGTCCAGCAGGAGAGAGCTGAAAGGACAAAATCAGCACAATGGCAAACAAAGAGAATGGAGAGGAAAGATACTGTCGTTTTTACATAAATCAGATGATATGACATGTTCCTGGACATCCAAGGACACAATCTTTAAGGACAACAACTGGAAATAATTCTGGTAACATTTTGGAGCAGTTATGTATAATGGTATGAAATACATTTCCCTTTGGTCAACAGTGATTGTTTTTAAAGTGCTTAACAAAGTTGGATTGGATTGAATACATCCCAAAATGGAGAGATTATAGGCTGAGTCTGTATTTAAGATTCAGTCAATGATGGAATGCTTTAAATGTCCAGAATAAAGTGGAGCAGGTTTGGTTTGAACCAAGGACGACTGCTCTGAGGTAAGCCTCATTGGGGGTGCAGTGCAAAACATTTTTCACAATAACTGGTCCAGGCTTCAACAACAACAACAACAACAACAACAACAACAACAACAACAACAACAACAACAACAACAACAACAACAACAACAAAACTTGACCCAATAACTCCTTCATTTTCAAATAACATAGCAGTTTAGGTTGTGCCCCATGATGTTAGCCCTCGAGCAGTCAGCCTGGGTACAAATCCAGCCTGCGGCCTCTTCCCGCGTGTCACTACCCAATGTCACCCAGTCCTCTGATTAAAGGCATTAAAGCCCTAAAATATACCTTTCTGAGAACAAACAAACAAAAAACAACTAGATGTGACATTTCCATGATGCAGAAGGAAAAGGGTCAAAGCTACACTGTTAAAAAAGAGGATCCATCAAACAGTTATAATGTAGACTCTTACTTTTATGATAAAGGTTATTATGTAATGTTGTCAACCAACACTTGGCACCACACAAACAAGCTATAAAAGCTTAGATAGGAGACAGCATGAGGTTAATTATTTTTTTAAAAATCACTGATAAGATGCACATTAAATCCATATTCTAGCTTTGCAACTGCGTAGTATACACAAACAATCAGAGGAGAACGAAGAATAATTCTGTTTCTGTGAACTATTGTGATAACTTCTCTACAGTAAGCTTCTAATGTCAGTAAAACAACATGATAGATGATTCATTTTGTCTCCTATTTTCTGGTTCATCTTCCACCTCAGAACATGTTCCAATAACCAGCCTCTCTCTTTCCACAGCCTCGCTCTGTTCAGAGCATGTTGGGGGGTTGGGGATATGAAACAGGGTGTGGCTTCCCTGTTGTCATGGAAACAGAGATATCCTTGAATTGAACCCCCTCAACAACACTGTAGAGTGTGGAGGAACAACAGTGTGTGATGGCAGGCTGAACAAAATATCATAAACATGCAAGCAGTGAGCTCACCTATGTCACACTGACACACAGCTTAGAGAGCCCTCACATGGACCAGGTGGAGGTCTCCTCAATGGTTTTCCAAGCAATCTCTAATAGCTGTAATAGTCAGGGACACAGGCTTCAACGTCCACTTCAGTGACAGAGTGGCTCTCGGGTTTCTCAGAGTTCAAACATGCATGGCCCATCACTTACACCAGCAATCTGCTGCACAGCTATTTCTCCCTTAATAGGCTGCTGTTGTTATAAAGCACAAGGTTACATGTGTTACTTGGCTTTTAAAACAGGAGTCGGTGAGCTCCCTGTGTGTGTCAGTGAGATAGCATATGAATGCCTGACCTGCAGACAACCCCATAAAGCATGATTTAGAATATAAAGCGGAGTCGTTAATGTTCACACACTGCCAAAAGTGCAATCCAATATTTGAGCCAGCTTGAACAGGTCAAAATTATTTTTTTAACTGCTTTATCTAAAAGAGACCAAATTCCAGTCTAAGAAACACTTGCTGCCCATATTCAAAAGCCACTTTTTTAATCAGCTGTGGGTCCATTTAAAGGCAAACTATTTCATCAAATTCATCAACATATCAGCTGCATTATTCAGCCTTATAACACACTGTCACTGGCTCAACATCACAACAGCACAGCCTTGCTTTTCAAAGGTAGTGACATTTAAAATAAGGGAATATATTTCCAGTTGAGATCCATTGTTACTGAAAAACAGTTTTTGAACAAAATGAATGAGTCCTAACAGCTCGATCAATACAGTTAAAATATACAAACTGCGCTCTTATGAGCCATTTAAAAACAGATCGAGTGTATGTGTTACAAAATGTTTCCATCTGGTGGTGAAATGCAGTACTGCAAAAACAAAACTTTATAAATAAAGGACAGAAGAAAAACATGCCAGTGTGTGGAGAATAAATAGTACAACTATTTTAAGAATTGGGGGGCGGGGGGGGGGGGGGGGGGGGGGGGTGTTCATGGAGTTAAAAGCAAAAGTTTGTGAACCCCTTGAACAGTTTAGATGTTTATGTTGTTTTGCCGTGATTTTCTTATTCTTTCATCACTAGTTTTCATAAATGAAATGTCAGATTTATTTTTATCAATTGTATATACTTTTTTAGAGGGACTTGTACACATGCCCCCAAAAACTACATAAAACATAGAATTGGTGTATATGCAAAAGTAAGTGAACCCCCAGCTGCACTGGTAGTCATGCAGGTAAAGGACTCAGGTGAAACACATTTGGGTGCTTAATTAATCAGTTAAGCAGACCAATGGCCTGAGACATCCTTAGGAAAGGGTCTGGCCAGCACTTATTAAAAGAGAGAAGAAACCAGCCAAACCACTTTAGGTCCATACAGATCAACAATGCCAAGAGGGAACGAGACATCTGATGACATAAGGAAGAGGATAGTGACAGCCCATCAGTCTGGTGAAGGATATAAGACCATTTCCAAAAGATTCCAGCTCCATCCATCCACAGTAAGACAAATTATTTACAAATGGAAGGCCTTCAGCATTACAGCAACTCTGCCTAGAATTGGACGTCCATCAAAAATATCACCCAGAAGCACCAGAAAAATAATAAATCAGGTAGAAGCCAACACACATATCACCTCCAGAGAGTTGCAGACCTCCTTGGTAGCATCTGGGACAAAAGTGCATGTGTCTACAATCAGAAGAAAACTGAATAGCCATGGCATTCATGGGAGGGTTGCCAGAAAGAAGCCTCTGCTCTCAAAAAAGAACAAAGCTGCCCATTTCACCGTCGCCAGAGAGCACTTGGACAAGCATAAGGCTTTCTGGAAGTCCATCCTCTGGACAGATGAGTCCAAAGTAGAATTATTTGGTCACAATTGAACACCGCCATGTTTGGAGAAAAGCCAACACTGCATTTCACCTCCTCCCAACAGTGACGCATGAGGGTGGAAATGTAAAGGTCTGGGGCTGCTTTTCTTCTTCTGGACCTGGACGACTCCACATTATCCAAGGAACCATGAATTCTCAGGCTTATCAAGAAATTTTTGACCAGAATCTCCTGCCATCAGTCAGGGAGTTGAAGCTGGGACAAAAGGGATTCTGCAACAAGACAATGACCCAAAGCATTCCAGCAAAACTACAAAAGAATGGCTTCAGAGGAAGAGGATCCGTACTCTGGATTGGCCCCGTCAACGTCCAGGCCTTAATCTGATTGAAATGTTGTGGCAAGACCTTAGGAAGATGGTACGTGTCAGGTGTCCCTCCAACCTCTCTCAACTGGCAGAGTTCTGCAAGGAGGAGTGGGCAAAAATCCCCTTAAGCAGATGTGAGAGACTGGTTAGTGGGTACAGAAGACGCTTGGTTGAAGTAATAGCAACAAAAGGAGGAGCCACAAGCTACTAACTACAAGGGTTCACATACTTCTGCACATATCAAATTCTTAGTTGTTGTCAAATAATCCACTTTTGTTGAACTAAAAAATGAAAATATCTCTTTCTGTGTATGTTCATTATTTGAATGTGTTTTATTTACAAATTGGGATTTGGATGTGCATTGAATAAGGTTATTTTAATGTTTTTTTTTTTTTTTTTACAAAAACAGGGAATGTGTCTGGGGTTCACAAACTTTCAAGCAGCACTGTATGCCTTTATTAACCTAAATAGTTTCCCTAAAAGTGGTACTATATAGCTGACATAACCTGAGCAAATGAGCTCTAGATTTTCTGTTTTCCTTCTTTTAACCTTTGACATATTGATCATGAAGTAAAACACTACCCTGTTCTTTTCTAGATACCTGATGCTAAATATTAAATGCCTATGTTGTTGTGTAAATGATAAACTGAGGCATACTATGTTGAAATTGCAGTTATTTTTAATGAAGCAATTTCAGGTTGTTCATAATGTTTTTGTAAAAAAATATACAGTTAAATAAATGAGTTAATTTTCAGAATGTAACTTGTTGCACTAAAACAAATGGAAAAATATGGAGTTGCTATCTTTAAAGGTTATAATCCCTTGATTTTACTGGTCTGGCTAACTTGAGATCAAATTAAACTGTATGTGGCCTATGGACTAAATCAGCAAAAATGGTGGATAAACCTAGAGTTTATGAACAATGTCAGCTTAAAGCTGACATTAATTTCTGTCTTCACAATTTATGCCATTATCTGCTCACTGTATCAGTGAAAACTGGACACAAGTAGGTCTATTGTTGTAATTGTTATTATCTGGTTTTTAATCTTCTGTAGGTGCTATGTGTGTTTGCTAAAATTAATCTAAATCACTTTGTCAACAATAACCTCCAAAATTCAAAGTCACCTCTGCCTGCATCTGCACTGGTCCTGAGCCTAAAGCCTCACCTCAGCCAGCAGAGAGTCAAGATGACAAGTTTGAGAAGAACAAAGAGTTTGAAGCTCTTGGGCTCTCTGGCCTTCTGAGCCCAGAGATCAGTCTAAGCTTACTGCTTGAGTCACTGTATGAAGAGGACATCATGGTGCCAGACAGCATGCACAAAGAGGCATTTGAATTCTACCAGGAGCAGGTAAGAGACAAAGTTACAGTTTTTAAACAAAAAAAAAAAACATTATTCTCTGGTTTCAAAGACCAAAATAAGTTACTCCTAGTTTTAAGAAACATCAATATTCTTTCAGGAGTGTTTCAATAAACCAGTGGAGTGTTTTCACAGTTTTCCACCTGTGTTAGTATAAGACATACGAGCTGAGAAATGAACAAATGAGGGCCAAACAGATAATAATAACCCATTGATACTATTATGATCGGGCATGAATGGAAGAATAAAATCAGCAAAACAAAATAAAAACAAAACAAAATAAAACAGGACGAGTCTCTAAAATCCAGATATTAATGAGAAAATAAAAGTAACTATTGTTTGAAAATTAGGTAAGTGATGTTTTAACAGGTGTGATGGCTCCTTTTGAGGTACTCTGGGTAAGTGGAGGGGGGTACTTGAAAAAAAGAAAGCTAAAAAAAAAGCTAACAAGCTAAAAAAAAAAAAAAAAAAAGAAAATACCAGATGAACTTTGTTGGTAAAATGACGATTGTTGTAAAATTGTCTTCTAACCTCCCTCTTTCTCCTGTTACAGGCTCTGCCCTGGTAAGTAAGACCAGATATTATCCCATTCTAAATAAGCATTTTTTGCAATATTTCGAAACATTTTGAACCAAAGTTTTCAAGGCCAAAACTTGATAAGTTGATATACTTGTGATGTGTTTATCTAAATAAATAAATAAATGAAAACAGATAGCTGAGAGTCAGAGCTGCTGTCTGTTTAAACTGAAGCTGACTCATCAAATTCTGAGCCTTACCTTTATTTCTGTTTCTCACCTCTGTAACATTCAGCAGAAGTGTCCTCCATCCCACAAGGGCAGCTGATTCAGTGGAAATGCTGACATCTGGTGGAAAGATGACACTAACTAACTTCAGTCAGTCATAAATGGTCAAGAGCATTACCCTGAATTAGGTCACCATGATAAAAATAGTGAATGATATACACCACAGTCTTTTCAGGGGTTGCAGTACATATCAGGTCTTACTCTTTACACAAGAACCCACTCAAAGTTTTTCCTCACAATTACTATCAAAAAAGCTTGTAGGTGGTGCACTTCCACGCAAAGTTAAATTAAATGGAGGACACAGTTTAAATAACCAAGAGGATCAAATATCTTTAAAACTTTTAGGTTTTCTTGTTTGACTTTCAACATCTCTGACACTTTACCTTGAACTGTGGACAATTCGGTTCTTCCTGAAACCCTGGTGCCGGAAGGTTCATGGGCAGGATTGTAAATGATGCTAATCTTTGGCTGTCGATTGAATCCTTTAAACAAAAGCCCCATGTCTGAGAAGGTCAAAGAATTAAGAATTATACAAAGAAAGAGCAGCATTAGTTTAAATGCCACTAAAAGTTTCAAAAGCAAATACAAATATTCATGAATATACTTGCTTAAGATAGTTCATCCAGTGGTGAGGATGGACACATTTAACTGGAGTAATACCACACTTGAGAACATATTTTACAGATAACATGAGTTAGTGCCCCATTTTAATCAAAAACTAATAAGGTATAAAATCAGCACAAAATCTAATTGTAGAGTTAAAAGCAAGTATTTCATGTGTTGTAAATAAAAGGATTTGGTGTTTTTTCTTCTATTTTTGTTTTATGTTATTTCATGTTCAAGAGTTATGCTTTATCTATGCCTTTATCTATGTTTTTTTCTCTTGCTTGTTTATACTCCATTTCATTATGACAGGTTCATCATACTCAGAGGCCAACAGTATGCCCTGCAGTACAACAGGATATGAGCTGCACTGTGGTGAGCCTGGTGGTGTTTTCTGGGGTACTAAGGTTGTCACCCTGTCCTCTGTCTCAGTAAGGAAGTTATAAATGGAAGGGAAGAAAAGGTCCTCTTATTCCTCTCATCCTTTAACTCAATGTGTGGATGATATAGTTGGAGATTCTGGGAGTCAGAAAGGGTATTAGTAAGTCAGTCAGGAGGAGACAACATCCCTCTTTTTCAGCATCAACATCAACTTCAGACTGGTGAAAAATTACAGGGTGATAAAAAAAAAATCTTTAAAACACCTCTCCCAAGCGCCCTTCACACTGTGATAAAATCGGACCCATTAGGGGGTTTTAATAGACAAACACCTCACTGCAGTAAACACATGCTTTACATGCTTAACTGCAGCTATTATGAAAAACTTTATTTTACACATTAGTTATGGATCATCTTTCATGTTATTCTCTTGATGCTACTTCAGTGGACCACAAATGATGTCTTGGCATGCACAAACAAACATTGATAAAGTAAAATTATAGTTTACTACTGAATATATATTTCTGTCTGCCAAAAACTGGATAATCTTATAACACTCTGTTTTATATGGGATAAAGAGGTTACTTTAATCACCCGAGTGGTCACCATCCATTGATTTGTCATGATTTACATCATAAATACTGCTTCAATGTTAACATGTTTATGCCGACAAGGTCAATGATTTAATTTTAAGGTATATACACACTTTGTACAAAAGGTAATGTAGTGTGATGGCGTTTTTGTTAAAACTAAACATCAAATTAAAAAACAGGAATAAAAAGATAAATAAATAAATAAATAATAAAATAATAACTAGCTAGCCACCGCCTGAAGCTAATCCATTTCCGGTTTTGATTTGATGCAAATTGAGGACCAATTTCCTCCTTGTAACCCCAAACTACAGAATAGCATTTGGTTTATATTTTACTGAGATGCTGTAGAGTTAATTTTTCAATATCATTTTCCAGACTTATGTGCTATCACGAGCTATAACCACCGACTCAAATCATCTTTGTCGACTCAGGTTTTTAACTAAACACGGGCGAAGCTAAACAAGCTAACGAGGACTGCAGCACTCAGTATGTTTAGAGACAAGTCTGCCTGGTTTTCGAGCAGCGTGCCTCAGGTCCGTCAAAACAGTTGGAGTAAGTAACTTAATCTTAGTTAAGGGTTTTTCAAGGTATCCCCCAGTTAATTAAAAATAACTAATATATATTTACGTCACCTGTTAGCTTTTAGGTTGTATGACTTTTAGGTTGGCTTTCATTCATACTCATTTCACTCTACAGTGTGAACCTTGGCTCTGGCTCATATTTAAATGATTTTCTTGTAGTTGTGGAGGGTGGGACCTTGGCTTGTTGGAGAAAGGCAGATTACCTTTTTAGTGAGGATGCTACCTGTCCTGATACTCTGAGGTGAGCAAAACTAAAACGCTGCCTCTGTTGTCAAGCTGATCACTTGTTAGTCATATTTATAAAATTCTTCATGAATATATGAGTCTCTAATTATTTCAGAATATTTCAAAGCAAGGATTACCTTCGGAATCAGGTAGTGGTTTTTCACAGCCTGTTTCTGTCTGTCTGTGAGAAGCGCCAGAGTGTGAAGTCTGTCTGCATCGGTCACTATGTGCTGCCCCCAGTCTCAGTGCAGGAAGGTGAGGAGCGCTACATGCGTGTTGGTTTACTCAGAGTTATAGCGAGTCTATAATGAAGTCTTCCGATGAATCTGGGAGGTTGTACAATCATAAACAAAATCTAAAATAAAATTATTATTTTTATTAAAAAATAATCAGATTCAGGCCCACCAACAATTTAGTAATCTGTTTTATTCCTATAGTATCATCAACTTGCAGTCAAGACAAAGACATTGTGAACCACCAAAGGATTTTACTATTTCAAAGCATTTTATAAGCTGTGACTCTTTGATTGTTTCTCTTGTTGCTCTTTTAGAGGTGAGGAAGGTGGTTGGGAGGTTGATTTGGGAGAGTGAAGATCAGCCATCAGTTCTCCAGGTTGGTTCAGAGGGATACAGAAATAAGTCAGCTGTAGTAAAGCAGATCATAAAAGTTACTGTGATAACCTTAACTACTATCTGTTTTGAAGGTTTCCCATAAGAGCTGTAGCTGTAACGATGACAGTCATGGTGAAGTTAGCAGAAGATGGTATTTTAATTTTCCATCTTAAATACTTGAGTTAAAACTCAATGAACTGTGGTCTGGCCAGAGAACTAACTCACACCATTCGCTGTTTTAGCAGTCCTCAAAGCACAGACTCATCTGAAAGTGAAGCTCCACTATGCAGTCATTACCTCGAGAGTAACAAACTTACAGGTGAAACACTGATCAACATTTTTTTTGTCTGACAAAAATGTCTGAACTAGTTTGTTAAATCTTTATTTAAGGTCTGCCGCAAGAAATATCAGGATGAGACCTTCTTTAACAAGTGTCAGATTAAGTTTCGTCTTTGCCATTGAGTTGAAAAGCACTACCTTTTTTCCCTCATAGGGTACATCGGCATGGACAATCTGAAAAAATATTCTGGAGATCTGTGTGCTTATCATCCCGGTTGTTTCCAGTGCTCCAACTGCAAAGCTCATTGCTGCCTGCTGCAGAAATAAAAACAAAAACACTGAAGAAAGTTTTCTCAAGAGGAAGAAGTAGTAGTTGTGCTGTTCGTAGTAGTAAGTTAATTCTTATTGTTTTCACTTCTGATATTCACCTGTGTCCTCATTGAGCAGGAAAAGAAATAAAGACAAGCAAAAGTCTCTCATCTCAGTTTGCTTTGTCATTTCAGTGTTTCTGATGACTGTTTTGTTCCTTTCACAGTCCCTAATTTTCCGTGTGGCCTTGTTAGATGAATTCAAGGGCTATAGCCAAAAAGGCCACCTTTCAAAATGCATAATTTCCAGATCTGTTTTACATTTCTTACAGTATGTGTGGTTGTGTTGGGTTTTTGGTGGTATATAAATCAAGATTCTCACTAAACTTAAAATGAGTAACACAGATCATTTACAGTGAATTAAGCAATTAAAATTGAATGAAGCAAAGAGCAGTTTCATATTAAGAGAAGAAAAATACAACATCTTATTACAAAAAATGCAGAACATCAAGGCAAAGCAGAGGTTGTAAGCAGAGGCATACAGATCATACCAGATATATCTGTGGCATGTATAACAACAAGTGAAAGATAAAGAAAACCAGCAAAATGTGTACTTCAGCGTAGCTTGGAAAAAAAGACATTACTAATAGAAGGAGAGAAGTGGCTATGTTTGCTGCTTATTTTATTTACATGATACAACCCCAATTCTGATGAATATTTTGTCTTTGTAGTGCAATATAGGCTGAAAAGGATTTGCAAATCATTTCATTCTGTTTTCATTTATGTTTTATAAAACACCCTCACTTCATTAGAATTGGGGTTGTAAATTAAAGGAAAAATAGTTTTATCAAACTCTTGTACACCCTGGGGATGTTTATTCAGTATCCCAGTGTTCCTTTTTAGTTTGATTTTAAAGAAATTATCCAACTGAAGGGCCAGGAGTACAAAACACTTTGATATCTACAATGAGTGAGACATACAGGTGAACAGAGATCAATAAATAATTAGGGCCATTTTAACCTTTTTTTCAAAGACCAATATTTGTTTTAATGCTTAACAGTGTGAGAGGGTGCTCAAAGTGTCGCATTGTTACAGGAAATGCTATGTCCTACTTATAAACCTCAATGCTTTTGTTTAAATGCTTGTTAAACTCCTTGTTAAACTCCTTGTTTAACTATTTAATACAGTTTAATACAGTCTACTTTCAAACGTGGCCTTTAAGTGGCGTTTCTCAGCCTATGCTATATATTGAAGTGGTTTAGACTGTTCCTTATGCCCAGCCATGTGGGAAAGGGTCAAATTGGGTTCTTTAAACTATTGGATAATCTGATCAGACCGCTCTATTTAATAATAATACAAATGCATATAACTTATACGGGCCTGATTAATAATCCAAATCAATTATCTTGAATTACACTTTTATTGATGTTTAACGTGATTTTTAAGGTCAAGTTAAACGTCCCTGTGGTTTCGCATCACCCCTCGCTGAATGGTCCCTACCATGGGCCTTCAGCCAATCAGCTTCTTTGTTTTGGTAGCAGCCCCACTTTCAGGAAGTCGTATCTCTGCTACTGCATGTACTTTGACACATGCAAAAGAAAACCGTCTGACCTGCGTCTGACTGTTACCCTGGACCTTCGTGGAGTATTTTTCAGGCTCATCTTCACACTGTCGTTGTCAGCTCGCTAATACTTGCATTATGGCGCAAGAAAATCTTTCCGTGGTACTGTACTCAAAGGGAGACCTGAGACTGGTAGGAGCACTGACAAATACCGTACTTGCACTGTTCATGAAAAAACGATGTTACAACCTGTTGGACCTGAAACGATTGTGACTGTTTTCTTCCAATTTCTTCAATCTCTTAAAGGAAAACCGCCCTATCCCAGAACCAGGACCAAACGGTGCAGTATAACATAGTAGACATCCTACATGTGTACAACCTTTCTAAAAATGTTAAGATTAAAATGATAAAATTGGGATTGATAAAGGACATTGATCCTTGTGTTTTACTTTGTACAATCTGATAAGATTCTCTCTCTCTCTCATACACATACACACACACACACACACACACACACACACACACACACACACACACACACACACACACACACACACACAAGGATACACACATTACAACTGTACAATCAGGTGAAACAAAGCAGCAAGGCATGCGTTACTGCTCTATTTCACCATTTCCCCCAAAATGAATAAATCTATTGACTTTTGAAAAAATAAGTTTTGCTTTTATAAATTAGAAATGTACTTCAGTATTTCATTATAGCATCTTAATTTTGAATCTCGAAGTTTTGAGACACTTGTACTTAAATTTTTCAATTAATCAATCCTAAAAGACATTTTAAATTATCCTGAAATCTGGAAACACTAGAGTTAATTGCTTTCTTTAAAATATGATGTCTCATGGTGAAAAAGCAGTGTTTCTGACATGTATGCCCTCTTTGTTGTTCAGAGGTTTTGCTCCAGATGCACTCTGTGGGAATCTGTGGATCTGATGTTCACTACTTGCAGCACGGACAAATTGGGGATTTTGTGGTCACTAAACCAATGGTGCTGGGCCACGAAGCGTCAGGGCGTGTGGTGAAAGTTGGAGCTGCTGTCAAACACCTTACAGTAGGTAAGTGGATGAGAGATGAGTGTCAAAGCTGTGAAATACAAGAGGCTGTATGTCATGCAGTTTCCACTACAGCAAACAATCTTTTCACAAAAAGGAAGCTGACAGTAAAACTAATCAAAATCTTTTTAAAACTTTTTATTCAAGAAAAAAAAAGTATAATTTCAAGCATGTGTGACATGTAGGGTTTCACTTAGTGTCAACATTTTCATGGTGTTGAAAGTAAGTTAAACAGTGCTAGAGATGATGTGACAGACTGATGCAGTACTTTTTATTTTCACCTTGGGTCCTGTAGGTGACAGAGTTGCAATTGAGCCTGGTGTTCCCCGAGAAATGGATGAGTTCTTCAAAAGTGGGCGATACAACCTGTCTCCAACCATTTTCTTCTGTGCCACACCTCCAGATGATGGAAATCTGTGCCGATATTACGCCCACAGTGCCAACTTCTGTTACAAGTAACAGTTTGTTTAGGATTTCATAGCTTTACCACCAAAGATTACTCAACTTCTTCTTCATTTTATTGGGCTCCAACTGACTCTTGCCTCATGCTTCTGTTTTTTTCTTCATCTCTCATTTTAACAACTCAGGTTGCCTGACAATGTGACATTTGAGGAGGGAGCTCTAATTGAACCTCTGTCTGTTGGGATCCACGCCTGTCGCAGAGCAGGTGTGACTCTAGGCAGCAGCGTGCTCATTTGTGGTGCAGGTGAGAACTATTGGAATAGCATAAAAAAGTAAGATTATTTTTCAGTGAGGTTTTCTGTGACAGCATTCTGCAGACTGCCTCTCAGAGCATGAGGCAATCACATATCAGAGAATATTGTACTATACTTAAGTGGCATGCCTCTACAGGAAAGGGATCTGGTGTAATACTCAGTAAGTGTAGTCAAAAACATGAGAATCATGCTTGCTCAACAAAAACTGCTGAACCTGAACACACCTTGGTAGTTTTAATATTTAACAAGCTGCTCATTTTGAAAAAACAAACTATGGTCTTGTTAAGCAGCACCAGGTGAAAAACCTAAGGGTTTTTATATGTGGATTGCAGTTTTATTCCAAACACTGGTTATGCAATATCACATTTAGTCAGTCTTGAGCTTTAAATGTGCTCATAGGTATGTAATTAGCATGTATCTTAAAATGTTAAACGCATCAAAATTGAGTGATCTCTGAAGTTAAAGACATCTTGTGCATTTCTCCTCTCTCCACAGGACCGATTGGGTTGGTTTGTCTGGCTGTGGCCAAAGCAATGGGTGCCTCCCAAGTTGTCATCACTGGTAACACACACTTTATAATTTCATGAAATAATCAGAACTGAATCAACTATCGACAGGAGGCAGAGGCTCAGTAGCTTTTCTTGTTATACTATTATTTGTTTTTCTTTTGTGTCTAAATCTACATTTCTTGCACCTAGATCTATCGACAGAGCGCCTGGCTGTAGCTAAAGAGTTGGGAGCAGACTTCCAGCTGACAGTGAGGAGAGAAGAAAAACCCCAGCAGCTGGCTACGAGAGTAGCAGAGAAGCTTGGCACTCAGCCTCACATCACTATTGAATGCACTGGAGTTGAGAGCTGCATTCAGACTGCTATCTATGTAAGAGAATATCTTTAGTACAGAACATTTGTTTTCAGAATTATTAAAAACCTATATGCTTGGACCTAATATTAAATAATTAAATATAGAATAAGTAGCAAGTAAAACTGTTACTCTAATATTTAATAACAAAAAATTTAAAGAAGAATAAGACTGAACTCAATTTGTGACTTACATGGGTGTTGAAGGTTATACTTGCAGATAAAATAACTTTAGTTATGTTTATTTGTCTGTATTTTGTATCAGGCAACTCGTTCTGGAGGTGTGGTGGTGCTGGTGGGCCTTGGCCCCGACATGGTCTCTGTTCCTCTGGTTAATGCTGCCGTCAGAGAAGTGGACATCAGAGGGGTTTTCCGCTACTGCAACACGTGAGAAGTTCTTTTATTCTTGCCCCCCTCCTGTGATGAGCGTGTTTTCTGTAGCAAAATGTCGGGTAGTTCAGGCTGTGCATAATCTTATGGACACTAAAAGTTACATAACAAAACCATCGGTGATAATGTGATTGATCTCTTGGCTGAAATATTTGTCTCTGTGTTGCAGTTGGCCGATGGCCATCGCCATGCTGGCTTCAGGTAAAGTGAACGTGAAGCCCCTCGTCACGCACCGGTTCCCTCTGGAGCAGGCGGTCCAGGCCTTTGAGACCACACGTCAGGGTTTGGGAATAAAGGTTATGTTAAAGTGTGACCAAAATGACCAGGAACCCTGATCAGCCCTGCTGCAGTAACAATAACCTGGTGGATTGAGGGGGACTCAGCATGACAGTGGCAAACACAGGACTTTGACCCAGAGAAAGATTACAGAGCTAGCTCAAAAAAGTCAGCTAACATTAACAATGTGACAGAGAGCACTGACTATTGATCAGACACTGTGTTAGCATCATGTGGTACGAGTAATTACTTAATGACACCAAACTTTATTGTTATAATGATTAGCATTGAATCTACTGTAGGAAAAGAAATCCTTATGGATAAAATAAAATTAATAACATGTTACTGAAGACTCCTCACTGCTCCCGCATTCGATTTCAAAGAACTTGAATGACTAAATGTAGCCACTAGGGGGAACTAGAGATTGACAGTAAAAAGGTAGAGAAGGTTCACTTCTCCCGACATGATGTAGCAGCAAAATGTGTATCATATTTGGATCTTGAATGTAAAGTATTTTGCGGCTGACATTCAAGAACGTATCAGATTTGACCATAATACACCAAAAGAAATATCAAACTGCTTTAATCATGTGATTCTGTCACATGTTTCCCATGAATTTTATTATCAGCTAATAATAAATTGGAACTGTGAGAAAGATTTCCTCTCCTTCAATTTCATTTTTTCACACTTAACTTTCCAGGATGAATTTTAACCTTTTGAAAGTCAGTTTCCAAGTCCAACAAAAGCAGTCAGGTTCAGCTCAGATTTTATTTTCTTGCCACAATGACATGAAACTACTTCACGAGGCATGCACACACATAATGTTCATATGGTTAAATTTACTACAATGCATTTCAGGGGCGTTACCTGGTGGTAACGCTTGTTTCTGTCACAGTGTATGTGTGTGTGTGTGTGTGTGATTCACAGTTCTCTTTCCCTCTTGAGACTAAAAGCCAACATACAAGTGGGAAGATGTTTGCAGTCACTAAACCTGTGTGTTTGTTTGTTTTTTAACATGAGCACGATACGAGACGAGCTTCTCTTTATGTACAGACATTCTAATACTGCTTATGGCAATGGGACAGCTCACACGACACAGTTACATTCACAATCCACTCATAGTATGCATGAGTTTCAGTCAGGAACACTAAAGATGAACATACAGTAGGGTTGCACGGAAAAGAAAGTTCAGTTTTCATACACGTGACTCTGATATCAAAAGCATAATTAATGCATGTTAATAGTTTGATTCAGTTGCTTGTTATTTAAATGTGCAGAGTGTTTGTACATGAGATTTAGAAAAGACTCCTTCTGCCTTTCAGAGGTTGATCTTGAGTATTGCCGTAAAATGAAGAAAATCAAACGGATATGGCGTTTTCTTCCCATAAACCCTTGCTGCAAGCATTGGTTTGATTCACATTTACATTATTTAATTCAATATTTAGCATATTTAAACCCAACATTTTAAACATTTAACTCATTCCCCTTTTTCACTTGCAACGACTACAACATCCGGCAATTAATTGTGTGTATGCCATCATCGAGGACTGCTTTCATTTGAACAGCGAGATTCAATAAATATTTACAATGCAGCCGTGGCCCTGCCCTCTCCACCGCCTCCAGTATTAGCAAAATATGTATTTACATGAGAAATAAATAGAGGAGGAAATGAAACTATACAAGAAGTATAGTAGAAGTATCATATTGCATTACATGAATATAAAAAAATAAACTGTGATGTATCAACTCCATTAGTCCATCCACACAATCTCACTGAGGTGACAGGAAAGCACAGACAGGACAAATAAATAACACACACACACACCGCACACTCACTTCAGCTTGTCAGATGGGATTTTTTTGTCAATAAAATGACTGTTGCATGTTTAGCACAAACAAGGAAAGAGACGATGAAGGATTCATCAGCTCAAAGAAAGAAAAACAAATGAATCAGTGAGGAGCAGTCATCCTGCCCCCTGTCAGCGGCAGCTTGGTTTGACCCATGAGATAACCAATCACAGCTGACTGACAGCCCAACTTATTGAATGGTCCCTGGCCATTGTCTATATGTACATGGGCGTCTCCTGTCCTGTTAGAAGTCTGAACATGGCGGCTGGCATCGTCTTCATGTGGATCTGGCAGTGAGACACACACAAAAAAAAACAATGTTAATTGAAAAGCTAAACTTTACAATTATTTCCTGAACGATACTTTTGTGAGATTTTGTGATTATGAAATTCAAGTGATGCATTCTGGGATCATCACTACTTCAGTGTGGCCTGTAAAATAACTATTTAAGCTCCTCTGGGTGAGGTTTGAATCTATCAGAGGAACGACCACAAAATTAATTTGAAATCAGTGTAATGAGAAAAAAAATGGAGTAAATGCTAACATCACGTCCAGCAGTCATTTTTATATGCAGCGCCTCTACTTCCTGCTCTGCCTCAAACATACACAATGATATGACTACACTGACTGTTTTGTTGCAGTGTGAGACCAGACTGATGTCAATCAGATGTTAGCGGTCGCATCTTTTCAGTCTTGAGAAAAAGTTTTAAAAAAGGAGACACAAGCTGTTTCTTCTCACTCAGATTCCTGCTAATGAGACCCTCTAATTTTATATCATAAATAACCAAGTCCATGTTGTGCTGTGCAGGATGTTTTGTTGCTCCAACATGGTTTAAAGAAGTAAATACTATTTTTATACATGAAAGGAGAAGTTAATATCTTGTATATAAGTCGTGGACTTCAATTACGTCGTAATGCAACAGAAAAAGTAACATTTAATCGGTGATGAGTAAACAGTATTTAGCTATCATCATGCAGGCTTATTTAATTATTAACAGTGAATATAAGGACTTTACCTTACGCTCTATTCAGTCCTTCAGTTTTACATACACTTCACATTATACTTTAAAGCAGGAGTCTTAAAATTGACTAAATGACTTCTTACATACCATCCATACTTGCAAAAATGATTATTAAAAGCATTTTTATTCATTACCCATTATTAGCATGAAGCAGATGCACCTGGCTTACTAGCATGAACTCATAATGTTATAAAGTTTATTCATGGATACATAAACTATAATGCTTTTCCCTGCCTGTTCCATGCAAGATCTCTTAAACACAACATCCAAAGAAAATCAAATAATGAACCCAGAGTCATCTTGTTATGATGCAGTGTAACTGACTGACTTTCACTAGAAAATAGTAAATCCACAGATTCTTGCCACATTGTTTGTGTGTATACATGTGTGTCCTATGCGTGTTTGCTTATGTGCATCTATTTGTACCTCGCCAACAGAGTTTGAGAGGGCCTGGACTATCTTTTCATGAGCTGTAGCCACCACACTCTGCCCGTTGATCTCTATGATCCGGTGACCCACTCGAACCCCACCTCGCTCAGCTATGCCCCCTCGCATTAAGCTGCATATCTGAAAAACAAACAACAGAAATTTTTTATTCAAAAAATCAACTGATAAATTGAAAATTTCAGCCTTGATAAAGATAATTTAATTTTTTAGCAGTGATTTTTTTTAGGTGTATAAATGTTGTTAAGCAACATAATTCAGTAATTCATCAAAACAGCAAATGAAACAATATTTCTGGAGTTCATCTGATACAGAACTTACAAAATAATGAGCAGACGAATCTAAACTATGGCAGGTAAATACAGATCTGTACTTTTAACTTAAGATGAATGCTTACAATGCCATTTTGGACGCTGAAGCCCAGCTGATACTTTAAATCAGGTCTTTTGATGAGGACAGTGGTAACAGGGGGACAGCTTACAATGTTCATTTTCACCTGAACCTGGTTCTTCAAGCCCTTTAACACATAAACACACAGGTAGTTTATTTCTGTTAAACTGAGAGGAGTAATATTTGATGATGTTTTTCTTTCAGCATCCCTTCCCCCTCAGTGTGTCTGTACCTTAATGATTCCCTGACAGGTGGCGAGTGGAAGCCCCACGAGGCTGGTGTTGTTGATGGACATGATCTGATCTCCGATACTGAGCTTGCCAGAGCGAGCTGCTGGCCCGCCGTTCATCATGTTGGCCAAGATAACTGTGGGCAGGATGGAGCCCCAGCCAGACTCCACAATCACCACGCCCAGGATCTCCCCTTTACTCTTCTCCAGCTGCAGCTGTGGAGAGGAGTAAGATGGGTTGAGTCTGTTGGCATAGATTTCTTGGCTCAGGATGTACAGACTCTGACCTACAATAGCACAGGATGATAACTGACAGATTTCAGACTTCAGCAGTGCAGGCCACAAACATTCCTGTCCTTTATTAATGTGATCTACTTTTTTTGCCCCCTAAATAAACTGCTTTACTTATATTTCATTAAAATTCATCATCCATGGAGAGTTTCACTTAACAGATAGTACAAAATCAAAACAGACCCTGATGATGTCTTCAATACATTATGCCTGTTCAATTACTCTTACCCACAACATTTTCAGCATGGCTGAAACAGCTGTTGCAGTGGAAGAAAAAAAAAGTCTTACTGTTCTTCATGTTAAGGTCAAAGTACCAGTATCTTTCCTTGAAGCATCCAGATTCAGCTTCTAATTAATAGATGATGTATACAAGACCTTTTTTTTTTTTAGTTTAAGTGCTATGAGTCATTTTAATATTTGCAAGAAGTTCCCTTTTTCAGCTCTCTTGATAGAGACAGAATCAAAATCAGTGGTATAATAGCAGCCCTGGAGGTAATATTGTAGTCAGCTTCAGTTAAAAACATTCCCCAAATCCCCTCTCACCTCTGGTGTTCCCCAAGGCTCTGTTCTCGCTCCAATCATTTTCATAATCTACACCCCATCTCCTCGGCCATACATTATTATTATTATTATTATTATTATTATTATTATTATTATTATTATTATTATTATTATTATTATTATTATTATTATTATTATTGGCAGTTATTAAGATGAGCAGTATATAATGTAAAGAGCATCAATTTTTTTACACATTTTTTAAAATCATAAGATTGATTCAAATCTGCACCTAAACTCTAAACCTGGTGATCTTTATGAGTAATGTGATGATGTTCTTGTTTCTAAGAAGTTCAAACATGAGAACTGATTTCACAGGTCTTTGCAGATCCATTTGTTTTGCACATCTCAACACTTTCTCAATCCAGTGTTTAGAACACATGAAGCCCCCAATACAGAGCCAGACTCAACATCTTTGGTTAGGAAGCTTTATGGCTCCAAGGAAACCCAGTTTCCTCATCATAAAAAATTACCCATGAAGCTCTGAGGCAGCAGCTGTGTGGGGGTGCCATGCAGCCTCTCTGCTCACACAGCAGAACCAGTTCACAGCTTCTAATTTGCCAAAACCCTCCAGTTGGTTCCTTCAGGGCAAAGTGTTAGCTAAAGAGGATATGATACAACTGAAGAAAAAAGAAAAAAACAAACACACTACATTCGACGTTTTCTGAGTAGATTGTATTCAACATCTGCTTCATTTGTCTAATTAGTAAACATGTAAGTGTTTCTAACAACCCTGCAGCAAAAATTAGATTTATGCCACATGTTTCAAGTGAAACTGTTGTTTTTTCTCCACACTGACACAAAATATGTATATATAATGATTTATGAAGAAAATATATTTCCAGGAAGTTTAAAGCTGAGCTGCACACTTCATATACACCGACCTCTTTGCAGTTTTCAGAGTTGGAGAAGTGAATAAGGTCGTCATTGTACATCTCCTGGGTGTTGATGATGTCGCTGTACTCCTTCTGGCTCAGGTCCTCGGGGTTGATGCCATTGGCCCTCAGGAACTCCTGGTAGGCAACGCTGAACGCCTGGCCGATGGACTGAGCGATGAGCTGGGCCTGCAGACAGAGGAAGAAGCAGGAAACATAACATGTTTGTGATCAAGTACACAGAGGCTTATCTGGGATGTACACAAAAACGCCACAGCAGGGTGAAAAAAACATCATTTGTGTGCCCCGATTGTGTTTGGACGTTATTTTAATTATCATAAGCTGTTTGTTTCCACTAAGATAAAAGAGTAAAACAAGTTCAGATTTTCCTCCTTTGTTTCTGTGCTATTCTATTTGCTCTTTTCTGTCCAACGATGAAATAATTCCCCATTTCAGCTTCACAAACGTCAGCCATGAGCAAGGTTTTCCAAAGATCAAGCAAAGTCCAGGATGATTCATCCAGGAGCACTACTGCTGCATTACACAGGAAGTAGGCAGGTTTTGAGAAAGATGAAATATCAGTGTAAGGTGGATCTTTGGGTTATTCATTGCCAGTTTGACAAACCAACTCCCACTGACAGGTTGTCTGCATGTGGCACAAACCTGCACAGTAACACCTGAGCACAGCACTGAGAAGCTGCAAAAACTAACTTAAAGCAAGCACAATTTAAATCTGTTGACAGATATAGCTTCAGCTCACATCAGGCTGCAAAACTGCAAAAGGAGAATTTACTAACATGTGAAGGTGATATGTCTGACCTGATACAGTGATGACATCTGACACTGAGGCTGAAAGAAACTTTATATTCAAATGGCTAAAATGTGAGGATACTCTTTTGAAAGGTCACATGCCCTGGTTTAAAAGGAAGAGAAAACTAACCAACAATACTCCATTGATCAGTGCCTTTATTGTATGGGAGAAAACAAAATACCTAAAGTATTAGTTTTTATTTGATATACTGAGTTAGAAACCTCAGTGTCAAACGAAAGTTTAAAGACAAACTGTTCTAAACATGGTTTATGTTACTGAAGGAGAAACTGAGCTCATCTGTTCAGCCTGAGGGGATTGAGTTCCTGCTTTGAAGCACCTCCATCCATCCTGACACAAACACATTTGCTACTGAGAAGAATAAAAGTTGTAAGAGTGAAATTGTAAAATGTGAACTTGTTAAAATGTTAAGGCTTATCTTGGCTGTGAGAGCTAACGTAGATCAGGAGGGTTAACAGGGTCATTCTACAAGCCGTGTTTCCCTTTCTCTCATTTAATTGAATTCTGGACTTGTAAATAAATCTCTCGTAGAATTGAGAGACATTAAAGGTCCCATATTATGCTCTTTTTCTGCAGGTTCATATAGCTCTTAGAGGTCCCAGAATAGTCAATATGAAGTTTTTTATCTCAAAAAACTGTTTTTTACTGGACTTTAGCCTGCCTGAAAACTCTCTCTAGAGAGCTCTACCGAGAATAAGCTGTTTTTGTGGGCGGTCCCTTCTTCAGCGCAGGCCACGCCCCTACCTGCCCCTCTTTTTATAGAGTTGGAGGGGGCGTGGCCTGCGTTCAGGCGCGTGCTCTGATGTTTACAAACACAGTTCGCCGGTATGATGGCTAGACACAAACAACCCCAATACTAGCGTCCACAACAACAACAGCTGCTTAAAAAGCACCGCGAAAAAAATGTTACATGCATAAACAGAACACCGAATTCTATGTCCGTATAGCTTCTTATCTGAATGAAGCCTCATCAGCTTGATTTATTAGACAAAAACAACCCCAATACTAGCGTCCACAACAACAACAGTTGCTTATAAAGCACCGCGAAAAAAGTTACATGCATAAACAAAACACCGAATTCTTATGTCCGTATAGCTTTTTATCTGAATGAAGCTTTATCAGCTTGATTTTTTAGACACAAACAACCCCAATACTAGCGTCCACAACAACAACAGCTCACAGCAGCTGCTTAAAAAGCACCGCGAAAAAAAGTTACATGCATGAACTAAAGAGATATTGCGTAAAGATAGCTCTATATGACATATATGGTCACAAAACTTCTCTTCAATTATTTATTTATTGTGTGACGTGTATATTACCAACACCGACTCACGTTAGCTGCCATGCTAACAAGTCAACAGGCTACGAGGCTGGGTAGGCCACTACAGTAAAGCAGCATAAAATACTGAAACTTTCAGCTCGTACCTTAGTTGGGTCACGGATAGTTGGAAGTGATCCAGGTTTCAGCTTTAAAGTCTTTGCAAATCCTGCTTTGAGCTGTCCCTCGTTCAGAAAGCAGTCCTCCATGAAGTGGTGAGCACAAACATACAACATTTTCGGGGTTGTTGTAGGTATTTCGCCGGCATAAATAAAATTAATCCACTCTTCCATCAAAGTTTCAGGTAAAGATGGAGGTAAAAAAAAAGAGTTTTGTGCTGCTCCATGCAGCCAACAACAGTGCATTTGCCATGCTTTGTTCGTACCTTTGCCATGTTAGACTAGTGTTGACTAATGACTGAGGACCGGGAAAAGGGTGGGGGAAAAGCTTTTGGAGGCAGAACTACCTTTCGTAGGGAGCCAATCAGGGAGCTGGGCGGAGTATTCGCGCCCTTTGTGACGTCACAAAGGGCGATTTCTAAAACGGCTCATTACTGCACCCAGGAGCAGAGATTTTCTGAAAAGTGCAGCTTGCAGGAGAGGGAGAGGATAGAATTTCCTCATGTTGAGGGGTGTTGTTAACATGCTGGGGGTGCATATTATTATGAGGAAACCATTCAAAAGTGAATTTTGTATAATATGGCCCCTTTAATGTCCCAAACACTCAAAATCAATAGCTGCTGAATGAGTTTTGCTGGACAATAAGAACAAAAGTCAAAAAGAGGCAAACAGGGCAAACAGCCAGCGGGTCTACAGTTACAGAAACAGTTTATAAGTTGATGGATGAGCGGCTGAATGCTTCTATTATAACTCTGGCTGGCCTTTAAAACCCAGCAGCTAAATTCAATGAAGAGTGGACAGATTGGAGTCCAGCCTTTGTCCTGACTGACTGACTGACTGACTGACTGACTGACTGACTGGCACAGAAACTCAGACACTGGCTCCTCTTTGCAACATTGTTCATGGTGCCAAGTCTTGCTGTGTCTGCTTCAAGAAAACAAGCCACAACTCTGTGTGTTAAAATAGAGAGAAATTAAACGCACAGCTAATTAATAAAGTTTGATCAGGGTGGAAAGTTCTTACGGGTCATAAGAGGTCACGCAGTTCTCAGATCAGTCACATCATATATAAAGGTGTGGAATAATGAGAAAAAGAACTACCAAGAATAAACAAATACAATGTTGTTTGGAGAAAGATGGAGGATTAATAGTATAACCAGGGATAAGTGGGAGACTGAACTAAAATCCGCCATTCACATCCCTTTAAAAGTGATAATGAGTCCTCTGTTTACTATCTTTAGATGCAGGAGATTTAATCCTGCAGATGAGCCCTCTCACATAATAGCAGATTTCCTGCTGTGGCACCTCTCACCTGCTCCCAACCCAGGAGGATTCCCTCATTAACACATAAACACTCTGCAGGTTTGTGGACTTAGCAACATGTGAAGCACTTACATCTTCAGACTCAAAGACGTGGCATATCATCTTGTACTGCTTCTTTGCCTCCGGTGCCCCTGGTGTGGTTTCGATACAGTCCTGCGAGGCCGTGCGCGGCATCCTGCGCCTCGCCATCAGCACAACGATGTTCCCGATGTCAGCGATGTAGGATATTGTACGGAGCGCGTTGTCCATCATCGTCTCCTGTGGGCATATTGACCAAATTCACACATCAGGGGAAAAATCCTCCTTTAAATGATAATCCTGCTCTTGTGACACTGAAGGGCTCAGTGCTTTTAAAAATGAGTATTTATAAGCCGAACAGCAGAGGAACAGACTGCTGAGATGATGTCATCTGAATATAAAGCTGCCCCAGAGATAATGAAAACTAGACTGTCACAAAACGACAGTAGCCATGTTTATTCTCCTGAGATATGAGCACATTTATGATTCACAACTGTGAGCCAGGAAATCAAACAATTTCAGCAAAACCATGTGTGTAAAACCAAAAAAAAAAAAAGCATATGAACACAGAGACATTTTAATAATTCAGCGCTTGGGATCTTATCCAAAATAGGGGGTGATGTCATAGATGCAGCTCTGTGTTCACTGTAGCACGGATGATACAGATGACTGGGTCCTGCGTGGATGATGAATGTGTGATTTATTATTTGCATGAAAGAAAGACTTAGTAAACTGACGTGATACTAAACTGAACTGCAGCTGGACGATGAGACAAACAATGTGCAATAAGTGCAAATTAAAAAAACACTACATCAGAATTAAAGTGACAGATTTATATAACAGTTACTCCCCTATAGTGAGCCTCTTGTCTGCGCCTTTCAAAATTCTTACTTTTGAAGGTTTTTTTAATGATTGTTTTTTGTTTCTGTTTGCATTTTTAATAAGAAATGAGGTACATGTTTGTAGGGTACAGGTTTTCTTGCAACCTGATCCTTTAAAGGCAGGAGTGAGACCACCACGAACAAACAACACCATACAGACATGCAGGCTTTCTTTGGAGTGAACTCACCACTGGTGTATGATCTGATTACAGCTAAAACAGCCCCATAAATTAGATTCTGAATACATGACCATCCATAGAATAAAAAACAGGAGCGTACAAAAAAAAGGAAGGGGCTTTGGATATCAGAGTGTTTGTGTTGATAAAACTAAGTGATCTGAACAGTGTGATCATGTTTGTTCACTCAGCCAAATAATCGTCCTGTGTTATAATGAAGATTACATGAGGCACTGTCTCTGCACACAGCTATGGAGCCGTTATTGAGAGAGTTTAAACATGAAAGCCAACTCTGAGGGGGGAACTCTTATTTGATCGAGTTCACTGTAATACATTTATCTTTTTAGTTAATGTCATTTTGAGCTTGATGGTTTTATTCATTTAGCATTAGTTAGTGTTGTTGTTCCAGCCACCTTTGGTGTTGGTCAGATTATGAATCAGAGTCAGAGATCCCCACGCTGCTGAATCAAGTGTTTAAAGGGCAGAAGAAAGCTTTTTAATCTGAACGTCTCTTTGAAAGAGTACAACGACCAGTGGAAACCAGACGGAAAAGGGAGGGAGATCTACACTGCATTGCAACACATTGGTTTCTGCCAGGTGGCTGCCCACACACACACACACACACACACGCACGCAACACTTGACAGCTAGACAGCAGCTCAGCCTGAAATACCTCAAATGACTCATCTATCACATGTACATTTTAGTGCTACTGTGAGCATGATGCTCTGTTTATGATACCAAACAACTGCACGGCTCTGCAAAGCACTTCTGCTCCTATCAAAGCCTCGTCTTCTTGTGAAGACTTGAACTGCTGTTTCACACAGCTTCTCGAAGTGGAGCGACAAGGCAGGAAAACTTTGACAAAGGAGAGTGAGGAGGAGCGTGTCTGACAGACTTGAACATTTTTTGTCAAGTCAAATGTTAATTTGAATAAGTACCTTGTGAAAAATGCAAAACAACAAAAAGAGTGCAGCAGGAATGAGATGTGTGAGCTATTATGCTCTTCTGGTTCCCTTATCTTGAACAGCATTTTCTTATTTTACATGGGATCTGGGTTTGATACCTGAAATAAAAACTGTGCTTAAACAATCTTTTAAGATTGTCTCGTTTTGCTTCTCAGCATAAATTTATCTGTAAATGCCAAACAGTAACCTCTGATGTTCAGAAAATGCACCCAGTGCAGAAGTACTAAAAACTGCAGCTCCCCCTGAGGCTGGCTCTTAAAGTCAAGAAGAAAGTACAGAGAGAATTACCCACGTTTATAGTCTGCCACAAAAAAAGGCACTGGCCTCTAGACCTCATTTTTGAATTCATTTTAACTGTGTGGCGTTATCAGGGTGTAGCAGGTTTGACTGACAGGTGGAAGTGCTGGAGCTGTTTGTCAGGAAGAAGAGTTTTGGTCTCATCTCTTTGCCCATTTCTAGTTCTGTTGGAAGTTGGTAGCAGTTAGCATTTCCAAAATGGTGGTCACTACTATTGTTGGGCTTCATTATGCTAATCAAGAAACCACTGGGTGACACCACAGAGACTACAGAGGCAAGTCAGGTGACAGAGGTTGTCAGAAAAGACTGGATGGACAGAATTAGGGAAAGTTAGGAGCTATATGTCCAAGGTTTTCACCCCCAAAAACATAAAAGTGGAGGTACCAAAGAAAGATTTGCTGAAGAAACATTAGCTTCAGTTTCTCTGTTAGCTGCAAAGTCTAATTACTGCAAAAATTCCATCAGAAATCCGATATGCTTTCAGTTAGCCTGAAGAAATGCTCCATCACAGCAGGAATTTATCATAAATTTGAAAACACAGCAGTCTTTAACGATGACTCATTCAGTACAGATGTGTGTTTTTTTGTTTGTTTTGTTTTTTTGGACTTGTGTTAATGTATGAAAAAATGATTTTGTTCCAAAATGTTGACAGACTGTGCTGCACTCAAACAGCTTGCTCTGCTACACGGACAGATGTTTCATGCAGCATTTCTAGGTTTTGCAAATTCTGATAGTGACATCATGAGATTAAATGCATAAATAAAGAAAGAATCAGTGGTTTCATAACAAGTGTGTGTCAACAGTTAAGATGCAGTTATGTCAGCAGTGGAACAGAGACTCTGTTTGTATCAGTGTATTCACGCTAATGGAAGAGACTCTTTGGACAAGATCCATGCATACTTTTACGCTGGTACTCACCTGTGAGTCTGCATTCAGGACTTTGATCCTTTGGGTAGAGATGAACAGATCCACCTCAGTGAGGGTTGTAGCATCTCCATCTGCACTCTGCAGCAAGATAAAGCAAACAAAAGAGTCGTCAGATCTCTCTGGACTTTGACTACTCAGGGTCATTTTCTTTTGTACCGGCCCTGTCTGCTCATGATAAACACACACTCAGGACTGCCTGAATGGTGTTAAATGTAGGAGAGTATTAGTTTTGATATCTAAAAAGCATGCATGCAGAATAAAGACTCCAGCTTGAGAAATGCTTGTTAGATGGACAAAAGAAAGCGTTTGGCGGTGGTGTTAATGTACATCAACTGTCCTGGCATGAGGATGGCGAGCTGGCACAGAAAAACAACAGAGCTTAACGATAAACCCTGAACAGCCGGTTCTTTTACCAGTGAGGGCAATGCAGCTTCAGCACAGAACAAGCATGCACACATTTCCATCCAACCACAGTGAAAGCTAATAAAACTGTATTTGTTTTTGCCTGATTATAATTGTCTGATGCACTCTAAAAGAAGTGCTATATTTGTAAAACATACATTTGTAATTAGTGAGGCATTTATGTCGTTTTTAAAATTCATCAGTTCTGTTATTTGTATCCCTTTTAACTGACTGAAAGCGCACAGGTACAGACAAAAATGCAATTTGGTGCTATTAATCAGTTTGTGAAGCAGCTTGTTTTCCTGTGACTACTTAATTATGAAACAGATCCTGGAGCATCTTTTAGCTGTACATGTCTGCATTTTTTAATCACACTGGAATATAGGCACAGTTAACTCATAAATAAACACCTGTGAGCATCAGTGAGCAAAGCCAGTCTCACCCTTAAAGTCCATTTAAAGAACTTTTCTTGAGGGGAAGTCAGAATCAGACTTTGCTTTGTTGATTTTGGCTTGTGTGGTGCGTAAACATGAAGTCTGCTTGCAAAAAGGTTTAAACTGTGCTAATGACAGAAAGCAACATGAATACTGGATCACGCATAAGTGAAAACCATAACAACCAAACAACATTTAAAGAAAGGGTTTTTGTTATGAAGTTCTTCTGATCTCTCTTTGTTTTTTATTATGTGGCCAAAAATTCAAATCGGGGCTCTAAAGGGATAATCCTGCTCCACAGTTTGTGTGTTTCAGAGTCCCTTAAGTGCCGACAGGCTAACGACATGAACAAGGATTATTACAATATTTACTTTCTGCTTCAGGTGAGAAAAAATCATCAGCAACTGAAAGCTTGGCCTGTGCTATAGAAAAGTTATGCTCACTGTAAGAAAAACCTAAATTGAAAAAAAAGTATTTTAACACCCATTTTTAACTGTTTTAGACTGTAAAAATTGGCGATTGGAAACTTCAGATGGCTCAAAATCCTCAATCACTGAACCAACAAAACCTCTGACGTTCCTGACCATGGAGCAATTAGATGTCTAAGTATTTAAGTGTATATGCTGTAGAAATTAATCATTTTAAAAACGATTAAATTAGAGATAAATCAAGATTTTGTGTTGACTTGGTAGATGTCTAAAGTTCCCAGTTGGCTTATAAGCCAGACATTGTACGGTGAACGGGTGGTTAAGTGAATTAGAATGGCAACAGGGGAAGCAGGATGCCACATGGTCCCGTACCTGCTGACCCATTACGCTGTATATTATCCCTGACTGAAACTACACACATTTTGATCCCAGGAAACAGCTACAGAGTGTTGGACTGATCTTGTTAATATACTGTATTTCAGATACTGCGGCACTGAATGGACTTTTTAAAATCTACTTTTGGACCTGTAGTCATTTTAAGTTTTTATATCTTAAGGCTTATGAAAAGACTCACTGCCAACATGTTAATGTCATCAAAAAACAAAGCCTGTTAGTCCCTACTTTGACAAACTTAGAGTTTCTATGATTAAATAAACATGCAAAAGGTGAAAAAACACAGAGATGGGGAAGGAGACATAAAAACAGGAAGAATTTGAATGAAAAATAAAAGGTGATAGTGGAGGGGAAAACAGCCACAGGGTCTTCCTTTTGCTCTGTTTATTACACACCGCCTTTTTCTTGATTTTGGCAGCCTTCTGTACCCTCTGGCAGGCAGGCAGGCAGGCAGGCAGGCAGGCAGGCAGGCAGGCAGGCAGGCAGGCGTTGGGACAGGACAAGGTCAGCGGATACGGGAGCACAAAAAAACAGGAGGGAGAGGAGGAGGAAATAAGGAAGGTAAATAAAGGAAGGTAAGACAGTAAAGCCCAAAACCAAACGGCAGGTGTGCTATCACTCATCTCAGCAATAGAGTGAGAGAGAAAGGGAGAAAGTAAGAGAGAGAGAGAGATAGAAGGAAAAGGAGGAGTGTGTGAGAGTGTGTTTTTGAAGATAGCGATGGCACAGCCGTGTTGGTTATCAGATATAAATCAAAGCAGCAATTACAGAGAGTAATAATTGCTTTTTTCTGTTTTGAACACAACAAATCAAAAGCGTGCAGACATGAATTGACAGTGTTCCTGCACTTTCCACATCTGTAAGACAAATAAGGGGTGTGGATGTTTTTGTAGAGGTGTTTTTGTCATACGAGTTCATCATTTCACGTGTTAGCTTAGCGGTCAAAACATTCAGATTATAACTCCTACATGTCTAAAGCTATCACAGATGATCCACAAATTCAATCAAAGCTCAGTCTGTATTGCTCATGCTGCCGCCACCTTCTGTGTAAATGTCACTGTTTAAAAACAATCAACAGCCTAAAGCTAAATTTGTTAAACTTCACTACAAAAGTTGTTCTGGAAAAAAGATTTAAAGGTTTTCTACGGCCACAGCAAAAAAGTACATCAGATAATTGACAGCATTGATGAATGTTATATTGAATGAATGATTCAAATTCTACCGTGCTCTCTAAAATACTAAATGACTGCGCCTCATTAGTCAAAAAACCATGAACATAACGATAACGTAGAGTAAATATGTCTATCAGATGTGACATTTCATTCAGTAGGTGGGACATGAATGAAACAAATTCTTCTGACAGTGAGTGAATGAGCAGCTACAAGGAAAGGGCTAAAACTAATGATGAAAAGATGGAAATGATATTTGAAATATATGCATTATAGAGAGCCTGCCAGGCTCTCTTAATCTCTAAAGAGAATAATCAGATTTGGACCATGCAGATGTTCAGCTGTAAAATCAGACTTTATATTCTTATTTCCATTTATTTTAATCTGTGTGCAGAGAAGAGTGTTATTGATGCCATGTGAAGTACTGAATGTAAAGTGAGCGCTCTACAAATAGAGAATTATTTAAAAAAAAAAACAATCAACAAATGCACTGAAGCCAGAAAGGGGATAAAGCCATGAGCCAGGAATTAAACAGCACGCTTTGGGGTTTGTTCACTGGGCTGGATAAAAAGTCAAGTCACTTTTTTGGGAATTAAACAGCTTAGATCAACATGGCGGCAGTTTTGCACAGCTAATGTGCTAACAGCTTGATTGGTTCATCAGTTATTCTGGTCTTGGCGTGGGCCCTGCAGGGGTTCAACTTACACAGATAATCTTTCGCAATACTCTGTAATCTTTCAAAATCAACTCTTCTGTACTTTATAAAGTTCACACTGAGCCGCTGACACTCGCTCCATCTGCCATCGACCAGAGGAAATAATCTTGACCTTCATTTCATTACTGAGTGTGAGACTGGATGTCTGCCCAAGCCACTGTGCCGAGCTGTTACTGCCGATATGGAATTAGTGAGGAGAAAAAAAACCCGAAAGGGGCAGGGTGAAAACAGCCCAAAAGGGAAGAATCTTTTTTTAGGTTCACAAAGTTTTCCCTTTCCATGATGATCCGCTCTCACGCAAGACAGACATCTGAGGTTTTCAGCAACATCTATGGCTCGGCTGTGGAGGCGCTGAGCAGGGAGGGGAGGGAGAGCAGGAGAGAGAGTGGGGGCGAATGAAGGTCTATAAATATTACATCAAACAGAGTGAACATCATGCCAAAAAGATCTGCATAATTAACCTATACAGACTTTCTACACCTTACTTGAACACTACTTCCATCGCTACAGGCCCTAAATGCTCATATGTACCTCCTGTGTGCCTGTTGAGGTTAACCAGAAGCATATCAATAAGTGTGGTCGCATGTTAATGCATGTGTGATTTGCTTCTCAAGCAGTGGCCTGTGTCCATTTCAAAGTCAAAGATTAAATGTGCTTTGACGTTTAGTACAGCCAATCATTTTTCCGTATCAAGGGACATATCAAGGAGATAATGGAAAATACCATTTCAATTATCATGATGCTTCCATTTTTGATATTTACATTTCTCGCATCATTATAGAAATATTTCAAGTCATAATCAGCCATTCTAAGAACTTTTTAGCAACACATTTGTAACTCGGCTTCTAGTCAAAAACCACTAATCTTCAATTAAAAGAGATTCATATCTCATACAATAGTCAAATTATGAACCAATTTAAAACTAATAAAACACAAGGAACCTTAATGACAAAGCTAATTTGAATGCAATGTAAAAAGTTTAAACATGCTAAAACACATCCTTTAGTTGAATAAGACGACCTGCCATTTTCTGTTCATGCTGTTTTTATGTTTGCTGATTTTATGCGCATGGAATCAGATCAATAAAACCTTTCTCCAGCACAGAAAGTTCCTCCATCTCTCTTTCTCTACTTTCCTGAAGCTTCAGCTTTCTAAAAGTAGAATACTGCACGGGAGGTCATTTAATATTTAGAAATACAGCCAAGCCTTGTGTTCACATGGGAGGGAGATAAAAGAGACTGCTGTATGTGCAGCAACTCTGCTCTAAAACATCAGCACTGCATTATGTCATCACATCATGAAACAATCTGCTTTTATCAAACACGTCTCATTTCACAGACAGATGGAGGGGAGATCTTCAAGTCTAACCTCTGCTGAAATATAGAAATGGTGAGCAGCTGCTGGACACAAGCACTTTAAGAGGCGTAACACTGACGGACACATCATCAGACTACTCCTAATTCATAAGAGCTGTACTTCTTCATTTTGCATTGGTACCAATAGTTCTTCTCTGAAACTGCAGCTGAATATCGTCATCATCACAGTAAGATAAAGAACAGCAGGGTGCAAGAGTCATCAAGAGAAACACAAGGTTCATACGCCAGCCGTCCCATCATCACAGCAGCTGTGTTTCAACCACAGGCTCTTCAGTCCAATCTAGCCAAGTTCTATCTGCCCTACAAGACCACTTATGCGGAATACGCTTGACCATAAAGTCCTTTTTTAGACTCAAGCAGCCCCATTAGCCATGTAAACTTTATAATAAGCAAAGTGTACCATACTGAAAACTAATAAAAAATGATAATAACTGTTATGTATGAATGGTTAGCCATTAAAACAATACGCTGGAATTATAGGCCTGTGCTTGTTTGTCTGAAATGGATGAAAAGTGTACATGAAAACAAATTAAATATGCATTAATAACTGATTAGCTGCTGGACATATTGCCGGCAAGGCAGGAAATCGATGCCTAAACAAAAACTAGACGACTATAATATAACGCTGTCACCTCTGAGGAGAAAAGAGAGAACTGGCATCGTATTAACAGCAAATCAACAGCTCTAAATGTATGCTGTCACCTGAGGCGTGAACAAAAAACGAACACCAACACCTTTAGGAGTCTGAATAAAGTTTAGGAGAACCACAGTTTAAACACATCCTTAGGGCCCCGCTGATGAGTCGGGTATTTTTCCGCTTTGAGTTTTCTAGAGTGACACAACAACTTCTGTAAAATGTTCACACATACAACAAGGAAGACTTAGCTTAGTCGAAAAGCTCATCACAGAAGTGGTAATAGTCCAGTGAGAGATATTTCAACATGAATGTATTCTGGTGTTGATACAAAGTACTCAAGCATAACTGTTTGTTTTATGATTGTCATATAAATGTATTTTATGATTAAATCTGTTACTTGAAAAAACAAAACAGTGTCAATGATGATGTTGCAAACAAAAACAGGATGACTAAAGCTGAGAGGAGAATACGAGTCAGCAATTAGAGGGACTGTAAACATGTTTTGAATGTCCATCACATCTAGAGAGTCAGAGAGAGCCACAGCCATAAATGAGACAACAAATTCATCCTGCTCGAGGCTTGTGTGAGGAATAAACTGAGCGAAAAATGAAAGTCTGTCTGTCTTCAAAAGCAACTGCTGAGTGTTTTCTGATGATTTTCATTTTTTCCCCCTTTAAACTTTGTTTTGTGAGTATTGTTCATTCTCTTTGGTCTTTTATTCCCGCCTCCACTCTCATCCTTTGAAGATCTGTCATCCACAGCTCTCTCCCTGTTTCTCTCTTTTTCTTAAACCAGAGGAAACAGTTCTTTCAAATGCAGCAGGAAGACAAGCAATGTGCTCCCCTTTTTTCCTAGTATTAACACAGGGGTTGCCTTGTATTTCCTTGTATTTCCTGCTTTATGAATGAAGCTGTTGACAATTACAGTAAAGCAGATTTGTTCAGTCAATTACATTTAACTCTGAAAACTCCTCCCCATCAGTTCCTGGCTAAAGTGCAGGAACTGTTCCTCAAGCTCTCTTAAAGGTTCTTTTTAGTCAGAAAAATCCTGTGGTGCAAACTAGCCTTTAGTTGACAGTTGTTTTTTTTTTTTGTCAAATAAAGTAACTCATCTGTTAAACTCCTCCAGAGGAAAAAATAACAGAGAGGAGGATGAATAGTGCAGCAGTGTATGTGTGTGTGCTTGTGTTTTCATGTGTGAGTCAGTGCCTCTGGATGAGAGTGGGTGTGACGTTGACTACCTTGACCCTGCTGACAGCCTCCTGAGCTTGCATCATGCGTATGTTCTTGGAGGGGTTCCTCTCAGACAGCAGCTGAGTGGAGCCCAGGTAGTTAGCAGCAAAGATAATTCCATCAATCAGGTCTTCTGGCTCACAGGGTCCTGGGACTGGGCCAGAGAGAGAAACGCAGGAAAAAGGGTGATTAACAGTGTGGCTCGGTGAAGTCAGAATGCAGTTAGATTGAAAGAGTCAGGTGGTGGAGAGAGTATTGTACTGAAGAGAACTGCAGCCAAGCAGTGATGTTCAGGAGCTTGATAAATCGAGATAGCTGTCTGGGTGAATGGAGCGCTGAGATGGCCACTGGCTGTGAGCGGATGGAGGTGCAGAGCTGGTGGGAGGCTGGGCTGGGATTAATCTGCGTCTGTGATATGGAGATGTGCTCTCCCAGCCTTCCACTCAGGGACACAATGTGCTGTCATGATCTGAAGGAGCAGACTGGGAGCTAAGCCCCTTGCACATTATTAGGCCAATCAACTGGCCAGTGGCGGGGAAGTGTTATATTAGGCCTTTGATGTGACAGACGGAGGGCAGAGTAACATTTGGAGTGGTTTCAGTCATTCCACTTGATTTCCAAACAGGTGTGCAGGTGGATTAACTCACCGTCAACAAAGCTTGGGAAGGATGCGACCTTCTTTGTTGGCTGGAAGACAAAAACAGGAAATCACAGTTAATGAATATAAGTGGGTTTAGAGTGTATTAAGCATGTTAATCAAGCTTTACTGTGGCTTTCATTTACATATACTGCATTCAAATAAGCTGTGAGTTTATGCAATCAATCAGCAAACCCAACATATTTCATTTTTATTTCATCATTTCATCATTTCTGCCTTCTAACGCTGATCTTCTAAGAAAAAGCTGGTTGAGTTTCACTGTTTTTTTTTTCCAGGATTGTGTAACAGAGTTTGTGATTCCTCTCTGACCTTCCACAAACACGCAAGTCAATCCTCCTACCGTGTGCAACAAGATGCCCTTCTGCTTTTTGGCTGGTAGTTGGTTTTTTACAAACTGCCAAGACAACAGATCATTGCAAACAGCATGAGTGGCTCAAAGCTTTAAATCAACACGGCATGTTTTGAAAGCAGTTTGAGAAATCGCATTTGCAACTGTCACAATTGTCATGACATTTCTTTCTGCATTTCAGGCAATACTGATTCTTTCATCAAGTAAAATAAAAGGCACAGACTCTAACAAAAACAACACTGTCTCTGGAAAGAAATTCTCGTCAGCGCAAATGCTTTCATTGTCGCTAACCTAGATACAGGTGCATTGCTCAAGGGCACACCAAAAGAAGGCATTGAGACAGTGTTACTCATCCACTTTTCACATTGATATTGTATTGGGATGTGACAGAGAAAGGATGTAAAAGAAGGAGGAGGAAGCTATAGACGAGATGGGTGCAGAGAGAGAGAGAAAGAGCTCTTTATAGTGAAGTGATTCATCAGATTCAAAGACTCATCCCACTGGATCTATTGGCTTCTCTAACCTGCTTACTACACATTCAGAAAGTTTACCATGCCCAAGGATAGAGAGGCGTGGGTTAGAGCCTACATGGGAAGCATCCACTGCAGACATTTCAGTGAAAAATGGCTCTCATAAAAACAGCAAGCACACACACGGCTCAATTACCGGGATGCCGTAAGCAGAGGACAAGAGCTGGAGTTGTAATTACACATTTACTAATTTACTTACACACACACACAAACACACACAGGCATAAAACAAACATGTTTTATCTACAGCTGAAATGACCTTGCAATAGATCTTAAGGATGATCAAAGAAGCACTGCGACAGAAAATTGTACCTCTGGTACATTGTTGTTCTCCAAGGGGACGTTGAGGTCGGAGCGCTGTTGTTTTCTGGGTTGCTCTGCACCATTGTTCACCTGGCAGGTCAACACAGAAGAGCAGGTAAGTGTAGGTAAAGTTTAGAATAGGCTTAAAAAAAAACAACAACAACAGGGAAATATTGTAGAAACATCTAAAATATCTTTTTTCTTTTTTTCTGGGGATCTTTATCTTGTGGTGGAGGTTGAGGGGAAGTTGTGGTATGTGAGGCTGTGTGCTGAGTCCTGATTACAGGCAGGTTTAAAGCACTGTAAGTTAGCATTTGGTTCAGTTCTTTTTTTCACTCGCCTTTTAGCCTGATCCTTCTTTTGTCTCCTCTCATATCATGTGTATGTACCTGTAAAGTGTACAGCCAGCATATAATCACCCAGAGGGAGGATTACATTTATCCCTCGAAATCCATCTTGCAGTCCACGACTGCTCATTAACATTGGATTGTGTGACTGGATGAAATGAAATCCTTCAGCCAATAAAACCTCCTTCTCCTCCCAGCACAAAAAAAGTGAAATTGGAAGTAAAGTCTATGGTGTTGTGTAGTTGTAGTGCATCTGGAACAGAAATTAATTACAACAAACATGACACTTGTGGCCTCTTTCCCAAAAGGGAGTTGAACATAAAGTCCTGATTATTATTCATGATGCTGCCCGACTCTGTTGTGCAAACAGCCATTAAACAGAGGAGATTTGTGTTGATATTTGTTGGTATAAAGCTACAACTTTCACTTACAGGATTCAGTGTTACTCCAGGAAAATCTTATACATGTCTTTGCCTGTAAGATATGAAAAGAGCTATACTACTTTAATCTCTTATAAGATCAGCTGCAAATTGTATTTATTACTATGAGACATTTCTCTGTAAATCAAGATATTTTATGGACATGGTTGGTCTTCTTGAAACAAACATTTCCAAACTTGACAAAGGCTCTAAAAAAGTTCTGTATCTCTTAATAAAAGCACTTCAGTGCAAAAGAAACTGACAGCAACACATCTGACAAAAGCTGCTGGGTATCATGGGAGATGTAGTTCAGATAGTTTGACTGACCATTGTTCATGGTGTTCATATATCACAAATAATCAAACATGAGGACATTCTTGTGCTTCTGAAAAAGATCACAACACTCTGTGGTAAACTCAGCGTTCTTCAAACACAACAAACCAACACAAAGCGTGTGGACGACCTCTGTCTGTTTTTGAGCTATTTTCTTATCATAATCTCTCAGCTTCACGCTGTGCCACAAAGCTCTTATTTAAGTCTTTGTTGTCCTGGTTCATTCAGAGGTCATGCTGAAGTGCTGCACAGAAAACATTTCACTTGGTAACAGAGGACAAAACATCTGAGTGAGACTGGGAGTCTTCCTAATCTGCCGTGTGCTATGTATTCTCCCATTTTAACCTGTGCTGACTGACCCACTTCTGCACAGTAAATTCAGAGGCACATGTGCACACAGTGGGACAGGTGTGATCAGCATGCTCCCCACAGGAGACAATCTCTGTTCTCCTTTTACCATCTGACTTCTAGAAGACGGGGGAGCTTTGAGAGTGTTCAGCTCTATTGATGTGTCTCTATTGTGTGTGTGTATAGAGAGATGGTCTGAGAGAGAGATGAGGAGGGGGACATCTCAAGGTAACCTGGGGGAGGGGAGAGGCCGCACCTCATCTGTGGGAAGCGAGGAGCAACATGTCATCTGTAACTCATCTTCTGAGCTTCACCACGAAGCTCTTAAATCACACAGGGTGGCAAGAATCTCTGTCACAAAGCATTTAAATGACCTGAAAGGGCAGCACATTGACTGCAAAAGCTGCGGTTAGCATTACTTTATTGATGCTGTTAGTAAACAATGAAACAGAAGGAACAGAGCACAAATAGAAACTGTACACACCTCATTTCACTTGATTGGAATAAAGGCGCATTCCTCATTTCTCAGGAAAACAAAACTCTGTTAGCTTTGATTAAAAAAAAACGTCTTGCTCAATCTATCAGTTCTTAATTAATTCTTCATTTTTAAAATCAAACATTTTGACACTTCACAGAGTGAAAATGAATTAATTATAACATTCATGATTTATAAATGGTGGTGACGCTGATGCATCTGGGCTCACTGACTCAATGACACAGCAATTCAAAACACATGAATGGAAAAGGACACTTTCAATTTAGTTACATCGCCTGTGCTATTCTGAAATCAAAGTGTCTGATTACAAAAAGGGCTTTAGTTTAAATTTAGAGAAAAGGAGAGCAATATTCCTCATTAAATCGTTTTTTAAATTTTGAGTATGTGTCATAGTTCATGCTCTATTCCCAATGTTCCAATTGTTTTCCCTCTCTTGTGTGTGTTCTTGGTTTTTCTGTCTGTGATTTTTAAGGCATGGCACTCCCTCACTCTCTAGCTGCTAATTCATTCCGCACCTGAGATCCATCCTCTAATCAAGCTCCTGCAGTATATATATCCTGGCTCCACAACCAGTGTTCAAAGCTTCATGAGGTACTTTACAGTCCTAAAGCAATTTGGCAAAAGGGACTCTTGGATTATTTTCTCTCAGGACTTTGCTTATTTTTAGTTTCATTCTGTGTATCAGGATCACATCTCATCCCGCGTTTCCTTTTTGTTCAGCCTGGACCTGCACTGCTCCACAACATCCTTGAACTCCAATTGAACTCTCTGTAATACATTCTGTTTTTTTCCTGACAGTCTGTCATTTTAATTGTGTAAATTGTTTCACATTATTTACTTGGCAATATAACCACCACTTTGTATCAGTGATGTTTAGAAAAATAGAGAGTGCTGGCATGTGTCTTCCCCTGAGAGCGATATTGCTGCTCTCTTAATTTTAGCACTCATCCCTTATTTGTCTTTCCATTTCCTGTTTCCTTAAAGCGACAGCATCTAGCATTGTGATCACTAAGGGTAACTGACCTAACAGCTAGGGGGAGTAAACATTAATGAGAATCTTCCAAGATTACTGTTGTTTCAACTAAGTATCCAAAACCACCATGTTTGAACTCATAAATCAGCCTGTTCTGCAGGCCTGTGAAGTTTATGAGCTCAGGCAGAAAGGAAAGATGCTGCTGTGAATTGTATAGATTAAAGGGTGTCAATTAAATATGTTGGCAGTTTAAGTCCCTGTCATTTAAAATGTCAGTTATGTATGACTCCTATTTGGATTTGGTTCAGATCAATCATCAAATCTATAACACTTTGCATCCTTGTTGTTTTTAAATAACGACTGGGTTAGTTTCTGCGTTCTCTCTTCAGGAAAAAGCTGCAGGTACATGTTCAAAGATTTAATCTGTAAAAACAGCTCACCTGCTCCTGTGTCCATCTCTGCCTGTCTTCAGGGGAGCGTGGATGAGCCTTGATGCCCCTCTGAAGCTCTGGGTTGTTGTGATGCATGGAGGGCAGGTTCAGGGACTTGGGCCTACTGTCATGGCGATGGTGGACTGGTGGGTATGGGGCTGGATCAGGTTTGGGGTGAGAGTAGTCACTTGGAGTGGGGTCCTGTGCCAGCTCCTCTGGGCTTTGGTCAGTGCCGCTGCTGAGACTGCCCATGCTCATACTCATCTTGATCTCTGCAACTATTTGGTCAATGTCCTCCTCTGCTTCCTCCCCCGTCTCCCCCTCTACTACCAGCACCTTCCGGCTACGGTATGGAGAGACTCGCACCGAGTTCCCATTGTCCTCTGGTGCATAGTAGTCTCCAGTGTAGGCCCTGCCATGTCTTTCCTCCTCATCCCCGTCTTCATCTTCCTCCTCATTAGGGCAGTAGTCCTCGCTCTCGTCCTCTTCCTCCTCATCCTCTCGGGTGTCTTGCAGTGGGGGAGGGTGGTGGTGATGATGCTGATGGTGGTCCAGAATGGGTTCAGGTCTTCCGTTGTATATCTGTTCATCTGGATCTTGTTCCACCACCTCACAGCGGACCTCTCCTTCTCCCTCAACCCACTCCTCCACCCTGTGCCTCTCACGGCCTGCCCATTGCTCCTGCCTCACTTCATCTCCCTCTTTCCACCCCTCGCTGGCCTCCTCATTTCCCTCTCTCCATTCCTTTCTTACCTCTTCCTCCTCCTCTATCCACTCCTCCCTCACCTCCTCCTCTTCCTCTCTCCACTCCTCCCTCTCCTCCTCCTCCTCCCTCCACTCCTCCCTCACCTCTTCTTCCTCCTCCTCCTCTCTCCACTCCTCCCTCACCTCTCCTTCCTCCTCTCTCCTATCCTCCCTCTCCTCTCCTTCCTCCTCTCTCCATTCCTCCATTACCTCTTCTTCCCCTTCTCTCCACTCCTCTCTCACCTCTTCCTCCTCCTCTCGCCACTCCTCCCTCCCATCCTCTTCTCTCCACTCTTGCCTCTCTACCTCCTCTCCTTCCTCATCTTCCAACCACTCTTCCTCTCTCACCTCTCCCTCCACCCCTCCCTCCTCAGCCCATCCCTCCTCAGCCTCTTGGCCTTCATCAGTGTGTGCTCCGCTTTGCTGCGTGGAGTTATTGTGGTCTCCCTGGCTGTGGCGGTGTGCGTGGTCACAGTCTCCCTGGCTGCTGCAGTCCATTCCTTCCATGTAGCTGTCATCCTCTGGGCAGTAGCGGATGTAGTAAGTCGTACCTTCATCCTCCTCTGCCAGCCCTGCAGGGATTTATGATCACAAAGAGATGTGATTTTTCTAATGCAAATCACAAGAGATACTTCATTACTTATCATTCACGGGTATTTATTGGAAGAGTGAGTCAAACACTTTTATTCTGGGTTCAATCAAAGGTTTACCACCAACAATCTTATTGCTCTCTGCTGTGTGCAGCTTACTATCAACCTAATTCCAACTTAGCTACAAAGATAGTTTCCCAAATTCTCACAGACACACACAGACACACACACACAAAAAGAGTGATTTAGGCAACAGTGTTATTTCAACTGAATGAAAAATGATTGCTTTCGACAGTTTCTCTTTATGTCCGTTTCGTTTTGTTCTGCTTTCCTGTGCTTACAGCCAAAAAAAATTGAATCACTGCTTGAAATTCAAATGAAGTCCTTTTGTGCCCTAATACAACAGAAAAAAGTGGAGTGGAAGAATGGACAGTGACAAGAAGAGGATAAAATTAATATCTGTCACAAAGTAATTATCAGTGGTTAATGTCATAGTTACCATCATCATAGTCTTCGTCATCTGAAGAGTTATTAATGTAGTCAGAGCTCGAGTCATCGTCCAAGCTGTCAGCTCCACCGTGAAAGTCCACCCCAACATGAACATCTTGGTGGGGCTCAGGTTCTGGAGTGGAGGGCGTTGCTGGTCGCTGGTCTTCCAGTTCTGCATCTGCTTGGTTGCTGTACCGCTTCATGTCCACCTCTGCCTCTACGTCTGCTACTGGATGATTACGACTCATGTCTTGAGACTTTGGAGCAGTGTACTGTGGCTTACAGGAACGAGGGAGGGGCTTCTGATTATGTGACTCTTTGGGGTAGCGGACTGGACGCCGAGGGGGGAGCGCTTTGGGTTCACATGGTTCTATGGGATGAGGGTTGGGACAGGAGGCGAGGCCAGGAGCAGCCAAACTGTTTCCTCCACTGGTCCCCAGTCTCTTCCTGTGAGCCATGATTGGCTGCTTACAGGCCATACATCGTTACTGGTTTAACCCTAGGAAACAGAGACACAGACACAGGGGGAACCACGTTAAGGCAAAATCAAATACAACTTTAGATTTCCTTGTGCAACTGGATCTAAAATTACTAAAACAACAACAACACATTTCATGATAAACTGATAAACAGCCACATCCTCACAGCAGACATTAAAACATTGTCGCCGTTTTAGCATTCTCACTCATTTTCTGAACTTCGCATTAAGCTGCATCAGTTTCAGTGGCAGACATACACTCATTTGCACTCACTTATTTCGCCCACACTCAGGGAGAACATTTTCCTGCTTATTTTGCACAATTTTCACTGATCACAGACCAGTTGGCTCAATCCATCCCTCAAGCTAAGCTTCCTAACAGACACAAAGAGCAGAAACACTGTCCAGGGATTCTGACGTCACATGATGAACTTAACAGCACACTGTTGGAGAAAAATCAATAGTTAAATCAAGGTCATCTCCACTTATGTGCCCTGATATAGATTTGCAGATGTCAGTCAAGACTTTTATTGATTGTTCAGGAGCTAACTGGTTGACGTTGGTCAAACTGGGATGAAATAAAGTCTTGTCCACTACTACGCTGTGTTAAGTGGTTAAGAGACAATGGAACATAAGGAACTCGTCTAATGGGGCTACAAACCAAAATTTAAAGCTTTTGTTTCCAAGTGAAAAATTGAACCAGGATGCGCTTTTAACATATTTTCACTCCATTCAGATACTAAACAGCTAAACAGACAAAGTTAATTTCAAGACTGAATTTTAGCATTCATTAGATGAACAAAAGCAAAATAAAGTGAGCTCTGCAACCACACCTCTTACAAGAACAGTGTAAGTGTGACTGAGTTTCACTGCCCCCTCCAAAATAATAATAATAATAATTTCCCTAAAATTGAAAAAAAAAAGGGGACAATGGTTTTAGTGAGTTAATCTTTTTCAAGCAATATAAAGGAAAAGTCCAATCATGCAAGCAGTTACAGAAATCAACCACAGATTACAACTGCAAGAACACATTCACTCAACATTTTGCCACCAGCATAAAAAGTATATGTTCTGTATTCAAGCATTCTCTGCTCCCCATCATCCCTTTTGTTGCCTTCCTAACTCTGTTGCGCCACCCAGTTGCCATTAACAACTGCCCTCAGAGGGGTACGCTGTTGCTGCTTTTCCCCATTTTCCTTCAACATAATGAGATTTTCCATCACTAGCAATTACACATGTTAATTAGTGCTGTATGGCTGGGCACTACACCTCTAAAACACAATGGCACAAGTACAAAAGGAGCCCACACACAAGCACATGAATACAGTTTGTGGTTCTAAAGGTAGAGAAGTCAAAATTGCATGGGAACACAAAGATTTAAGACTCTTGCTGTAATAATGCAAAGATATGTTATGGATTGGAGCATTTAGCATAGAGATAACTGAGCAATACAAATTTGTACACACACACAAACCCATGTCCTCACATGTTTCGCACACCTGATGAAATACAGTAATAAATCATCAATTGAAATAATTTTTTCATCATTTAAACACTTGTACAATCAACTATTGACCCCAGCTTGTAAATATTTATGAAATACTGACTTTTTCACTTACCTGAGGTCCCAGCCTGTGATGAAGTATACAATAGCACTGCTTTCTGCTGTAACAACAGCCACATCCTCCCTCCCTCCCTTCCAGCCCTCTACGCTCCTCCCTTCCCCCACCAGCTGCTTCACCTCCCTGACTCCTCCTTCTTTCCTCAACATTATATCCCAGCATCTTTGGGAGAGAGCCAACCCCGCCTCGCCCTATTCCCCAGAGCTGAGGGTAAGGATTGGTAACTATGGGTAACTGCATCCCTTGGGTACTGATACCCTTTGACCTCCTCTTTGTTAACCTGCCTTGCTTTACATATGACGCCCGTTCTGGTGTTGCACTACTGTTGCTGTGTTTCTGTTTCACACCATCATGTCATTTTCCTCCTCGGCTGCTATAACAACTGTCGTGTAAATTTGGAAATCCTTTAAGTCCCTAACCAGGTGGCTTTTCTCAAATCTGTTTTGTCTGGCTCGCATTTCAGATTTGGCAGTGCTTATTTAATTTGCATGCATTGATACACGGGTGGTAATGCCAACATCAGGACACAGGGGATCTGTCCAACCTGTTTGGCACTGGAGGTGAGAATCAACATGAAGTTTGACACACAGGACAGCCATGTCTGTTCTCACAGGATGTGTTTACATACATGTTCACCCAGTCTAAATACTAAGGATTTTGTTTGGGGGGGGAAAGGGCTTTCTGTTTTTATTTGAGCTCAATAAATAGGAAAACAAAAACACTTTTATATTCTTTATGAATTAGTTAAGCCTTTACTCATGTGTGTTTGTCATTACATGCATGATTCTAAATATCATACAGTGGGTCTTGTTGCTCAGCAAAGCAGTCTTTGTTTGATTTGGCTTTTATACGGTACATTCACAGTTGTTGATGTATGGAAGCATATTGCTGCCATGCTAGAAGCAGAAAGTAAAGATATGTTATTGAGCAAAGTGGATGATATTATGAGTATGCATGCATTAAAGGGGCTGTGTTTATCTGTGTGAAGTGGACTGCAGTGGCCTCTTTGGCTAGAATCATGCACACATTGTTGTGATAACATGAGTCTTAAGGTGCGTGTTTGTTTTGGAAATGAATGGAGATCGGATCTTCTTTTTAACACTACTTTTTTTGTTCAAGACAACTTTTTATAATGCAACAAGGTAAGGTATTATAACAGTTATGCCTTGCTGTTGCTTAAAACTTTTAAGTTTGTAGCCTGCTATATGTAGCACTAATCACAGCTCAGTGCTCAAAGGCTAATATGTAACATTAGCGAATCCTCATTATGTCCTGCCATTGCTCAACTACCAAGCAGAGCTAACTTAACCTCGCTCTTTACTTAACTGATAGACTCAAGTTTGATCACATCACTGCAGTAAAACTGTAACCCACTGCATGTGGGTTGAAATGAACATTATCACAAACAGCTTAGCTTGTGGTTTAGCCTTTAGCTCATGTTTTAGCCTTTAGCCCGTGCTCTATCACTCTCCTGTTTAGCTTTCTTCTGCTCTGACGTCCTTTTTCTGTCTGACAGTCCAGCTCCAGAGTCCAACATCACTACAAAATGAATCCCAGAAATACTTTTCAGCAAAGAAAAACAAGGATCTCTCTTCACAATACTAAGCTTAGTCATCCGGTGTGGTGTTGTCATAGAGACTTCAACTCGCTGTAAATCAATCCGGTCCTGTCTAACCCGATCGGGAGAGCAAAGATGTGGCATTTACTGAACAACTTAAACAGCCGATTGGAAACTAAGCACCAAGCTGATGAGCACTTCATCTAGTCAGCTGGAGACATCATGTTGATGTTTAATGGAGAGCAGTCAGAGCGACCCGTCTCTCTTTATCAATGATTTCTTCAATTGCAGCGCTGTGTCTCCTTGTTGTTCACTTGAATACTTTCTATTCTTCTTTGTCGAATAATAACCTGCAGTGAGAGACGGGGCTAAAAGAACTTAGCAGTGCCATTTGCAATTATTTCTTCAGAGGTTTTCCGTCTTTGTTATGAGATTAGTTTAATTCAAAGTGAAGAGAACATGATCGGCTTGTTTGCTTGTTTCCTATTTTATTGAGTTTTTTGTTTTGTATTTGTCAGACATATTTTCCGTTTGAACAGAATGCTATAAACGTCCAGTTGCCTCCAAGTGACTGACTTTGATTGGTGCACATCAAAACAGGAACATTTAATCAATCATTTGATTAATTCTGCTTTAATAAGGGGCCTTATCTATTTCTTTTACAGATTTGACAAATTTTAGAATATTTCACAATTAATTTGGAGCCTTTTGTAACTCACTAGCTTTTATCTCCAACGAGTGAGTTTCCTCTGGAGTTTTTAATATTTCTCTCTTCTTTACTGTGCTTTTAATGAGTTGCTTGAATTTGTTTTCTTCTGTTCAACAACAAGGACATTGTGATCTCCTTGCAAGCATCATAAGGTCTCAGCGTCCTCTTCTTACACACCTTTTATGCGTTAAAAAAAGTCCTTGTTGAAGAGGGGTTTTTATTATATAGATGTGGGCTCCTGCTACAAGGTCTCAAGGGTATTTTAAATTTGTGTCTATGTCTATGTCTAATGTCTGTCCTGGGCAGGCTGTTTCACTGTTATGCATTATGTATGCAGGGATATGCTCCAGCCACATGGGAGCCTGAACAGAGATAGAGTGGCTTCAGGGAAATGAATCAATGATTGGTGCAAAAGTAAAAATCAGGATTCAGCTGGCTTCATGACCTTACACTTTCTTTTTGTAACATCTCACCTGCACACACACACACTGACGCTAAGTTTCTATCTTCCTTACATTCCTTATAAAGGCCCTGAAATGTAGGCAAGCTGCTATCTTGACACACAAACACAAGTATTACTATTAGCAACACACCAGCCTGCCTCCCTGCTGTCTGTTTTAAACTGCAGCTGGGGACCACTTGTGCTAGGCTGTCTCCCCTGACAGACCGATTCATGTCTGCCACAAAACCCTTCATCGAAAGTAAAATGAAGCTTCAAATTAACCTTAGATGCTCGCCCCTTTGGCAGATACATGTCTTTAAAGTGAGAGCGTTTGTGCCTAAAAGCAGAATTGAGGAGAGGGCAGAGGGCGAGAGGAGTAGTGTGAGAGCAGCAGATGGCTCGGTCAGAGTGTGGGCCTCGGGAATGCCAGTGCCTCCCTGCACTGAATTCTAAGTTATGACCTCTGTTCACACAGCTGAATTAGACAGTCAGGCTTCAACAGCAAAAAGGCAAGACAGGACATAAGAGTCTTTTGGCCTGCAGAGTGTAAAAGACGAACAAAGAAGAGAGGAGATTATCTGCTAAACTAGAACATGGCTTTTCAAGTTGTCTTAAAGGGAATAAGACAAAAATAAGAATATCTACTGATTCCATTCCAATGAACAAATCTTCTTAGGGTGTGGGAAAGTAATTATCCAAATGAGTGAGCTATTAAACTGTGAGGTGATAACATGGTGCAGCAGTTACCCATCTCCTACTTTACAATGTGTTTTCAATGTTTTAAGTGCTGAGAGTTGAACTTATTTATCAATTTTCGGTGGCATCAAATGTCGACTGCTAAAGAAATCTTTTGGCTACATTAATCATCCCAGCATTTACATAAGCTACAGAAAAATTGGATATCAGGCCATTTTAATAATGTGGGGGGAAAAACAGTTTGATGATGTCCTGAAGTAGCAAGGGATCATGGAAGATCCAGTGTTTTCAAAAATGTGGCAAATATTTTATTTTTCTTGAGGTCACTTTATAATCACACCCTAAAGATTCACCGTCCTCCCTCCTTACTTGGTTCAAATCTGTTGTACCTAAACTTAATTATCCAAAACCCCTGAGTCAGGGCCTGCAGGTGGGTGCTTGGGAGCTGAAAGCTTAAGTGCAGTGCTGGTGCAGACCAGAGGGAGAGATTGCAAATCTTGCAGCTTAAAAAGACATACATAGCCAAATAGAGAGGGTACGTTTGCCAAGTGTCTGTGGAGAATGATGCATGTCAAGTGAGTAAACAGCTTGAGTTGCCTGCCTGAACAGCCCTCAGGCGTGGCTCCATGGAGTACTGACAAAAAGGGAAGTTCACTTCTACACAAGTTCAACCACTGGTTTCAAGGAAAAACAAGACTTTAAGCTTCTGTTAAAATGTTCCTGAAAAAACTTTGAATTGAAATACTTCAATGCTAATACAAACATCTTCATAGCTGCGCGTAGGTTCAACATCTGTTTTGTTTGTTTGACTTACATCTTGCTAATGAATTTGGGTTTTGATTTTTTTTGATACTCTTTTGATGTAAAGCACTACATTTTTGTATGAAAAGTGCTTTACAGATAATGTCTAATTGACTGATCCTCTGAATAATTGAATTTATTGTTGTATTTGGATCTTTTAAATGAGTTTTACTCCTTTGTCTGTACATGTGTGGGTGGGAAATACTTCACACAACAAGGAATCTCCATTCAAACTTTACTGAACTTCAGTCAGTAAGCATATGGTTGTGTACATGGATCTCAGTGGATGCTTTTATGTTGGATTGTGGCTTCTAGCTTGGGCACAGAACAGCAAGCTAGCATGTCCATGTGATGAGCTGTGAGCACCATTCAACTTCCAACTTGGAGACCGACTAACTAACATGGTAATCTCGCTACAAGTCTCATGCGCCTTCCTGCTACTCTCACAGACCAATCAACCCGCTACATCCAGCAACCATAACACATCCTACTAGAGGAAGAAAAAGGGGATCAAACTAGACTATTGTGAACTGTCTTACAGTATGTTTTATATCTTTCCAATGGTGAAATGAAGCTGCATTGGTTAAACCAGCATACGTTGTCACCATAGACTGTATAATTAATGGACGTAGTCTCCGCGACGTCACCCATCTGTTCCTGAGACGGACTTTTGAAGCCAAACGGTCGGCGCGGCCATATTGTAAATGAGGCCTGCTGTGGGTCTCCACAGTAACAACCATAGGACGCTCCACATTCACGTGATCTGAGCTGTGCCTCTGATTGGACAAACTGGCGAGCTTGATATTGTGGACACTGCCGATTTAGAAAAAAATTCACCCCCCCCACAGTGCGTGCCGTTAGTGAAATTAGCGATTCAGACAGGAGACATTCTTTGTACCAGGCTGTAAATGTGCTTATTTTGGCCGTGAAAACAGCTTTTTTTGGCTTGGTGTGTACGTGACTTCCGGTACTTCCGGAGCCAGCCTCAAGCGGACACTCGAGGAACAGCAGACTTTAGCACTTCCGCATTGCCTCATATTTTCAGACCGGAGGTTGCCACTTGGTTGTCACTGTATTTAGCATGCTTGATTACAAAGGTTTTTAAGGGAGCCATGAAAAACATTTGTTATAAGAATACATTTTTTTTCTGTTTGTGTTAAACCAGAACATCTTTTTCATTATAATTCAGCTATGTTAATGACTTGATTCTCATCTGCTAGTATTCTCTGGCAACAATTTGTTATTCCTCAACAGCATGTTTTCCTTTTTTTCCACCGTTGTTTATGACCACAAACAGATCAAATGTACCAGACCCCCAAAAGTTGCAATTCCAACACAGCAACTCCAAAATTGAGGAACTTTGGTTGCCCAAGCTCCAAATCAAAGATGGCTGCCCCGGCATCTCTCAATCACTAGTATTGTGCATGTTCTATCTGAGGTAATGTCATTATGTTGCTTTCAAAAACTAGCTTCTATAGCTACTAGTGGCTATAGAATTTTAAGACTTTTTCTGTATCTGGAACATTTTCAACTCAAACATGATGTCAGTCTAAGCTCCAACATTTAACTTCCAACGTAAATGAAACACACCATTAATCTGCATGAGTCTGAAACTGTATCAGTCTGCTGGAAGAAGTTAAGTTACTTTGTTTACAGTGGGGAGAGAAAGAGGGCAAAACAGCTGATGCTGAAGAATTCAAGAAACAAAAAAAAAACTCAGAGACTCCAAACATTTGATTAAACACAGTTTGGTATACAACAGTGTTTGATGACATAAATGAGAAAATGACATAAAAAAAATGCTACAGTGGCAAGACAGAAAAACGCAATCAAGTATGGGGATGATTTATGCGGACCTTGCTCTCCTTGTTTTACTTTGAGCCCATTTTGAGAAGGCCACAGCATTCATTCCTATGGACAAAACATAAACTGATTACAATTAACTCATTTCAGTGGAAGAAATATCTTTATTTGGGTATCTGTGTTATAAGCAGGAAAATGTTTGATGAGCGGATTGTTAGCAGAAGAATCTCTTGAGACAAGACAACTGCTGTGCAGAGAACCTTGTCGGAGTTTCAATCCACTAGAACAACCAGCTAAAAATCACTAAATAAAAAAGGTAAAACTGACACAGTGCACGGACAGTGCAATTGTGAAATCCATTGTAATATAGCTAAAAAATTCCCTTAAGTACACCTATGTGGCTGTCTGTATGTGATGTAGTGTGTTCTTAATGACCAGTACATTTGTATTTTGTCTTTGGGTTCAAGAAGTACCTCCGCTTGAGATTCATTCTTTCCAAAACGCAAAATGAAAAGGAAAGGAATGAGAATGGTCTGCTGACTATAAAGCCAAAAGCCCTCAAACAGAAACAGAAAATAGAGGAGTTCACTGTCAGTTTGCAGAGAGAGTGTGATAATAGGGGGAGAGAATCTTCTCCATTTCATTTCTTTTAAAGATGGAGACCTGGCTTCCTGCTGATACTCAGCACAGAGGAAATTGCTGTTTCAATTGAAGTGCACTGTGTGCTGGGTGCTCTCTCTCTTCCTTTCTCTTCTTGAGCAGCACAAATGGGAACACACAAGCAGAGAAACTAGACTATACAGTTTTGTGCTTTGAAATTGCATGTAAAATACTGTTTTGGTGCACAGATTCCTTCATAAAAGAAACTTTGTTCCACATATCCCTTCTCAGAAGAATCCCTTATGGAGGATAAACTCATCCAAACTCAGAAGACTCACATTTAAGGTGTAAGGAACAGGCTAGTTCAGTATATGGAGCCGTTTCAAATTCAAGGTTGATGATGTACCAACACTGATTATTACCCAGGCTTTCCAACTATTCACCTGCTTGTTTTAAATACTTGATTCAGATTGGTCCTAACCCTGAACAACAGTTGGATGAATCACAAAGGTTGTGCTCAGGATTATGTATTAAGTTTATGAGTTCACCTCATCCCTAAAGTGTGGCATGAACATTTGTTTTTGTGTTATCTACAATCAACATGGAGAAAAAAAATGTATATGGGTCTCAATTTATTGGGGAGCACAAAACTTGATCATAGCTAATGGCTAACACTACCTGCAAGTAGGGTTACATGAACATTGGCAGCAGTACTTACAGACAAATCTGACAGATATAGTTTTAATAGCATAAATAAACCATTTTTTAAACCAATTAAATCGTCTTTGAAGCATATTTACTGTACACTTGTTTGTATCTTTAGTTGGTAGCTGGGTAAGAAGCAGGCTAATCCATATGTGAGTGGGCAGTCGTGCAAAATAGAAGCACCCTGGTAGGGTTCTGTTCTGCAGGGTGAAAGTAATAAGCCAAGCAGCTATCTGCAGCTTACCTGGAAATCATCTACTAAATGAACATGTACCAAAGAAATATAATGTGATGTCAAAATGTATCCAAAGACCATTTCTAACAACAGTTGTTTTAAATCTGAGCTGAAAACTACATTTGAGCAGTATGGGGAGATATCTGGATTGTCTGAGATACTCATTATGTAAAACTTTAAATTTAGTGATGCATGAAACAATCCAAGCTGCCTGTCATGAAGCTACAATTCATCATCTTTATATGGGTCAGCTCTGATCACATGATATTGTAAACATTAAACTGTATACCATTAAACCACCCTCACAACACTTCCACACCATTAAACGCATGTTGATGTACTGTGTAATAACCTGACCGCAATGAGTGATGCTACTTGTAAATAAGGAAGAAAAGGAAAAAACAAAAGAGAGACTGAGCGAGAAAATGAGTTTCTCTCTCAGCTGTCTCATTGAGATTCAGCGTTTGTTCTCCAGGCAGCCTCCCACTTGCCTCAGGACGACGACAACAAGGGAGCACAGGGGACAGGAAGAGGAGGGAAATGCAGGGACTTGGTGAGCAGCAGGAATGGCAAAGGACCACAGAACGAACGCATCGCTCGCTCTTCTGCCATTCTGCCTGCCAATGTCCATCTCTCCACTTCCAAGCACACCACAGACACACCCTCCTCCTTCACCCTTGACAGTTACCATAGCAACTCTTTGTTTTCCAGCACATTCTCTCAGAGGACGGTCTCAGCCAATCGTCAAATCACCCTTTCTAGACACCAAACACACACGCTTGCCCACACTATTCAAACAATGCTACTGTGCTAATGTGGCCTTTTTATAGCGCTTTTGGAAACATAAGAAACAGCTTCTCCTTTAGTGTCAGCTGTGTTGAGTGAATTTGCTCCTCAAGAAAAATGGAGGCAGAATGAATCCACCAGATGGACGTTTTTCTTTCTGAGTGGGCAAGCGTCAATGGGCCACATTTTTTAGCTCCAAGCAAAAAAACCTCCATGAAGACTCAGTGGTGTAAAATGGTTTACAAATCAAGCATCGAGGAGAAGGAGACCTCTGCCAGTAGAACAGCAAACTGAGGCAACTATACTACAAACAATGGAAACACCATCAGATATTATGCCTTCATAAATCTAGTGACAACCTTTTTTTTTGTGTGTGTGTTTTACACCCTCTAGCCTACAATCCACAGAGATGCTGATGTCCGTCAGTCCACCACTTTGGTGGAGACATGATGTTATCTTATTCCTTTGCTGATTTGTGTACAGCTACTTTCACAAAGAGACAATAATACAGTATACATCGATATCCATAGACAAAGTTGAGGCGGTCACCAGGAAGTGAGAGGTTGTAAGGAGCTTTCTGCTCTTCTGAAAGGATGCAGTTGTCTCTTACTCTGTTTAATCAGCTGTGTGGACACATTCTTCAGTTTTCTACTTTGATGCTGGACAGGTGGCACATGGGGGTGGTTGGCCTACATTTGAAGAGGGAACATGAAATAATCTCTGAAGTTTGCCTGGTGACAAGCCTGGCTAGCTAAACATGGCTAAATGGTCCCAGAGGGAGAAGGATACTGGGGTGATTTCACAGGGTTTAACTGAAGCTGTCAGATGAGTTTGCCTATTTAAACAAAAAAAAAAAACAGCGAGTGAGTGTGAGAAATACATTAATGTAATGCTTTTATTTCATTTTATTTAGCATAATTCATTGAGGTGAAACCGTTAAGTCAGTCACCCATAAACCCATTTCTGAGGCCACCACTGTTGCAAACACATTAGCATGAGGGGAAGCTTGTTTTTTAAAATGAGAAATCCACCCACATCTTCTCTCCAAAACAAGTGACAACAAAATAAATAGCCATCATTCCTATGGTCAGAAAATAAGGCAGAGAGATTAAGATTTTAGAGATGCTGTTAGTTGAAGTCTTTTGTTCATTTCCACGGAAATAGGAAGAAAAAAAAAGTTTTAGAACAAAAGTCAATTAATCAGTGGTTTTGCAACAAAATCATCTTCTAACCTTGATATGAGTGAAAGCAGATGAGGAAAAGTAACAGGGTGACCAGCGGTATTTCACACCATATAGTCCTCATCAAACAGATACAGCACAGAATGGTCAATAACAAAAACCCATATGGCTCTGCTTCCACCTGCATTGTCACTTAACATCCTGAGAGATGAAGGTGAGAGTTGCTCCCTGGCTCACACAATGGTCCACCTGATCCCTAAGTTCGGGGTCTTTTACAATCCTGCTTCTTACTGACCTTTCTCCACAAACAGCTCACTCTCATCCCAATTCCTTGTCAACTTTTAATCAACAGCACTTATTTCTCAGGCACCTTTGGTCTCGTAGCCTCTGTCAGGTCCGTTCACAGTGAAACAGCAGCAGCAGCTTGAAACTGTCCAATCAGGTGAGCTTTTTAGGCTTTAATGGACATTTGACAGCTGCCTCATAATTGCATTTAGACTGGACAATACAAAGCCTGTATAGGAGCCTGTGCTGTCATCAGGCACAGCAAAAAACAGAGTGTTACTCCCTCCCACAGAGCTGTCTTCCACATTGACAGGAGCCTCAGAAAATGTTAATAATATTCACTGAATGCAGTGATGGTCATTGTATTCAGTTGACAGCACAGAACAGAGCACGTAATATCAGGCTGGGAAATATCCTCTTATCTTGTTGAGAGACAGACAGACACAGTGGTAACAGCCCAGTCCACTAATGCAGTTTGGTTGCAGGCACATGAAATAAATTCTGGGTTCGGTCAATCACACAAGCCCTCGGGGAAAACGGGAGGGAAATATTCATCAGGTTTCTCTCACACACACACTTACACACACACTCCATCAGCCCTAGCTGCATTTTCCACATCTCTATACACACACACGTCGTGGCCAAATGTGTTTGAGAATGCCTTGAAAACAACAGACCAAAGTGTTGACTGTTATTAACTGTAAATTGAAAACAAAACATGCTCTTCCATTTCCATGAACTCAACGTTCTCGTGCCCTTGAGAAATACAGTGCGGGTAAATGTCTGACTCTTCTTTGCTTTGCAGTGATGAGATTTGCAAGACCAGCCTGCACATGTCTGCGCATCCTGAAACAGACCATGAGAGCATGCACTGTGCAAAGCTTTGTGAGAGTTTTTTGTTTGGTTTCAGTATCACTGCTGGCCAGCTGACAGGCTGAGATTAATCACGCAAATAGCGCCTGCACGGCCACACAGAGGAGCAGCGTCACTTGTGATGAGAACAAAAGACAGATGGACACCAAGAGGCTGATTATCAGTCCAGCCTGTGTTGCATAATCATCTGTATGTGCATGTATGTGCATGAATGTGTGTATGTATGTAAATTTGTGTATCAGACGTGTGTCGTGATGCTAACTGTTGACACAGTGGATCTATTTTGTTCTGTCTCACCACCACAGTGTGGTACAATCATTTGCGTGTGCACATGTGTGAAATTGTCACATCAATCTCTCTGAAGCAGTGGCAGGTTCAGGGGGGGTGTCACACCTCCCAGCATCCATGATGCTTTACTGAACCCAAGGGAAACACAGAGTCAAGCTGGGAGATTGAAATCTGCCCACCTCCACTCTCCTTACCAACACAAAGCACAGCCTTATGTTGCAGAAACAGCTCTGAATGCTCTGTCTCCAAGTGTTCTTACAAACACTCGGACATCAAAACATGACAATATCCATTCTTGTGTGTTGCAGTGTCATCAGTGTTTTCTCTTTTGAAGTGCATTTACTTTTGCGAGAAAGAAAAGCAATCTGTGAGTCTCTTCATATTAACTATAAAGCTATGCTAATAAGGACGGGGATCTTTTTAAGTGTGGATGGTTGAAGAAAACAAGATGACAAAATCAGAGAAGCAAGTGCAGCCTGACAGAGGGAAGGCAAGCCTGCTGTGTAATAATGTATGATTCAAAGCAGTTCTACAATTGTGGATTGCTAAACCTAGGTTTCTTTGGGGAAATCTGGCTCAGAGAGCTCAGCAGAAACTGTGCCAGGCAGGAATGCAGTTGGTGCCTGGGTTTGGTAATGAGGCTGGCTCCTGCTTAGTGTTATATACCTAGACAAGGTGGGAGAACATGGATCTGTTCAGACTTGGCGTCATCACATCGCATCTGTTCAGTTTGCCGTGGTTTGATATGTGTCAGTGTCAAGGCGGTGCAGACTGGTTCAAAGAGTAGCTGTGATCACTGTGTTCTCTACTAAGAGAGATCTTTCATTTTACTTTTACCTCTCTGAACCCCAACAAACCAAAATATAAAATCAAGATCTTACTACCCTTTAAAAGGGGTGAGGATTTCATGCCATTTACTGATCATTATCAACCACGAATGACGTATAGCTCTTGAAAGGGCAAAAGCATAAAATTTCAGATGTTGAAGTAATTTAGTGTGAAAAATTGTCCTGTGAAAATGAGATGAATTAAAAAAAGAAAAAAGAGAAAGAGGTGTAGTCATGCTATGCTTTATCCATAACATGAAAGTAGATTAAAATTAGATACAATTTTAACCAGAAAGTTGAGGGAAGACAATGGCCTTTAAAGATCTGATGTTAACAGATTTCTACAGGTACGTAACTGTTTTGAACATAACATTAGAAAGGAGACAGACCTCAACAACCCAATTCTAATGATTTTTATTGATGCCTACCAAAGTAAGTCAAATAAGGGTGTCATTTCTAGATTCTATGAGGGCTTACCGTCTAAAAAAATCCCACAGTACAGGACGTGTTAAGGAAAAATGGGAGAGGGAAGGTAATCTATTAATACCTGAAGAGGACTGGCTTGACATTTGTCTATCCCAGTGGAAATGCACCAGCTCCCATACGTGGCAGGAGTTTTGGGTGGAAGTGTATTGTCTGATTCTTAATTACACCAAAAAAAAGGGACATTTTTCTGGTGGGGATGCTACATGCTGGAGACGATGTGGACACCAGGCAGCCAATCACTGGCACATCTTCCGGTGATTAAATCCTTCTGGACAGGGCTCCACAAAGTATTAAGAGGCATATTTAACACTAATCTACCTATGCAGTTTTACAGCTGATGAATATTTATTTGGTATTTTGATAACCGCTGGTATAAAAGCACTTAGAAGGCACTGGCTGCTTACTGACCCTCCAACTGTACAGGAGTGGATAGACATAGTAAACAATATTTATGTTATGAAAAAGATTAACTTCTCTCTTCGCCTTCAGAAAAACACATTTATTAAACTTTGGGCTAAGTGGGTTGGATATGTTAAAACAGATTTTGTGGAGATATTGAACCAATGATCCTGTAATGCTGTCTTTATACTTTATTATTTCACAATTTTTCGGGCCTAACAACTAGTTTTATATTACTTTTATTTTATCACAGAACTCCTTCTTTTTTATTTACTCTTGGGTATATTTCTACCTTTCTCAATATGTTCAAAGTTGGGTTTCTTTACTTTGCTTTTTTTCTGTGAACAAAAACTATAATTGTGAGTGGCAGAAGAAATACAATTGTATATTGTATTGATTGTAAACACTGTAACAACGCTCTCACAAAATAAAAATAAAAACAATTATACCTTATTTTAGCCTCAAGTATTTCTGCTGGTAGTGAGCAATCATGAACCTGTTACCAGGACATGTGTCGTCTACACTTGTCATTGTGCCTCTGTTATCTTTCCAGGGAGAACAGTGATAAATACAAGCTTGAATCCAATGGGAAGTCATTCAACGTCTGTTATTTTCAGGACAAAACAAAAGCATTAGTACAGTTCAAAAAGGGCAAAATTCATCTTCAGAGATAAAATGCCAGACTTTTGGGATTTTCTTGACTGAGAAGTAGTTTACAACTCTCACTTATGTTTGTTATGAGTGGTTAAGGATGGATAGAGCCAGGGGCCAATTGTTATGGCAGTACCTGAGTTAACCTTAATGTCAGTGAATGAGTTAGATTGACAGCAGTGTTATGTGAGAGTACTGAAGCTTGTCAGTCATATCTGATACCCATGACAGCGATCTGTACAAGATAGCATGCCTATGACTGACAGTGAGCAGAGAGGTGAGTGTATGCGTGTGGGAGTGAGGTGAATTTTGCTACAGTGGTGCTGAAGGAGAGCGATACAAGTCAGGTTACAGGTTTCATTATTTTGGTGTTGTGTGCAGCTCTCAGCCAGAGTTAAGCTCAGGCACGAAAGCCTGTTCAAACTGGACAAGTCCCATAGCTCCACTAGCATAAGACATTACAGTGTTTAAGAACTGTAAAATAAATAAATAAACAAATAAATAAACAAATAAGTAAAGAAAATAAGAAAGAAAGAAATCAAATGAAATGAAATGAAGTGAAAAAAGAGACTTATGAGGAGATAAAAGTTTGGTCTAACAGCTGTAAAGCCAATACATTAAAACAAAAACAATGTGTAAATCTACAGGTTTTAATGGCTTTTTGTCTTGTAGCAACAAGCTGTTAATGGTTTCATGCTCCCCAGATGATCATACTGATGAGATAAAAATTTAACACAACATTATAAGTTTTCTTTCAAAGAGCAAAAAAGAGTCTTTTTGACAACTTGCATTTCGTTTGTACAAAATTCTAAATGGTTGCAATTAAAACTGAGTCGAGTAGGATGAGTTGACTTTTACGGCAGGTCTGCATAAACTAGATCTCTGCTCTGAAAATCTGTACCTTTATTTTAGAGTGAAATCCTACTCTCTCTCTCACTGAGTGTGTGTGTGTGTGTGTGTGTGTGTGTGTGTGTGTGTGTGTGTGTGTGTGTGTGTGTGTGTGTGTGTGTGTGTGTGTGTGTGTGTTTTCCACCATCCAGAATGAGGGGGTCGGATGATACGTTGTAGACTTTAAATTCCCTCTCATACACCAAATTGACATGACTTAGAGGCCCAAAAACAAATTAACTGGCTCGTACGCCAGACAGTAAATATATAATTTTATCTAAATGATTCTTTATAAGGAGGAGTGTGAGCTGTGGCTTTCAGTGTAAATTGAGGATAACGTTTTCACTGATGGTGTTAATGTTCCATCACTACAATACAAATAGCTCACTGAGGGGAGCTGTCATGCCTTTATCTCTTGTATTGAAAGGTCAGATCTGAGCAGAAATAAATCAATGCCAAAGATGGAGGCTTGCAGATACATTGTCGAAGTCATTTCACAGTGAAGGGACGAGTAATTTCTCTGTCCCCTTGGGTGCAGCCGGGGATCATAAGAGCTGGCAGGGACAGAGAGAAGGCTCTAATGCGGCTCAGCAGAACTGGCTGACCAAACAGAGCAAACAGCAGTGCTGATCCCATGATGACAGAAATCTGGATTACTGCAGCTCTCATTTGAATCCCCTTACATCACCTCACTCTGAATCTGTCTCTCTACTCTCCTCTGAAACTAAACTCTGGACCTTTCACAAGTTAAATCCCCACATTAAGGGGCCTCGTGGATTAAGAGGCTGCTTTTCAACAGTGCAATCACCTGCTGTGGTTTCTGTTGGAACAAAAATGAATCACCATAGATCCTTTGTCAGAATGCTAATATTATACTTTGGGAGAAAAAAAAACATACTTCTTTTGCCTCCTTATAGATGTAGTTTAACAAACTCAGCCTTTTTAGCACACAAATATTCATTAAAAAGCTTCTATTCATAAAAACTAAGTGCTCGCTGAAAGGGCAAATTGGTTAATCTGGTACAAAATCTAGTTGCAAAAGAAAGCAAAAGGAACAAAAGGGTTGATATTTGGTCTCTCAATCAATACCCATCATCAAAACAAAGTGCAGTGTTTGCTCCCAGTATTCGTGTCCAGCAAGCACAGTCTGCACCTGGTGCTGTGCCATTTAAAAAGCAGATCCAATCGGTGGAAATGTATGATTTTCTGCAGCGGATCTGCTCATTCATGACGTTAGAGTGAAAAAAAATAAACACTTTTCACAGGAAGAGCAGGAATCCACTAAAGCTCCTGCAGGAAACAGGCATTGGAGGACATTGCGTTGGGTTCAAACCTGTCCTCCATTATCACCAGAAAGTTACCATTACACTACTGTGACGACCTCAGGAAAGAGAAAAGAGGTTAAAAACATGCAATGTGCCTGAGCCAATAGTTTCCACCCACTTGCAGTGTAGGATCTCAGTGTGAAAAGGTTGAGGCTTTTCAAATTTCGGCATTATGTTTTAATTATTGTTCTTTTTGTTGCTTATTACCAAATATGCATTGTAAAAATACTCCACCTCAGAGGGAGCAGATGAGAGACAGCTGCTCTGTGAAAAAATTTCATTTGAACTGTTTTTGTTCATAGCCCCCTCAGATAACCTCATAAATTTATGGAAGGATCACATTTTGTGCCTGGGAACAGGCAAATGTGACTCAGCTGTATCAAGCAATTGAATTTCAATGCTGCATTATAATGCAGACATGGACACGCATTCATACAGGGCATTTATGCAGACTGTGGAGTGTTTAAGCTCTCTGGTAATTGTCATCTCAAGTGGGAGCAGAGTAAATAAGAGGAGAGGGAAGCAACAAATGATTCATCGCTAAGCTAACATCGTAAGTGATGACAGATGATTCTCCCTCCATAACCTGGCATCAAATTATCTCATGACTTAAAGCTTAGCTATAAGTTCATTCTCAGTGCGGTGCCACAGAGCCAATGTACACATTTTGATGATTTATAACAAGATGCAGGGTTGCCAGATTCTCCGTCCTTGCCTTCATCTTCAAAGGATTTAATCAAAATAAGTGAAGCATAGCTGCAGGCAGACTGAGCTCACTTCCCTGCACTGCACTCGATGACTCAAAATTCGAATGCAGCAATCCCCAAAACTAGTCTAGCGCTAAAATTCTCTGAATGAATCATAACAGCTATGGATTTCCCATATCAGTGACATGCAGAAGGATGGAGACCTATTTTAAGGCTGATTACAGACACACCAAAGTGCGAGTTATGGTTGTGAAGTCGCGGTTCCTTTCAGACTGCATTGTGGGTCACAGTCTGAAAGCCTGAACAAACAGCCCTGTTCTGCCTGGCTTCAGTTTTTTGAAAAGAGGGGTAAATAGGAGAAAAACAGATGTGGACAGGATGGGTGGAGCTGGTAGATGACTGATGATGTTGGAGTGACTACAATAAGAGCGAATGTGAGTGTCAGAATGATACAGAGCTCTATTCATTTCTCTCTCTCTCCTTTCGGAGCATGTAGCTGTACCAGGGTGGATGAATATTCTAGCAGCAAATTAATAAATGATGAGGGGAGACAGTGTTGGGAAGCTCACAACACTTTGGATGCTCAACTGTTTTTTTTTTTTTTAATCCTTTTCTCTCCACCCTGTACAGTTTGTCTTCTGAGGGATTCTCCCATGTTGCTCTTTCCTCCTCCATCAGCTGACAAGCTGCCTGCTTCCTCACCACTTCCCTCCACCCTTTTCTCAGGTCTGACTTCTAACCCTGTGCTCCAATCAAACTAGTTTTTATCTTAAACTTTATGGGCTTTTACCAGCACATTCACACATTAGAGAAGCTCCATAACAACTACCTTTGCTAACACCAGCCATAGTTACAAACACGGCATGATATTGGTAATCTCTGACAGTTTGTTGTTCAGTTTACACACACACACACACACACACACACTTTTCAGTGCACAGTTGATGCTGTGATAGAGTGCAAAGGCAGAGTGAAGCAAACTTACTGATATCTGTAGGTAGACAGAGCAGCTCTACTGTTTGCTCCAGGCGATGACCTAAAAAACAAAAGGAGTGAGAGCGTCAAACTGAGCATCAAACTGACAACTCGCATGAAAGACTCACAGTTCAGAGTGAAGATTGAGCTTTAATGGCTTTCTCCTGATAGAATGTGCAGCAGGTATGAGGAGCCATGATGAGAGTATGAACTTGTGCATAAGTGTGATGGCCTGATTAAAATTTAGATTCTAGAGAGAACTGTTATTTTAGGGGGCTGGGTTATAACAGGAGGAGAAGCTTTGTAGAGAAATATTAACACAATGACACTCTCGGCTATTATTATTTTACTCTTGGATAAGGGTCCAAACTTATTACAGGGGCCTCAGCAATTGCACGATGATAGGTACGAAAACAGGCTCTCCAAATCCTGTAAAAACTGCCCGACGTACGTACATAAAGAAGAGGTAAAGAAGTGGGATCTTTACCCAGAAGTTGTACAGAAAGTGTAGATTTCAACTACACAACAATATCAAACAAGATTCAATTGCCGAATAAGCTGTTTGGCATTGGCAGAGAGGATATGGCAAATTTGGGCTCAGCCCTCATACTGAGCTTTGCTGCTCATCCCAGCAAATGTGGCACTGTTTAAAAGAGGACTAAACAGGCTTTCTAACAGTATTAGATTTTTTGCCATGAAGCATTGTCACATAAATAATACACCAACCACAAAGTGCCTTACTTTTGTGCTAAGCTTATGATGGGAATTGATTAAGACTGAGATGAGACCACATCAGGGCAACAGGCACATAACAAAATTTTAGGACTGATGTTGGAGAAATCCTGGTGAGACAGCAACATTAGCTCAGCAGGACTCGCCCAAACACCTTCCTGCAGCACTTCACCATCTGTCACTAAGCCAGTGCCACATGTCATATCATATCCTCATATCCCGAGTCCCCCTCCTGTGACAGCCTCAAGTTGCTGTCCCCTCGCAGCAGAGGGATCAGATCAAACAGGTATCACACCAGCAGCATACACACTGCTGAGGGCAGTATGAAAGATCTTTTACAACAGCCAGTGGGGTGAATTAGTGAGGACACAAGGTGGAAATGGCAGGTGTAAGATGCCAAATGCAGCTATGTTTGTCAAAGAGGGCTACAGAGTTATACTATGGTTTAAAAGGTAACATTGATCCATTGCATCCTTTATCCATAGCATAACCCACAGTGTTAAATAAAAAAGGTTAAATCTTTTCTATAAACAATACTCTGTAAAATGAGTGTTTTCTTAGATTTTTGTTATTTTATATTTCCACAGAGTATAAGTGCAACAGCTTATTTTTTCTAAACAGTTTATTATGGATTAATAATTCTAATACTTTCACTCCGGCAATGCACTAGTTTATTAATGTGTCATTAATGTACTCATCTTGTTACTTTAGGCATTATTTTTCTGCATATGAATAGACTTTGTTATTTTGTGTTTTGGATTTCCACATTGAAAATTTGTATTATTTAATTAGAAATTTGCTTTTGCACTTCTTTTATTTTATTAGTTATTTAACAGTTTGTATTTCTTAGTTTTCACTAATTTTATACTCTGGCACAACAATTTTTTTGGTATCAATAAAGTGTATCTTATTTTATCTTATCTTAGCTTATTTTTGCTTAGTTTAGCTTGGCTTATCTTAGCCTAGCTAAGCTTTATCTTTTCCACTTGACTTTGCAATAATTACAATAAGCGACAAGTATAAAATGTGCGTCAAAACATTTGGCTTAGCTTAGCACTACAAATACTATGAAATTGACTCTTGAAAGATATGTTGATACATATCAATAACATCTTAATATAAAAGTATTTATAACTCTAAAAGTGATGAAACCCAAATTCACATACTTCAAAATCCTTTACCGACGTGGTTTGACTCTTGTTGTTTGTCACCGTCAGTCAGTCAGTCTGTGAATTCTTGTTTTATCAGCTGTGCTGCTTGAACAAAGTGAGAGCCAAAGGCTCCTAACAGACAAAAATGACATTTGATTGTTTACTGAAGACTTTACAAGAAGGGGAATTGTCTCCAGAACAGTTTTATGTTGAAGGTTTTTTTTTTTTTTTCATATGTATCTCACGAGTTTATTAAAAGTTTTCGTTGTTGCTGAGAAATTCCCTAAGTTAAAACATAATTCACAATCAAAATTGAATAAAACAACATTATTTTTCTACCAGCTGTCATAAGGGGAGGGGGGGGGTTACTTCGTGAACAGGGCGCCAGCCCATCACAGACTTGACCCACTAACACCTACAGGCAATTTAGTGTGACCAATTAACCTAATGAGCATATTTTTGGACTGTGGGAGAAGGACAGAGCAACCCAGGGGGACCCACACATGCACGCGGAGAACATGCAACCTCCACACAGAAAGGCCCAAATCAGGATTTGTAACAGGAACCTTTTTGCCGTGGGGTAAAAGTGCTAACCACTGCACCACTGTGCAGTCCAATTATCTTTGCCCTAATTCTTCATGTTTATATTCTTATCATCATTTTTACTGTTTCTGAAGAAAGGATAATATTAGTGTATGACATATTCCAAATTAGGGATAGCAAAGGGGGGCAGAGTAAAAGTAGTAAGGGGTATGCACATAAGTAGTTAGCAAGGGAAAGAAGAAAGTGGGAAATATTCCTTTAGTTTACTTAAAAGAAAAAATTGTGAAATCTTTTCAAAAGTGGACCCCCTCCCACCCACCCACCCACTTGGTTTCTTCAACAGCTCTTTCATTTCTGATAAGTTCTAAGGGACTGATGGAAGTTGGCTCTCCCACTGCAGTAGTCAGTGGTTTAACTCGTTTTGTTGAACTGTTCTTTCAGTTTGTTATTGTCAACTTTTTACTGCATCAGTTGCAATTTGATTTCAAAGCAGCTCTGCTTGTGGTTGGTCACGGGTCTTCTTCATTCTTCTGGACCTGTCTCTGCGTGTCCATTTCAGCTGCAGGTCCTGGATCTCTCAGTCCCTCTCCAGCTTAGCGTTATGATGTTGTGCATTGGTCTTCATAGCTATGCCTTAGCTACATCCCTGCAGCTGAATCCGTGTTCTTCTTCATAAAGCTGTGTGTTGTCCTCTGCCTACCTGTTTTTGAACTGCTGAAATTTCGGCTCAGGGACAGAGATCACTTCTGGCTTCAGCTGAGTCTCTTGCTCATTTCAGGCTTTGGCTGAGTTTTTCCTTAACTGTGCCAAGAGAGCAGTCAGAGCCCAGTTGTCTGCACTGGGATCACTGATCTGCTCTTTCTTTATGTTGAATAATAATAATAATCTAAATAATGATCCTGTTTTTTTCTAAATGGCACAGTTCTAGATTAATAAAACATCTACTGGATTATTTGTTATGTCTGGTTAAAAATAAACAGCTAAACTATCATTTAACAACATTAAACAATAAATAAAAAGCTACTGTCAGGAACCTTGACCTTATTTTTCTCTCTTATTTTTTTGCTGAATATGTCCTGAACATGTGTATGAGTGTTTTAGTGAAATATCTCAGCTGCCTTTCTTTTGACAGTCACTCATTGGGAATCACTGCTGTGTAAAATGTAAACAAAAGCTGTTTCAGCAGCATTCTATAAGTCATGTTTCTGACACATCTGGTGGATGAAATCAAAGTGTACACGTAGAAACACAGATATTTCCTCTGTTCTTATTTGAACCCATGGACCATTTATATTTCAATAATAAAAATGACAAAAATGTTCAAAGACTTGTTTTTTTGATATCTGATCCTGGGCTTCAATCAGAAATGGAAAGAGGGTTAACACATGCTCAAGTCTTATTTATCCCATATTAGTTTTATAATGCGCCTCATTCCCACATGACATCTCACTCAGGGTTGGCACCTCTGTATTACAAGTATAACCCACAGTTTAAAAATTCGAAACAAAGTACTAGAAACTACAGTTCTTTGAGTTTATTTTATGAATTGATTGGTACAGAGGTCTGTGTATCATCTGAAGTCAAAAGCACAAACATTTTCTTCATTTAGCTACAACATCAGTATTTCCTCCTTCCTTCTTACCACTGCCAAAGCTCATCACAGCTCCCTCTCTCCCTGAATAAAGCCCTGAAGCTTGATTTGGTCCCACAGGTCAACTCACACTGCAGCACAATGCAGCTGTTAGGAACGAAACACTCAGCAGATCACAATTATGACCAACCCAAAGAGAAAATAAAAGAGATTTAGAGAAAAGAAACTCAGCAATTGAGGCATATCAGGCTATTCTTTGGCCACGCATTCTTTTAACATTAAACTCTATAAACATTTTCTTTTATCACATTTCTGTTTGCATACATTCTGTTGGATAATTCACTACTTCCATTTAGTGCTGATGATTGCGCCCTTTTTCTGACTGTCCTGTTTACTGCTCAAACAATGTCACAGATCTCCACAGAATGACCACAGGATTAAAGTTTTTATTTGGCTGTAAATTCAAACCAGAAACCAATGCTGAAAACATGATTCATGAAAAAAGGACATTTACAAAGACTTAACATTTTTGGTCCCTGATTACAGTCATAGAACATTCTTGAACCAATAACTTTTCACCAAAACAATCCCTTTAAATACAGTTTTAGCACGTTTGTCACAATAATTAAGAGAGCTTTTCAGACTAAATCTGAGTGGTAATGTAGTTATACGAACTAGATCATATGGCCCACACATTTACATATGTCCAGTACCAGACAAACACATAGCATGGATGTTTCTGATCTGTTTTAATGTTATCAACTACTGCACACACACTCGGTCTCATGGGAGGTTAAAGTGTGATACTTGGAGCTGAACCTGACACAGAAAAGGTGCTTTTTGATGGGAATCATCAGCAGACATCAGTCGTGCACATACAAGTGCACACCAGCAAAATACAGATAAACCAAACTGACAGATAAACAACACACTTGTATGCACACCTACACTCCTCTTGCAGGAAATCTATGAACATTGATCTCCATCCTCCCACCCTCCTCTGTCATGACAAGTGGAGGCTTACAGTGCCCTGTTCACTCCAAAACCCTGAATAAGCTGTTCTCTGGCATTTTACGCCATCAACATTTTTTACAAGGTTGCCCACTGCTGTGTTGTCTTGACCTCATGTCTCAAAACAATAACTAAGCTCCATTCTCTGATTTACAGACTCAAAGCACCCAGAGATGGAACAGAGGATGAAATGAGAAGACTGGAGGGCTCAACAGAGATAAACGAGCTGCTGGCTGTTAACAGTCCAGATGGGCCGTCCTTACCTGCAGCTTTACTCTTGTTGGTGTTTAACATACAGTGTAAAGGAAAAACAAAACATCCATTCAGTGCATCACTCCAATTAACCTCCTCAAGTTTAAAATTTGATGCAAAATGTTCTGTAATAGAAAGCTATATATTTTAAGGTAAACCTCTTACAGTAACAAAACACATACCCTTAATTCTGGTATTTCAGGTTCATTTTCTATTAAATTCAGAGGCACCTCTGTTTAATTTCTCATTACTATTCCTCCACTAGTCTCAGCTCACCTGAGGTTGAGAGGTCAGCTCCAATTTCCGCATGTAGCACTAAATACACAGACGGTTTCTGAGCTTCTGGCTTATGTGTGAAACCTTTCTTGTGACCTTAAAATTGCCCTGTGAACCTGCCTCACAAGGAGCAAGAAATAGTTAGATGCACTGTCTCTGTAAATTGTGTGATACTGTGTACAATACGTCCAGTGTTGTATGTTTGCGCAGTGCTTCACAGACACATTGTCAGAGCATGGCTTAACCCATACTTGCTATTTTTTCTGTTTCTTGGTTAAAGAAAAATGTTTTTAGAATTTGGTGCACTTTAATAAGAAACATGATACAGTATATGCAGCCTAGTTCCAAGAGTTTGATGTTGAAAAGAACAAATCTATACGGTTTGTTCTGCTGTTTGGGGTTTCCCTGAAGGCACAATCCCTGATCAATGCGTACATTTATTAACCCCATGCTAAAACAGCTCCTTTTTTACTCCTTGATTGATTTAAAACCTTAAAAATACCCAAATCTCCACAAGACAGCAGTATTTTCTGACTCTAACCCATCCACAGATGGAACCATGAGGCAGCTTTGTTTAGATCATATACCATACCTGCAGGGGAAGGTGTGGCATTCATTTTTGAAATTTCTATAACAGTTACCTAAATAACAGACCGACCATTAAATGGATGGAAGTGTAAATAAAAAGGACTTATGACAGTTTAACCTTTTCAGCTCTGAAGATACTCTGAAAATAAACAAATATATTGTTACGTCATCCTTCATATCCTGACCAGAAAACCAGACCCAGAATAGATGCTACATCCAAGGGCTGAACAATAAATCAAATTTAAACCGACATCATAAGGTAATGGGATGCAATTTTCAAATCGCAAAGGCTGCAATTAAAAAGCTGGTTTCAGCTGGTTTGTCAATGCCCAAAAATCATAGAAGGAGGAGACGCGTGCGAGCTGGGATGAAGAAAACAACTTGAGCCATGCTAAGTTTTGATTTGTTGTTATTGTTGCTGACATCTTAAAAAATGGCCTCAGCAGAAGAACTAAGAGAGGACACAAAAAAGGAGACAAGTGAGATTGCTTGTGTTTAGTGAATAACGGAGACCCCCCCCCCAAGGCATGCTAAATCACAGTTGCAAAAATCAGAATTAGATTTTCCAAAATTGTTCAGCCCTAGTACATCCTCTAAAGAGGCTTTCTGACAGTGCTTAAGTGATATGTGATCTTTCCAGCTACATTGTTGTTACCTATGAGGTGGGTGAGTAACAGCAATAGGAAGATGGCCTACATACAGAACAAAGCCAAAAAATTTGGGACAGCGATATGAAGGCACCTGCTGTGTTCAGTCTTTGATGTTGTTTAAAGGTTTTGTGGTGTCATTTCTTTATTCTGCAACCTTCACCAGAACACACAGCAGCAGACAGCACAGAGTGATGACTGCATGTTAGCTTCTGCCTACTATGCAGTCTCCACAAACAGCATTATCACCTTCCTCCACAAGGTTGATACTAATGTTCTGCCCAAAAGCAGCAAGGAGGCATTTGGTATGAAGCTGCAAATGTCTGAGGCTACAAAAGATGTTGCTCCGAAACAGTTTCAGAATGACAAACACAAACAGTGTCCAGTGGTTACTTTGTGAAATGTGCTCTAAAATATCAACATGCAGAAAAGAAACTACCTTGACTGGAACTACTATTCATTATCTACACGGCACTGTTACCTGGCACTCTTTGACAAGGTTTAGGGGCTGCCATCCAAGTTGCCATGTACTATAGCTCATTTGGCAGACTCGAGTACTTTATGAAAGTCAAAAATAACACTGGCACGACTTGAAACTAATGGACTATCTCTATAGGGGGAAGCAAGGATTTTTTTTTTTTTTTTTTTTTTTTTTTTGCACGGTGATAATGAACCTGACATTTTTACTAGGTAGATTTAACAGCCAATCACAGCAGGTATGACAACAGCACTCATTATAGCTCGAGTTTTGCTTGCACATGAAGTTCGTGTCTGATCTCAAACCCAAGCTGTTTTTTTTCTTCATTCTTACATCACAGCTGGTTCAACAACATCTGAAGTTTGGAACTTCATCCTTGGAAAATCAACTTCCCTCAAGAAAAATGGTCATTAATACCAACATACTGACATCTCACTTAGAAAATAAAGATGTTGACCAAATCATCACCCTTTTTCCTCCCTGTACCGGTATCTCTCACACACCATAGATAAAACACCCATCTGGTGTCTCCTCATCACCTTTACCACACAAATGATGAACAATCATCTGAGCCATCAACAAACTTGTCTGGAGATAGCAATAATGCATCAAAGGCTGGTATCCTGAAGCAATTCAGGATTCAGCCTCATTCCCATTTGCCATGCTTCAACAACACCAGCACTCTGCATTTTATATGAGAATACATTTACCCCTGCCTCTAAAGATGGCATTGTTGCTTTGAATTGCAGCAATCTATTGAGAAAATAAATTTACCAGATGTGAATCTGTCTGTGCAGCTCAGCAATGACAGCAGCAGATGAGGCTCTCTGCACATCTATATGCTAATATCACGCTTCCCCTCCAACAAATGTACGAGCTAATGAGCTAACTTGGCGAATGCATCTTGAGCAGAGGTAATGACACAAGCGACAGCAGAAGTGTCTTCCTATGACTCACAAAATGGGTAAATGTAGCCTGTTACTGCCATTTTCTATTTCTATTTTCCTATTAAGTGTTGCAATGGTGGTATGCAGTAATTATCCTTTATAATTTGTATTTGTTTTATCTGTGTTGAATTGGAGTGGATATAGCATGGAAATAAGTCTGATGTTTTGTTTATGTGCATTGACGTATACCTGTGACGTAAGCACTCTGAGCCTGGGAGAGACGCTGTTCTGTTTTCCTGCAGTTGTTCATTAAAGAATGGAAGCGACACACCGTTCATCGTTAATCATAGACATGAGTAGACTCATTTTTTCCATCCAGAAGTGGTTTACAGAATGCATAGTCAGGATGAAAATTAATTGAGAACACATGGATACATTCGGCCACTACATAGCCCATGTATAAACACACCGCTACTACTACGGACACAAACAAATCCACAGCCAATTAACAATGCTAACTGTGTGCCAAGGTTGTTTCTGAAATGCACGCTCTGTTTCCTAATTAGGTTTTGGTTACATGTTTCTACATAAAAGGTAATGGAGACTAAACTTAAATGAATGTAGGATTTTTTTTTAATTTTTTTTTTTTTTTTTAAGACCCGAGCTACCAACATGTTTCGAGGACACCTCTGGAATGAGGAATGCAAAGATCCTATCCTGTTATCAGTCCAGTACAGACTTAAAAAGCTAGATGACACAAGACAGATCTATTCAACTCAGTTCTATGCTATTCTATGTTTACAACATAGTTTTAATGATCATCAAATTTCCTAGTTACTACTGGATTTAGACTTTGTCCTCATTATGAGGGACAAAGTATGAGCTTCAAACCTTCAAGGAAATTAAAAGTATACTCAGTGGTAGGGAACAGTTAATGAAAAGTGCATATCTGGTACATTTATCAAACGTTTCAATTATAGAAAGCAAGATCACAAAGGACGCAACTGTGAAGGGAACTCGGACTGATGTAATTTCCACAGATCAGTTCAGGAATGAAACTGTTTCAATGCCTATCTCTGCTCTCTCTCTCTCCCTCTCTCTCTCTCTCTCCTTGGGTGTTGCCTCAAAACGATTCTTTCTTGGCACCCATGATTAATGCAGCTATGAATGGGTTTCTCTTTGACCAAGCACTGTGGAGAAGGGTTTCTTTCGTTCTCTCCTTTTTTCCCCCTCTTTCTTTTAGCCACTTTGCTTTCCTTCCAATGTGACCTGATTTAGTCACAGAGTGCGAAACTGATTTGGGCTCATTTACATGCTAAAGCCATAAAGAGAGGTAAAAGCATCACCTCACTGATTTATGGGGACACCGCAGGGAAAATCATCAACAGTTCTCACCACCTTGTTCAGAACGATTCTTCACAAATCTAACAAGAAAGCACATGCTCTTCATATAGTACCATGAATTATTTTTTGCATTAGCAAGCAACATAAAGAAATGAGATGCTGTCTTTTTACATCTTTATGTTAATCTCAATTTTTTTATGACTGGCAGTCGTATCTCACATCAAACAAGTTTGAACATGCAGAAAAAACAACATAACAGAGAGAGTAAAACTGGTCAATACAGCAAGTTGAAAAAGGGATACACACAATTATCTACAATTACACAGGTATACAACAAGTCATACAATTTCCATTTTCCATAAAGTTCAGTATCAAAATCATTTATGTGCTATTTAAGCTGAATCCATCCCACGAACAAATGACAGCAGTAACAGTTCCAAGCAGTCAATCAACCCAACTATCAATAGATTCATCCTACAAAGCCAAAGTCAATTGCAATTTACTTTAGAGCATCTTTTCTTCCAGTAACTTCAGCCTTCAATTTTGAGATAAGGTAAGATTAGATTAGATATGATACACTTTATTAATCCTGAAGGAAATTTTGTTGCCAGAGTACAGAACACGAAGTATAAAATTAGTGACAATAAAAACAAAATAGAAAAATACTGTAAGTAAAAAACGAATAGGAAACAAATTACAAAATACGAGATACGAGAGTAAAGTGTCTGTTAAAGGGACTGTCAGAACTTTCTAAGTGATCTTGAAAAAGTCTCACTTCCTAATATATTCCTGATCGTAATCCCCAATTTAAAATGAAATTACATGCAACAATAAAAGTTATTCCTAAATTCTATTTCTTTGCTTCCCGATCAGGTCGGACAGGACCAGATTGATTTACAGTACGTAGAGGTCTCTATGAAAACACCGCGCCGGCTGGTGAAGTTTAGTAGTGAGAAGAGAGATATGTTTTTCTCTACTGAAAACAATTTCTTGGATTAATTTTGTAGTGATGGAGGACACTAGAGCTGAATTGTCAGAAAAAGGATGTCAGGGCAGAAAAAAGCTAAACAAGAGAGCGACACCACAAGCTAAAGGCTGAAACATGGGCTAAGAGGTTTGTGATAATGCTCATTTCAACCCCCACGCAGCAGTTATACTGTAGTGATCTGGTCAAACTTAAGTCCATCAATAAAATGAAGAGTAAGGTTATGTTAGTTGTGCTTGGTAGATGAGAACTGGCAGGACATAACGTGGATTCGCTAATGTTACACGTTATGGATATGTCTCAGAGCATCTGGATGTAATTAGTGCCAAATATAGCCGACTTGTTGTCACATTTGAAACAACAGCGCTACGTAACTGTTGATAAGTTTTGCACAAAAAAGTAGTGTTAAAATGATAAGCCAATCTCCATTCTTTTCCAAACAGGCACTCATGTTAAGAGTCATGTCATCAAGACAGTGCACGCCATTCCAGCCAAAAGTAATCCACTTCAAATGGATAGTCCTCACAGCCCCTTTTAGAAAAAATATTGTTTACTACAAAGTGTCAGAGTGACACTGTGTAGGGGTGAAAAACGGCCTTCACACTTCACTCAGTGTGATGTCATTTTGACAAAATAAGAAGCTGTAAACTTTCCTGAATGCCAGGAAAATGTTTCACAAACCTCTTCATGCCTCAACAAGTCACTGCTTCCGTATTGATTTCTTGAAGGTACAGGTCAGTGATGTGTTGCAAAATGTCAGGGTAGTAACTTTGAGTGTTTGATGCTTTCTAGAGACAAACTTTTCAAACCAAAATGGATTTTACATCAGGACCAGCGGAGCAGGTAGGAAAGCTGTTAATGGCTATCAGAGGGGAATACTTAAAGAAGCACAACGTCATATTAAATGCAGCCGATATGAAGATGGTTTGATGGCACAGAGGGAATTTTCTTTCTCCTTTTTAGCCTTTGAAGAGAAACTGCATCAGAATGACTTCACACACTAGCAACACATCAGCAGCTGAACCATTCAGGGCTCCCTAGATTCCTGTCTCGTCAGACCAGTGGTCCCCAAACTACGGCCTGCCCTGAACAATACCAGAGACGCATCATGGTATTTTTTTTCAGTCTGGCCACAGTATGCGATTGAGACTAATACACGCACAGAACATGACATTCCACTCCACCCTTCTGCAGTCTGTGCCCCTATCAGTGTAATTTTATTTCATTAATAGTTCTATTATTTATTTCCTGACTTTTTCTGTGAAGATCCCGGAAAGGGTTATTAATATTTGTTTATGTGTAGGTTTCTGGAAAACAATAAATGTTTATGTTTAGGCACCCCTGTGATCATCACACTTTTTCTGTTACAAACTGACCCCGGCCCCCCATCAGAGAAGGGACAAGTTATGTGGCCCTCACAGGAAAAAGTTCGGGGACCCCTGCTTCAGACAAAGAGACAACTATTAAAAAACAGTTCAAAAACTGTCTCCTATATTAATAACTGTCAAATGCAGTGGATTTAAAAATGTCAAGATGGCACATTTCAACCACAATGACCTGAATTTCAACAAGTTTCTTTACCTGTTAGCTCAGAGCCTTCGTAACATGTTATACCCTCGAGCCAGAAGTCAAGACTTCAGCAGCACTAACGCTTGGCCTCTCAAAGACAGATCAAGCCTCTTCAAATCGATTCCAGTAGATAAAAGCCATAGACAATAGCTTTGTGTCTGTATCAAAGCATTCTTTAGAGGGTTTAAAAAACAGCATGACAGAGGCAGAAACATGGATCACACTTTCATGGAAAGAGGAGAAACTGAACGAGACAGTTCTGTCAAAACAACTTTACTATCACTGATACAGCTGTCATATTCATGTGTTTACTACTAGAACAATGTCAAGAGCTGGACATCAAGGGCTAACCAAACTCTCTCCAGGAAATCCATGCATTTTTGGTACACCAATGACTGTTAATAATACACAGACTCTCTATTTGTATATGGTATGTAGATTTAAATCGTGCATAAGAAATTGTTCAGACATAGTTTTAAATAGATTCCTCCATGACAGTTTGCAAGTTATGAATCATCAGAGTTATATATCATGCAACGATCACACAAAAATTAATAAACAGGAGAGAAGGTCAACAGTGCAGATTAATGTCAACCTGAATATTTGAATACATAATGTGAGTATTTCTAAAGAGCAGCATCAGCATCAGTTATTTTTCCTCACGACTTCGACTAAAATGCTCTAATCAAACCAACATTTGAACCAGAAATCTACTCTGTGATGAACAGTGGACTGTGATTAGTCTAAAAACCAAGAGGAAAGAGAAGCAAAAATTACAGCTGCTGGCAAGCTGAAAGCAAGAACATTAAAGTCCTTACAGAGCAAACAGAACTGCCAGCGAAGCTGTGCGGTGCAAGACACTGAACTAAAGGGCACAGGCTGGCGAGAAATATTAGGTTACAAGGCCATTTCAAATTACCTTATGAAATACAACCAGTAAGGATAGAGAGGTTCAGTATATTTCTAATCAGCATATTTAGAGGTGAAGTGCTTCTGTCAGCTCTAAATTCATTCTCTATCGAGGACTCTCACTGGCCATAACAAAGTTTATACCTGGATATTATTCTAGATTAGACTTGACATGGCTGAATTCAAATAAAAAAAGGAAAGCACTCAGAGACCTCTGCTGAGGCTGCATAGACCTCCAAATTCAATATGAAATTCTTTTTTTGTATCACAGATCCAGATTTGATTTAACAGAGATAGGATGACCAATCCTAAAGAATATATGAGAATACCTGAGCTTTGTGTGAGAAGAAACTCGACCAAAAAAAGGATACTGAGTCAAAATCAATCAGTACTGCTGCATTTATAAATAAAAAAGAACGTGTGTTTTATATTTTAAGGACTGAGTGTTGGTTTGTGCTGCTGAGCTGTAGTAATGATGTCATCCTGAGATAAATCCTCCACAGACACTGAATAATGGAACAACTCCTGGGACAATATGACAGCAGCCATGGTGATCTAACCAGGATTGAGGCCAGGGATATTTTGATTCTCTACGAAGCAACCTACTTTTGTAGAAAACCAATTTGGATTTATAATCACAGTTAAAGAACAACAGCAACAAAAAAAAAATGTCGAAAAATTTCATCATTCTAAGTTGTGATGTTGAATATGTTTTTTAATGATATCTGCATAGAACAAACTTTTTATTCCAATGGAATCTGCCCTGTAACTAATAAGGTTACAGTTATATTTGCATAAATTTCATTTAATTTAACTTCAACTTGGTTAATTAAACGGTATAAATTCTACTTAGCTCCCTCCATCTGTAATGCCTCAGCACGTCTCCATTCACAGGTTATCACAGAGCCACAGTGTTTCACAGCCTGTCCTCTATACGCTAAACGCTGTGATGAACAGAAAATTGTCCGCTCTAAATGATCACACTAAGCTTCCCTATGCCAACACAGTTGTCTTACAGCACTGCAGCACCACTTGTGTTACAAGTCTCATCACAAGTCATCATTTGAGTTGCTTTCAAGCCTTTCTAACAACTTTGGATAAAATGAAAATAAACACACACCCTGTATCCTAGCTTCAGGTTTTACAATGATGGAATCTTGGTTTTCGCCAAAGGACAAACCTCCACCCACAACAACGTTAGAGAGAGCCTGAATGTCAGGCATTTTAAATCCTCTAATGCCTCATCCATAGCCTAAATATCATATGTGGTATTATATAATGGATTACTGATTCCCCTGTGGCACTTGCATGCATGATTTTTCATGTTAAAATCACGAGCCAACAGTTGAACACTGAAGTGCTTAGATCATCTGACTTGACATGCCTGTAATTTACTCACAAATCCCTCAATACCTAATATATCTCAGAATTTGTAAAACAGAGCTGAGGCTGTTGCTCTATTCTGTATCCTGCCCTGGAGTCCAATTTAGATTCCTCTGACTGCAGCATTTATAAGATCCCAGCAGACTGCAGGGAGGACACTTGTCCTTCAGTGCAGGTGCTATACAGAAAACTATGCCCAGCTATGGGGATGGAAAAACGAAGCAAGACCAAGAGAGTGTAAGAGACGAGAGGTGCACAGGAGGTCATGCAGAGGAAGAGGTGGACAGGAAAAGTAATGAAGGGGAGAGGGAAATAAAAACTTCACTTCCACAAACCATCAAGTAAACATGTTTGGTGCTTCCTGTAATACCTTGTAGTTTTCATCATGGCTCTCCAGAGGTCCTTCACTTTCTCTAATAGCCATGCATTACTCTCCTATATCTGCACTCATCCTTTAAAGCACTGGTCATTCTCTGTGGTGAAACAGCCTCTGTTCTCGCCTTCTTCCTGTCTGCTCTCAACACCTCACAGTTCAAGCCCCATTATTTCATGTTTATTCTACCTCAGTGTCAAACTATTTGAGTTTAACTAAGTTTAGTTCACATTGTATTGGCCTTTCCATTGTGGTCAGCCAAGATACTTCTGTGTATTACTTATTAGTACAAATGTATACAAATTAGAAGATCAGTTACAAAGGATAACACAAGACTTATTGGTTATTGGCTTTTTGTTTGTGGTTGCCACTTAAAGGGTTTTGCAGTACATAATATTAAAGACCCAATTGCTCTCCTTTTTTAAATTTAAAGCATGATAATTAAGAAAACTAATAGATACTCTATATTCTAGTATGCTCTCATGGATTCTCCAGGAGTAAAAATTGCTGTTGAGGGGGAAAAATACTTAAAATCAGAAAGCCTGGATATTTTTTCATCATTTGATGAAATGCATTCAGCATGACTGCATGAGGACAGACACTGAGGACATCACATTGTGCAATGCACAGCAGACCCTTAGAGCCCTTTCCTGTTACATCTCTGAACAATGAACAGCCAGACACAACGCCTGTCAGCAAATGCCCTCCCCTGTGGCCTGGACTGGCACAGGGTGGTACATAGCACTTAAGGATACACAGGTCCTCCAGCAAATACAGGCAACAGAGACCTACATCCCAGGTTCATATTTTAGGGTTCAGCAACTTAAAATGTGGCTTTCTGCAAAGGTATTATAGTTTGGAGTTTTCCACTCCATCCTGCTCAGTTGAGCTACATGTGTCACTCAAATGTTAGATCATATGAGACAATGTAGTCTATATTAAAGGGGCTGAAAATAGCAGAAAATGAGCACATATCAGATTTGAATGCCATTTCTCTCCACAATGGAAGTCCATCATACTGTACGTACCTGAGGTGCCTTTTGATAAACTGCAGGAGAGAAGTGAACCATTGAGGACATCTAAAAATTAATGACCTTCCTTAACTCATAATACACCAAAGGCCTACAGTAACAAAACTACAATCGACTATTTAGGCGTACACTGCGCATCGATGAATCATCGATAATCGCAACATTAATTGTAAAAGTAGACTACACAACAGCTCATATAGTAATAGTGAGTGTCCCACAAATACATTAAGTCTAAAAAATAAGGTTTACTGTAAAAAGCAGTAAGTATTTTCGGTCCAAGCTCCCCGTCCTGTTGTTAACACTGATGGTGAGGACTAATCAACATCAGAGCTGATCAGCATCCCTCTCCTCCGGGAGGAAGACTATCGTAGCTGTCGATATTTACCGGTGATTACACGTCTCATAAGGGTATTAAAAAACACGATGGCTTACCTGGAGAATGTCATAAGCCGATCAAGTCACCTCCCTTTCAGAATTGTGAGGAATGGTGCTGGCTGTTTGCGCATCACTCAGTGTGTGCTTCACCGACAGAAAGCGTATGGAGCACAGAGCCTGACAGCTGAGCCCCGGAACGAGTATATAACATAACGAGCCCACTGCGGTTGTCTGGTCCGTGAAAACATCGCGTGCTCTACCCCACCCGAGCAGCGCCAAAAGACAGACAAAGAGTAACGTTACAAATCCGTTACTTTACTCATTACACCCTAAACAAAGTAACAGTACGGGCACAATTATACATTCATTAAAAATCCCTAAACAGGGGCTACAACAGAATCCAATGGGCAACATTGTTAAGAAAATTCACCATTTACTTTCTTACATTTATAATAGTTATATACTTGCTAACACTTCTTAGGGCCATAAATCAAATTTAAAATAATTTGCATCACTTTATATGAATACAAAATGATCCCATCTTTCTTCCTCCTTGTGTCTTATTTTACTTAATAAACATGTTATTCTAAGATCATTTTAATTCATATATTATTCTGTAGCACCCACCTCTGTCGCCGCTTCTGTTTCTGCACGTGTTCAGTCCATGATTAGCTCCACCTGTGCGTGATTAACTCATCCGGTGCAGCCAAGCGAGGTGTAGGCTACACCCCGTGCTACTAGGCCGTCTTTGTACCTGTAACCTTGCTATTTTAATGTACTTTGTACTAGTTTTACCTGCTCCTTGTCAGAAACGCTTGCTGTTTTGGACACCTGGCTGGCTCGTCATATGGTAAATATTTATTGCATATGGATACTAAACATTTTGAGTCAATCGAGTAACTTGTTGTTATATTTCCTGCCTGCACAACTTTAGCATTCTGATATTGACCCGTCACAGCCACCTACCACTGTCATTTTGTGGGGTAGTTCTTGAAGGTTGAGCATGCTCATGCATCCTGTGAAAAAACTTCTCTGGTTGATAAAAATATTTCTCAAAATTTGTCATAGGTCTTATTGATTTTGGTTTGTCTTTCTAATTCCAGCGAAGCTCCTCAGTTAATTAGAAGTGTAGCTAATCAGCTACATTAATTGGTAACACCAATGTGGGTGTGAAATTAGTCTTTTGGAAATCTGAAGATGTCGTTAAATCTGCCATCCAGGTAAAATGTTGGAATCTGTTATGGGGTGGTTTGCAAAACATTCCCCTAAAATTTCAACCAATGTTTTCTTTGTGGGTGAGCAATCCAGCTGAAATGAACCAGCTCACCCATATGAGGCCTGAGAATTTTTTTTTTCTTCTTCTTCTGTAGAAATAACTGTAGAAGGTTCACTCCAAGCTTGAAGGATTATTTGGAAAGGCTGTTTTGCGCTAATTTACTGGAATCCAAACCAAAGACTGGGTCAACTGTTGGCTTTGCTTTATCCAAGATGACAAATGTTTTGCATTTATATCCTGGAAAAAAAAAATAGGTCAGCTAACATAAGACAGATTGACTCAGTCTTGGATGTGAGGTAAACGTCTGAACTGCCATCTAGTGGTGCTGTACTCTCATTACAATAGAATAAGGCCTCAAGCAAGATCAGTGATGGCCAGGTTAAGTCCACAAATTCCACTGAGACCCAGTGATTCTTGAGACAAGCTGCAGCTATGACTATTATTTATTTATTTAGCAAATATTCACTCATTTTGAATTTGATGCCTGCACCTTTTACAGATGGTCAAGTTACCCCTGCCATAGGCCCTAACAAACCCCCATATCATCATAGGTGCTGGCTTTTGAACTTTGTGCTGATAACAATCCAGACTGTCTTTTTTTCCCACTTTGGCCTAGAGGACACGACATCCATGATTTCCAAAAATAATTTGGACTCCTCAGACCACAGCACACTTTTCCACTTTGCCTCTGTCCATCTCAGATGAGCTCGGGCCCAGAGAAGCTGGCGGTGTTTCTGGGTGTAGTTGATATGTCTTTGTCTTTGCATGGTAGTGATAAACTGTGTTAACTGACAGTAGTTTTCTGAAGTGTCTCTGAGCCCATGTGGTAATATCCTTTACACGGTGATGTTGGTTTTTAATGCAGTGCTGCCTGAGGGGTCAAAGGTCACCGGCATTCAATGTTGGTTTTCAGCCTTGCTGCTTACGTGCAGAGATTTCTCCAGATTCTCTGAATCTTTTGATGAAATTACACATTGAGAAACAGACTGTTAAACTTAAACTGTTGGACTATTTGCTCATGCAGTTGTTAATGAAGTGGTGAACCTCACCCCATTCTTACTTGTGGATGACTGAGCCTTTCAGGGATGCTCCTTTATACCCAGCCATGACACTTGCCTGTTTCCAATTAACCTGTTCACCTGTGGAATGTTTTTTGAGCATTTGAGTGTTTGTTATTTTACATACTTGTTTTTTATTGTCAGTAGTTTATGTCCATCTTTGTCTTGCAGCAGAGCACACATTTATATTCATTACAACAGTCTACTTATCCACAGAAACTATAGGTTGATTGACAAAACTGACCTGTCACTGCTCTCTAAACCTCTAATAATCCTCACTGAAACTACTCTGAACTCAGTTGTGGTGTTGATACAGTTCCCAAAGCTCAAACATTGTTTGATTTATTTTATTTTATCGTCATCAGTGAAATCTGTTGTCTGAATGGTGAAGCTATCTTTGTATTTAGATGACTTTCCTCTCAGCATAATTCACCCCCAGGTCCTCAACTTCAAACCATTATGATCATCAAGAATGTCAAAGTAAAATAAAACTAAACCTATAAAAATGTACTCTACAGCAATTTTACATTGCAGAACAGCACAACAGAACTAATGGGCATGTTGATTTTCTGTCAATTTAGAGTACTTCATATCATATGTCACTTACATCCTGCATGTGGACGGTTTTGTGAAGTAGAACAGACAGCCTGAAGACTTGCACTGTACTGAGTGAACAAACTAACATTTAGCCTGATCACTGCCTCAACAAAGATTTTGTTTTTGGTTCTTTCAATCGCAAATATATTCTTTTCTTTGCAAGTTGAGTGTACAAAGTCAGTATATAGTATTTTAACCAATGTGGCAGTCGTCCATTTCTCCACCCTTTCTCTTTTGAAGTTTAATGGAGTGATCTCATATGTTGAAAAATCTCAAATCAAATAAACTACAGTTTAAAGTCCCCAGATTACCTCTTTACATGCTTTTTTCCAGAGGATGTTTCATATTGATACTTTTTTTTCCATTCCAAAGACATTTCAACCAACCAAGCTCAGCAATGATTTATAGAATCAAAAATGCTCCATATATTTGCAGACATTTTTGTAAATCCCAAATACTTGTGCATTCATGATATGTAGAAGTACATTATTTCATACTTGTTGTGTATTCACTGTTGCTTTGCTGCTTTCACACATACAGAATCATGGTAGCAACTGTAATATAATAGCTGTAAAATAACCGATAACCATGACTGCTCGGAAATATATTTTATATTGTTTGAATAAAACAACAAACACTTCACACACTGAGCAAATAAAATAAGAATTATTCATAAAGTTGGATACCTGGATCACACCAACTCATTATTTTTGGCGTCAAATCTGCTGATATTGTGGAATATCATATTGCAATTGTTATGTTCAAAGCAAAATACCATGTTCTACCTGCTAATATTCAAAAACTGTTTAGGGGATGTGATGTGGGGGGGTGGGGTGGTTTAATCTGAAGAAACTGTAAGAACATCAGTCAGGACCTTTTCCATTTCAATCTGTGGAGTCAAACTTTGTAACAGTCTGCGGAGCTTAAACAATGCCTTAAGATTTGTCATTTTAAAGGTTTAGATAATAAGATGGGATTTTCACAAAGTATAGGAATGAGGATTGACTTGCTTGTATTTATGTATGTACAGTTGTGGTCAAAAGTTTACACTTGTAAAGAACATAATGTCATGGCTCTCTTGAGTTTCCAGTTATTTCAACTTTCCTGACTTGTTCAAGTCAATGATTCGCTTTTTCAGATCCATGCTGAGCTCCTTTGACTTTTACATTGCAGCGTTTGTGGGCGTTCGTATCCAATGAGCCCTATTTAAATGGCCTCAGAGAAGTTACCAGCTGTAGTCATAATCACTCACAAGAGGTTAAGAGGTCATGCTATGAAGCTCATTTCATTGAAACAACTTTCTAAGTCACCACAATTGCTAATTCATGTTGCTGTATGTATATTTTTGACCCAGCAAAATTAGTCACTTTTCCTGCTAACCCATAATAAAGTCATAAAAGAACCAAACTTAATGAATGACAAATATCTGTTCCAATCACTCTCAGAGAAAAATCAGGAGTGTAGAAATAACTGGAAACACAAGAGAGCCATGACATTATGTTTTTTACAAGTGTATGTAAACTTTTGACCAAAGCTATACATGTATACTGTGCTTCTTTGTAAATTTGTGCATATGTATATGTGTTTGGTATTTAAAAATTCAGATTTGGATTAGGACATATTTGCAGGCATATATGCATAGATATATTCGATTAATGAAATTATCTAACTAAAATGGCTAATTTGTATATATACAGTGTTGATATACAATGACATTATGAAAAAATAATTTGTAGTGCATTGTATGTTGTAAGATTTGTAAATGTTGGTATATTATACACTGGTCAAACAAATAAAGGGAACACTAAAATAACAAATCCTAGATCTGAATGAATGAAATATTCTTATTAAATAGTTTGTTCTTTACGTAGTTGAATATGCTGACAACAAACCATGAAAATAATCAATGGAAATCAAATCTGTTAACCCATGGAGGTCTGGATTTGGAGTCACTCAAAATTTAAGTGGAAAAACACACTACAGGCTGATCCAACTTTGATGTAATGTTAAAAACAAGTCAAAATGAGGCTCAGTAGTGTGTGTGGCCACCACGTGCCTGTATGACCTCCCTACAACACCTGGACATGGACTAAAGCATCCGTCAACTCCTGGACAGTTTGTGGTGCAACGTGCCATTGGTGGATGGATCGAGACGTCTGGGAAACGAGCAGGCCAGTCCATAGTATCACTTCCCTCGTCTTGTAGGAACTGCTGACAAACTCCAGCCACATGAACTCTAGCATTGTCTTGCATTAGGAAGAACCCAGGGCCAACCGCACCAACATATGGTCTCACAAGGGGTCTGAGGACCTCATCTCTGTACCTAATGGCAGTCAGGCTACCTCTGGCGAGCACATGGAGGGCTCTGTGCGTTGTCTGTAGTTTTTGTTTAAACTTTCTCTACATTCTCAAAATAAATTCATTCATTCATTCATTCATTCATTCAGGAGTAAAGGGTGGATCAGGTTTTCTTGATGAATGTTTTGTTTGAGCTCAAAAAGTCTCCATGACAGAGTAATAAATATTCATGACAGAGTGAGTAAGTGAAGAGGAGTTTATGCTTCTGAGGAAGAGAGCTGATGCAAGGGAAGTTTGGAATAAGAAAATCTGTTTCTGTCTGTTGTCTCATACAGAGAGGGAAAGCATAATTATTCAGGTATGAATACACTGTCTGTGTAATTGATTATTTTCCACCCTTGCCTTAAAGCAGCACCAGGAAGGCTGCAGGTAGACTATCTGCTTTGTACAGAGGCAGAGAAATCACACAAGATGTCAGAGGTTCAATCACAGAAAGGGCGTCAGACAGAAATGTGAGTGACAGAACAAAGAAGCAAGGGTGGTGCTGAGAGTCAATAAAGCAGAGCACTGCACTGGTACTGAGCTGTAACATACAGCTAGACAAGATAAGGATGATGCAAATTGAAAACTGGTTTCTCTTCAGGATACCATCCTGATGTACTTAGAGACTGTGGTTTCAAAAACTGAGAAAGGTGTACTTTTAATAGTACAAGGCTTAAACGGTCTGGATGGACTGCTTAGAGGAAGAACACAGCTGTGCTAAAGATTTGAGCTTTGTTTCATATTCTAAATAATTTACAACAGGTCATATGAATCAGTTTGAGTGATGTAACTTAAACTCACAGCTTACAGCCAGCTCCATATGGGACACTCAAATATTGAGCCTGCAAGTACCAAGTAAAAAAATATCACTGTCAGTAAAAGTGAGGAATATGGACATGCAACAGATTTCGCTCAAGACTGAATAAATATAATTTAGTTCTTCTGCAACAGCGTCATCAGCTATCCATTGTTTTTTAAAAAAAAGGTGCAAAACAGCCAAACCAAAAAAAAAAAAAAAACTGGTTGAAATGTGGTTGAAGTGGTTTTGAGATGAAATCCTCAGGTCCTTTGACGTCTTGGTTAACTTTCCACTGCTTTTCCCACGTTTTCAGCCACAAACATCTTCTACAGGTTGATCTCAAGACGTTGCACGTTTTACGGTTTAGAGGCACCCATCTTTAGGGGTGTGTGTGTGGATATTTCTAAATTACTTCTTATTTTGACCCTGTCTTATTCGTTATTTTTCACAGACCATAGTACTGAATGGGAGGAATGATCTGTACCGTCAGCATTCAGACTGCTACTGGGTGATGCACAACACTAGAGGCCGCCAGTTAGCTATGATCCGCGCGTGACTCTGGGCGAACGTGAATGGTGAGTAAATGTGCCTTCCAATCGACTGTACAGGCCTGCTGGCTGTAATGGCATGATGGTTAAAATGAAAGCTCGCAGGCTTCTCATGACACTGTCACTAATCAAAAGCTTGATGGAGGCAAAACACCTGAGCCAGAGGCTCCAACTTGGGCAGGTTGTGCGTAAAAGGCGCGCAGATGATGTGTACTCATTGATCCCATTGATGAAAGATTCCTCTTGGGAAACATCAAATGATTGTTTATCAGAGCTGATATCAATACTACTGAACGTGAAGCAGGTCGCATGACCACAAATGTCTTATTCAACATTCACTTGGTCTCTTTCCATCTCTCAGAGTAGCGGTAGAATTCTGTGCTTAATTGTGGACAAAGACAGAACCAGCTGCCTGTCATAATTCGCGCTATCAGTAAGGGTGTCTACTGCAAGCATGTGTATTTCATAATCACGTGCGTTTGCATTTTTTTTTTTTTTTTTTTTTTTTGCTGTTATGGGCGATAATAGGCTTTATGAAAACAGGAGAGATACATTTGAATTTCCTCATTCTTTCTGTCAGGTTTCATGGTGAGCCGCACGTCAATGTGTGGTTTCAATGTACAAGTGTGCGTAAAATGCTGCTCAAAGAGGGAACCTCTGCTGAAACAGTCAGCTGCGCTGAGGGCGCGCGGATCTTCAGCTGAGTAGACGACCTCCTACCGACTTACTTCACGTCACCCCGCCCGTCTGCCTGCCGTTTCCTCCCTGAAACCTCTCCTGCGACCATCCCCTTTGAGCGCCTCTGGGCTGAAAAAGAAAACAGACCGAGAGAGACAGAGGGTGGAAGTGTGAGAGTCAAAAATCCACGCAGACTCCAAGCATCACCTAGACTACCTGCTCCAGCACAGCGAGGGGAGGAGGACGCACAAGTGCAGGCGCGTCCATGCGTGCCAGCCGAGCAAGACAATAAGCGGGCAAAGGACCACGGATCCAAAATTGGAATAAGAGTTTGTCTGGAGAACTCTTTGGAAGAAGGTGCAGCTGTGCTTCAAGACCAAGACAGCCTAAATGAGTACATTCTGAGAGGAGTCATGCATCTCAACAGAGAAGAAGATAACGGCAAAGGTGAGCATAAGATTTCAGCGGCCATCAGTGGATACATTTTTAATCCAGAGTGTGTGTATAGTTCAAAGCTCTCGCGTTGGTTGCCAGATGCCCTTGAGTTTGCCATGTTGATGTCAAGTGATGAAACTGGGAGGTCATTCCAACAAGCTGATGGAGCCTGCTGTGCTGCTCCTGTTGTTGCCTGTCTGCCTTACACCAAAACGCACAGAAAAGCCTCGCGCGGCAGCGAAGAGGGCTGTTGCATACACCCCTGTCTGAGAGACAGCCACTTGGGCACTTGTTGTGCACAATGTGGTGGCTTTTTGCACGAAGTAACCGGAACATACGCGCACAAGGTCATCCATCCACGGTCATACTGATGAGCAGCCCGCCGTGTTCGTGTAGCTGTGAGGTGCGTGTTTGTATTGTCTGTGATTGAGTCGCCACTGATGTGTGTGTCTGTGTATGTGTGTGTGTGTCCTCCGCTGTGGTCGGAGGGGAGAATTGGAGAGCAGACGGTGTGTAATGACACGAACCTTCCATCAGGACAAGTAATGATGATGCCCCAACCCGAGCCACGCGGGGGTATTTTTACTCCCTATCTCTGAGCTGAGGTCGAGGTCACTAACACCTGATGCTGAGCAAGATTTGCATCCGACTGTCTGAAACCATGACGCAGCGTGCGTCTCGTTTTCAATTATCAAACAAGACTTGTTTTTTATTCACCACACCCACATGGAGTAAGTTAAGCTCGATGTTAATGGTCCATGAGCAGCATGGTCACCGTCTGCAGTATTTGAATCGCTGAACTTGAAATAGATGCTCTAATTTGTTGCATGCAACTGTCAAAACTCCCGAGGTGATATCAGCAGAGCAAGTCTGGACAGAACTCCATTTGTTTTCTGGCTAAATAGACTTCTGAATGAAACCGTAAATCTCCCTTTTAACTCTCATTTTTTCTCCTCTTAGCAGCATGCTGATAATGATGTGATATTGCTGGCAAGGGGATACATTTTATTTTTTATGTGCAGCTGTCAAGCTTTATGGGCAGCTAACGTCTTTGTTTTTAGCAGCTGTAAAACATGCTGGAGTGGAGTTCCCCATGTGGTGCCCCTCTCAGTGACACTCCTCCCTCATCCAAAATGTCTTTCGACCTCATCCCCAGATATGATTTCACCAGGGACAAAAGATGAGTCACCATCTGCAGCTGGTGATTTCCTGATTACATGACAGGCATGTATGTGTGCTTTTGAAAGAGTGTGTGTTTGTGTGTCAGAGTGAGAGACAGAGAGAGTATGAGTGTTCATGAGAGTGAGAGGGAATGTGTGAGGGAGGTGTGCAAGTCAGGAAGCATTAGTGAGAAGGTGATACAGCAGCTCAGCTCTGTACTGTGCACAGGCCTTCATATTATAGACTTTTTTAATACACGACACCTGAAAATGTCAAAACAGGTAAAATTTGATGAACAACATAGTTGAAAACACTGATACCTTTACCAATGACATACAGGCAGCGTTCCTGATAAATCTCAAGTAGTAAAGCAGCATCATGAGTTCCAGGGAAACCTCTACGGTTAAGCAAATTAACACATTTGAAGTTTCAATGGATTCAGTTAAGTTAAGGACGTTTTTACATCTCCATTGTGTCAAAGAGGGAAAACTTAGAGTTGATTCTGATGGCTCGTCCTCTGCGGCAGTTGCTGGTTTGACCTCTGGCCACAGCCCTCTGCTGCACTGGCAGTCTGTAAAAGTTCATTCAAGAGAAATTGGGTCCTTTTCATCAGTGATACATTGTATAAACTACTCCCAAGTCAAAGAAATGTAATGTGGTTTTAATGTCATTCTACGTCTTTCTCCATTACCATCTTACGGTGGCCCTGAGTGCTCACAGCACTGCAAATTAATAAAGCACATGCTTACACATTGGAAAAACGCTCTGCAAATGGACCGCAACACAACAGAAGTGTTTCCAGAGGACATTTAAAAGTGATGCACATGTCCTGACATGCTTGATGTTGATGAGGATTTTGAGTCAAGTTAAGGTTCTCTTTCTAACAGAGGTGTTGGAAAATGGGATAAGAGTAAGTGCTTTTGATTTATTTTGACATTGTGTTCCCATGATTCAGATATTGGCCAATAACAGACGTGTGCATCACTTTTAAGTGTCCTCTGGAAACGCTTCTGTTGTGTTGCTGTCTATTTGCAGCGCATTTTCTAATGCTGTGCAGGTGTTTTCAAATTGATAAAGATGTTTTCTTAATTTGCTTGTGTTTTATCTTTTTGCATGTGTTCTCTTAAATTGCAGTGCTGTGAGTTTTCAGGGCCACTAAAACATCTGCTGACACCAAGAAATAATCTGTTTAAAGATCATTACCATACTCTCTTTAACTTGAATGCAGAAAATGTAATGAAATAAACATCCTCCATCACACAGGTTAATACGTCCCAACAAAAATAAACCGAAGTGATGAAAAACTCTGAACCATGAAGAAGTAAGCGTGGTTTATCCACATTTAAACCATAACTCTGTAATTCTGACCTACAGCTGTTCAGCAGTGTAACTTTCTCTTTGTGACACATTCAAGATGGCTGAAGTTCCCTAATGTTCTTTGAGGCTAAATCCTGTTCCACCACTTTAACCCTCAACTAAAACAGATGGTGTTTGAAGCTTATAGGCTGTCTTCGGTGTCACAGTGAATCAGAGCAATTGCTCAGATTCATCTCTAAAAAAAAATCTTGGCCTAGCCCCCAGCTTTAATTGTCATGTGGCATCATCCTGGATTGTCTAGACAATGCAAAAATATATTTCACACCTTTAACGGCTGTGACAACCTTTTCAAGATTAATTTTGGGTGAGGAAAGTATTAGAAAGCGGAGGATTTTTAATTTCTTTTCAAGAAAAAAAAGTTCATATTATTAGCCTGTGTGAATCAGCATGTTGATTAAAATATGAGTATCAACCAATTTAGCTGCTATTCACTCTTTTGAGGTTTTGCTATAGGATCAGCAGGAAGATATCAAATCATGTTGATTTGATGTCCACAGTCGGATAGTTGTTGTGAATATTTTAGCAGCTTTTCTGGCACCTGTTGGCTCATGAAATACAGCTAAACTGTGGCCTCAAATCTCAAAAGCTATCGTTCCCATTAATCGCTCACAATATGAATCATATTGCCCAAGCATAGATTGGTTGTATGGTCTAACATTTGATTTAAAAACATGTTTTTTTACACACTTACCATTTGTGCATCCAGCCCCTTTCTTTTTGCTGTTTTAAAAAAGGGATCTCTATGTGGAAATGTGTAACGCCAGTTTTATTAGCTGCATAGTTAAATGAGTGGAAAAAAAGAAGCCGTTCCAATGTGGATCAGAAGAAGGAGGAATGCAGCTTATTTTAACTGAAGATTATAACTCACCACCAGGCGAGTCTGTGAGTAAATGTTAGCTGCTCTAACCCTGTGATAGACTGACAGTTGCTGAAATGTCATACTGCTCCAATCCAACATGAGATGGGGTAGGCTCTAGCTCTTTCACTGCGCTTGACATGATAAGCAGGTTAGATGGTAAAAGGATTTCTGTTACCTCTTCAGTCAGCAGCAATTATGTTTAGAAAGTTTTTGTGAGTACGGTTATTAGATGGCAGAGTAATTAAAAATAAGAAATGCCATCAGAACGCAAAATCTAGAGCTTTACAAGGAGAATCAGAAAAGACGGGGAAGTGTTGGCAGCCTGTCAATGCGATAAATATGTATTCAGTGCATGCACACAGAATAATAGCTTTACTTTCAGTGTTAAAAATCTTAGAGGTGCTCAGGGTTTTATTTTAAGTGAACTCAGTATTTTTAAATTTTGATGCCGTGGTGCAAGTTCTGGCTCATTTTTACCAATATTGATCGATCAGACTGTCCAGATCTACAGCGTGCAATATGAATTCAGCATTCAAGCCTACAATTTAATGGATGTCAGTTTGGATATCTGTCAAAAAAAACCCACAGACAGTCATTTTTATGCTGAATGACAGGAGTGGCTGCAGTGTTGAGTCCTGTTGTATTTTGTAGTTTTATTCTGTTTTTTTTCATGCTTTTCTCTGGTTGTTCTGATCGCTCCTGAACAGACTTAGTGTAAATGTCAGGTGTGTTAGTAGGCCTCCTGACAGGTTGCAGTAGAAATCTCATTATTAATCTAGCATATGAACAACCAGAGATAATTGTATAATGTTAGCAGCACCGAGATTCAGAGGAAAATGTTTAATTAATGATATGGTGCAAAACTAATGGGCTGGAAACTTATTATTGATTTCAAACAAGCTGCAAGAGAGAGGACACACACACAGTCGTAATTAAAAGAATGTGAAACAGAAGTATTCACACTTTAACTCTGAGCCACGCTCCTGGGAAACAAGCCACCCAGATTTATAGACACCAGGAGGAGACCAAGATGCCATGAAAGGGGAAATATTGCTCTGTTCTACTTAGCTGCACACACATTTACAACCTAGAAGGAGTATGATAGAATATCCCATCAAAATGATGGTTGAATAGAAAAGTTAGACAGGAGGGGGCCAGAAGAAGACACAATGTGTCACACAGAGAGGGACGAAGACAGGTTTGTGTGCTGTGAGCGGGACCAGACGAATAAATTCTTCTGTATCTCGGAAAACTGTCACATGAATTTTTCTCACGGTGTATGATTTAAATGGGAAGAATCCTAAAAATAAAACCTTTTATTCAGAGGACGTCTAGGAAAACGGTCAGTAGATGTGATTGTCCATTATTTGCATTGTTTTATTCTCCTGCACCTTAATGCACCTGTTATCTTCTTTTTTTGTGATGACATCCTTCCCAATCCTATCCTAGCGTACACACCACACCCTAGCCCAGTCTCAACCCAACACTGGGAGTAGTCTGTAATTAGATTTTGCCTCAGTTGTTCACAAAAAAAGCATGAAAGGTATCGCTTTTTATGGGTTCTTAGATCATTCAAGGGCTTCTTTCTCCCAAGGAGAACATGTAGTTAAGTAGATAGTTCTCCAGTGCTGCTGGAGGTGGCGCTGTGCTGTTGTGGGTGGTTGCCCAGGTAATTGACCACCCTGCCTGCTTTTTCTTGCATAATTCTAACAAGCACTTGATCTAATACTTGTTAGTTGAAAAAGACGCCTCCCTCCAGGATTTTGAGGTGTGATCCTGTGGTGTACACATGCTGGGTCCAGTTCTCTGTTTGTTGTAATCTGCTCTGATCCCAACCCTCTCATCTTTCTTTCCTGTGCTTACAATCACAATCAGTGTCTGTCAGTCTGCAGTAAGAACTACTGATCTTCGACGCACAAGGATTACAAAGAAAAACCTCTCATCAAACCTTTCAGAAAATGTGTTTGTAGATGCTCTGTGTAAGTATTCTGCATATTAGTCACGTAGTGTGATTTTATTAGGTCACCAAAACTTGTCATTTTGTCTCTTTGGAGGACTTTGTTGCAACCTTGGCTTGTAAAAAAGTAAGTAAACTGTGTATCCCATGTGTGAGGCTGTGTGAGGGGAGTCCGAAGTTTTGCCTTGGGGACAATTATGGCCAGATGTGTAGTTATAGACACCCCTCAGCGTCATCTTAAAAAAGTACTCTATATGGCATAGGATGGCACAAGACTAGACCAATGTTTTACATAGCGCAGAAAAAAAGCACTTGTTGAATAAATTATACAATACAATAAATTGTGATAAAAGTCAGACTGTGATCCTGCTCTTAAAAAATGTATTTTTCCCCCTATACTGCTCACCCTTCATGGAAAACCTTTTTTTCTGTGATAATCGTGTAGATATGCCCAACACTACCTAGCCATAGATTGTTTTTAAGAATACACATTGTTATAAAATAGAGCATTCATATCTAACTTTTACGTTTTGAAGTAAAAAAACGTCAGTAGGTGCTGCTTCACCATGTGCATTTTCACAGACTCAAATAAGTGGGCATGAGTGGAGCACATTTTTGCTCACATCACAGAAATGTATGTGCATTTAGCTGCATACCTTCCTTAACCCAGATGAATGCATTGCATAATCCAGTGTGTATGTGTGCATTATATATTGGCGAGGTCAGGCGAGTCTGTGCGCTTGCATAACTATTTCAGCAGCATGTCTATGCTAAAACAGCTTTATAATTGTCCCTGGATTCACACTGCCTTTGTCTGTTCTCTTTCCTGACCCTGCTTTTCGTCTTGTCTCTGTTTTTACTTTGTGCTTCGCAATTATTAATACATTTCCACACACAGTATAAGTAAAAAAAAAACGCCACAAGGCCAGAGATGGTGGAGAAGATTTTGGAATCTGGATGAAGTTGCATCAAGAAAGTAGTGTAGCAGTGTAGCAGCAGTGTGGGCTGAAAATGTTACTGGCAGATACAGGGGGCTGGAGCAGAAAAGACAGAAATAGATAATTGGAGACAGAAGCAGAAAGAGAGAGAGGGAGGCAGTCTAGATTTTGAGAGAATATCTGTTATGTCTATCTCCAGTGAGTGTTTTGAAGAGGAAGAAAAGTAGAAATACACAATGCCTTTAATCAGTGAACTCACTGAGGCAACAGTGCTCTGCTCTCCAGACATAGTGCAGAGAATGAAAAGAAGGAGAGAGACAGAGAGACAGAGCAAAGAGAAGGAAGAAGCTGGATCGGCCATTTTTTTGATACTGATTTATTTGTACGGAGATTTGGAGAAAGATGCTCAGTGGGCTCTTTTTGTTTGGTGAAATGCTAACAAAAACAAAAAGTACATTGAAAAGTTTTAAAAATGTTTAAATATAGACTCTTAAAGTTGAATGGCCTGATCGTCTGATGAAAATTATAGAGGGAGAAGATGCCCATGTATCGTTGACTAGAGCGTGCGATTCAAGCTATGGTGTTGAATTGTGAAATGAAAACCTTTCATTTCTGTTTTTGATGCATTGGAATGGGATGTGTTTAATGTGACAGTGAGCTTTATATTAATTATTTATTCTAGAGACATTTTGGAGTTGCCAGTTGTCCTTTTGAGAGTTACTGCCACTGCTCTGGGATTCCGACTGACCATTCTTTCTGTCAGCCAGGTCTCATCCGTGGCCAGCACTGAAGTTGTTCTGTACATCATGCGATACACATTTGACAAAGATGCAACCCAGTATCTGTTTGAGTTACATCGATATTGGACAATTCCCCACTTCATCTTTTAGAGCTGATGCCAAAGCAGGGAGTTGTGAGTCATTCATGTAGAAAGGACAAGATGATGAATGCTCAGATTGGTGGATAAGCGTCTTCCTTTTTTGTGCTAACTTTAAACTTAACTCTAACAGTTTCTAACCTTGGCTAGATTTGTTTGTTTCATACCCTAACCCCCTCTTAACCTGTCTTTACCATGTAAAGACAAAATGTTCTTCAGGTGTTAAAAGCTCCTGTGAGGAACCTTCAGGTTGTGTTGCTTCTTGCATCCACAGTAGACAAAGTCCATCCATCCATCCATCTTCTATACCGCTTCTCCTGTTCAGGCCCCAGTAGACAAAGTGATGCCTTTAACTGATTTTGTCCTGTACAAGTGTAGGCCAGATTTCCAAAACAAAAATCCCATTCCAGTTTATGTTATTATTCTTTTCTCCAACCAAAATGATGTGGAAAATGCAAACAAAGGCTGTCTTTGGCAGTGTGTATTAAATAAAAAGCAGAGAGAACTTTGTGATCAAAAGATCTTGTTGTTAAAATTACTGGATAATTGGATAATAAAATTGAAAAGGAATGACCAATGATGAGAAGTTTTTGGAATATGAGGTTTTGTTTTGTTTTTTTTTTTAGTTGTCCTAGTCATTTACCAAGCATGTATCAGCTGATTTTGGTGTGTGCAGGTAAAACCATCCAGGTAAAGAGCAAATCCAGTGGACTGCACTCCACTGTAATGACATCCAACCCATGTCAAAGACAATCTGACAACCATTTTTACTGTTTGAGCAGTTATGTGCCTGCAAGAGTAGCCTACAGTAACTTACAAATCTTAACCTTTGCAACAAATGCGTTTTCTGAATGTCTCACTTTGATTGTATTTCCTGACTACCCTGATTCCATTAAAAATGATCAGTCCAGCTTCTGTTAAAACATGTTTAAAAAGTCAATTCCTTCTCAATGTGAGAAAAGAGCCAACAAAGATTGCATGTTTTAAGGTGCTAACCACAACATTATGCCAAAATTAGCTTACGTTTCAAAGAGGCAAACATCATTGTCAAACTATAATAGAATTAACTTTTTTTTTTGAATGTGTATATAATAGTTCTGGGTTTTGGTAAAATCCTTCAAAAGCAACATTCCGGTCTGGATACACTTTAGTTTTATGAAGACATAACTAGTGGAAAAAAAAAAAACACATCTAAGGGTTAAATCACCCAAGCATTTGGTTTCATGTTGTCGTCTTTTCCACCTGGTCACTCATTGTCCTTTCCTCCATGCTGAATGACCCCCGAGGGTTCTTGGATGAGAGCCATCTTCCAGGCCTTCTGGTTGACATTGAATGCTCAACCATCAGCAGGGAAAGAAAATTAAACCTGCCTTGGACGCAATGCAACAAACTAAAAATGGTGATACCTTTATTTTGGTTGATATGTAGGAAAAAGGTAGATGGATATTTTGGCACTCCTGTTCCTATCCACAGTGGCCTTGTGTGACTCTGAAATGCTGTCAGGATGAGTAAGGCTGAGGGTTATTTGTGGTTTGTACTCCTGCCCAGAATGGAGGCTTGAGAGCTGTGTCGCATCATGAGTAAGAGAGCAAGTTGGCTCTCCACTTTTTTATTGAACAGGACACAAAAATTAATTGTTTAAGTGGAAGATAGATGGGTGGAAGGATAAATAACAAAGAATAGGACATAATCCATATACAAGACGTGCACCCCACCTAGACTGTGAGAAGAGAACAGGATATTATAAGAACAGATATCAGCAGTCTAGCCAGGAACAGATGGTGAGACAGAGCTACACACAGACGGGATCTTCCTGCCAATACAGAACTGACAGAATACTGTCAGCATGTACATACACAGACAAATACAAACAGTCTCAGGCTTGTATGAGTCTTGATGAGGGAGCGCTAATGATCTCAAAGGCATCATTGCTGTCACTGTCACACCCCAAACCCTTCATCTCCTCTCTGCTCTTTTGTTCTCCTTCCTCTCCTTGACAATTCTGCTTTTGAACCAATTCTCATTTTCTCTCTCAAATTCTCGTCTCCAGCTTGTCATTATTGTATCACTTTGTACTATTATAATAGTGCATTTTATTACTGACAAAAATGAAAGCCCGACTGATACACTGCACTTTCATTTGATCCACTTTTGGATTCCTGTTCCCGGCAAAATCATTTATGTTTGACTGGTAAATTATTCATTACAGGTAGTAGAGAGGCAATATAATTAAATAAGCTAATGCAAAGAAGCTCTCAGGGACTATTAAATGTAGCACAAATGTTTAGTTCACAGCTAATTAAGTTTATACTTTGTCTGACGCACATCAGACATCAGAACTGAAGCGTCCCCCAGAGGCACAGCAGGCGCCGGCTGGTGTCCAGGTAGCATGAGGACTCCTGGGGGCCTGTTTTACTCACAGGTGTGTGGATCTTGTAGAGGGAACTGGTGTGTGTATATGCCTGCTGAGGTCCACTTTGATAGACACACACTCACTACACTGTTTGCTCTGGAACTCTTCCAACAAACTCCAGTTTCTCTCCTTTCTTGTAAACTTGCACAACACTGTTTAAGAGGACACTCAGAGACTGTAGTGTGTATTTGCCTTTTTTTTTTTTTTTAGAAGAATAGTTTCGAGAAAAGCAGACAGTGTATAACTGACAAGCATTCACCTCGAATAAAACTTGAACATCAGCCTTACCAGCACCTGACCGGATAAATTTATCAGTCACTGTTGAAGGTCTGACTTTTCCGAGCTTGTTCTGGGTATCATGTCTCACATAAATGTCTTACATTTTCTCAGGGGTTGGATCTGGGGTCAAGTTGAGTTCATGAAACTGCAGAAACATGTTAAGTGCATTTTGAGTCAGTATGGGTTCCATTCAGGGGCAATTCTAAGATCAGAGGTTTAGGGGTGCTGAGCAGGTGAGAGCTGCCCAGCCAGGCAGGAAAATTTTACTGTTTTGTATATTTTAACACAATTTCATTCCCACATTTGTGAAAGAAAAGAATAACACTGTGAGAGTCTGTGACTGAACCATCAAATCTGATAAAAAAAAAAAAGGTATTTGAATGCTGAGCCACAAATTTTAATCGTAAAAGAAACTTATTTCTGGGGGAAGACTCATTTCGATACAGCAGCTCCTCAAAATACACATTAACAGTATGTTTGTTTCTGGAGTAAACCAGCCCCCTAATATGAGTACCAAGAATATGGATCCAAAAGTCCAAGATCCAAAAATGGATCTTGGACATATATTGTGGGCTTTTATTTGAAATGCAATGCAAAGCATGTAAGACACATCAACAGAAATCAGCTTTTTCATTGTTAGTTTGTTAGTTGCACTTTTCCTTCTTGTCTTTATTATGGAACACAAACACAGGAATAAAATACACTTCATAAGTAGAAAATGCCAGAAATCTAGATAATAATAATAATAATAATAATAATAATAATGATAATAATAATAATAATAATAATAAAAACCTGCTACAATCAAACAGCTATATAAACATCATCTACCTCCTTTCTAACAAGATAAACAGTGACCCACAACTGAATGCGACACAGATAAGGACTGGTTATGATAATAATTTGTTGGTTAAGGTGTTAGAAAATAAGAAATTTGCCACTAAACCAGGTTTAAAATGGGTACTTACACCACTGCTGCATATCACCCACTCTGAAAGGCAGAGCATTGCTCTGTGTTAATACAGCGCTTAGAGCCTGAGTCAGGTAGGTGGGAAGGATGGGGAGGGATGGGGTGGATCAAACCATTATGATGCAAGGGGGGTGCTGCTGGATTTTTTTTTTGTTAAATATTACATTTTAACCAACTACTGTATCTCGGAGTTTAGATTGCAGCTAGAAGGTAATTTATCGCTAATTGTTTGGATAAACAGATTTATTCCTCCCTTGTCACCAGTGAACCCAGTGTGGATGATTATGATTTTTGGAGGTCCAACAATATTTTGAGATTTCATCTTACAATAGTAAAATAAACTTGAAACAAAAATAATCAAGCTTTCCAATGGTTTTAGATATATTGCTAAGAAGAATTGTTTGGAAGAATAAGTTTACAAATATAATCCAGTATAATCTGTAACTTCTGTGGGCCTGAGCGCATATAAGATAAACTGAGGCTTGGTGGAAAACTTTCTTGTGGGCTGAAAAATCTAAATTTGACGTTCTCTGTGGAGACATTGACTTGAAAAGCTACCATCCATGATGGTATAGAGACAAATAAGTGTGCTATACATGTGCAGCTTACACATCTGGAAAAGCATCATTATTCTAAACAATATATACAGGTTCTGGAGAAACAAGCTGCTATCCAGAAAATACCTCATTCATTAAAGAACCCGAGCATTTCAAGTTATGCCACTCAGTGGTTAATATGTCTCTGTCTAAATGTTTAAAACATGTCACCAGCTTCAAATGTGAAATGAACATTTTTCATAAATCAATTAAGATTTTCCCTTTCCACAGTTAATGTGTTGTTGTTGTGCTAGTTTCAATTAAACATTATTTAAATAATTTGCAATCCATCAAATGCTGTGGTTACGAACATTTGTACCAAATTCTTTAGTTTTAGTTGTAGTTATGAAACCTTTTTTTTCATATTACCTGAAAGTTTTTCAGGTTATATCACCAAATTGTTGTCACACTATAGAATACTTCAAGCTAGTGTGGATCTACAGTACAAAATAACGCTACTGCTGTTTTGGTTGGATGTGACGTTTTTGACCTGACTATTCACACTAGTGTCTGATAATTCAAGCAGCTTCCCTCTGTCAACCTCCACCTCACAGCTTCACACCTGACTTCTGTATCCTCTGCACTGGTGAAAGCAGCGTTGTGGGATGAAGTGGCTGGCCTTGGACAGAGCCCCCAAGGATGATGTCTGTTACAGCCTTCAGCACCTGGTCAGTGTGCACACTGATGTGTCCGTCTCAGGGTTACTGGAAGCATCTGAAGATTTGCAGCCACATTCTTCTCCTCGGGCAGCGAGGGCATGGAGGTGACTCAGACTCGCTCCTGAAAAACACTCTGAACAGGCTGTTGCAGAGGCAGTGAATTAATTTAAGAAGAGTCTGAGCAGGTTGCATTGAAAAGCCTCTCTCTTGCCTTTTTCCCCCATCTGTCTCTTTGATTGTGTGTATTTTTCTTCTTGAGAACTCTTTCCTTTTGAAACATTTTTTCATTGCATATATAATCCCTGGGTCGTGTTTTCTACAAACATGTATTCTTCCTTCCCTGCTCTTGAGTAGTCTTGTCACTCTTGATAGACAGCTCTTACTGTCAATGTAGGAGGGATTCATGAATTTATGTGGGTGTAGATACAGCAGAGGCGAGTGATTAATGATATTTAAAGTAGGTATGATGCATTCTATTTAAAGCATATGTTATAAAATGCACATAATAAGTAGCTTTAAAAGCGTGGTCGGACCTGCACAACCTCCAATACAAGCGTCACATATTTCCCATTACAACTAAACGCCCACCACCTGTACAATGCCACAGATGAATATGATTGCCGTGTCCTTGTCAGTTATCTATACGGTCTCCTTTTCGCAGGGGAATGAAATGGAGAAATACGAGTGTGTTTGTTTACAGGTTAGCATAATGGAGGGTCCCATCCCTGTGTAAATGAGGCTGTTTGCTCATGCATATGCGTGTGTCACTGTTTGCAATGATGTGTGACAATGTCCGCATCCATTTTTGTATCACTGCCAAGCTGACGTTCTCCTGCTCCGGCTCCGCTCACTTCTGTGCCTTTCTCCTTCAATTTCCCTTCCCCTGCTTTTAATGGATTGTTTTTATTTTCCCTGCATGTCTAAAACCATCATACCTTCAAAAGGATGAAATTATAGTGGTGGATCATGGCCATGAAAGGAAAGAGAGCGACAGACATAGAGGAGGACAGACAGCAGTAACGGCACCCTTTGAGAAATTTAGAAGAGGGTAGAGGAGCAGGCAAAGCTGGGGTAATTTGAAGAGTAATGAAGATAGATTGAAGAGAGTAGGAAGTTAATATATCTGCATGCAACCAGAGGACAAAAATATTGGAAATAAGCGAGAGGCTGGACCAGCAGAAACCCTCAGTATTCAATAGTTATGCTGACATGAAGACAATGAATCTTAATTTCTCACACACTTAAGAGAGTTTAGCCCCCACAATAATTAAACCTGGATCAAATTTGTGCTTGAGAGATGAACTGGAACATGGTCTGGGAATCTTCAGCTTTGTCTCCACTTTGAACTGAATAGTGCTAGCATGCTAGCATAATGGTAGATGATTTGCCTCCATCTCATTACATTTCAGAGTGTCATAGTAAAGTAAAATAGGAAGGGAAGTCACTTATGTTGTCATTTACTGAAGTCACAAATGTAAAGATAATTTGTTTTCAATTTTGGCCTTTGGGGAAAAAGCTATTTCTGAGTCTATTGATCATTATCTGAAAACAATACATCCTCTGGAACAGACAACTTTTTGGGGCTTTTGGTTGAAGCCAGGGTCATTCAGATAAGTGATAAGGATACCTGAAGCCTTTTCATTTCATGCTGTCCAAAGAGAGAAACAAAAAAACACTTGTAAAATGAGCGCCGAGTTAGTTGAAAGAAGACATCTACTACTGGATTGCTAGCACTTTCATGCGGACCAGACAAACTGTAGCTTTTCCACGAATCCTATGTATTTTAGGACCCAAGGTTGCCACCTGGTTAAAAGGCATTTGGTTATGTTTTTCAAATGTTTTTGAGTGAATGTTTACATGCTAACCCTTAAATTCCACACAAAAAGGATCTTAACTTTTCATTCAAAACAAAGACTTCAATTTGCACTAACGTCAGAGGTTCTGCAAAGCCTATTTAAAACAAACAAGGAATGTCCACATAATTTTAAAGGAACTTTGGTTGATACATTTCACCAAAAATGAAAAAAGTCAACCTCATTGCTGGAAAGACAGCAAAGCCTTTGGGAATCATCCTCTGGGGACCATGAGATTTTGAAAATCTCAAGGCAATCCATTTAAAAACATGTGAGAAAGTAATTCATCCCGGACCAAAGTGACAGACTGGCTGATACAGTGAACGTCATTACCAAGCCACAAGCGTTCCAAAAGAGGAGTCAGACTGGTGTGGAGGTACAGTGAACACAACATCTGAAGTTTCGATGCTAGCTGGTGGGTTTTCAGGTTGTTTACTTGGTAGGATGGATGGATGGGTTGCTGGAGGTTACTGAGAGAACTAGACAGCAGGGCACAGGCCCTGTCAGTGTTTATTTATAAATAAATGCTTTGAATAATTTAGAGGAACCATCAAGAGACCACGTGGCATACTCCCAGGTTAGATAAACAGGAGATACAAGAACCAAATCCTGAATTTTCAGTGTACTCTTAGGTTCATCATGTCCTTGCACAGGTGTGCCTGAGGATGATGAGCTGAGCTGGATCTGAATGGAGAAAAAAAAAAAAAGAAAAACATCAGTATCTCTGACAGAAAGCAGATAGATATTTTAAGATCATCTCAGATAACATCATTGTACTTCACATTCTTACCTTTCTCTGTTAAAAGTGTAGTGGTGGTGGGGGGGTCCTTGTTGTAATCTTTGTACCCATCAATCTCCCCTCTGTGTCTGTCTCTTTGTGTCTCACTATCTCCATATGCCACAGCATTTGTAGTGTCTGCTCCTCGTGATGGTGCCCTAGATTGCTGTGGCACTGAGGCCCAGAGTCATAAAACAATAGTGTGCTGCAGGGATCACAGGAGCACAAATCAGACACCGAGGCAGAGATAAATGGCAAAAAATAGCAGACGAGAAAGAATAGCAACTGTGTGAAAGGCAACTGTCTGTGTTTGTGTGAGTGGAGCAGAGGTGTGCGTACGTGCTGTATGATATGGTACACAGGGACAAGAGAGGATACAGAGACACTATAGAAGATAAACTGAGAGACTAAAAGGTGGAGAGGCAAAGTGAGCTGTTGTTTGTTGTCTTTGGTTAGTCATCCACAGCTGACAGATGGCTAGAATACACAATTCGGTTCCATTGTGGTGTTACAGTACAATGATGTTCAACAAGCTAAACACACCACCTTACATATTCATACCGAGGTGCAATAGTAAACAACAGGCAGTGAAACAGCACCTTAAGATAAAAATCAGAGTGAAAGTTATTCTTTGTAGAGGAATCTCAAAAGCTTCAGTTTTTGGTGTTTTTTTTCATGTGTCCCCCACATTTCAACAAGTTACAACTTGTTACATCATCTATCCAGATTCACTCGAAAAAAGCTTTGATTCCCTGTGTTTAATGTTCATGTTCATTCATTGTATTGCTCTGTTTGAACATTTAGACTCTGGAGACTTTGCCCTAAATTGGCTCACAACATGTCATACATGAGTTAATGTGTAATAGTGCAGATTGTGAGGGCTGAGTTAAATCTACCCTCTGCTTTTGAGTGAAGGGTATGTTTGAGCAAATTACACACATTCAGTTAGACTTGATGAGCAGCATGTGTTGGCCAAACAATTTTCAAAATTTGCACTCATATATAAAATATGACCTTAATAAATCTGTTGAAATCCAACGATCAAATGAGGCAGACAAGGAAGGAATCTTTGCGTTGCCAGTGCCAATCATATTTTGAGTCTAAATCTTAGCGCAACCAGCCCCTGGAAGTGGCTCTTAAAAGTTGCTGCCATAGTAGTCAAATGCTCTACTACCTGTATGTAAACAAGCACAGATGACAGAAGGCACAATGCAGTGAGACTTTGACCCAGGAAATGAAGATAAAGTTATGTGGGCTGTGTCTGGCATATTGTCAGTCAACTGGAGCAATGTGTGATAAGCACATGCATGTGGAAATTAAGGAGCAAAGGCTGGTGGGGCTAGCTCTGCTAATGTCAGCCACACTGGGCAAACCAATCACCTTTTACCAGCAGACTGTGATCCTGTGTTAGATTGATTGCGCTTAATTTGGACTGTTTTCTGCATTTTTTTTCTTACTTTTAGACAGATTGGTGAGGCTGAATTTCAGTTTACATTTGAACCAGGTTGCTTTGGGACGTCCCTAATTATTGCTTCATCTTCACTCAGGATTCAGGATACATTCAGTTTAATGTAGGGGTTATGGTGAATAGCCATAAGAAGCTGTAAAAGCCAAATTCTGAAAGCTTCTCATTTGAAGATTAAGACACAACTTCCTTAAGTAAATATTCATTGATTGTTTCATTTGGGTGTAGTTCAGGAAAATGAATCTATAAATGCTACGTGTTTGGACACAGGGTTACTTCAGACTAATTACTGCTGTGGAGTTTCATGTAAAAACAAAAAAATTATATTCAGTGTCACTGAAACTGTAAAATTCAATATGCATCATTTGAGTCACTCGAGCCTCATGTGTTAAAATTGTTTGGTATGCTGAGAAGTAAAAGGCCAAGTTTTGTAAGACTTGTTTGCTTGAGATAAATCTTTTAATGGTTCATGAGGCAGTTTTATTCCATTTCAAAATCTGTTAAATAAACATTTACTTAGCTAAACTTGAAACCAGAAAGCAGTTAGTCAGCACAGATGCATATCAGGGGCGAACTGACCCTACCCAAAGCCAACAGTTAGATCAGTGAGACATTACTAACTTTGAAAGATTGTGCATTCACTTGCCATTTCTACAACCTCTTCTAGGTCATTATTTATTTTCTCTCTCCTCATCCAGCCCGTCTCTGCATCCCGCTGTCTCTTCTCTTTACTTGCTTTCTCTTTATCTCTCACTATCTCTCCCGGCTCTCTGGTGAGTCACCTTGCATGTCTGAGTAATTATACACACCCACAGGGGTGCACATGCACAACATTGCAGACACACAAACTTCAGTACATGATGCATTTATTCATAGTGATGGAAAAAGTATTTAAGTAATAATGCAGATCTCCATGAAAAGCATCACTCTTAAGTGGGTGTTCAGCTCATTCACTGCTAGGGCTGTCACTTTTTATTCGAACATGAACATTTGTTCGAACATGAGGTGAAAAGTTCATGTTCGAACTCTGGTTACCCGTTCGAAAGTTGGCTGCATCCTGGAGATGCAAGCCTACGTGAAGGAAACTCCTCTGTCCTGTCCAAGTAAGCAATCCATAGGCAGCAATCTGCTGCTTTGGTGGAGAGACAGAGCGTGGCCCACCGTCACTCTACTCCAACATGAACCAGACTTTAGGCACATGCATGGCCTGCCTGCGTCATCATGAAGCGTCTGTTTACATGAAGCACGGTCTCATCAGAGTCAGCAGTGTGAGACACGAAGAATAGGATAACAGCTTTAGAGACTTTTTGTTGTTAAGTTGTTTTGGTCCAACTCAGCCCTCTAATACCCCGTTATTGTTTAAAATAACTGTCAATAGGAGCGGTCACTGTGATCATGTCTGCGTGCTTGTGCGGTAAGTGCACCTTGCAAAGCACACCTCTCTGAAGCGGGCCAGCAGGAACGTCTGTGCGCTCTGAGTTTGTGTTCTCGTCGGCAGGTAATATTATAAACAAAAAGAGCTCCACACTTGATCTTGATCAAGTTGATAGACTTGTTTCTGGCAAGTAATATCAGAAATTAAGACCGGCTGTTTGGCTTGACTATCGGTATGTTTTACCTTGCTCTTATTCAAAGCTGAATTTGAATATATTCAAATTCATTTTAAATTCATCCAAACTTTGTTCAAACAAACTTGATTTTTTTAAAAGTATCAGCCCTTTTTGCTGCCAGCCATTTTCAGAGCATATTAACTGACTTTTCAAGACGTGTATTCGATGACAGTGTAAACTCCGAAACTACCAAAAAAGAAAGTAGACTCTTCTTTCATCTCTCTTCCTGTTTTTTTAACAAAAGATAGAGAAAACACAGTTTTGTCGAAAGCATTCGTCCCTGAAGCTCCATCCTTCGATCCTCTCCATGATCTCTGTCATGTATTCTTACTATTGCGGCACTCTCTCTCTGAACTACCGCGACACATTCTCTTCAAGTGTGAGCTGCCTGAACTTTTCTGACTTGCAACGTCTCGCCATGTCTCTGTCATCTCGCATCTTTTTTTCATATCGATGCTGATCTCTCATCCAAAGAGAGAACTGCTACCACCTACAGTAGTTTGATATTGATAGACAAACTCTGCCAGACACCATTCCCACCTCTTGAAATACATAATTGATGTCTATAGACGCAATCAGTGGTTCTAATCAAATTGACGTCTAGTTTAGTTTAGTTTGTTTATATGTTTTGTGGACAGTCCCCTTTAACTTAATGCACAGTTAAAGAGGCAGCTGTAGCATTTACAGCTAATTTCCAGCTGTAGTCCCGGGCCAGTTGTCAGTAGGCAACCTAAAACACAATTGTTAGGATTTAAAATACATTTCATTTATAATTTCAACAGGTCTAAGCAAAACAAAATAAGATGTCAATAGCAGCCAATGAGTAAAGAGTAACGGTGGTAATCTGTAGGTAGTGTTAGGATATTTCTGATTTCTTATTTCTCATCATTTGTGACTTCATTTACCTTGTATATTTATCTGGTAACCTTGTTGTATTAGTTCAGCATTTTATCTAGTCATATGTTGTTTTCTTGTGTAAATCTCAGGGACAGTGTGTTTATAGCTGGTTGACAGACAGATAGCTCCTGTCCCAGCTCATGTCTGCAGGCCTTACTGACCTTTTACCTAGTCTCCATTAACACCATGCTCAAACGACAGACACACACTTGAATAGCACATCCTTCTGAACTTGACACTAGCAGTGGGTTGAGACAGCAGTGTCAGTCATAATGATGGCCACTCGGTTGTTTAGTGAAGCTCAACCTCTGTATAAGCGTAGCCGATGAATGTGTTAAAACTGTACTGCACCCGGATGGCGGGGTTCATTCTGTTGAGACGAGTGCTGTAACTTTGCCTGTGACAAGATTAAATGCTGAACTGATTTGCAAATCCTGTTTAACCTTTATTCAGTTAAATACACTACAAAGAAAAGATATTAATTATTCAATTTGATAAACTTTGTTTATCAAATATTCTGGTTTCTGATTCTGATTTTGAATTTGATGCCTGCACCATGTTCCAAAAAAGCTGGGACAGGGTCATGTTTCCCACTGTGTTACATCACACAAAAACAATTTAATATAGTAGTTATTACATAATGTTGCTTTAACTAGCTTAATGGGTCAACATCATTTAGTAAACGGCTTATTCACCGACACACATTATGTCTGCATCAAATAAACTGTTTCAGAAATAAACATAATATTTCTGCTCATCCATTTAGTGTTGGTACCATTGTTTGTAAGACTGCAACTTATCATAACTTATCCTGTGCTTGAACACTTGCATGCTCACAGAGAGAGAGAGAGAGAGAGAGAGAGAGAGAGAGAGAGAGAGAGAGAGAGAGAGAGAGAGAGAGAGAGAGAGAGAGAGAGAGAGAGAGAGAGAGAGAGAGAGAGAGAGAGAGAGAGAAAGAGAGAGAGAGAGGGGGAGAGATAATCATATCCCACAGCTTTATGCACTCCATGGTAAGGTGCATTAGGTTACCCTTGTCATGCCCCCTGGGTGTTACAAAGTAGAGCTCAGTGAAGAGAGGTTGACTTCTCTTATGAATTAGATATAACATATTAGAGAGCAGTGAATTAATCATGACAAGGTACTCCAGCTCCATTCCAATAATGAAACGGTCCACCTTTAATAATGACTAATTATTTACAGGGTGCTTCAGGGCCAAGATTTAACAGAACCAAATTCTGATGAGCTTGTCAGAATAAAACCCTTCTGAACCCTGTGTCTTATTAAACCTGATTCAAATTACTGATTTTTACTTCAAGGCATTGTATTAATCAGCAACCTAACCTTGAAATAAATTTCTGTTTTTGCTCCCAGAAAGTTACTTTGTGAATGGCAAAGTCATAGTACATTGCAAGGTGTCTTAGCATGATATCATGTATATTTTTTATCAGCTTGGTGAGTCTAGAATGGGCATTAAAGTAAAAAAGGAGGCACGTAATAGAGCACATTAAATACTGAAAAATAGCAAAGGAAACACTTTATGATTACATAGCTCCAAACTTCAAAAATGAAAAAAAAGGACATAATGGGGATAGTCTAAGTGATGGACCATCCCTGCTATACCCCAACAGAGACTTACCATCAGTAAGACACATCCAGGATTTTATAATTACACTTCAGCTACAAATGAGGTCATTGTGTCTGAGCTCAACACCTCCAGACGATGAACCAATCACCAGCACAGACAATTAGGTTGCTGTCTGCACAGCAGTGATTCTCATTTTAGCCCAGCTACTACCTACTACAATATTTTCATTCTTACCTTTTGTGAGTGTCTGGCTCTTAAATGTAAAATTTATGCACCAGGAAGTTCACACAATAGAGTGAAAATTGTAGACTCCTATTATAGTATGATGGCTCAGGGAATGATTTCAGATGCACTTGGGGGAAATAAAACTGAAGATCCGAGGCAAAGGAACGGTATATTTCTTATGTTTAAGACATTAAACTGTTTTTTTTTTTTTTACATTAATGACACGTATTATGAAACTATCATTTCATCCTTCTGAAGGGACATATGAGACATTTTAAGATAAGACACTTTTTTGAGGGACGTCATTTTGGAGGCAAACTCATCAGGCCTACTCTTGTGCAGACAGATTTTCATCTAACCTTGACCAAACTGGGTCAATCTCAACTACTGTACTCACAGTGTTTCACCATTTATCTCATTCTGTCCCTTTTGTCCCACTATGGGCTAAGATTTGTGCCTCTAGAAATTTCGAATTATAATATTGAATTTGAAAAGCATGATCTGAAATCAGATTTAATGTTTTGAAAATGAATTTATTTGTTTTAAAATTGGATTTAATCTACTTGAAAACTCAACTCTCTATTTCTTAAATTCAAACATACAAAATTTAAAATTCTTTGTCCGTGAGGAAGAGTCATCAAGCACAGATTTACAGAAATCCTCTTCACATCTGCATCTAAAGTTAGTTGAATTCAGTTTTTGTTTTTTTTTTTTGACATGATCATTTTCACCAAACCAAAATGTTGTCTTGTTGTCTGACTTAAAAAGATAACGGCGGGTCTGAAATATTTTTTAAAAGGACCAGCTAAACTATGAAAAACGTAAGACTTATACTCTGGAAAATATAGGACCGACTGGTCTACATGCGGACTGAACCAAAACGGTCCAGTCTGAGTATGTGTATCGTTATACCTCAAGTGTAATCTCAGAAGATGACTGAAAAAGTGAAGTGAGCATCCTGTGTGTGCACGTAGGAGTCTGCACACATCTCTCATAAATTACAGCCACTAGGGGAAAACTATGTCAGGCTTCTTTTTGTTTCTCTATGTTTGTATAAGATTTTTTTTTTTTTTTTTTTTTTTACTAAAACATTAACAAAGCCAGGACACTTTTTGGTTCACCCGCAGATTATGAAAAGTGTACTTGACACACTGAACATCATATAATAACAACCTTCTGTCATATCAGGGGCACTCTTTGATTCCAGATCAAGCAAACATAATGTGATAAATTTTATCCTCATTTATAGAAAAAAAACAATGGCATTATATCACACTTACATTGGTTAAACCGCTCAAGCCTCTTTAGGGATTAGACACGATTAAATAGCACAATATAAGGCTCACAGACTCAGAGGGCAGAGTATCAGGCAACCAGAGTCCAAAATATGACTTGGAGGAGGGAAAAGATCCAGCTCACTGGGAGGAGGAAAGAAATGGGTCAAAAAAGTCAATATGAGAGGACTAAGGGCAAGGAAAGGCTTCTTCATGCATACATGATTCTCAAATATGAATTCAGTGCACTTTTATCTGACTTCTGTGGTCTGTGAAGTCTCCAAGACCTTTAATATTTTCAGTTCCCCCACCTCACTTCCCCCAACCCTTTCAGTTCATGAAAGGGGTTCGCTTTAGAAAACACAGCATTCTTTAGCTATTACAGTTGTTATTAAACTTTAAAACTATAGAAATCTGGCTCAAGCTAGTTTGATACATCACATTATTTCCAATAAAAACTGCAACACCTTTCTCTGCACTGATGAGGTGGAATTGCTTTGTAGACTGCAACAATACTCTTACTTTTTCTCATCACCGAAAACAGCCACTTAAACAACATCACTTTATCTCTGAAAGGGGGGAAATAGCCCTGCTGTGATCTGTGTGGGATTAAAATTTTATTAGTACAAAAGTCTGTAATGATAAAAATTCAAAAATACTCCAAATGCTTGAAAAAGACTAAAAGATTCTGGTTCATTAATATGATCCATGCATAAACCAAGAAGCACATCTTTGCCATGTGCACATTTCTTGCTGCATGCCAAAGAATTAGACTGGTTATTAATTGAGATGTCCATCTGTCAAACCCTTGCTGTGTTTTTTAGAGCAAAGCATTTGAAAGCTGTTTGCCGAATATTAAATCTATCTACACAGGAGTTTCACTGAGTTTCCATCTTGTGACACCATCGGGTCAATTTTCTACCTTAACCATCTTTCGGATTTTTAAATCCAATGACCTGAAGTTCTTTTTGAGTTCCTGCGCATAGTCATCATCCACATATGGGCACTTCTAATATTCTAGGTGACCTGTAGCTCCTACATCAAAACACAAATCACTTCCACTTTCTGACTTACGTCAAAATCTCATGGGCTAATGCTTCGAGATTCACTGAACAAATTTATCCCCCTGACAGAACTGATCCTTTTCATTTCAGTGACAACACCAACTCTCCATTGACGTCACCCTCAGGAAAAAAAAGAGAAAAACTTTGCATAGTTATCCCAGCTTGTGATCAGACTGATATTTATATTTTCAATCTAGTCTCATAGACAAGTGGATACTTTGGCTGAAAGTATATTAAAGGCCCTGTAAGGTAAAGTCTTTTGTGTGGTTTTAGCTTCTGCTTTCCTCTTCAGACTGTTAAATCTTGTACACCTTTCTCCAGTAAGAGAAGCCTGTTTGCAGTCCAAACAGACTACATTTATTCAGTGAGATGTGCAACCTGCAGAGGTAACATCAACTGTACTCTGTTATGTTTACACCTGTGTGAACTGTCCAGACCCTTGGGCTGCATGTGGTTGCACCTTAGTTAAATTTTTGATTTTATGTGTCTACAAAAGTCCAGTCCATAAAGTCCTTAAATATTGGTCAAGACAAACACTGAATTTAAGGTAGCCAAAAAAGAAAAAAAAACACCTTTGGAAAACAAGACGCTGTTTAATGGTGATGATGATTTGTGCATGTATGAGATCTGATGCAAAGTTGTCAGAAAACTTTGAATGCTTAATAGTTGTATTTTTGTTTGTATCAGTAATTTTGCCCAACATGCAGGTTGTCATGTCTGATATTAAACTTGTTGTGGGCTTAGACTTTATCCCCACCTGGCTGGCCATGCTTATTTAGCATTCAGAACTGCCTTTGCTTTTCATGTGTGGGTGGATAAACCTTTTTAAATGAAGGTCATGTTGACTGATTTCTTTTTATAAGGAGAAAATACAGTAGTTTCAAAAGTGTTTATGTACATCTGGAGGTCTAGGTCTAGGTGATATTCAAGTGAGAGTCTTTGCTTTGCTTTTATGTGGAAAATCTTGTGAATCTCTGCAGTTCAATTCCTGAATTTCAGTGCAGTGCTGCACTTGTGAAGAGAAATTACAGTTGCCAGTCAAAGTCTTACTTTAGCAGTTTAAACACCATTTCTCAGGGAGAGTGTCAAAGTGTCACTTTGACTGAGCACAGATGACATTTGGGGGTCGTCATTGATTGTCATGGTGGCTTTTGGATGAGGAGAGAAATCATTAATTATTCCTCGCTCAGTATGATAAACTTATTCCAAATATGTCTGTGCATCACATCTGCTCCACATGACGTTTTTTTCCCTACAATTCATCTTAAATATCTACAAAAAAGCTTTCACTCTCAAATTTGTTTAACAAAGCCCATGAACTATCAAAACTGAGCATCCACACCTGGATAAAATAAAACTTTTATCCTTGAGTTTTAGTTTGACGTTTTTAGTTTTGAGTTCCCATGGTGCTTCTTTTCGCTGACTGCAGGAGGGCTTTCAGTTAGTATTCCAAGGCTCATTTTTCTAAATTGGTTTTACTGTTACATTTAAGTTTTACAATAATGAGCAAAAATTGAAACTGACATAAGTCTGTTTTTTTTTTGTCCTCATCAGAGTTCATCTGTCTTAAGCAGCAATGTTGTTTCCAAAAAGCCTGCTGGCATGCATCCAGGTACCTTTTAACCTGGAAAAATTCAATGCTAGGGAATTCAATATAAAGGCAAAACCAATGGAGAATGCAAATAGATGAGTCGACCCCAGGGGAAGTTTTTCTGTCTCTGGTGCCCATCTTAAGATATCTCAGAGATCTTTGCTCTGTGATTTTGTAACTAAACTCTAAAACTACACAGGTGTAAAATCCCCTCTCACAGGGTTCAGTGACGTCTTGAGTTTTACTTTTTCACCTTTACCAAAGTTAGTTTTTCATTCCCCACCATCTAAGAAAAGACAAAGTGCATTTCCTGTCACAACCTGCACAAAGAGGGAAAACTGCCAAAGGCTTTAATACCCCTGTTACATATTGTATAATGTCTTCTCAAAGCCGTAATGACACAGGGTCAGGAGAGAACAGTGGTATGGTTCAGGTCTCGTCTCTGGCTCTGTCCTTGAAGCAGTGCCATCACTTATTATTGGCATCTTTAAAAGCACTCCGATTTGATGGGTGATGAGGGCGTCCGGGGCGCTCACTTAATGGGTGCAAACTAGAGTGCAGGATGACAGCACATCCCCTCCGTGAGCAAGACTTTCTCATGTCAAACAGATGGGACACAAGTCTTGACTGATGATCGGACTGGACCTGAGGCTGTTTTGGAGTCCAGGCCTCTGACACACACACACACGCGCGCGCTGGCAGTGTAGATTTCTATATGCCTTTACCCAGAGAGTCTGCAGAGGTCACTGGGAAGAAAAGCAGATCCAGCCATATACACAGGTGGGGTTGAGGAAAGCGGTGACAGAGCAACCTCTCTCGGCCCCCCACGAGAGACAGAATCAGACTGAGGGGCTAAAGGAGAAGTGTGTGTGTCCATATGGACTTACTTGTCACAGCTACTCAGAGGGGCAGTCCATCATAGCCCTGTGGGTCAGGGTTAACAGTGTTCTCAGGTCTAAGTGGCAGTAATGAAGTCATAAAGCACTCTGCACATACATGGACCCCAAAGTGATGACATCGTCAGACACTGCAGCTGCCACCACCAGTTGCTGATCACTGTAGAACTCAGATGATAAGGCCAATGCTTCATTTTTAAGCAACTTATGTAGTTCTTATCATGATGCAGTAGATCAAGTGTGTTTGTGTTTCTCCGCTCATCATTTGTATGGTAAATAATAGACACAAGGATTAACGTCAACACCTTCAATGGTTGGCACCAGAATTACTATCAGTTTGACCAATTATTCATATGTTTGTGGATTTTGTCAAAACTAACCAAATAAGAAACCTCATGTTCCTGAGAGGCCATCAGTGTTATAAAATTAGGTGTAAGCACAATATTGGCACCTGATTTAACATTTGCTGCCTTTAATTGTTTTTTCCTTAAACACTTAATGCCGTCTCACCTCAAGCAGTTACTACATTAGTTATCACTATCATTAATTAGCCGACTAGTCATTAAGTGCCCAACAGAATATGGTTCCTATATATCAGGAGAACATAAAGCATTTAGAATTCTAAACTTCTGACGCATTTGAAGTGACCAACTATGAATCAAGTTAGCATTAAGAAAACAAAATGTTATTTATTAATGAAATGGTTTCAGAGTGTCTATCGGAAAGAGGACTGCTTTTATAAGTTCCATTGGGATACATTGTGTAATATTGGGTAGACATTTTGCCCAGAATCATTGTATGTTTCAGTATCTTTTCACTATGCATGCCTTCCACACTGTGAAGATGCTGAAATCCTTCACACCAGCTTGCCTACATGCTCTGACATTAATCCGCATGAAGCTTTACATTCTTTAAGTCAGTGTGACAAAGAGAAGAAAACGTTGATAATACACCATGTCCTGTATAATAGGCTTTGGCTGGTTTAGAGCATATGACGCTGTAAACAGTTTGTTGCTGTTGCCAGTGAGGTTTATATGTGAGTCTGCTCTGTTTCTGCCTCTAGTTGAGTGTATGTGATTAAGGTGGCAGTCAGAGAGCGCAGTTTAAAAATGCCAGTCACACTGCTGCAGGGCAAGCACTGGTAAGTATGCTAGCTGTTGTTGCTATGTTACCAGAAGAAAAAAAAGCAGTCAGTGGGTGTCACAAAGTTGACAGAGTTAAACTTCAGGAGGTGCGTGTTTGCTTCATGCTTTTTTTAGTCTGGATGCAAACAGCCTGACAGGGTCTTTGAGCCAGGTACTGAGTTCAGAGGCCTGTACTGGATTTTCTCTTAGCAAAGTAACTTCAGGGTTAACCCTGGATTTTCCGTCCTACGAAGCTGGTTCACCTCTTACCAGGATGAATCACCGTGGTAACGCATGCTGAATGGCTAACCTGCTCCGGAGCAGGTAAAGATCTAGATAAGAGATCAGCGAGTAGAAAAGCAACACCTCCTGACCAATCAGCTTTCTCAAAAAAGACCCTGCCCATTTTTAGAAGATCCTGTCGACGCTGGTGCACAGAGCGCTTAGGAGAGAGAGAGTTTTTAGGGAAAGATGCGATCCTTTTGATGTTCACGATGACATCCTGTACATGAGATTCAGATTTTCATCAAATGGACTGAACTTCATTTGTCAACTGATGGATCCTTAAATAAATGAATTCATTTGATTTCATCCAAACATCAGAGACAGAGTGAAGAAATAAAGCCTTGTCACTGACCGCTTTGAAGGATGTTTTTGGTCTTGTTCCCCAAGTCCGTTTAGCTCCACTGTTTGCATCTTAAATAATGATGTTGATAATAATCATCACACGTGGACACTGAGGAAGAGCTCTGCCCAAAACGTCTGTGACGTGATAAAGTCAAATTGAGTGATCAGAGGTGCTGTACATTTATATTGTGTGATGAATTAATGTTGGATAATCTCACGGATTACTCATTCCTTCCTGGCTTTAGCTGCAGCAACAGTGTTGCTTTTAGCCTGGAGGACGTGTTTGAATTATTCGTATTTGTAAAGAATAATAATTGTCTGCTCCTACATGGTAAAGTAGGCTGCACTGCAGGGTTTATTTGTTTCTCCATGTTTGTAATTGGTCAGACTCCACCCCTCTGTGCGTACTGATCAAGGCTGGAAAACCCTGGATTCACTGAGCGAGTTGATATCCAGCTTCGTAGTGCCACTTATTAGAATGTCTCGTTATATCAACCAGGTAACAGAGAGAGATCCTGGATGTGTTAATCCAGCTTCGTAGTACAGACCTCAGGTATCAAAGAAACATGTTGGGGAGAATGAGAACCTTTTTTTTCAGATAAGATAAGATAGGTACTTTATTTGTCCCAAGATGGGAAATTCTTTAAATATACCCCATTTGGGGATCAGACTTTTAGCCTAAACAGCACCATCAGCTCTGGTGATGACATTGTCAGCCTATGATGGGTTCAGAATGAATCAACACAGCAAATGATGGAGACCTATAATGTACTATACATCATTCACTCGTGGTCCCCAAGGTCAATCCTTAATTCTTGATCACCTGAAGAATTTCCCAAATAGTACAAGCAGGTCAAACAATCTTATAGCCGATGTAAGAGGTCAACAAAAACCTTAATAGAGAAATTTATGACCCCAGTTTATAAATAAACACGTTTCATAACTAGTCTGCACAACCATTGAAGCAGAATCAAAAAAATTCCAAAAGGCTGGCTTCTAATGGACCTCCAAAATTTAAACAGATCCCACCAGCCTTGAATGTTCTCATTTAATTTTATCAACAAGTGTTAGTGTGCTTAAAAAAAGAATAAAGGATGATAGAAGCAGATGAGATAGTGAAGTGAGTTACCATAATGAACATGGAACTTGCAATAATTCTCTCTGTAAAAAGGAACATTTTACGTTCCTGTGGACCAGAACTAGCTCATTCTGCATGCTTTCTCTGCATGTCCTTGTCTTATGTTGTTGGGCATGGTAGAATGATACTGTAATGATACAGTATGAATACAGTCATTTTAATAAAGAATAAAAATTTACAACTTGATGGGGACACTCTAATTGATTACAGTACTTAATTTTACCGAAGTGATACCCTGAAGGACAAGATGGCCACGGCTAAGTGCTGTTAGCTCTCACGGATCTGTGCCAAAGAACTGTCACACAGAGACGTGAGTTATCTCTCTACCGGAAAAATAAATAAATAAAAAACATAAATTAAAGGGTTTTTTTAATGTCCAGCCACAAAGCTGACCAATCAAAAGAGTTCGTAATCGGAGGGACGTTGATCTTTGTTTGAACTTTTATCTCCAGGCATATAATGATCTAGATATACTTGTTTTGTAATGATAGAGAGGATGTGCGGGGAGGTGCTGCTTGGTAACTTAATAACAAATCCGCACCCAACTTTATGACATTTACAGTGGATTATTTGGTTAGCTGGGAGTGCGGATGTCCAAGGGTGAAGCCTGATTTCTGCAGCCATCAACATGCTCATCAAAAATTATTTCTTTTACATGGGCCTCTTAATGGATGCCCTCCAGAGTCATATCTTCATAATACATCACATTGTGTAATATGTGTGCATCTGTCTTTGTGTCTTTGAGAGGAGATACAGAGAGAGACAGATCAGATATGAGCTGGACAGACGGCGGAAGAGCTGAGATGGAAGACTGATGTTATCGCTGCGGTGATGTTACACTGAGAAGATCACAATTTGAATCCTGGCTGCAGTCCAAAGCTTTGAAATTAAGGGCGCAGACATGATGTTGGTAAAGTTCAAACATGAGGAAAAATGTTCAACCGCTAATATTTTAAAGAAGGTCTTTCATCTGCGTTAATGATGCTATTGTTCACAACATGGTGAAGTAGTTGATCATGAGTGGAGCTGCAGAAATACAATAATACAGTACGTCTTTAAGGAAACTAAAATGGTATACATATTTCCTCCTCTGCTGGATAGCAGTAAACTGCTCTAATGTGAATATCACCAGTAGTCTGCCTGCTCCATCTGCTCCCTGAGATGATTGACAGCACATATGTGGGGCCATGTGCAGTGATCCTCCACAAAAACAAGAAATAATAATGAAAATAGGCTGAATCGCTGCGATCAGTATGTGTGAGCACTGCAGGAAGACTCTGCCAGGCTGTGAACTCCCCATTTCTATTTCCACATTAAACTTCTATCATCTCTGTTCAGTTTCAGTCTCTGGAAAACAATATTGTTGCACATTTGCATGTTTTAACCTGAATAAAAGTTTCTCACACAAGATAATCAGTAGGTCTGAAACTAAAATTCACTGAATATTTTACAGAATGAAGTTGGAGCACTGACATTGTATAATGGCAGTGATCTTTTACCCAGTAGCACAGAGGAATTTAAAATGAATGAAGAATGAAAGCAAAAATTGGTCTAATTACAAAAGTAAATGTAGACTAGAGTCAAAGACACATTTAACTTTTGTGTTTCACTCTTTGTCAAAATCATGACTGATGACAGTATAGAACAACTTAATCCTTGACATCTTTGTGTAAATACTACACATGACTCCTTGTAACCTGTCTGTAGTTCATCAGTCCGGCATACAGGTCCCAGAGCTGTGACCGCATCTGAGCAAGGAGAAGATGTTCTTTGGGGAATGTGTGTGAGTCCTCTTCACTCAGACAACTGCATGTATCCCAGATAAAATGTACTACTGCCCTGAAGGTGGAGTGGAGGCCTCCTATGGGGCAAAGTCTGAGCCCACTCGAGCCTCAAAGTTGGCTCTCTACACACTGTTACAGTGAAATGTATTCAGTTCCATCTCCTGGCACTCGCTCCACACCGGCCACAAATGGATTTATGTAGTAAAAACAACTAAATTAAATCTGTGTTTCAGGGTCACCTTATATGTTTGGCTCTGATATATTTGTGCTTTAAGGAAAGTACAGGTGCTGCATGTATTTGCTGCTTATTGATATTGTAGAGAGTACCAGAGTTTGTATATATCATTTGTTTGTCCATAAATTCAGTTTTGGTTGGACAGTTTTCTCCATTTACATCCCCTGCAGATTCACTCTCAGGTGCAATTTGTTTTTTTTTTTTACTTAAAGCTTGGTAACATCTTTCTACTCCACAAACCATTAGAACTCCTCTCTCATCTCATCAGGGATGCTCACATGCTGAAGTTTACAACAAGGCTAGCAGTTTATTTTTCACCTTTTTTTTTCTTTTGCGTTATTTTCCCTTTTTTCCTTTCACATATGAGGTGACCCCTGGAACGTGGAGGCATGACATCAGCATTTTACCTTTCCTACCTTTCTAACTGGGAAAGGCTGTAAATGGGAGTTTCAAACAGTGTGTTTTATGTGGTGATATCTCGACATCAAATCTCTTCTGGACCAAAAACATCGTGCTAAGAGGGAGTCAAAAATTCCAATGTGCCTCCATAACCCTCCTGATGACCACAAAATACAGTGCATGGCAGAGCCTGACGTGCAAAGTTCTGTTCAGTCTGACAGAATCTAGATAATTTCACAAGGATCTGTGTCCAGAAACGTCTGCTTACTAAAGTGTGTGCAAAGAAATCAAAACTGGGATCTTGGTTTGACAACATGTACAGTTTCAGTTGACAATTCTGGCATTAGAAGACTTGAGGTCTTCTAATGCCAGAATTGTCAGTATATTTATTGAATTGTTTTTCAAATGACAGAGGTGTCATAAGCTGCTGCCAAAAGGTACCCAATACCTTATGTTCCTGTATAAGATGTAAACAAGCTTTTTATATTTCAGAATTTAGAATGAAACAGCCTTTGTGAAATTACATATGCATATAGAACACCATCAAACATTTTTATGAAGAAACCAAGAAATAAGAAACTTCTCATCAACATGTCAATGAATCTCTTACGGCCAAAACAATGTTTGTTATTAGAGTCTTTAAGCAGTCAGTGCTGATGTAGATTCTCTTCAAACAGCAGCAGGTCTTAAATTTAAAGACAGCTACATCATAGTGTCCATTGAACCTTGTACAGCTCTCCTCTGCCCAAAACAGAGCAAACTTCAGAGTAAAACTGCTTCTGTGGAAAGGGCTCCTGGGACTGCTCTCCTTCATCACAAACGATCAGCTCAAGTTCGGGCTGGCCAAGTAGGCTGCAACATGCCAGCTTACAAGTCTTCATTTGCAGGCTTGGAAGAACTGAAGGCAGTTTTTCTGTCGGGCTAAAGTGCAAAAGGGAATTGTACTCACATGACCTGCAATTGCAGCAGAGCCAAAGTGAACAAATAGATTCATGAACCACAGCAACGTTTACCCCAGGCTCCATTTAGCTAGAGGTTCAGACTGTTCAAACAGGAGAACGATGCTGTGCATATAATGTGGGAGGAATAAATTTACTTTTTCTTCTTAAATTGGCTAAAAAATGTTTTTGTAATGTCACACTGCATTAAAAATCAATTTTGAAATGAAATGATTTTTTAATGTTTCTTTTCACTTTTAATCTTTATACTTAAACTTTTTCTCCCAACATTTACAACCATAGACTTTTTTTTTTTTTTACAAAATATAGTGGAATATTTGAATCTGCACAGACAGGTTGTCTGTTGTTTAACTTGATCAAAAAGTGTTTACTGTTTTACTGTTATATATATATATATATATATATATATATATATATATATATATATATATATATATACATATATATATATATATATATATATATATATATATATATATATATATTAGTGTATGTATGTTTTAATTTTACAATGATTTATTTATACTCCTTATGTAACTTACCTTGCTGTCTTTTCTCTGCTCTGCGCTGTCTCTGGTCAGCCTTCTACCACAAATCTTGAGTGCTGTGTTCTCCTAAAATGAAAGTGAGGTATCCCCTTTTCTTTTTCATAAAGGCTATCATAGACTGACATTTTTGCCACAATGTCAACAGGAGGAGATAAAATCATGAACTATAAAATTATATTCTTTCTGCAGTTTGAATTTTTGTGACATATATGACAAGGTGGTCCCTTACATTGCTCTTGCTATTAAGATTCAATAATATTGTTTGGGGGTTTGACCAGTCAGAGCAGAGCATCTAACACTGCCAGGTGTTAAGGAAGATCATCTTAAACCTGTTTTGGTTGGCAGGTGAATACTAGTCGTTTTTAAATTATCTTTTGTTGTATTTCATTCAGTCCATTACCAAATAATGAGAGGGGTTTTTTGTACCTCTTTTTAAGTTTGTCTTTTTCTGCTGCTCTTCAGCATCCCTGTGTGAGTCAGAATGACTCTTCAGTGGCATCCATTCAACCGTAGCCTGCCTCGTCTCAGACACAGCAAACCTCTGGATCCTCCTCATTACTGACAACAGATCACCGTCCATACAGAAACACACTTTGATGGCTCCGCCTGCAGACTTTTTCGATGTTTTGCCTGGATAAACACACCTGCCAGTCAAGACTATTAGGTTATGAGTCTGTCATGGGCCTGTGGTGTTACGGTCCTCTGAGACAACGAACAGCAGCTTTCGTATGTGCTGAAACAAAACACATGGTGCTATGAGTTTTAGTCACTGTAGCAACAAACAGGAAAACTTATGAGTGTTTGTTTTGCCCAAGGTTTCCCTTGTTGCCCAATCCCAGCAGTGGTGATCCATCTCTCTGGATTGAAACACTTTGTGTATTTGAAAGAAATTGTTAAAATGGAAAGTGGACTGCCTTGTGGATGCCCTTCACCCCCATAGGGGTTGGCTTGGGTAAGAAAAGGCAACAGAGCGAATGCTTTTGACGTTTCAGCTGAAGGAGTTGCTGGGTAACTCAGTCACACTGATGCTTTGGCAGGACTGTAATGAAGTCAGCAGGCATGCATCAGGAGACGATGTGAAAAGGGGGAGTATGGTTTCCTCAGAAAGAGGGGAAACAAATAGCAGGTGGAGTTTAAAACTGACCTGCAGTGAAGAACGTGAAGGGATGTGTCTCACTCATGGGTCATTCACAAATAAGTGAAAAAGACCTCAAAGGAAACCTGTTTTTTTTTCAATTACACTCAGTGTCTAGCACCATGTGGCCCTGTTGTGTTAAGGGCAAGTGAGCTCCTCAGTGAAAGGTTTTACAATCTGTGCACAATTTTTATCTCTTATGATAATTTCTTTCTCCTTTATGTTCATGCTGATGTCAAACATGAAGCTCTTAGTCTGTGGTCCATCATAGAGCAACACTCGTGGTCTTCCTAATTGATAAAATTGACCTCCATAATGTAACTATAGCAGGTTTAATGTTTGGTTCAGTTAGTCACTCATGGAAAGGATTCTGATTTTAGCTGTTATTTGTACTTATAAGGTAGGTTTTTAAAGCAATTCACAATTTGAGATGATGAGGGGTTTTTTTCTTAGAGCCTCCTGTTCTCTTTGTTCTTTGTTTCGTGTAGGGTAACTTCTGTTCAAAGATTCCAGAAAAACAATCTATTGATGAGATTTTGATTTTAAGAATGTTTACCTCAGCAGCGGTGATGTGATCTTGAGACTATGGGCCATCCTCTGAAGAAATGTTATTTCAAATCAATTTCCAGTGGTCCACTGGTATCAGATTTTTTGATGTGAATGTGGATAACCAAAGAGCAGGTCAGCTGATGGCCCGTATAAAATGCAGATATTGTATTATTATTTTTAATTTTTATTAATTTATCCTTTTTTGAAATTGTGTTTAACAAAATACAACAATTTAATAACAACAAATGAGTATGTGCTATGTACAATTAAATTATTCCATGCGCATTACAATGAAGTTAACATAATTATATTAGCCAGCAACACCGTGTAGATTGTGTTTTCGTTGACACTGGGTTTTTGTGATGGATTTCAGCACATGACTGATATTTATATCAAAAGCATATTAAGCTGTTATTCAATACATTGTAATAGAATTTATATTAAATTCAAGCCTGTAATTGCTTTGCATTTAATCTGATGTAGGATGGAAAAGATGAGATGAAAAAAAATAGACAAACATTTATAGCAAGATGCAGAGAGCCAATGTAAAGGCACAGGGCGTTTTTTGTTGTTGTTGTTGTTGTTTGCCACCTTCCCAAAGCTGTCCTGAAGCATATTTTTACAAGTCTGCTGAAAGACTCGGTTTTAAACCAAGTAGCCAATCCAAGCAAAGAAACCAGCTCAACAGCAGATACATGAACAAGGCTGTCTGCAGTGTCTGGAAAAAAAAACTGTTTTTTCCCGTTTAAACATTTCAGTGAATATCAGACAAGATATTCAGATATAATCAAAGACTGTATGAAGGAGTTTGTATTCGGTTATATAAGCATCAACAGCCAACACATGTTTTATTTTTCCATCACCAGCAAGGATGCAGCAACCATGGAGAGGACTCCAGGCATGCAGGGTCAAGCCAGTGCACACGCACAAACACCCTACACACACACACACACACACACACACACACACACACATAAACACACACACACACACACGCTACTGTCACCAGGTTCTAACAGGATGTGACACCACTGTTGGACCCTCACTTTCTGTTAGGTCGTGGTGTTAACGTGACAGCGGTTAACACCTGTGAAACAGTGAAAAGGAGAAAGGCAGAAAGATGTTGCTTTGTGATCTTTCTGTAGATAATAAATAAGATGCTAACCAGCAAATGTTACTTTCTCTTTTATGTGCACAAAGGTTACAGTGGCTAAAAGCTTCAACAGGACATTGAAAGTGTTGCTGTAAAAGAGTGATCCTTTCATCCAGTCATTGCAAAGTTTGTGAAAAAATTATCTTGAGGTGTGAAAAGGTGTCTGATCCAAGTGTTGCAGAGTCTTTCAGTGTATGGTAGGCTTAAGTAAAGGTCTGTTAAGGTCCCTGATGTCATCTGACGCAGCAAGTTCTAGAGTCTCCATTAATGACCATCTCTTAACCTTATTAACATTTCATTCATATGACATTATCTGACCTCCTCAGTTTGTGTCTGTATTAGTGATAAGACCCAGAACTTTTCTTGTCCAAGTTTATCTCTAGTTAATTTAAGGTCGTTGCAGACTTTAACTAGAATTTCACTCATTTTGTTTGCTCTTCCTCTCGCTTTTCTGAGAAACACTGTCCAGAGACACATAAAAAGGGAAATGTAGAAAAACACTAACTTTCAAAGACACCCACTAGATGATTAATTCAGAGTGTGAAGTCGGCATAAGCTGTAGATAAACTTTGAATTATTAAACTTCTGACAGACTTGAAGTTGTGAGTGTATCCTTCAATTTCTCTAGTGTGACCAGAGGCTCACAAATAGATGTATGTTAGAGAACGTGTTATATTGTAGCAGGAGGCAGATATCCTGCAAATATGAACAAAAAGCAGATTTGAACTCCATTATGTCTTGAATAATGTGAAGAATGGTAAAAGAAGAAGAAAAAAGGACATTTTGTGCTCCTGTTGTATGTTACAAAGAGGACGCCTCTATTTTAAACCAGAAGTGCTGAAATCCTGTAGGGAATGGGGCACAGCACTCTTCTGCTTAACACCTTCTACTTTCTGATGTACTAGAGACATCTCTGCAAACCATGCGTTGACATGCACACTTGTTACCATAGTTACTAAATTATGAAGCATCATTTTAGTGTTAAAACAGATTTTATATTCACAGTTCAATAGAGCAGTGGTTTGGTGCTAAAAACAGACCATCCCAGATTCCTGTTGTTGGCTGGCCTTGTTTTCACACCACAGATTAAACTGCATGAAAATGTGCAAAAAATAATGGCACAACTTTTAACTGATGTGAAACTGTTTTAATACAATCAGTGAAACAGGTAGTAGACTGTGTTTCTATGGTACTTTCTGAAGTCTTCAGACCATTCAAAGTGCTTTAACAGCAACATTCACACACTGATAACAAAGGCTGCTTTGGAATGCTCATCAGTATTAACTTATCCCGTTACTTAAGCAGGAGCCATGCAGGGTTAGATGCATTTTAGCCGGGACCGCTTCATGTGGTGGAATTAAATCTGAATTTGGTCGCGTGATTAACCAATAAAATATGAGAATCAAACTAAAGAATAAAGCACTTTATCTCACATATAGTTGTATGAATACATGAATCTTTGATGAGGAGCTCATTTGGTGAAGAAGCCCCCACAGCCCTCATGCATGTCACTGAGTGACCTCAGCTTTTTTCTTGACTATGCAAAGTTAAAAGTGAATATTTATTATTTTATCATGAAAATGTTGTTCTACATGCGGTGCTTTGAGAAAAGTAGAGGAAAGAATAAAATCCCCCCCAAGGGATCAAGTGCTTTTTGGACAAAGATTTGGAGCAAGAGTTGCGGTGATCGAGAAGCCCTGAGGGAGATCAGAGTTGTATAAGTTAAAGCAGAACTTAAGAACAGATCTGTGTTATTAAATGGATGCAGCTGGTCCAAACTAGAGAAAAATAATAGTTTGTTTAGAAATTGTGATTGGAGTTCTAATAGAAAAGTAAGTTAATGGATACACAGCATCCATAATGACTACAGCGTCTTCATAAATATTTCTATTTACTAAGTAATATTTCCCTGCTCATGCTTTTCATTCCTTGTATTGATTGCAATAATAAAATCTGAAGCTCAGGGAGCCTTTTTGAACATTACACTCTGTTTAACCCGCAGTGGGTGGTACAAATGGTGTCATACCTTGTTTGAACAACCTAACCTTAAAAGAATTAGACCTCATATAAGCAAGAGGTTTCTCAGCGAAGCACTGAGCCTCTAATATCAATATTCACGTAATATCCCTCTTATGATGTGATCCAGCACAAGCTACTCCACTAATATCAATTTTAATATGCTTTTGTGTACAACAACAAGTAAAAAATGTGTTGGAGTTCATTTGTTATGTAACAGACTGTAAATTACACAAATAAATATGATGATAACTTGACGTCTTCTGCCTAGTCAGCTCTGTACTTCTGACTGTGAGGTTCAGCAAATTTAAGCTCCAACCAGCAGAGCAGTCAGGTGGTTACACCTTAGATAAACAAACTCCTGCTGGGATTTCAAGATTGAGCCGGCTGTCTTCTTTACCTGCCAAACTTCTCACAGCTTCCACCCTCTGACACTGAATTATGAGGAGCACATAATGTAATCTTCAGACTCTTTTTCCAACACTTCCATGCAGAGCTTAGATAAAGCGGCAGTCTTTTTAATGGAGACTTTTTATTCCTTCATTCCCCTTTGGTTTGCTGTATAATTGCTTATCCATGTTCCTCCCACTGGTTGCCACTCTTCCGGCAGTGCTTCTCTTGTGCCAGTCAAGGGTCACCTCCCGTGGTGGTGGCCCCCTGCACGATTGTGCCGACCTACGGCAAGAGATGCTCCTCAGGAGGTCCCCAGTGACTAATGGAGCTTATTCAGTGTGCCGTGCCAGGCAACCAACACCAGGGGCTGAGTGAACAGAGCGCAAACAGATAAGCACAGCAGGTGGAGAAGAAGAGACGCGTGGAGAGTAAGGGCCACATTCGACAGAGAGATACCAGAGACAAGTGCATGGACTGAATTAGGAGGGACGCTGTCGGGAAGTGTTTGTGAGAGAACCAGAAAGGCCTGCTGCAGCCTCACATTTCCTTATAACCTGCTCTTCTTCTCACAGTTTTGGAGATTTGAAATCAGAAATATTTTTAACTAGAAAAATCCACAGACTTTAAAACAAGGCCATGCAAAAAGGTTTTGCAAAATAGTTTGACATTTGGAAAAAAAAAAAAGGCCATTACCTTTTCCCTGAGAGACAAATTTTGTATCCTTTAGTTTAAAGACCTGAAACAAGGCTGAATGGATGACTTTAAGGACATCTGCCAGTCCTTGTGAAGCAGACTGTTTCCAGGCCAGACACATAGCAGTGAAGAGTTTTTGGGCATCAAACTGAGAGCTGCACAATGCACTGGAGAACAGCAAAACTCCATACAAACCCAGTTCTATGTTAGTAATTAAAACATTGGCCCCCAAACTACGGCCCGCGGGCCGGATACAGCCCGCCTCCACATTTGGCCCGGCCCCCTGAACAATACAAGCGATGCATTACGATTTTTTTTTCAGTGTGGCCACGGCATGCGATCGAGACTCATACACGCATGGAATGTTACATTCTATTTCATAAACAGTGTTATTCATTTCATTAATAGTGTTATTATTTATTTCCTGACCTTTTTTTCTGTGAAGATCTCAGAAATTAATATTTGGTTATGTGTGGCTTTCTGGAAAACAATAAATGTTTACGTTTAGGCACCCCTGCGATCATCGCATTTTTTTCTGTTACAAATTGACTCCGGCCGCCCATCGGAGAGGGGAAAAGTTATGTGGCCCTCACAGGAAAAAGTTTGGGGACCCCAGAATTAAAACATTCAAAGCTTTCTATCTCTTTTACCATTTTTAATTTCTGACTCAAGTAGAAGAGATCTGATTTTGTAAGAACTAACGTTACACCAGGAGTGAAGAAATGCACTGGATTTACCCTGTACAACCGTTTCTTAACTGTAAAACTGGAGTCTAAACGTCATTTGGGCTCCTTGTTCCTTCAAAAATTAGTGTCTGTACACTGTGCAGAGCTGCAGCAAAGATTAGCAGTGTGGCAACATTTTCTCATGGGAAGTCATTGGTTCCTGAAATTAACATTTTGATTGTTCATTTTTTCTGGTTTAGGAAAAACAACAACAAAAAAGGGAAATCTGGTATCAGTTGGTGTATGTTTGAAATCTAGGTAGATTCAGCCTCACTTTTCACTTTATCTAGAGGAAAAGAAAAGCACTGGGGAGTGAGAGAGGCAAACAACATGGTGAGAGGTCTCAAATTGGATTTGAACCCAGGCTGCTCATTTCAAAGACTACAGAGGATGTACAGTTTCACTACAAAGGTAAACAGCATCCCAAAAGTCTGTGTATTATGATGAGGGGTTATACAAACAAAAGAACATCAACTTTAGCTAAAACTCGACTAAATTAACTGTAGGTCACAAAGGTGGCAAGTCAAGCTGAGGTGAGACTGAATCATTTTATAAATGTGTGACAAACACTCATACAGTAAGCTAAAAAAAGGCTATGACGCTTGATGCAGCTGCTGGGTGTGATGAAACTCACAGTAGGTTTGCAATAAACTTCATTTAAAACAAGCATGACACTAAATCTTAAGCTTTACAGGTGATCTTTGAGCATTAAAAATAATCTAGTGAGGTGTTTATTTGCTACTGATTAAAGAGAGGGTGGTTAAAATCAGTTGATTTCATCTGTGATGTGAGTGTAATACTTACAGCCTCAGGTTGAATTAAATGCGACTTTGAAAGCAGTCATGTAGAAAGTCTGACATTTCAAGCTGCAATTTTAGGGTAACTTGGATCACTCTTCAAACTGACACACAGGTAGAGCTGTGCTGTGGCTTTTAAATCCATCTTCATGTTGTGAGTGTTGCCGAAAGGTTGATTAAACAAATCCATTTATGATGACGATCAAAAAGAGCAAGAGTTAAATCTTCTCAATGCTGACAGGATGGCTGTGATTGGTTGATGCCGGCCTGTCTGTGGACTTCAGTGGAGTCATCCTTGCTTGCTTTGGTCTTTACATACTGCCTTCAACTGGTCTGGTGGAGTACTGCAGTTGTTTTTATTTCTTCTCCATATGTCACTTGCCTGATTTGCATGATCTTAAGGCATAGACTTCAGGCATCTGTCGGAATGCAGACAACAATGGGTCACATGAACTATTTAGTTCCTGGGACTAAAAGTTCCTGGTACTTTTAGTCAAAAAGATCCTTTGTTTTTCCACCCATTTCACCAACTATACATGCCATGTTTTACAATAAACAGGTTACAGCCTTTTTTATGGTTTCTCATTTTGATTCAAACAGCACTGAGAATGAAATATGAATCATATAAAAGTTATTCCAAAATAATCTTTTTCTCTTTTATTATAAAACTGTCTTTATACCTTTCTGGCTCCTAATATCACATCATTATTATCAGCCTCATTTTGTAAACTGCAGTGAAATTAAGATTAACAGGCGTGGGGACTTAATTTGAGAAAGGCAACAGCAGTTTAATGAAGACTATTCTTCTGATGAGTAGCTCTAATCAGATGTGTTGTAAATTCTATAATTACCTCAAGACAGAATCTAACGGCGTGTTTGCCGAGCGGCTGCAAGTAGGATGTGGGCAGACAAGAATGACAATTAAAAAGAGAATATGCAGCGTACACTGTAGCCTTTAATTGAGATTGAAACTGTCTTTGCATTAAATTAAGTGATCACTAACAGAATAATATCAGTCTATAGATAAATATGTACTCTAGTGTATGTAACAGAGTAAACAAGTGTGAGTTAGAGCAATTGGAACAGTTCTGACAGTCTCTTGTTTACACTTTGAGCCATAGGAGGTCCACAGTGTGACTCCAAACAGCTCAGCAGGAACTGCATCTGAAAGTATGACACACATTTATTGAACTTTCCATGACCTAACATTACATCATTATATCAGTTGGGCATGCTTGTTACGAAGGCATGTTTTTAGACAGCAGACAGTGAGTTAAGAAACTCCATCAAGCTCAGAGCAGATTTGGTTCAACAACAAGCTCGGCCTGTTTTCATGCCGTTAAAATCACTTTCCATACAGATTCATTGCTGACCTGTTAGATTGCATTTTTTTTTACAATCACAGCTTTTTATGAGCCTTTTTGGATTTTCTTTTTTTAATCCACTTCTTAACCAACATGTTCCTAAGAAATGAAATCATGACAGCTACTGACAGACATGTTAATAGGTTCTTCTCAATGACCAGACTCCATCTATCACTGCAGTTAAGCAAGCAAGCAAATAAATAAATAAATAAATAAATAAATAAATAAATAAATAAATAAATAAATAAATAAAAAGTATGCAAAGAAGTTGTTCTGTTAGATGATTATATAATAATCACACTCTGCTCCTATCTAGATTTTTCACAGTATCTGAAATTTTTTTTGGAAACAGCATTGTAGCTTAATAAGCGTTGTTTCTTATGTAAAAAATCTTTGCAAATCGAGCACACAGTTTCATCTATGAGCCAATCAAAAGAGTGAAATCTGCAGAAAATGAATGAGTCATAATGAGTGAGCAGATCCAGAAATCAAATCATCTTACTTAATACATCCAAATCAAGGCAATGGCAGAGAGACTAAATGTACATTGATGAAGTCAGGTGCTATCATTATCTAATGGCAGCAATTAGCTGCTTAATTTATTTGAATTACACCATAATAAACTCCAAATTAACTGAGCAGCCATTGAGTGACTTCCCCAAACAGGATCAGGGAAAGTGGTGTATCCAAAACAGTTACTCTGTGCAGGTGACTGACTCTCACCAGCTGGTCCACGCGGTTCAGTGAGCTGTTCACTCTGTCATGAACTGTTAACATCTAAATATGTGTCAGTGTGCTACTTTTTCTTATTTTGTAATCCGACGTTCATCTTTATAAGTTACATACACGTTTTCATGGCATATTTTTTGAGTGAAATGTCACTGCAGATTAATAATTCTTAAATATGATCAACTATGTCATGTAGACAAAAGCTTATGAGATGTAGTCAGTTTTTACAAACTGGTAATCCAGGACATTATGTCACATTTTAAAGGTATCAACAGCATCAAGATGAGGTTAGAAGTGGAATTTATTACCCCTCATCCATTGTTCCCAGTAGAGCTTCCCATCAATGGTTAGTTCTCTTATGAGTCTGGTTTCTGAAACTGATGCTCAGGAGGTCATTTCATAGCAGAGGTTGCAGTGAGAGGTGGATTTTGGATAGTATGAGCTCATCTCCTTGGCAAAGATCTTGTTCTAAATTAAGGATAAAGGAGATCTCACAGATTACTCGTGGGGCGACGCAGCTGAGGTAATACAAGTGTTATATCAGGGTATCATGGAGAGAGAGAGAGAGAGAGAGAGAGAGAGAGAGAGAGAGAGAGAGAGAGAGAGAGAGAGAGAGAGAGTAGCCATCAGCTCTCAGCAGTTATAATTAGAAAAAAATAGATCTCAGAGAAAGGTTTTTCTGCAAACATTCAAATGTTACTCAGGTGCAATTATTTAGGAATGTGAGAGGAGAGTTATGAAAATTTTGGAAAAATTTAAAGACCTGTAGCCCAACACCTAACATGTTAACCCAGAAATGAATGAAGTTAAAGATCTTGATTTCAGGCACACATGTGTCAAGTGACTCTTTGACTCCAGAGTTTAGCCTCAATTTCTGATGCTAACAATCAATATGCAATAAATTTATAAGTTTGTGTGAACATTTAAAAATTGTAAAACGCATTCACAGATTATAGATCCCATTTACAAATCGTCAAAGAAATACAGATTAGGGTTTAACAAAAAAAAGAGGGAGAGAGAAGCTCCAAAGTTCTGAAGCCTTGAAATGAAAAATTATACTAAGACCAGGAGTCTAAAAACCATGCGTTATCTGAAATCTGTGTGGTCGAATTCAGAATAGTTATTTCTGGCTAATACAAATTTAAGGACCATACATCAGCAGCTAGCATTATTATTTTTGTACATATTTTCTGTAAAACCCAAAGGAAGAAACCAGCAGCAAACATGCTCCCCCTGTGTCAACGCTGTCCATGGTGCTGAACTGAAGTGCTCTGTTTTGTACAGTTGTAAGTAGCTTGACATCATTGTATAACATTTAATCTCTGAGGTCAGTGTTCAAACACCTGGTATTAACACTTACAGAATTCTTCTGTTCAGTTCTGCTCAAAATTTGCTCTTGTCTCTTGAATAATTATCGTGTATATGAGGCCGCTTGAGCTGTTGAGCTAATCAACAAACTGTAAGTCTCACATTGAAGGGGGGTGATGATGCAGTGTTGGATGTAGTTTTTCTTTTTACTGCAGTTTATAATAAGAGGAAAAGAAGGACTTACCTTGAAATGTTGAAAATTGGAAAACCTGAAGGGAAATCTGAAAACACTGTCAGAGAAGATTAAAATGCACCGCTCAAGGCACATGGCATTCAGAAAGTATCATCAGGAGTGGGGTTTAGAGAGGGATTTCTTGTTATTTTTGACATTAACTTCAAGGCTGACTGATCCAACATTACAATGAATATCTCTGTATTTCTCCCAGCGGCTCACAAAGTTCACAGTTATGCTGAGGTCTGTGGCCTTGATTAAAGTGGTTTTAATTCTTCCAAATATTAAAGTTTCAGTATCATTTTGTCTAAAAGCTGCATTATAACTAAAGTCTATTCTACAATTTGTTAGGGCATCTGATTTTAATTTCAGAAGAACACGGTAACAGGTTTGATCAGGATGGGAGCAGCCTGGAGGTTTAATAATTCAGGTCTCAGGGTTCTGTTTGAGATGACATGTATATCTGTCACTGCAAACCTCTGACACAGACAACAGAAGAGTCTGACCTTGCTTACTTATAATGAGAGCAATTATTATAACTGAAGAATACACAGTGCACAATACATTATATGTTACTGTAATGATAAGGGACGATTGCCTTTCATGAACATTATTTCCGTTTCACACTGGCTGCAGTGGAGCTTAACGGTTATGCTGGGTTTATTTTTCTGTCTTTGCGGGTGGAGAAATCACTTTCCTCGTTTGTTTGTGCCTGGATTCTTGAAGTCCCCCCTGCTGATAAAACCCGTCCAAGTGAAAAACTGTCAGACTTGTGTGTCCACACTCAGAGGTCCGTCTGGCAGATCTCAAGGTCTGGAAGGAGTTTTTCTTCTAGCTGGTTGTGTTTCTTCCAGCTGGAGATTATTTTCACTCTTAGTTCTGTTTTAATAAAGCTAGGTTTACGTTTCGCTCTTTGCAGCGCTCTGAAACGGTAAGGAAACACCGGCAAGATTGGGACCACTTGTATGTAACACACTGAAACAGTTTTGAGAGCAGTGTTGACACAAAACACACCCTCTACACACCCTCTGCTGCTGGCTGAAAGGCTCAGAGCAAAGCAGAAAACTCAACCCTATGATCTTCATTGCCTCCACATTTTGCCAATATTTAAATCAGCCATCTTATCAAACAGGCAATAGACCTTGATTCTGGTGCGACTGGTGCATGAAAAGCACCGATTCCACCCTGAAATGCTTTAGTCTGTCTGAAGACGTATAAGAAAAGCAATTTTAGCAAGCTGAACTGTACAAAGAACTTTATTAAGACTTTAGAAGAAGCTGGATGAGGATGATTAAGGCAGCTTAGCTAATCCACTTCCTCCATTATTGGCTCCCAAAATGCATAAACTCTTAATGTGCTTGGGCAAGTCTAAAAAAATGAAATGGATTAAAAGAAGCATCAGTAATCAGATGTATTTTTCAGGCAGGGACACTCACAGAAAGCTGTACTGTGCTGCTGAATAAAGGATGTGGCGTTTATGAGCTGATTGTTTGCGGACATTGTTTTGCCTGCGTGATGTGCATTTTCAGGCTCTTGGCAGACAACTGAATGAACGGCATCAGTCAGAGGCAGTAATTGAGAGAATAGAGATGAGGGGAAAAGAGACTATGAAAGAAGTTTTCATCCATGATGATGGGAACAAAGTTGCCGTAGGATTTACAAGATTGAAAAGAAAAGACGGAAGCTGGTTAATTGCACAGCTTCCGGCCCGATGATGTTGTTTCTTCCTGACATGTGCACATCTTGTTTTGATACATGCTGGGAATATGAGCAAAGGAGCTGTGTCAGAGCCTCTACCACCTGCTACATCTCTCTCACTCTCTGTCTTACTGCTGACAGATGTGGGATGACAAGGATGCATGGGTGTAGGAAGAAAAGAATAAAAGCACATTGCACGGCTTTGCTCCTCATTATACCTTTATGCTTCTTTAGAGCACAGAGATTTTTCATATTCAATATTTGTCATGACAAACACTGTGTGAATAATGGGACAGCAACCTCATGCACTCTTAACCATAAGAACCTCAATTGTTCCATTGCATGTACTAATACTGTCTCCTTTCTGTCTCTGTACCCCTCTCCTCAGGCTCGGTGTCTCTCAGCGTGTTCCTGGTGTCTGTTGCAGTCGTTGTTTGTGCCGTTTGGCTGGTAGCTCTGTGTGGCGTCTGCACCTGGTGCCAACGTAAACTGGTAAGTTAAAGTGTTTAATATTCACATTTCCATGAGAATATTCAGTTTATATTTGAGGAACCATCGTAAAGGACAGTATGGTTTCAAGTCAGGGTGTCCCTGAATGTCACCTCAGCAGATCAGGAATAGAAAATCACTCTTACCAAACCTCATGCTTCAGGAGAATTCGTCAAAACAATCTGTCAACCCATCCTTTGCTGACTTGTTTGGAAGGGGGAAATCTGGTCTTGTATCAGCCCCATTATCTTAAAGTTTGAGTGCCCTGCTTTAGCAAAACTTTCAAGTGAAATAAATATTTTTTAATTAAGTATCACTTTAATAAAAAAAAACAAATATCCAACATACGTCTCTCTGTACTTTAAGGTATTTGATTCGTTGTGCTTCTGAATCATTTCAGTTTAGAGGTTTAGTACTCCGCCTGTGACTAAGGGCAAAAAACTCTCATGAAAACCCATCTCACTTCACTCCCATGTTCTTTTCCAACACGCTCCTAACCAAACACCATTGTTCATGGCTGAGATGAATTACAGCTGTGTGGGCAGTCAGGTTTTCTTTTGATGACTTTGTGACCTTGAATTGAATGTATACAGTGATTGCTTGCTGTGTCACTGTGTGTGTGCGTGTGTGGTGTGTTGGTGGAAGTGTGTTTTTTCCCTCACTCTATGTGCTGTCTGGATACAGCAGCAGAGAGGGGTTGTATGTTTGGCCGTAACAGCAAACATGATCAGAGACCTTAGTGCTCTCTGTAAACATGGCTTTGTGTGCTCTGAGCTTTGTGCAACATGGCTGCGTGCCTCCGGCCTTCAGCGCCATGCTAATGATTCATATGCTAATGAGCATCTCTTTGAGCGACTGGCTGCTGATGGAAGAACTGTAATTCTCTCTATACATTTTTGATCTGCTGGCATTTCCTACATCTGTCCTTCCCTTTGTCTTTGGGACTGGAGCTTAGCAGTTCAACAACAACACACAAGCTTCTGATTCAGAGGAAATGTAGCAACTCTAAATGACACTGTTTTTCTGGAGTTGCATTCATAACCACTTACCAGTTATGTGTGTTAAGTGCACCCTCAAATCCACAGCACTATTATTAAACCCACTGAGCTTGACAGACAAACCCACTTTCTATTTGTTTTGCCCTCATGTTATCTATGCCTGTGTCTGTTTTTGGTTTCACCTCTCTTCTACTTTTAAACCCAATTGTCTGGTTCGTATTTGTCCCTTTGTCACTTTATCTCCTTGTCCTTGTCAGAACGCGTCTGCTTTCTCTTTTCCTGTCTCTGCTGCCACTGTAGTTTCCCCTTCAGAGTCCTTGTCTCTTGTTTTTAATCTTCCATATTGTAATCTGATGTTTGTGCGAACTCAGAAAGGTTAGTTAAATAAACAAAGCCTACAGGTAAAAATAAATGACGATGAAATAGATGAAATGTGCAAGAGATGACAATCTGAAAAGCAGTGTCATTGCTGCAATAGATTTGTTTTCATCCCATTGTCTCTGTTATTGATTTGACCTGTGAAATGTCTGGAAAAGACACTAATGTTTTACTGACAGTCTAAAATACTGCCTCAAATTTAGCAGCATGATAGACAAAAAAAGAAAAAAAAAATCAGACCTGGGCACTTTTGTGGTTCATTTTCATGGTGTCAGGTTCAAGTACTTACTAACCAAAAAATGAAGCAAGTGTGATTCTGATGCTCATCTGGGACACTGTGCTTCCACTGACTCATGCTTGTATCCAAATGCACACAGACATGGCTCAAATTCTGTGTAAGAGCATTTTTGCTAAGGTGTACAGGCGGGGAATGTGAACCCAATCCAGCACTCTTCTTTTTTTATCCAATTCAGAGAATATCTCCACACAGTCTGCTAGCTGTGCACCGAAAAGATAATCAGGTGTTTGTCCACAGCACTGCCTCTCTAAATAGGAAGCAAACAAACTGGCTCAGAGTGAGCCACACATCAAAACCCCAACCAAACAGCAACAGGCTGCTGTGCAGTCCAGCTTCTGCTTTTGTAGATTACTCTCCTCCTGCTGGGCCCTCACCTGAAAGTAACAGAGCTGCACCATACACTCCAAGAAGACTCATATCCCACAGAGTGTCTTAGTTAAACTTCCTGTCAAATATCTCACGGCATACTTAGCCATACTGACCTGAAAGTCCAGATATAAAACTTTGTAAAAATTGTTACAAGCCAGTGGCTCTATTGACCTGGGATAGGTGTGCACCAAGTCATCGGCACACATCTAATTAACGAATAGGCTAACTATTTCACTGGACCATTTGTTGAAATCTTCAGTTAATGTTAATTCGTACTCAAGGAGGCAAAAACCAGCCCAATAAGAATCATATCCAAAAGTGAAGCAGCGTGATTTGCATAACAGGAATATTTCAGCTGCTGTTTGATGGATTTCACCATCTGATGGGAAAAATTCAATATTTTCCTAATTTAGCAAAAATTGGTTTACGACTCCAGTGCTTCAATTATTAACATTTGACCTTTGCCTTGGCCAATAATTGCTTTCAGCTCCTCCTCCTGATCCAGACAGCAGTTACATTTAAGTAACAGAGAAAACAAATGAGCAGTCAATGGGCCTAATTTGAAGGTAAGAGTGTTTTAAAAGGCAGGATTTTATGGATGAAGATATTAAAGAGATAAATCACTTACATTATGTACATATAAATGCCATAAAAAGAATAGACTCATATGTGAGCCTGTGGTCCAGGAGAGATGAAGCTGTCTGGAGCTGGTTTTGTGCCATTGGCTGTTTCATGGGAGTGTAAATGGGAGGAGATGGGAAGAGAGAGGCAGAGGCAGAATCAGCCTCAGAGGAACACAGACAGGCAGGAAGAGAAGGTGAAGCTGGATGCTCGCTGTATGGTGAACAGCAACCAATGTGACAAAAACAATGGCAGCAGAACGAAAGAGGAAAGCATGTTTCAAATCTCCAATTCATCTAATGTGATGACTTTAAGTCTATAACCCCCCCCCTCCCCAGCTGCCCTGTATTCCCCTTCAAAACCCCCTTATTGTCCCTTCCTGTTTTTCATATGCCCCCTAGACTCTGTCAACCATGCATCCCATTCCTTTCCATCTTTTCTTCAGCTTTTCACATCCTCCCACTGTCCTACCTTCTCCACCCTCTCCTCTCCTGCCTCCTCAAGTTTTTATGATTCTCTTTAATGATAGATGAGCAGCACTTGATAGCATATTCTCCTCTGCTAGAAATCCAACCTTCTCTGAATCTAATATTATTCTGTCCTGTGTGTAAACGTTGCACAGTGTGTGTTTACAGTGGAGGAGCTGAATACAGTTACAGCAGAGACCCAGCCTAAAGCTTTGTGTTTTATTGGAAATGTTTGTGCCAAACTGGACACATGATATGTGACATGATGAATAATAGAACGTATTATGGATGCATCAGAGCTGGATACGGTACAACACTGCAGGATACAGAGTGCTGCTTTCACATAAATGTTCAGCTCTGTGCTGTCTGAAAGCCTCCAGGCTGCAAGCTGCTTAAAATCCTTTATTGAAAACAAGAAACTGCATTCATCACCAAGTTCAACGGTAAGCAGCAAATCTCTCAACCAACAAATCCTCAATCAATGTCCGAAAGGAGATTCAGTCATGTAAAAACAAACATCAGCCTTAGCAATAAACATTTGTTTTTCTCTTTTCAAAGACAATAGTGAGATGATATTGAGAAGGAGATTAAAGGAACTGAAAATGGTCTTCTCACCATAAAATGACAGCACTGGTTGTTGGTTCATCTCTAGAATTAGAAATCTGCAAATGATATCAGACTGTGAAGTATGAGAGACGAGACTTAAGCACCAGAGTTGTGCTGATTAGCCTTCATTTTTCAAGCAACACTGACATCCGATCCATCCCAGGACTTCAATCAACAACCCTCAGGTTGCTAAGCCAAGTCTTTGAGGACTGAGCTACTGCTGCCCCCAAAAGAGCACTAACCACTGCACTGACTGAAATACAACCCTTGTTGTTGTCTATCTATTGAGTGGTTATTCTCCAAATTTGCATCCCAGATTACCAACAAACTTTGAACAAAGACTGGTACCTGGAGTCAGGAGTTCTTGTCTGAATTTTCTTTTTGTGTCCCTTAAATTGACTAAACCCAAAGACCTGAAAACACAACCTCCATATCTATGAGAAATCAGTCTTCAGATGATTCAGATTGGCAGATTTATGAAACACAGGACTTTAAATGTTTAACTTTAAACTGTGGCTTATTTAGCATATTAGATGGAGGGTATTATGAATTAGATAGTTGTGACAGTAATGGTAATTTAAGTGTAATTATTTAGTGCTTTAATCTGTCAAAGGTTGCATGGTGCTGCAGTGTTTAGTGCTTTGCCTCACGGCAAAAGGATGCCTGGTTTGACTCCCTTGCTGGGAAAGTACCTTTCTGTGTAGGGTTTGCAGGTTTGCTTTGTGAACGCAAAACTTCTCTCCTGGTTCTCTGGTTTCCCCCCCAGTGTCCAAACCCATGCTCCTCTAGTTGATCCTCTTAATTGTCTGTAGGTGTTGTAAGTACATGGAGGATTGATAGTCTCATATACCTGTGCAGGGTGCCCACCCAGAGGCAGCTGGGATAGTCTCCAGTCCCAGTCTTGACCCAGAAAGGGAAATGCAGTGAAGATAATGCATGCATGGATGGCCCACTCAGCCACTCACTCAAAGCACTTCTGCACTACTAATCACATCCATCCATCCATCCATACATACACACAACTTTCATACACTGATGGCAGATGATGTTGGCGTAGTGGACCAACAATATTGACTGATTTAAGTCACATTCATATTCTGACTGTGTCACTGGGTGATATGGGGTTCAGTGTCTTGCCCAAGGACACTTGAGCGTGTGACTACTGTAGATGAGATCAAACTGCCAACCTTTTGATTGAGACGACCCACTCAACCACTGAGCCACAGCCGCCGCTGGCGAAGGCGAAATGACAAAGAACAAAGATGGCACCAGTTTATAACAGGCATTGTCTCTGTCCCCTGCCCAAGGACTCCAGATGTTAATTAACTTATAGCCCAACTCTGGAACAGCTAAATGACCGTACAGTGTCTCCATCAAATAAATAAAAATAAAATAGAAATATTGTCTCAAACAGGAAATTAAATAAAGTGGAAAAAACGCCATGCATTAAATTAACAACATTTAAGCTTATGATGCATTGAAAAATCCATTTCTGAATATGTCAGCATGACTCACAGCTCAGAAAATATCCTCTTCTAAAGTTGCTAACACCACAAGAAAGGGCCTTCTTATCGGCTCATTTAAGGACAACAGTTCTTCTGTGAGGTGTCATAATGTCATGATTACTCTTAAATTTCCTCACTGAATATATGCATGATGACAGGCACTGTTATGTGACTCTTCTCTTTCATAAATAATTCAAGGATCACAAAACAGTGAGCTCAGCAAATCATGATGTCAGACTGTCCTCATTTTGAGACTGTCATCTTCTACATGACTGCTGCATGGATGTCAGAGCCATCACTTACAACCCACTCGGATGAGGCTTTTAAATTTGTATGCTCTCTCTATATGTGAGTCGATCTCCTCAGCATCTGCCAACGGTCTGAAGACATGACGTGTCAGGTGGAGTGAAAACAAAAACTAGCCTGTAGGCAAGATCTGAAACAGTTATTGCATGTGACGTGACTGTAAAAGATGTGACTGCACAGCGAGGACTACTTGGTGCTCCTGATGAGGAGTCTAAACCTGCAGCCTTGCAAGATAAGAGCAAGTGAAGTTACATGCATCATGCATTGCATGTTGTAAACCAACCACAACCCCTATTCCAGTGGAATAGGTGTTGATTTGATTTGCAAATTTGTCTATTTGATTTGATTTGCAAATCATGTTTATACCTATATTCAATTGAATACACTACAAAGACAAAATATTTACTGTTCAAACTGATAAACTTTGTTTTTTTGCAAATATTCACTCATTTTAAAATTGATACCAGCAACACAGTCCAAAAAAGCTGGGACAGAAGCAAAAAAAAGACTAGGAAAGTTGAGTAATGTTTAAAACACCACCCGTCTGGAACATCCCACAGGTGAACAGGTTCATTGGAAACAGATGAGTGTCATGATAGGGTACATAAGCATCCCTGAAAGGCTCTGTTGTTCACAAGCAAGAATGGGGCAAGGTTCACTAGTCAGTAAATAAAAGCGTGAGCACATAGTCCAACAGTTGAAGAACAATGTTTCTCAACATGCAATTGCAAAGAATTTAAGGATTTAATCATCTACGGTCCATACTATCGTCAAATGATTCAGAGAATCTGGAGAAATCTCTGCATGTAAGCAGCAAGGCTGAAAACCAACATTGAATGCCCGTGACCTTTGACCCCTCAGAGCTCATCTGAGATGGACTGACGCAAAGTGGAAAAGTGTGCTGTGGTCTGACGAGTCCACTTCCCAATTGTTTTTGGAAATCATGGATGTTGTGTCTCCTGGGCCACAGAGGAAAAGAACAATCTGGATTGTTATCAGCACAAAGTTCAAAAGCCGGCATCTGTGATGGTATGGGGGTGTGTTAGTGCCCATGGACAACAACAATGGAGACCCTGGACTGGAGAACAACTGAAGTTGTGCATCAAGCAAGAATGGTAAAGAATTTCAGCTTCAACAGTTAGTGTCCTCAGTTCACAAACGCTTATTGAGTGTTGTTAAAGGAAAGGTGATGGAACACAGTGGTAACCATGACCCTGTCCCAGCTTTTTAGGAACGTGGTGACAACATCAAATTCAAAATGAGTGAATATTTTCCAAAAAAACAACAAAGTTTATCAGTTTAAACAATAAATATCTTTGTAGTGTATTTAATTGAATATTGGCTGAACAGGATTTGCAAATCATTGTATTCTGTTTGTATTTACATTTTGCAAAATGTCCCAACTTCATTGGAACTGGGGTTGTATAAGATGGGCTGTTTCCACTTGCGCACACTACTGATGGCAGAGAGAGGAAAAAAATCATTCATAAAACCACAATGAAAAGACAGATTTGTTTCTGTCTTAATTAACATGCAATGGCAGATTTAATCACTTTAATTTCTGCATCATCATGCCTACTACTGTTCCCCTCTGTGGAAATGTTTGAAAGGGGGTTATTTGCAGAGGGCAATGCTCAAAAATCTGCATTTTGAGGCAGAGAGAAGGGGTGAGATTGACACTTCAAAGAGGGAAGCTCTAATTATTATACCACCGTGTTTGACGGCTCAGACTGTCAAACTGCTCCTGGAAAAGATGTATATGTATTGTGACCAGCTGCTCTGAAAAGCAGGAAACTAGTAGTTACATAAAAACATAGGTAGTCCCCTCACCTCAATGTGACAAAAGCAGTTATTCTCTCATGCATCTCCCCCACCTGTGTGTTTTACCATTAAATCTTCATTCTTATCTGTTTGGCATGATGTACTACTGATTACCATTGTGGAGGTGTCAACTTTAAAGTCCTGCATGTTTATCAGAAATTTGACATATGGGGTTTAAACTCAGTCAAGCTCATGGAGTACATAATTACACACAGCAACAGATGGCAGTGTAGCTGAGATCTCCAAACAGGAACAAGTCCAAAATGTAGTTTCCTTAATTATGGAGAAAACTTCTCATGAAAAAAATGGTGTTGTGGTAGACCTTCTGTGTGGTTTAATTTCATACAGTATGTGCTCTTTATGTCCTTGCTGTGAGATGAAAGTGTTATGTAAGAGTAGAGGGTCTGTATGACTCAGCAGAGCTCAGTGTTATAACCCTCCAGAGTTCAGTAAACATGGAGTTCAATAAAAAACATGGAGGTCAATAGCTGTAACTACAGTATATTATTCTGCTGGATGCATGAACTATTATGAAGTGAAAAAATAAAGAGTTAAGAGTGGAGGATGAAAAATAAACACCAGGAATTTTTGTTTTTACAGCCGTCCATGTTAGAATTTGTTCTTTAAACCCGTTTGTTTATCCTTACAAATTATTTTAGAAACCTCATGTTGCTGTTTTTTGTCCAACTAAGCTAGATGTTTACTCGAAAACAGATTACTGGCAGTCTTGTAGTTGATGAAATATGTAATCCTATACTCACAGGTCTGCTGGAATAAAGAGTTCTGATTCTGCTGGGGAAATTATCTGTTCTTAATGTGTGCTGCTGAAAAGACAAAACTCACCTCGATAAAAACTTACTTAAAGTAATAATCTTAAATATTTGAGCTCGTGAAAGCCCCATGAGTTAGCGTTATCAAGCCAGAGGTGAACTTTGAAAACTCTGACATTTAAAACTCTGACTCTGACATGTAGACAGAGTCTACATTTTTTCTGGTCCCTACTGGCTCCACAAACCAAGCCAAACCAAGCTGGATCTATACGTGTGCACAAACTAAACAAACAAACAAACAAACAGCCTGATGTGACGATGGTGGCGCAGTAAAGGTGGCCATTTCAGCACAGAGTTTCACATCTTGGAGGGTTCCTGGTTTGAATCTGGTAATGACTGAGAGCATTTCTGTCTACTGAACAGGATGAGACAAACAATCTTAAAATTTTGTCTGGCTCTGGGGATATTACAGAGTTAACACAAGCACCCAAACCACAACCACAACACTGTTCTTGTTCCCTTTTAAGGGGCATCACAGCTGCCATAGCTTTGTAAGTAGTTGAATTATTGAAGCAGAACACACCAGCTGATAGCTGACAATGTAGCCACAGTTTCTCTGTGCTTTGGCTCAGTGGCTATGCTGACGCCTCATCCCCTAAACAGAAAAAAGCCTTCTAGAGAAACCATGCGGTGTTGTGTCAACACCACTAAAAAGATTTTGATAAAACAATAGTTTCTGTTGTGGTTCACTCGGTGCGTGGTGTAATGATCATGTGAGCATCCTTTCTCTATGAAGACATGTCGGTGCATGTGTGATGCATATGAGAGTGAGTGTGTTTCTGCATCTCATTGTAACAGAGTGTTCTCTCATCACGTTTTGATCCTCCTTTGGTCCTGGCTTCAAACCGAGTGCTGCTTCTCCTTTCATTTATCTTATTTTGCTGCATGTTTATAACCTGATGCTGCTCTAACACCTTTGTAATGAGCACTTGACTTGCAAAAATGTGTTTGTCAACAATGATGAGGACACGGTTCTAAGATCTGTCTCCCTCCGTTGCTGTCCGTCTCTCCCTCTCTTGTGTTTCTGCAGGGGAAGAGGAATAAGCCTGGGGTGGAGGCTGCCAGCTCTCCAGAATCAGTGAGAGGTCGAGGGGAAAACAAAGCCATCAAGTAGGTGTCAGAGAGCCTTAAGTGGAGGTATAAGAAAATGATGAACGATGTGGGGCTGGTATCATATTTTAACAGCCAGTTTCTGATTGGAGAATTCATCTTGTGAGTGATCTCAAATGTCTGACGTGACATGATGCCATAAAGACAGGGTGGTATTGGGTTATAACTCTTTTATCAAAGAGGTTGAATCTTTACTGCAGTACATTCTAGTTGTAGAATAATTAGTTGATTTACAGAAACTTAAATATCCAGTTGTGCCTTTTATTATCTACACAAGAAAAACGGTACATTCAGTTTAGGGACGAAAGATGTCAAGCAATGAATGCAATGACAGACTTGTTGTTGTTGTTGTTTCCAAACAGGAATTTCAAGGATTTACAAATATTTCTTAGATGCAAAAAACTTTCAGGGTTTTCTTCAGCTTTGAACTGAAATCAGTAACATCAAGAATTTTTAAGTTTATATGACAATGTACATGAAAGTGCCCAACAGATGTATGGAATTTTTTCACGTACAAAAAGCAGCACAACAGAGTGGCAAAATACATCTTCTAATCATAATTCTTTAAACTCCTGTGGGGGACTTTTTGAACCGTCAGATTTGGTGCCCCATGTGGACACTTTGTTTTTCTTGACAAATGAACTAATCCTGCTCCCTTTTTAAAGTAAAATGCATCATTTACCAAGAAACTTTGATGAGGAACACGTTACAAAGAGCTGTGTCAACACCCTGCGGTTAATCGCTTTGTCTGACACTCGCCTCCTACCTTTGGTTTCAGACCATAAAAAATTCTTCTAAATAGTCACTTTTTTTGTAGATGGTCTTGTTTGCTTTTTAAGTTAAAGGGTATCAATATTCATTTCAGTCTGTTTCATGATCACCAAAAAAATCTTCACTAGAGTTTTAAGGATTTGAAATATTGATGATTTTCCATTTTAATCATTTGAAGAACTTAAAAAGTTGCTGGCTGGCTAAATTGCCGCACACTCTTACTGCCTAAAATATATTTATTTTCCCTATGCACCTGTCTGCTTTATTTTAAATAAAAAATGGGCTACATTGAAAATGCAAACTGAGTTACTGCCAGTCTGTTGCAGCCCATCCCTCCGAGTAGATTTTGACCTTCGACTGTATCTTATTAAAATAATGTAAATCAATTGGAACCCTTGGTTTTATTTAGTCATTGCATGACTGATGACTATATGTGCTGAAGGTCTGGCACTGAATGACAGCTAACAGTTTTCGTTTTTTGGCTTTTGTTTTTTTATACAATGCTTGTGTTTCTTTGTTAAACTTGCTTCACAAACATTTATCCCCAGAGCTCATGTGTGTGTTTGTCCCCAATAATCCTGTTTTTCATTTTCTCTAACTTTTCTGCCTCCTCTTTTATTTGTTTCCTGCTCCGTCACACAGCGGTAAAAACTTGAGGTCATATCTTTCTTCTGTATTCACAGAGTTTCATGATGTGCTAACATTTCACACCATCAGGTTGTTGGATATGTAACTTGACCACACCGTCATGTTGAAACTCTCTTTGAAACCTTGATGAATGTAATGTAACATGCATCATTTATCCTAATAGAAAGGCATTCAGGAGTGATGTTTAAAGAGCCGTGTAGTTTGGGACTATAGATCTTTTCTTGACCTTTACATGTAGGAATCGGTACAATTAGATTAGATTTCTTCCTTGTGTCTCTGCACATCTGTCATCTTATTCTTCATTACAGCTATCTTTGCTGCCCTCACCTGTCTCACCTCTCTCTGTCTCTCTTTGTTTGGCTGCAGTGATCTAGACAGAGACTTTTGGAATAACAACGACAGCAGCAATGTGCAGCAACAAAGGTGGAGCTCTTACCCGCCCAAGGAGTTTCTACTAAATATGTCTCCCTACGCGCCGTATGGAGACCCTCGCCTCACGCCCAAGTGAGTCTCAGTCATGGCTGGTAAGGGAACTCTCTGACTTGGCAGGGCTGTACTGAACAGGGGCTGATGTGCAACTCGGAGAACTACTTCAGAGCTGTGCCACAGGTTGATAAAGTTAAAACTGAACATTATGGACATGATCAGACAGTTAAAAAGTGATTTGAACAAGATCTACCTAACAAATGAGAAAAGGGGAACAGAATAAAAGGCGAGGGTTGATCAGTACATCACTCTGAGCTGTAAGAAGGTTGTACGTAATAGTCTAAAGGAGGGCAGCGTTTTGTATCGCTGTCTGGACATATATCTTAAAACAGAAATCTCGCCTCATCCCTGGTAATCCTCATGTTTTTTGCTTTCAGGCATGTCCTCAGTGACTCAGTGTTTAGTATGCACTGCCGGCCATGCAGCACTTGATAGAGATGTGCACCATCCCTCAATATTACTATGATTCCTCAGACTGCCCTCACATTGACAGAAATATAACCATGTTCCACATGATCGCTCTCTGATAGAAGGACGGTGTCTCTGTCTGCTAACAGCCAAGAGGAATTAATGGATAAATCTGAAAAAAAGACCTTGAACCATGAATGTCTGTGAAATGTGTTGAGACCCACTTTTTAAGTCCAGTCGGCAGCTGAAGGTAGAACTCACGGCACAGAACATATAATCTGTGACGTGACATTTTATTTAACTCCCACATGATGCACAGAGTGTGCAAGTGAAAGGTTTGATAGCCCCTTTCCCTACAGCCCTGCTAGCCCAATCAGACCCTCTTTACCGCTCACCTGCAGCCCATGGAGTGTTACCATGGAGATGGACAACCCTCGGAGAGCAGATCAGACTGTTTCACCTGAAACCTTTTCCTCCTCTCGTACAACCCAGCCTCTGCTCTCCAAGTGTTTAAAGCTGGATCCCTGAGTGCTGCAGCAAACACTGTTTAAACATACGTTTAGCTTAGCCTTCAGGGATCCTTGGAGGGTTGACTGTTATTGATTTGGATAAAAAAAAATGTTACTTTGTCCTTTTTTCTAGTAATTAAATTGTTGTTTTCAGTGTTTGTTTACATTTTTAGAGGATTTCTTATTTGCTTCCTGGCAGAGGCTTAGATGAAATGATTTACACAATTTTCAGTCCCTTACTGTTTCACCAGATTTAACTGTGAGCAAAGAGGGAAATTGAGCACGTCTTCACAGGTAACATAGTCCAACACTTAGTCTCACTAAAAATTCACAGGATACCTGGTTTATGTAATCAGAAAAGACAGCAGTGTGTAAACACTTCAGTTTCCCGTTTAAAAGAAGTTAAAACTGCAGTTTTTCTTCTTATCGTGAGGTTTTGTCTTTGTATAAGTTTAGATCTAACTGAGATTTAATATTTATTCATTTTATGCGAAGCTTAGCTGATCTATGGCAGCAGTGGATCAGGAGAGGAGGAGCATCTTTTAAGGTGGTTTGATCCCTGGCAGCTTTAGTATGTTTGAACGTCCTTGAGAGGGATACTGAATCCCAAGTAAGGCTAACTGTGTGTGAATGGATATATTAGAAATGGGCAGGTTGGCAGCCTCCCATGTGTGAATGTGTGTGTAAATGGTTGACTGTGGCGTTTTATGTTAAAGCCCTTTGAGAGGTCAGAAGACATAAAGGTGCTAAATATAGGTGCAGCCCATTTACCATAATTGTCACCTGGCTCCAGCTTCATATTTAACTGACCAGTATGAAAGTAAATTTAATCTTCTATAATCCTCTGCCAGAAAGCTAATATGTTTAAGTCCCAAACTGGGGTGGTCTCTTTTCTTCTTTTTTTTCTCCATAGTTGCGTGTGTTGTTTTTTGTGTCCATGTAGTCTCACCTCTCACCTCCCACTCTGTGTTTTCTGCTCATTTATTGTCACTACTCCCACTATCACTCAGCGTACTGTAAGTGCTTTAAGGCTGCCTGATAACCCTCCTGAGTCTGTTCTGCTGAGCCCTTTTCTAAAAATAGACTCACAGTCTCTGTTGTGTATCGTTCAGCAATTAAGTGTTTGGATGGTACAACGTCTGCTTCGTATCAACCTCCATTTCATCACTTAGATGCATTTGCGCATCACTGAGGCATTCAGTCAACCTGCTCATTCTTATCCTCTCCAATTAACACTCACTTGACTCTTTCATAACCAAGGTGAGCAATGACTGTACTGTATCTCTGCAGTGATGGCTGAGCAGTTTTAAAATCAGCTGGGACCGTTCTGATGGCTCTGCACTTTATTACGTTTATACCTGAGTGGCCTTCAGTGTGTTGATGACAGCGGGGATTCTTCGCTGTAGGACAGCAGATCAGTGTCAACTAGTTCATGTTTCCCAGCAATATATTAATGATGCGTTTCTAAAGGCAAAGTCATTCATCCTGGGGCAGGAGCGCAGTTAATAAAAAACTATGAAAGAGAATTAACAATGTAATAAAAAATAAAAAATTATAATATGAGTTGAAGAAAAAGGTGATATTGTTGCGAGAATTAAATCTTTGTATTTCGAACATTAAAGCTAGGTCTTTATGAGAATTAATTTGCAATGCAGGAAAGCATTAATAACATGGAAAAATGTCATTTTAGGCTATTATCATCAAGTCACATTTTAATTCTCTTCACATAACAACTTATTCTTAGTTCTTGTAACAGCACAACTCATATCTCGTAATATAAGTGCAACAACATACAGGAATTCATTCGTTACCTTCAGCCTACATTTAATGTCTAAATGTTGTTGGAGTCATCGTCCTGATGTGCAGCTCTGTGTTTGGTTTGTCCTCACTCAGTGGGACATGTCTTTTCTGAAGCCAACCGTATGTCTGTGCTCGTCTGACTCAGGCCATCTGGGGTGGGTTTGGTGGCAAAATGAGGTATGAGTTATGGGATTTCGGCGTAGAGAAAATGTTACACAAACTCATTAAATGAAAGTGTTTTTGTTTTCATTATGAGCTGCAGGTGAGCTGCTGGTGAGATTAGAGAGACATTAGTGTTTTATTATCATCAGCTGTATCTGCACTGTAGGATCATGAAGGTGATGCATCTACATCATTACAGAGCTATTATGTCCCAGCTCATGCAGCCAGCAGGTTGGTCGTTGTTGTCCCCTGTGTGGAGTAAAACGTGGCTAACATGCTGCAACTCCAACCCCCTGAAACCTGGTGGCCTGTTTCTTATTCGAAATGCATAAAAATGCTTCAAGAAAAGGAAAAAAAGAAAAAGTCGCTCAAATATAATTCATTTAATCTAACTTTTTGTAGTATCAGCATGTGTATTTGGCATCACTGATAGTCAGAGAAATATGCTTAAAGCCAGTCAGTCCAGACCTCTCCACTGCATTTTTATTGCCTGTCTGACTGACCGGCTGCTGCTGCTCCAGGTTTCTGTTTCAAACTGGACACTTGTGGCTGCACTGAGAGCTCACACAGTGTCTTACTCACCCGATTCACTAACTTAATTTATCACTCCTCTGCTCTCTGGCTCTGTACGTCTGTACGTCTGTGCGTCTGTCCCTCGTCTGTACGTCTCTCTTTCTCCTGGTCCTTTCTTTCTGTCTGTCCGTGTTTCTCTGTCTCCCTCACTGTTCCTCCCAGTGGGGCTGCGGATAAGGGTGGGCAGGGCGGTGCTGGACCCTCTCCGGGGGCCAGCAGCAGCGGGGTTGGTGCTTGCTCTGGGACTGGGGAGGGGCCCAGTCGCAGTGACAGCGTTCGGAGCATGGTGACGGGGGGCAGCAAGGCCGGGCGCTGGCAGACGATCCAGAGCCACTTGCATGCCGGAGGTCTGCGGCTCAGCAAGTGAGTGGCGCATGGTGCCTGGGGGCACGCATGAGGGGCAACAAGGGGTTCAACTAAGCATGGTGCGGGTATCAAGGAACACTGTCAGTTTGTAAAACCCTGATGAATGCCATTGTTGCACGTTAATAAAGCGACATGAACAGAAGCTGTGTTTGACACCATGCAGATGACAATGTGAAACAGACCTGAAGTCAGCTGCTCTGCTGACTGTACCTGTGTGCATGACTAAATGCTTGCTGAAGTCTCTTGACTATAGAGGGATAGGTCACTTAGAAAATACTTTTTTGTCAGCTGCCAACCCTCCACCAGCTGATGTCAGACAGACAAAGTGAATCCACAGTCTTGCGGGTTCCCTGCATGCTTAGATTTTCTGCTGGCTGTGACAGTTTTTTAGGATTTCAAACCAAACCAACGCTTGCAAGAAATCTTCAAAACTGTGTTCTTGCTTACTTCAGGTAACAGCTTTTCAGTTCAGTAGCAGGGGAGCAGTTTAATTGGACCAGTGATAAAAAGGAACTCTGTTCCTAATGAGACTCAAATTTAATTGTCGTCCATCAGCCTGTGATTAAGATTCAAAGTGGAAGGAACTGGTACTTTAAGTAAACTAAATTAATTCCTCTCACACAAACAATAATACTTTATTTAAATTCAGTGAGTTTTTATCCCTTGCATCATCAAAAGGAAACATTAAGAAGTGTTAGAAACATCTGTTTCTTTGATTGGAAATGAAAGGTTTGTTCTCCAAAATAGGCCTTAAAATGATTTTTAAAGAATGATACATCAAATGTTAAAACTGAGAAACGTTTTATGAAAATGAGCTCATCTTAATTTTGATGCCAACAACATGTTTTAAAGTTGGAACAGGGACAGAACACTGAAAGTTTTTATTACTTAAAAACCTGGCAGAAAGGCAGATTCTCTCAGAAGTAAAGACAGGAAAAAGTTAATCACTCTCTGAGAGATTGATAAGCAAATACTCAGCCTCAGAATTACAAAGACTTTGGGGATTTCATTATCTATAGTAAAAGAAATTAAAAGGTTCAGAGAATCTGGACACATATCTGTTCAAAAGGGACAAGGCCCAAAACCAATAACTTTGAACCTTCAGGCACTGCTGCAAACACACATGGCTCTGTAGTGTAAATCATGGATTGGATTAAAACAAAAATTTAAAAAAAAAATCTCATCCAAATATAGCTGAAATTTGGGCAAGAATGAGACATTTCACTTGCTAAATACCAGAAACCCAATTGTTTACAGATTGTTGTTAACCCAACATGTAGTTGTTTTGGAGTGTGTTGCTGGCTTCATATTAACAATGAAAATACCTTTTTCTTGGAAAAAATACATTTTAGATTTTCAACACTTGGTATGTTGTTTTTGCACTGATTTCTGTTTTATCAACATTTTACATAACGTCCCAACTCTTACTTCTCAAAGTTGTAATATTTCTAAATTAACAGTGGTCACTGACTAAATCCAGAGGACAATTTCCATGAGAATATGTTTGAAATAACTAAAAGAATCACCAAGATGATTCTTGTTCTTCAAGCTCAAACTTGAAGCTGAAGAACATATCTTTCAGTGTAACACAATATCTCGGAAGTTAGACACTGTAACCACTGAAACTTGAGTCCGATGCCTTTTTGTCTTGCATTTACTGTGAAACTGTTCAACTAAGTGAGTTTGCACACAATGTAAATAAACACTATTATCTGATTTCCACTCTCAGATAATGTTAATGGAAAAAGTTTGCCAAAATAAAAAACCCTGTGTGAAGAAATTGATCAAATCAGAAATGTCTGAACACTTCTCGAGTTGTTGCTATTCAACCGATCTCCTATCTTACATTTGCCTGCTGATATTAGCAAAAAATCGCACGACACTATAATAATATCACACTCCCAGAGCGAAACGTTCAGAAGCCAAGAGGTCATCAATCTCTAATATATAGTTCAGCTTAGCACGTAGTTTATGACAAATTATCTGTATTGACATGAAACTGTACACTATATATACACATACATATGATTAAGATTAAAATAGTAGTGAGCTGCACGGAGGTGCATCTGTCAAGACATTCTTGCATCATAGCTGGAAGGTCACCACTTTGAATACGGTAATTGCAGTACTGCCCTGTCTTGACCACACAGTAGATCAGTAAATCTAGAGCAAATACACTTTACTGTATTAATAAACAAGTGCACCATATAGGCGTACAGAATATTGGAAAAACTCAGCCTTCCCCTCATTTATTCTCAGCCATCTCTGTATTTCTCAGACGGATTGTTGTTGTTTTGGAACTGTAGGTTGATTAGAAAGAAGAGAACAAGAATCTTCTCTCAGATCTAAAATATTCCTCTTCATTGCACTGTATACATTAGACATTTTCATCTCAACACAGTAAATAAAATATTTAGCACACCTTACTGAATTTAATGTAAATCTTAAAACAACAGTATGTAGCTTTTTAACATGTTATTTATACTCCTGGTAGTAGTTCTCCTGTCACTCTTCTGTTTTGCTGCCTGTTAGATCTACCTGTATTTCCATTTCTCCTCTGGAATTGGTTTCTATTTTGGGGTATTTTTTACTTCTCCATCGTGCTCTCTCTCTCTCTCTCTCTTTCTGCACCTTCTGCGTCTCTCTTTCCATCTCTTTCTCTCTCCATCATGTAATTTTTTCCTTGCTCTGACTGTCTTCATTTTTCACCCTTCTCAATTTTCCTTAATTACAAAATCATTCAAGGTTTATAGTCATCTTAATTGACTTTCAAGCAAGAAGAAATGTGAAAATAACCCTCTGAGTCGGTAATAGGATACAGCAGATAAAGACGGCTGTAGACGAGTGTTTGAATGACTGACAAACAAAGAGAACAACAAATGTGTCAAGTATCTGACAGCACATGTAGAAACAGCAGTCGGGGAAATTGTAAGTAGCACACTCTGCATTTTAGGGCACCAGAATCAGCAAAGAAATCAATTTTTTAGACAGACACATGACTCTGAACAGACTGTCTCCCGGATGTCTGGCCTGATGAATCCATGAATTCAGCCATATGTGAACTTTTTTGTTTGTTGGACCCAGACATAATATGGAACATAGAACTTTTTTCTGAAGCTACATTATCTGTACTTTTATCACAATATGACCGTCTGTCTGTATTCTGATATATACAGTGGTAGTTGTTGTATTTGTGTTAAGCAATTTTGGTGACTTTGAAGCATCACATTGATTATAATTAGAGTGAAGTCTGTGCTTTCCTGTCTAATGTCTATTGATTCAGGTCCATTTCTTCCTTTTAATGCTCGTGATATGAGACCTTTTAACCTCTTATGTCATTTCTGCACCTGGCTGATTGAAAGCTGAGTTGTTCAATATACGAGTTCAGATGATCTTATAACTGTTGCACACTTGGATGCAGTAGCAGAATTTCCAGGCAACACTCTCACCCACTAAAACACACTGCAATAAATGTCTGTTGAGGCTGTGGTTCACACACATACTTCACAATATTCTGCACACTCACACACTTAATATCATAGCAGGCTACAGGTGGTTACAATGCTGAACTCCACAGGTGCAGCACTTAAAAGATTAGTGTTTAGGTACAAAACTTCAGCCCCAAGTGACTACTTCACATGAACAGAAGTCTGGTTTCTCTCATAAAGATGATATCTGTTTCACTTTGTTTGTACAGTGCTTCATTACTTCTTCTTGACTGGAAAAACAGAAATATAATCACATCAGCTTGTATCCTGGTCCACCTGTTTTCTTGGCATCCTAAAGACAAATAAGCTGCTCCATAATATCAGAGGGATTTCACGCGGTGTGCGAAATACCTGGCCGCAATCAAGGGGTCCACCTTAGTGCTCCAGTATCAGGCTGTAGTCTTACACAGCAGACTGCTCCTACCTCTGTCTCTTTGTCCTTCTGAAGGACTATTGGACGGTACCGCACTAACACAACAGTCATACAAAGTGGGGAGAAAGGCCATTTCACCGGCCATTTTGTCAACGATGAAACGTCTTATCAAGGCTTTAGGCTCTTGTTTTCATTCCCAAAGAATCAGTCCATATAGAGAGTTCAATCCAGTGTAGATCATGTATTCATCTATTTTTGTCTCAGATTTAAATCATGCATCTAGGAGTTATTGTTAATTTAAAATGATTGCCAATTAGGGGCTGAAACTGTGCAGCATTTCAATTTATTTGAGCATGAAGAAGAATTGGGTCAGCTCCAAATTTAAGTGCATACAGCCATCAATGATTTAAAAGAGCTGGAAAAAGATTTGGACGACTGTCATGCTCATCATCAAAGATGGTTGTGGAGGTTCTTCTCTTAATATCAATATTTGTGTGTTGTTAATGCCTCACAACTGGGTATGTTGGAACACTTTTTGAGATCATTACTCAGAACAAAATCCAACTTCTTTTAAAAAACGTACGTATGAAAAATAATTTCTTAGAAAAAAGATAAACTTCAGTTGCTGTTCAAACAGAAAAAGTATGAGTCAGCACCACTTTTTGTTACCCTTTGAAACAAAAAAAAACTTTCATCCAAAACTTCACAAAACATCCAAAATGGATGAGGAATACTTTGTTACATACGCTGTTAGATGTACACAGAAAATGTCTTAGTCCTTGATTTTATATTTTTCATCAAATCCCCTCTCTTGAGGTACATAAAAGACAAACTTTCTCTCCATTTGGAAAGGTTTTTGTATCTCTCTTGTACTGATGATTTGGTTCAGAGGCTCATCTGACCCCTAGAAGTGATCCAGCTAACTGCTGCCTCATCTTGTATATGCAGAACAGAAACGAGACTTTTGCTTCTGGATCTCCAGTTGCCCAGATTGCCTCCTCCCTTTTACAAACCCTTGGACACTTCTGCTCAGTAAAAATCCAGTGAACAACATTCAACAATTATCTGACATTTTTTTCTCTTAAAATATTAACCACGAGTAAATAAACATCCCCTTCAAAGGCTGTCCTCAGTAAAGACTTATTAGTGTGCAGTATGTGAATGTGCGTGCATGGGTGCATGAATGTGAGCACTGTCTTGTATTGACTTGATCCAGCGTTGCTCTGATCCTTGGCGTGCCCGTCTCCTGGCTCTCCAACAGAGTTAGAGCCCAGTTAATACCGAGGAGCAGCACTTACACAACTCAAGCCCAGGCAGTAAATCCTCCCTCGCAGTGGTAGCTTCAGAGCTGTTTAGCATGAGCTTACAGTTATCAGGCAGGCCAGTGATTGAGCAGAGGATAAGGAGGTGAAGCACTATTACATGATTGTAAGAGTAGCAGGCCGGTAATTAGAGAGCCGACTTAAAGAACGGTGATTGGAGGCGGTGTTCAGAAAGATTGAGAGGGCTGAGGGTGAGGACACATGAATGGAGGGAGGAGAGAGGGAGATTTTGAGCTTGGAGGCACCAGGATGAAGTACACAGCAGGAGGAAAACAGCAGGAGCAGACAGGACCTTAGAGAGGGAGCAGGGGAAGCAAAAGTCAACAAGGCGAGAAGGTAGAAGTAGGTCAAGTCTAATAGGGGAGAGAGGCAATGTAGAGAAACAATTTAGCAGTGCAGATAGAGAGAAACTCAAGTTAAGTGACAATTATGCCACAGTTTTTGCCTGGTTTCAATTCCACAGAGGTAACGTTTGTTTAGAAAGTATTGAACTGTTTCCTCATTGCATGCAGCCTAAAACTTTCAAACTGTCCCACAGCATCAGCTCAGATTCTTCAAGTGTTTTCAAACAGCTGTTCAATAGTTATCTAAAGCTTATTCTCTTCTTTTTCTCCCTTTTTCACTGGACTTCTTTTTTGTTTGTTCTTCCTTGATCCTCTCCCCTCTTTGATATTCACTGCAAACACTGTTCCCACATTTCAATCTCTGCTGTGTCTCTGTGTCACATATTTATCCTCCACACCTTCCTTTTCACATCATTAATATGGTTGTATGTACGCTCATGATTTCTAAATCCTCCCGTGTCCCCCGTGTCCCTCGTGTTATCTCTAACTCCGATGTCTTCCCTGTTGTATCCATCTCTCTCCTCGCCTTGTGTCTGCTCAGTTTTGGGGATGCTTCCCTCTCCACTGCTTCCACTCTGGAGCACATCCCTTCCTCGGCTGTGGCACGCCCTCGGCCCCTTGTGCGGCAGCAGAGCCTCCAGCAGCCCCTCACCCACCAGCCCCCTCCAGGTCCCAATGACCCCCCAGTAACCTCACAGAGCCTAGGTCAGCTGCACACAGGCCCAGGCGGTGGGGGCCACCGTGGAGGCCCACGCGGGGTCCGGGGGAGTCCGGCTGGAGCCTCCCGATACAGAGGAACTGGAGCAGGCCGGTCAAGGTCAAATCCTGGCAGCTGGGATCACATGGTGGAGCAGATCCGCCACAGAGGCCTTGATGTCAAGTCGTTCTTGTAAGTGTCATCAACTTTTTTACTCCAGGAAATGTTGCCTCAGGAAAGCCTGACAGAAAACATGGCTGAATATGAATGAAGTCCTTACTATCAGTGATGCAGGGTGAACTACATCCTTGTGTGATATGATGCACTGCTGACCTTTTTGTCTGCAGCTTTCACATTTGTCCTTTTATCAAGCACATCAGCATAATGTAACCCAACTGCAGTGCTGCATCAGATCAAACATCTAAATTTGGTTATTGTATTTTGGAGAGGTTTTGAATCAATACAATTTTATCATTTAGGGCTGTATTGAAAACTGTGACTGATTTGGAAGATGCATTAACAGCCCTTTATTTAAACTGTAAGTACAAACCAACATGCAGATCTAAAATGGTACAGAGATATACAGAGATGAATGTTTTGTGCAGAACTCATCAGTTGTTAATCATTATTGACACTGTCAGCACCTGTTAAGATCTTATGGTATGTATTAGTTTATATACATATATATATATATATATATATATATATATATATATATATATATATATATATATATATATATATATATATATATATATATATATATATATATATATATATATATATATAATATAAATAATAAAATAATAATAAACTCAATCTGCTAATTCCAACTGAGATAAAAATTTGTCTTTTTGAATCCTCAGAATGTAGGTCAACTTCTCAATCAATCAAACAATCAATCAATCAATCTTTATTTATATTGTGCCAATTCATAACAAACGTCATCTCAACTTCTCCATTTTAAAGATTTCCAAGATTCTGCGCACTAGTTTTGCCTGATTTTATTCCTGTGCAAGCTTTCCTGTTTTTTCTTGACAAAAACATCCCCATTTGTGAACAGTCACGTCACTTGCAGAACATGTGGAAAGGCTTGATCAGCAGAGTGCAACTCAACACTCGACCTGACACCCAATCCTACCAGTGGTTTCAGATATTAAAAATAACACTGTAGAATTAGTCACTCTTCTTGCTAATGGTCTTTATTACCTTTTCAGGTCATAAAGAGATGTCAGTATAAATTGTTTTCCTTTTCAGAACCAGCTGAGCTTTTAATACTGTTAGATATGGGAGCTTTAAACAGTGATGCAGATTGTTGATCACAAAATGCATTAGCCATAGTTATGTAACCTCACTTTCTGATCAACCATAGTTAGTGTACTAGTACTGGCTTAAAAAATTTACATTTCATGACAAAGCACACTTTTCAGCACAGGCTGACAATAGTTGAGAGAAAAAGATGACAGAATGGCATGGCAAAAATATCTCAACTCTAAACCAAACACTGGATCTGAACACGTTTTGCAGCCTCCTAAGTCTGCAAAGGGTTGAAAAAGAAAGGAAAAAAAAAGGACTTCAGTTATACATCACTCTCACTGTATATACACAAGGAAAGACAAAGGTAAGACTAAAACATAAAACTGCACCAGTCCACTCCTATAAGTGTAAATTTTCTGTGCAAAGGTGCTGAAATAAATATGGGGAGATATATTGTTCCTGTGTGTGACACACTCCAGTTCATCCCTGCTGATGAGGATAAATGCTTTGTGATTGTCTTGGATACAGGCACCTAAAGCTCTGTCCCTTTGCTTGACTTGAACGATAGATTGCAGATGATATGCTCTACAAAGCAGCCTCACGTGACGCCCCTCTGCCTGCCCTTTTTACCGTGTACGCTTACACACACACTTACACAAAATACACACCCACAGCACTGCACTCCCAGACTTTTTGCGTGTCTTCCCATTAACAGTGTCTCCAGGCCAGTGACCTCCCTGCCTCGGTGAATCATCATTCAAATAAGGCACATACATAAGGCAGAGGTATCGCCCCATTGTCCCCATCCTCATGAATCTCATTGGACCAAACACATCAGATGTTGACCCTGGAGGGCGAAGCATGCCACGGGGAGCGGCATCATCATGCATTTGAGTTTTGTGGAGTATGAACAATAAAAGGCAGGAGTATCACCTCCCACATGTTCATGCCTGACACACAGAGCAGACACAGACCCGGCCAGCTTATATTTCAGATCAATAGAGCCAGTGAAGGTGGTAATGATTTCAGGGCCCTCTGGTTAAAGTGCGCGTGTCTTTTTTGGTCATCCATACAAATCCATTCACCTCATCGATGGACGTCATGTTGTTACTGTTTACACATCCCTAGTGGTGTGCTGTCTCTCAAGTGCTAATATGTTCCTCTTGTAGTCGATATTGTTACAACAAACAGCCTCTTGTTACAGAGGGGGCAGCTCAAGAGAAAGCACAGAAAAGCTGGAAAAGTGTGAGGTGTGGAGAGAAAAACAATCAGAGGAAAACTGAGGAGAAACGGATAAAACTGAAACAAAAAGCACAAGATGTTTTTTTTCTCTTTTTCTGGCATTTTTTGAGACTTTACAGTGTGCACTGAGACACGTTTGTTTCCACTTTGCTTCTCTCTCAACAACCTCGGATTTAAAGAAGAAACACCGCTTAGGACGTTTTTCAATTTCTTAAAGTTTGACTCACAAATAACACTCTCTACATTCACATCTAGATCTTTCTTTTAAAATCTGTTGTAGCCACCATACAATTATGTGAAGTTTAAATGCAGAATTACACAACACATTGAATAATGTCTTGAAACTGGCCTCAGTTTCATGTCAAAGTTCCCAAAGCTAAAGAAAAAAGGTGTTGAAAATGCTTTACACAATTCAAGATTCATTACTTCATTGTCACACACTGACAAACAATCACTCAACATAACACAATAAAGATAATTCAGTAAATATAATCCAACAGTGAAGTAAAAACTATCCAATAATAAAATTAAATTAATCAGACAATAAGATATAAATAAAACCAAGGGGAGTAAATACTGAGGCACCTGTGGATGGGGATAATTGACCATAAATAAATCATAAGTGTGTTTAAAGGGCTCAGACTTTTTAAGGCAATGCAAGGCAAATAAGTTGTCCAAAGGTTGACCTTGGATTAGCACACTGTGAGAGGATGTATAGAGAAGAAATAAAAGTGTGGAAGAAAAATCTGAAAAGCCTGAACAAGCAATCAGTATTTGCCTACATATGGGTCGTTCTGTTGTGACTGGGAGCTATAAGGTTAGTTGCAGGCAAATGTTCATTTGTTCGGGTCACTGTATGCATGGCCTCTTCAATTCAGCATGCTGCACACTTCAATAAGAAGTAATTTAAATGGCTTCAGGCATGTTTAGAGGGAGAATAACAGCTGGAAATGTACATGATTCATTCCTTTGTTGCAGGTTTTTTCAAGGCCATCTCAGTTTTCATGGATTTTTATTTCCTTTTTCTTTTCTTTTCCTTTTTATTATTTTTGCATATCATTTGAATTGCCTCGATTTCTCTCCAAACCTTTCTGTCAGGATTTTGCTTCTCTATTTTTACACATTTGTTTTTCCAGGAAGCTGATAAAAGGAGATGATAAAGGCACAGAGGCATCAGTTATTCTCAGTCCTTCTGTTCATTATACTCATTTCAAACGCGTCTATGACGACCATGTTAACAGTAGATTTCAAAACTATTTGAATCTCTCCCAGATCTTTGAGGACTGTGTCTTTTAGATTTGTCTCTTAAAGGTTATATAAAACCATAGCCCACGATGAATAATTCTGTCCCTAATTTAATGGGACCTGTAATGTTATTGAACAATTGATGTAAGACATGCATAGGTTACTGGTATCCCATATTGGAAAAGGTATTCAAAACTGGTAATTATTCAAAACTATCAGATCAAAACACAACTGAATTACTCTCCCAGTTACTGCTTTGTAAAATAATTTCTGGTATTAATTGAAGCATTACTTCTTTTTGCCTCAGTACTCTTAATAATGTGCCGCCTCTCACAGACTCTTCACTAACTGATTCCCTGAAAGCAGCAGACTGATGGCAAGCAGTTACAATGGGAAGCATGTCTTCAACATCATGGCATGATTATGGATTATATGGCAGACGACAACTCACAACATATTCTTCCTTCTGTGCTGACGTACCCATCATCTCTGGGTCGGATGATTAATGCAGTGTTCAGCTATATGAAGTAAAGTTACAAGTTATAATTCCTTCAAATTCTCTGTGATTGTATCTCGGTACATGGGTAGATGGAGAGGTTAACTTATGGTTCATTCATCAAACTGTCAGACTTGCATGATGTTTGGTAACCAGAGAAAGAATCAATCATTGAAGCATACAATCGATAATTTAGTACCAAACTCATCTGTTTCTTCCAGAGAAAGTTCCCATGATAAAGCTGCAGAAAACATCACCTGAGACACCTGAGGCACAAACTGTTATACAAAATATGGGATTGAGATTTTTCAACCGACACACAACTTTTTAAATTTCGTGAACTCTGTTAACGTTTACCCAGTATGAATTCCTGCCACTTATTTCTTTTAAATGAGGTACTGAACACTTGGTTTGTAGGACTTTGTTTGTTCTGCAAAGAACAGTGAAGCCATTAGAATTGTAATGTAAACTTGTAAGAGTGTCACTGTGCTTTTTTTTTTTTTTCCCCCTATAAACCTGCGCGGTCTGGTGATGTCTTTATTTTGTGTCTGGTGCGTCCAGGGAGGGGAAGATGGTGGTTCTGTCTCTAGCTATTGGGCTGGCTGAACAGGATGACTTCGCCAACCTGCCAGATCTACAGGAAGCTCCTGCAGGCGTAGAAAACGAGACCACGCCGGAGAAAAGGTAACAAGAGAAAAAGCAATATTTTTCAGAAATAAAACATGTTTCTGAGGTTTTTATTATAATTTTTAAAAATGATACAACTAAAGTATGATTATGAAGACAAACTTTGTTTCAAGCTTATGTTTTGTTTTTTAAATTCAGAAACGCTTTCTATTTGAGAAAATACATTTGATAAAGATTTTGGTGATGCATACATTTAAATTCATCCGCATTAATATTTTGTTAACTAAAAAAATGCTTCAAAGCTTTCTATGCACTGCTGGGAACATAAAGCTGCTGTCTCTGGTGGTCTCATGATGATGTAATTATACAGTACATACTCCTCTTCAGGCCATTAAAAAACAGCACAAAGGACATGACCCTGGTAGTCTTAATGGTAGCTGCTTGATATTGTTAACACAATTAGGTTAACCTGTAACCGTATTGTAGTGAAATGACTGACCTCACCCTTTTCCTTTTTCCTGATTTTCCTGTGTGCTTGTACATTAAGATTTATGTTTTCTATTTATTTTATCACAAGAGTCCTCTTGTCTTTTCGATAATGTCCTCCATGCTCTTGGTCTAGACCTTTGTAAGTCTTCCTGTCTGTAGTGCTGCACTGTTTGATCTGCGGCTCATGGGCTCAGGAGAGAATCACCCTCATTACTTAAGAGTAAGGTCCCTCACATGAAATAACTCGTCTAAAAATATGCTAACCTCTCATCTAGCACTGATCTCAGAGTGGCTGTCAGAAATGAACATCTTGGTGAACAAGAGCCCACATACGCAGGCTGCCCTTTTATCACATCAGACTGTGTGAGGGATAAAGGGCTCAAACCACTGTTTTAAGGAGGATTTTTGCAGGCTACTCTTCTCAGAAATGCTGTTTTAAAATTTCTTTAACGTTTTTCTCACCATTTCTCTGCAGAGCGTCCAAGTGCGCTGCACTAACTAGGTCAGGTGTGAATCTACTGTTAGTGAAAAATATCAGTCTAAACTGAAAGACACAAACCTCTCACAGGAACCGAGCTTGTTTTGTTTTTATTTTATTTCAGCCGTTCATACATTTTTATGCTCATATAAAATTGAATTTAAAATGTGTATGAGTCAGTCAGGGGATGAAGAACAGCTGCTCGAGTCCTCATGAACACCAAGAAAGTGGATCACATCAGTCCAGTTCTGAGGTCTTTACACTGGCTCCCTGTCTGTCAGAGGATAGACTTTAAAGGTCCCATATTATGCTCTTTTTCTGCAGGTTCATATAGCTCTTAGAGGTCCCAGAATAGTCAATATGAAGTTTTTTATCTCAAAAAACTGTTTTTTACTGGACTTTAGCCAGCCTGAAAACTCTCTCTAGAGAGCTCTACTGAGAATAAGCTGTTTTTGTGGGCTGTCCCTTCTTCAGCGCAGGCCACGCCCCTACCTGCCCCTCTTTTTATAGAGGAGGGGGCGTGGCCTGCGTTCAGGCGCGTGCTTTGATGTTTACAAACAGTTCGCCGGTATGATGGCTAGACACAAACAACCCCAATACTAGCGTCCACAACAACAACAACAACAGCTCACAACAGCTGCTTAAAAAGCATCGCGAAAAAATGTTACATGCATAAACAAAACACCGAATTCTGTCTGTATAGCTTCTTATCTGAATGAAGCCTTATCAGCTTGATTTATTAGACAAAAACAACCCCAATACTAGCGTCCACAACAACAACAGTTGCTTATAAAGCACCGCGAAAAAAGTTACATGCATAAACAAAACACCGAATTCTATGTCCGTATAGCTTTTTATCTGAATGCAGCTTTATCAGCTTGATTTTTTTAGACACAAACAACCCCCATACTTGCGTCCACAACAACAACAGCTCACAACAGCTGCTTATAAAGCACCGCGAAAAAAGTTACATGCATAAACTAAAGAGATATTGTGTAAAGATAGCTCTATATGACATATATGGTCACAAAACTTCTCTTCAATTATTTATTTATTGTGTGACGTGTATATTACCAACACCGACTCACGTTAGCTGCCATGCTAACAAGTCAACAGGCTACGAGGCTGGGTAGGCCACTTCAGTAAAGCAGCATAAAATACTGAAACTTTAAGCTCTTACCTTAGTTGGGTCACGGATAGTTGGAAGTGATCCAGGTTTCAGCTTTAAAGTCTTTGCAAATCCTGCTTTGAGCTGTCCCTCGTTCAGAAAGCAGTCCCCCATGAAGTGGTGAGCACAAACATACAACATTTTCGGGGTTGTTGTAGGTATTTCGCCGGCATAAATAAAATTAATCCACTCTTCCATCAAAGTTTCAGGTGAAGATGGAGGTAAAAAAAAGACTTTTGTGCTGCTCCATGCAGCCAACAACAGTGCATTTGCCATGCTTTGTTCTTACCTTTGCCATGTTAGACTAGTGTTGACTAATGACTGAGGACCGGGAAAAGGGTGGGGGGAAAGCTTTTGGAGGCAGAACTACCTTTGGTAGGGAGCCAATCAGGGAGCTGGGCGGAGTATTCGCGCCCTTTGTGACGTCACAAAGGGCGATTTCTAAAACGGCTCATTACTGCTCCCAGGAGCAGAGATTTTCTGAAAAGTGCAGCTTGCAGGAGAGGGAGAGGATAGAATTTCCTCATGTTGAGGGGTGTTGTTAACAGGCTGGGGGTGCATATTATTATGAGGAAACCATTCAAAAGTGAATTTTGCATAATATGACCCCTTTAAAACACTTCTGCTGGTTTATAAAACATTAAATGGTTTAGGGCCAAAATATATATGTGATCATCTGATCCAGTACGAACCATCAAGACCCCTCAAATCATCTGGAACAGGTCTACTTTCAGTCCCAAGAGTTAAGAGCAAACCTTTTTTTGCCATTGTATTTTCTTTCATTTCTTTTTGCTCTTTTAATTAATTTTTAAATTGTTTCTTTTGATATGTTTTGCTGAGCTTTTCTATGTGAAGCACTTTGAATTGCCTTGTTGCCAAAATGTGCTATATGAAAAACTTGCCTTGCCTTGCCTTGCCTTACCTCTTGTCCTCCCATCATCCTCTCTCCCTCTTGTTGTCTGGAGATCTGTCAAGCACCTACCTCTAATCACAGCCGGCCGGTGAGCCTCTACCCAAAGGGGTCGTGCGGGCTAACTCCTCTAGTGTCCTTCCACCACTAATAACAGCTCTCCATCATCATTTCTGTCTGTCTCTCTCTCATCTCTCTGTCTTCGTTGTTACCCTGTAAGCTCCCATCGTTGTCAGCTGGCTCGCTCCCGGTCGTTTTCATGGAGCCCGGCCGACTGAGAACAATGGGACAGGATGATCCAGCAGAGATGTGACAAGATGCTGTCAGACAGTGAAAGAGAGACAGAAAAAAGTGGGGAACCTTTACTCACTGCTTTCTAGAGAAATATGTTACAAGTTAAAAGTAGGCTGTCCCATAGAGGTTTGAGACTCTCCTGGTTTATCAGTGAAATCAGTTACAGTAAGTGAAGTATAATGCCATCAAAGAAATGATGAGCAAATTGTCTGTAAAGTTAGGTTTTGCTGAAATGATGTTACTTACTTTGAACAGTGTCCTTGTATTTAACAACTTTAAACTTATAACACACCTGTGATTCAAGTTTCAGCCACTGATTCTTCTTTTGCCACTCGGAGGCAGAAAAGAAGCTGTACACATCAAAGTTAAAGATGCTAGCAAACAGTTCCCTATTGACAATAAAATCCAAATAAGACATTAATTTTCCACCCTCTATGGGTCACGAGCTGGCCTCGAGCATGTGCCTACATGGAATGCCAAAGCCTGAGGTCGGGAGAGCACACCTCCATTCTCTTTCATGTACAAATAAGAAAGGCTAAGGCAGGAAAAGCAGCAAAGACCGCCCAGCATACAGAATCAGAGCAGGCATCGGTTATGATACATATGACACTGGTAGGATCAGGCACAGAATAAAGGGAGGGACTACAATTCTACAATTCTACAATTTCATTTAGCAGACGCTTTTTTCCAAAGCGACGTACAACACAAGCAAGAATTTTGACAAAAAGGAGAAACCTTATTAAGTGCGAATAAATGCTTCAAGTTAGATTTGTCACAGGTACTCTGTCATCAAGTGCCCTCTGTTAAGCAGGAGAACTGGCAAGAGCGGGCAGGCTAACACTTTGAATACGCAAATAATCTTAAAGCCTGTAACCTAATGTGCTGAAAACAATTTGAAAAGCACAATGGTGTGTGTCATATTCAAAATTTTTCACAGTATGTTTTTTTTAATAATTTTCATGGATTTTTAATTTCAGGGTTTGACAAGACACCATCCCTGTGCTCTAAAAGATACACAAAACCCCCTTTGGTTTTTTCCTTTACTGTGGGATTTTGAGGAGTTCGGCCAGACCTTTCTCAAGCACTGGTATGACACTGTGTGGGGACTAGTTTAGAGCTTCATGATGACCCTAAATTAGGGCTTTGTGAAACCAAAGAAAAAAGCTAATAGCTAATAGGAAGCTTAGTAGAGCTCATAGTAACTACAGAGTTGGTAGTAACTCTTTTTAAATTAACACTCGTGTGATCTCCTTCACATTGAGCACAGTCATTGTGTTCATTGTAAACAAAGATATCGATTAGCACAGCTTTAATGTGTGTAATCAGCGGTCTTTCATTGACAGTAAAGCACTGCTTGTTATCAGGAGTCATAATTATCTCATAAACAGGAAAGTTGTTTCCCTTGTTCAGAGGAAACATGCTCGTGTTAAAGAAGATATATTTAACTTGTCAGTTCATTCTGCAGGTTTGTGAAGCTGTGGTGATACAGATACTGTAGTGCGGTGCACTCAGACGTTGAGAACTGCTAATCAAAGCTCCAAACATAACAGAGATATGATCTATTTTTACCGCCTGTCACTCAGTTTAAACCTAAAACCAAATTTGTGCAGACAGCTGATCCAAGATGAGGCTGATGTGACAGGAAAATCATCCCTGTGCAAATTTACAGGTTCCGTTATCACCTCAGTGTGTGTGTGTGTGTGTGTGTGTGTGTTGTGAGAAGTTCAACGTTAATCTGTGATTGGGAGAGAAACAGCGACTGAGTAGCTGTTGCCCACAAAAGCTGTCCCGTACTTATTACATCTGAGAGATAACATCCCATAAGATGACGGTGCTGCTGTGATTACAGTTAATTATATTATTGTCAAAGGACACATTTTGTGTCTCCCTGATATGTTATCTGGAGACAAAGCCATGATTTCTCTCTGTGTGTTAAGTCAAAGGTCCTCTAATCTCTTCCATAAAGGCTTCTTCTTATGTACATCAGTTTGGGTCGCTGTGGCCACATGACCAAATCCCTGTGGTGGACTGGACATAATCACCCACCTGCTGATAACTATGATGGAAGCACTGTAGCTGTTTGTGTTATTATCTTCTCAAAAAGCTGTTGTTGCATAGAGGAGCTGCATTCTAATGAGCTCAGAGATTCAGCACACACAGAGACGCAACAGGGAAATAAATATGAATAAACCAAGAAGAGCTTACTGCTCCTACAACCTCCGGTGTGAACACCGACTCTGTAAAATGTGCAACCGCATGTTGAAGTAGTATAGAGCATAATAAAAGTCATCATTATTTAATGCTATCCAAGAATAGATTGTACTCATATAGCCATGGTCCATGATGGGATGTTCAGAAAGCAGATTGAATGTCTGATCGAGTTGCAAATAAATCCTGTCACATTACTTTGCCGTCATGTCCAATACACTGAGGGACTGTCCTCGACACTGCTGCGAGTGGTCTGAAGGAAAGTGTTTCTTGTGTGGTTGCTCATTCATAAACTTTAAATGAGAAACCATGTGACCATAACGGATATATGCTCCACTGGAAAAAGAGGAGACAAACCTTAGAGACATCAATTTTTAAAAGGACTGTCCAGAACATAAGGACCAACATTTCTGAGTGTCCAGTGGCCAAAATGAAAAGTAAATTGTACCCATTAGAGTGTATAAAGAGTCAATATTATGAATTCACCGTAACTTAAAAAATAATTGCTTTTCAGGTATTTTCAGTGTTTTTCTTGTGGTGACAAGTAACAGTGGTGAATTTATTGTTGCCGTTGTTCTCGCTTTCTTTGATTTTTTTGTTTTGGTCTCAAGTCAATCCCACATATGTCAACTGCTTGCTCCTCTTGTGAGTGACTACAAACCTTGACTGCAACTGAATGTTACTGAATGAAGCAATTGAAAGCAATAATCAATACCCTTATATATCTAATGGATTATATGTAAATGTGTGAAGTGAAGAGGGTTGGTGTTTTAACAAATCCACAAATAATAGCCCGACTCTGCTGTTCCTTCCAGCTTAATTTGAAAGTTTAATTTGAGTCTATTCTTTTTTTGTTTGTTTGTTTTAAGCCTCAGAAATATTCTGTATTACAATCTCCCTTTTCTTTGCTGCCATTGCAGCTGTTTAGGTAAAAGGTAATGATACAAGTACATTAAACATCTCATGAAGAAAAGTAAGCGAATATGAGGAGCATACAGCAGCTAGCCTGGCCAGCTCGGTGAGGTGACGCAAGGCTTATCTCGAAACTTTTGTTTCAGATAACTGGTTTATAAGGTGGTGATTTGCTGAAAGCTGATTGTTTTTTATTGACTTTACGCCTGAAGGTGGCCAAGACATGAGAACTACTGAAGTGTTTTTAATGTATCTTCATCATTGCAAAAGATTTTTAGACCATCACTTTTATATTCATAATGCTTTTTTCATGTTGTGCACTGCAGATTTTGAGAACATACATTGTTGGTACAGATGCCCTCAGAGGAAATCAGAGCTGCAAACTTGACAACAGGATGCTGTTCTACACTCGCTGACTTGCACAATGCCACACTGTACAGTATTAATCAATCAGGAAGTTGTTGCCACTCTCTATCAGCTGGCAGATCTGACTTTTTCAGTTGTGCATGTGAGCCAGCAATCACATTGAGTCAAGCCTTCTAATGATTCTCAGGGGCAAGCCCCTGGTCCCCATGGTAGCCCCTGGAGCCTGCAGTGGCCTGAAAGGAGGAAGATGATTGGAAAGAAAAAGCGATGTAGGTCAGCACAAACGAGGCATCTTTTAAAAGAAAAGCTGTCAGATCTAAGTCTGCAGCTCATTCAACATTTCCCTGGTTGTTCCTTTCGCCAGAGAGCTGATTTAAGAGGGTCCATGAAAGGGAGGGGAGGGGAATGTCAAAGAGAAGGTGACAAAGGGAGGTGGAACAAAAATAAATAAAAGTAAAAATAAAACTACTTTACAGAAATGGGAAATATATTAATATAACAATATCATTGTTTTCTCACTTTTATAGTAATTAAGACACTTCTCATCTGGAAACCATTAAGTGATACCATAAAATGAAAATACACAAAAATGGTAATTCCATTGAATTCATATCTTCTTTTAAGGCGGGTTAGTCATGAATGTACCATTTAAGTACAAAACCACAAACTCCCAGAGGATAAGTCCCAGGAACAAGGCAGCAGGAGTCCATTCAAAGAACATCAAACCAGTCCCAAACAGTAGATGGCTCCATTAGTTGCATTATCCCGCGTGTTGAAGGGGGCGGTGTCCGGGTGATTTGTTCCTGTTGGTGGGGAGCGCTGAGTGGGCTGACACTGGAACCGGGGCCCTCATCCATCATGGGACATGGGACCTATATTGTGTTTCATGATCTCCCAGGGCGACTGTATGATCAGCAAGCTCCACATACGGTATGTTTATGGAGACACACTTCCTATCTAGGCCCCTGCTGCTAACCCTCATCCTTCATGTTCTCACCCGTCCATCCTCTCTCCCTCCCTCGCCCTCCATTTCCCATTTCTCTCTCCATACCCTCATCAATTTCCTCCCTACCCTCTGCAGCCCTCATTTAGTTCCTCAATAAGACTTTGTCTCCTCATCACTTCTGTTATTTTCTCTCCACCTCTGCTTTCTCAAATCAAAACTCCTCCACGCTTTATTTAATTGCATCTACTGAACCTTTTTTTTTCCTTTTTCTTTCTTTTTTTTGTGCTTCTCCCATGCTAGACTCTCTGCCCATCCCTTTTCTCTTTCTTCCTCATTCACCTGAGCCAACCCTTCCTGGAGGTTTTGGCTGTCTTTGTGATGAGATGAAGTCGCAGCAGTTCTTCTTTGTTGGTGTGGATGACTGTCAGCCTCTACGGACTCAGAAATCTGTTGTGTTGCCAAAAATTGTGGGGAAAGAATAAGATTAGATATGCAATGGTGTCTTATTTTTTTAATCACACCTGTTTGAATACTTCAATCACTTTAAAATATCTTTAAAGTTGCAAAATTCTCAAAGATTTAACATGGAATCTGCAGCTTTGTCCTCAGTTAATCTCTTTTTTATACTTTCTTGTCTCATTTACCTAAAGTAATAAAAGTCAATTATTCTTCATGTTGTTGCCTCACATTTAAAAAAGGAACTACAAAAATAAGTCCTATAAATCTTTGTCACTTCGTAGCTTCTCTCATATCCTAAGGCTGGTTAACTGAATTATTTTGACATTACTTTTAGAGAAAGCTAAACTGACAGAGAGTAATGAACCCACAAAAATAGCTTCTTTAAATGAGCTCTCTGATCGACTTTCTGTTAGAGCCGCGGTTTCTCTCTGGATGATTACTATTTATACAGCTCGTATTCAGCAGCCTTGGAAACTCTCAGCATGTTAAATAAAGTTTTTATTCAATTTGTACACAAAGAGAAAATAAAGTGATAAAATCACAATTTAGGCCTTCTCATAACTTTATTAAAAATCCCCTTCCATAAAAAATAATTCTGTTTTTCAGTCATGGTTTCACACTGGTGTCACTATTCCTACCTTAGGAGATATTTAACCTGTATTTTAAATAGAGGAATTTGGAGATTGATAGTTAAGGTTGGTAATTATGTTATTTTGGTCATTGCTGATATCAGAATTATTTATCAAGATGACTTATTAAGATTAGGGGCATTTTTTACTTAACATCCCAGATCTCACATATGACCAGGGCTGGACTGCTTTAGTCAAACATTTTGTCAAATGCACCATCAAAAAGCATCTGAGCTTTATTTTTATAAGACATAATTATTAGCTTAAAGCTCCAGCTTCACTTTCCATACTCACTATTTTCCTCTGCTTTACACACACTTGGTCTTCCTGCTCTGCCTGATTTGTTGCTGTCAACACAGAATTGCAAGTCATAGTTTTTAGACGACGAGATGTGAATGAATGTTGTTTAACCAGCAGACATGATGATGAGAGGAGGGGTAGAGGAAGCAGCTGTATTTAAGGTGCAGGATGAGTGTGTGTTTGTGTGTGTGATCGCAGCAGATTAATGTTGGTGTGAGCAAACATAAACATTGATTGGTGACTTTTCTGTCCATAGCAAACTCTATATAAAGCATGTACTATACATATAACCCAACATGATTTAAGCGAGTATCTGCTTCACCTTAGATACCGTTTTCAGTCAACTACCACAGTTAGTGAATGTGCAGCCCAAGAATTGGGTATTTACAGCACAGAACAAGGATTCAAAAGATAAGGGGCAGGTTAACAATGACAGAGAGTGATCAAACTAAAATTCAGATACTTAATTCACTTCAAAAAAAAGTTGTTTACTTCTGGACTATCTTTTGTAGAGATTATGTGTAATTCATTGCATCTTAATCAGGATTTCCTCCATTAAAAACAACCTTATGCCATGAACAGCTGTTAAAGAAATCAAGAACTTATTTCAAAATATTGTGTAAGTATAAAAAAAAATCAGATTTAAAATCACACTGATTGTGTTGCTTCAGAAAGTTCTGTTGTGAGACTCAATTTGTGTTGATTCCTGTAAACAAAGTGGTAATCAAGTCCGTCCATCCATCCATCCATCCCACCCTCCATTCCATTTACCCTTTGCTGGAGCCTATCCCAGCTGTCTTAGGGCGAGAGGCGGGGTACACCCTGGACTGGTCGCCAGTCAATCGCAGGGCTGACACACAGAGACAGACAACCTTTCATGCTCACACTCACACCTACAGAAAGTTTAGAATCACTAGCTGACCTGGTGAGCATGTTTTTGGACTGTGGGAGGAAGCCAGAGTACCCAGAGAGAACCCACGCATGCACAGGGAGAACATGCAAACTCCACACAGAAAGGTCCACCTTGTCAAAACTGGTGACTTTCATGCTGTAAAGCTGCAGCGGTAACAGCTGTGCCACCATGCAGCCCAGTAATCAAGTTAAGTTAAAAAAAAATCTATACAGTAAATTTACAAACAACCACAGTTGACCAAAGTGCTGTGCAACCTTACCATAACCACATTACCATTAACAAGGGCAATATGTGAAGTCAAGTTAGAGAAAAATAAAACATTAAATGCACAAAAATTTATAGCGAACAACTTGTCAGGGTGTCACTCTCCCCTGGCATTATGAGCTAATGCAAAAAGACTTTTAAGCTATGGTTCAAACTCTCAGGGGTCTGAGCAGTTCTTGTACTAAAAGGGAAACTGTTTCTTAGCGTGGGAGCAGCCATTCTGTCACCTCCGGTCTTTAGCCTGGATCTCAGACATCCAAAAGCATTTTGTTTGTTGACCTCAGTGGTCTGGTTGGAGCATATTGAAAAGTTAAATGTTGCCAGCCCTTTTAAAACTCTAAAACAAGCAGTCTCTTTTATCAGTGTTAATCTAGCCCATGGGTTGGTCGTGTTTTTGACATAAATATCTTGTCTTTAACCATCAAGTGCATCTTCTTTTACAGTGGTATGAAGGAAGGTTGTTTCTGCTGTGTGCTGTCAATTCTTTTCATCTTGTCGAGTGCCAGCAGTGCTGCCTTGCAACTCAAACCAACATGAATGAAATATTAATATAACTATTGTTAGCTCCAGTTATTTCTCACACCTCAGACTGGTTATATTTAGAAAATGTAAACTCTTTGTCTGCCTCCCATGCTGGATTTATGTGCACTTAAGACAATAAGTTTCAGCAATAAGTCAGCATGGATCCCACACACACACACACACACACACACACACACACACACACACACACACACAGATTTGGCTTTAGTGCATGTGTGAAAACAGATAATTTATGTTGTCCAGTAAATTTACAGTAAACACTGAATTGCTTGCTGGTTTAAATTGAGTCTTCTCTCATGTTCATGCTTCTTACTACCAGACCTCTGCTTGAACTTATTTGTGTTTCTGTGCTCCGCTTGATGCCCTGTACAGCTGTAATTGCCTACATGATGTACCTTATCTGCACTAGTGAGTGCACTGCAGTTTCTTCTCCTTTTCAGTCTTTCTTAGTCAATACTAAATAGACTCACTGGGAGACAGTGCACGAGAAATAGTGTAATAAGATGTCTTTGTTCAGTCCCCTGGGATGAAAGGAGCTGCTTCGTACATTTACACAAAAGATGGCTTACGACTCTGTTCCAGATTGAGGCCAAGAGGTCAGAGGTCAGGGTTTGGAGTTTCAGGGCATCAGATCGAAGTAACTATTCTCCAGGGACATTGGCCTAAACCTGAAGGAGGATTGCATGTTTCTGTGTGCTCATTACTTCTCTTAGACTCACTGCGAGTTCATTTGCATTTCCAATCGAATCAAGAGAGCGAGGAGTAGAGTGTGCTTCAGTCTGATCTACGTTACTTTATAAACAGACGGGGGGTAACTCTGCTTCTCTATCATTGTGATTGTTTTATGTATCGTAGCGGGGGGGTTGTGTACTTTTTTGGCTTGTATGATTCATCCATTCTCAGAGTGAGCTCAGACACATTCTCAGGAGTGTGTGTTCGTCTGCGTGTGTGTTGTGGTGTGTTCAGGAGGTCATGGGAGCTGGAAGAGGTGTACGTATGAAAGAAGTTAGAAAAGTGTGTTGCAGGAGTGTATTTCAAAGCCTCTCTAAATGTTTGGTCCCTTCGCCCTGTAGGCTTTAAGCTATTTTCAATGTATGCCCCTCGCTGTGCAACTTTCTTGTTTTTTTTTTCATTGCCCTCTTTTTGAAGGCTCCTGTTACCATGGTGACTGCAATCCGGAGTAAAATGCATGATGGTAGTGAGTACAACCTTAGGTGGGAGCACACACTTCAGTAGTCATGGTTACAACAACCTCTAAAGAATGAATTATGTAACTGCTGTTGTGTTTGGGACGAGATCGAGACACTTTTCTTCTGTTTGGGCCGAATCCAAAGTTAGTCACTGCTGCGTGACGTCGTTTATACACTCATTGCTACTTTAGATTGAGTCTTCATATGCTGCTGATTAATGTTTCTGTATTTCTCCTCATCACCTAACGGTCACGTATTGGACGACTTTTAGATCTTAACCAATTTTAAAATTATAGAAGACCACACACACGACAGTTCAGACCAATTTTTACACAACAACTCAAGGATCACACATCAACGAGACACTACACCCCACTCTTGATGTTTGGTGCAATGATCCCACAGACAGGAGATGTCTTAAGAGCTTGTGTGATTAAACAAGACTTCAAACAATCCACAAACATGGATAGTGATTAAAAATCAAACTGAAAGGGGTTGTGACACCATGAAGAAAATAGCAGACCTCTTACAACCCACTGCAGACTCCTTTCAAACCTATGCTTCAGCTGGATTGCAATCTGAAAAATACACAAAGTGTGTTTATGTGTGTGTGTACAGGTACATGTGTAGTAAATGTGTATTTATTATTTACGCATGATAAAACTCCCCTCACTACCACGCTCTATGTCCAGAAGGCAATCACCATGTCAGCAATTACGATTTGAGGACGCTGCATGCAGCAGCAGCAGGTCTTAATTTGCCTTTCATGTCACCACATATTTATCTGTGGAGACTGTGACGAGCCTCAAGTACAACTGCACAGGTATGATACGAGTCTCTGAGTGCGCCAGTCGAAAATAGATACGTTCAGTTGTTTTCCCTGAATTGGCCATTACATCACCAATAAAACATGAAATATCTACAAAGTCACCATCATGTCACTATGCTCTATGTGCAACAGAAAACAGCCATCATGAGGAGTTTTAGGTCATTATTGTTTCCAAAAAGTTATACTGAAATTGATGGATGAGTTGTGCAAGTTGGGAAATACACTGGACAAATCAATTGTACATTTAGAGTAAAGTCTTTGGCTCTAGTTTGCAGGGAGCATGAGATAACATTAGTGTTGAAGTTCTCAGGAGATATATTGACATAATGCTAGCAACATATGCTGCTCTAACTGCTGAAAAAGGGTAAACAAACAAAGTAAAGAAACAAAAGTAGATAAAAACAGAAGGACTCACTTCATCTGATATTTGTTGTGCCCAAAGCAACCATCTACATGTTTCATGTTTTATGCTTTGGAGGCAAAAAAAAGCTCATTTTTTTCAGATCTGTGAGGTGTTCTAGCAATTTTGGCCACCACTGTATTCAGAGAGGAGGCAGTTCCCCAACGGTTCAAAATGTAGGAAAACATGTCATATTTTGATCTCTTTGGGCACAAAACTGCTGAATATTTCAGCATGAAACAAAGACACCAACATGCTTTAAAAGGTCCAATGCAGTCTTAAATTTTGAAAAACAAAGAACTCAAGTTTGCTCCTATGGTCATGTCACCTGTTGTCACCTTTCTTTGAATATCACAGATGGCTGTCATGACAGTTTCACAGAATAAACTGAATGTATATCTACATTACCAACAAAAAGTTGGTGTAAATAATTTAATACAAACTTATTGGTGGTGTATATCCTGTCACTTAAATCTCCACGTAGACACTGACTGATCCACGAAATGACACACCTTTTAAAGAGACGGTTGCTGTGAATTTAAAGATGATGAAGAAGTTGTCTTATGAAAGCCAGTGTATTAATTAGTGTTGGCAAAACTCTTTGTAAATGTTTTCTCTGATCTTCACTTGTGTAACTGCCTGTGAAACTGTCGATTTAATCAGTCATCTCTTCACCCCTCCCTGCATGTCCACTGAACACATCCGTCTGCATCTGAAGAAAGATTGAAAGAAGAGATGTGCTGTTTTTCTCTGTTCTTGAACTGTCGGTCAAACTTTCTCTCACTGGCAGAAAAAAAAAAATCACAAAAAGAAGATTATATTGCAGATTATATTCAAACACTTGGCAGCTACAGAAGTGTTTTGGGTGTTGTGATAAAACATGTATGTTTTCTGCATAACAGAGGATAGTAGAAGAAGAAGAAGTTATTGGCTGTGTTTCTGTTGATTGTTAAAGATTAATGCGGACTCTCTCTTCTGTTTTGTGTTGATAAAGTAAAGTCCACCCTTAGTATGTCGATGGTATGAAAGCATGTTTGAAACAACAATCCTTTTTGAGTTTTTAAAGCTCTTAAATGCTGCTGTGCCACGATTCTCACTTGAAAGATACAAAACCAAGATACAAAAGATACATTTTGTGAAAAGAAGTATGTGTGTGTTTGAGGTCTCAGTGTTAGCAGAATAAGTGTTTGACACTCAAATGCTTGAGGATTAATCTCACCTGACAGCTTTTGAACAGTCTATACTATCCTCACACACTGACATGTTATGTTCTTTAGTGTTTCAGAGTATTTTATCACAGAGATTCACTATTTGTTTAAAGTCATCAAGCTGAAATTTTTTTGTAATTCTGATTTTCAACAAAGCTGTGACATTTGGTTTGTTTTAATAGTTGATCGAAGCCTTTCAACCTGAAATGTCACTGGAACGTGTCTTACATTTTCTTTCAGGTTTGACCATGAAATAAAAATGAAACGAGAAATGAAAACCCTCCTCTCTGAATCATCAGTGAGGTGAATTTGCTCGAGCTGTTATGTTTTTTTCCTGAACTTCCTCTCAGCCACATTTTGTTAACCTTGAATCGTGCTGCTCGAGGTTTTTATTATTTAAGTTTATCAGCATTTTATCTTAACATTTTTAGAAGCTATATTTAAACCTGTAAACAGCTAAATGGGCACCTCTTTTAAACCAGTGGGAAACATAACACAATGAAACAAAGACTAGAATTCCTGGCATACCTGTCACAAATCTTTGTGCCAAACTCATTTACCAAAATTAACTAAAACTGCAAGAATAATAATTCAGTTCATGGTATTATTCACAGTTCTGTAAAATAACTGGCTGTGACAAAATCAGCCTACTTTCTTTTCTTTTCTGAGTGTTAAAACGGGTAAAAAATGTGATTCCTTAAACACACCACAGCACGGGAGGGGGAATGGAGGAGTGGAGCTAGTGTTCCAGTGAGACCATCAGGTGTTACCTGTGTGGCTGATACGTGTTGTGTAATTATTTTCAGGCAGCACATTGTTCCCTGATGTGTCAGAGGTTGATAATAAAAGCTGTAATTGAACATTTTTACCTGTCTCTGGGTGTACCTGCTCAACCTGTCAGCCGTCATATTTCAGGTGTCTTTCTCAGTAGATAAATAAAATGAAATAATACGGTGTATTTAGCGAGGCCCCTGACAAAGAAACTGTCACATTTTGAATTAAGTGTGAGCTGCATTGTTGGTGCTGTGACCTGCAGATCACAGGAAATAAACGCAGAGTGACGAATCGATTCTTTCCTTTCCACACCATATCCTTTTCTCCTCCTTTGTGTTTCTCTCGTCCGCTCTACTTGTCTCTTTGCTGTACAACTCCCGTCCATCTCAGCCCTTTGCTTCTCCAGCCTCCTTCTTTTTGCTTGCTCATGTAATGTGTCAGTTCCCTTCGCTCTCTCTGCTTCAGAGCATCCGACTCTTTCTACCCCTAAACCAAATCTGCTCTGTTTTCCTTCTGGGCTTTTTATTCCTCTTCGTCTCTCTTTCAGCTCAGAGTTGTTTGTGTCAGTCTCACATTAATTTGAGTCAGTAGCCTCACTTTGTTCATTCTTTTAATCCTCAGAGTCTTAACAGACAAATCCTCTCCTTCCCTTTTTCTCAACCTCTGTGTACAGACAAGTCAAATTTATCTCTCCGTCTTGGCTCATATTTCCCACAGCACCTTTTTCTGATCTCCATCTGTTCTTAGCTTTGTGTCTTACAGTTCAGCTCATAAGGGTTTCTTCTTCTCTCATTCATTCTGTTTCTTCTTCCTGTGTCATCTCCATCACAGCAATTGGTTCTCATTAGCCTGGTCTGACGGCATGTTTCATTATCTGAACAAGGCACATTTTTACGCTTAAATTATCTCTGCAGTTCCCTTTCTTTGTATTTTCGTTTCAGTTGGATGCTTTCATTTTTCATTGTAATATGAGTTGCAGGTGGTGACGAACAAAGTTTCTCCAAATGTGTTAGAAGCATGAAAAACACACCTGTTAGACCTACACTTCAAATACACATGAACACTTAAACATCATATAGCATGTGGCTGATCATTTGCTCTATCTCCGGCCAAGAAGAAGATAAAAAGAATGATGCTACTCCCTTTTTTGTGAAGCAGATACAAAGCCACTGCCAGAATTCAGACTGGAAACGGTACAGAAACAGCAGGTGCTGGGAAAACAGTGGAGCTCAAAAAATGCTTTATAAGCCAAAACTTGTCGCTTAAACACTTAGGCTTTGTTCAAATTTCGTTTTTTTTTTTTTGTTTTTTTTTAAGCAGATAAAAAGTGTTTTCTGATAAGCTTAGAGTTGCTGGTAAGTAGATTCTATTACCTTTGGAATGAGCCAGGGTTTCTGTTTTTCCTGTTTTTTTTTTTTTATTATTATTTATTTGTTTATTTTTTATATTCATGCTCAGTGAGGGATAATCTACAGTGAACAGGAGGTTCAAAATCCTGGGTGTGCAAAACCCAGATTCAAAGTGGAGAGATCTTTTCTCAGTACCTGGCTACCAGCAAAATACACAAACAAGTTGACAAAATATTTGTTTGAAGGTGATTTATTGATTCTAAAATGGTTTGTTTATACAGCTGAGAAGATGCCATTGGTGCCAATGTTAATTTAAGAACATTCTGACTCCAACTGCTACAACTGACACTAGTATTCCCACCCCTGATATGATAGAATTATACATGCTAATGTAGGACCTGAGTATTCAGATCAGTCTATTAACATCAACTAGAGGTTCCTGCAAAGAGTACACATCCTTCATCCTTCATTGTACTCTGTTAATGTCTTTCTGTCCCAAACCCCAACACATTCTCAGTGGGTGTCTGGTTCTGCTTGAGGTTTCTGCCTGTTGAAAGGAAGATTTTCTTTGCCAGTGTAACTTGTTAAATGCTGCAAAGTGCTCTTATCAGGGTGGGCTAACATGAGTTAAGACCGCCTAAACCTGTCTTGATGTTTGGTCTTTGCTAATTCTATAAAACTAGGAGGTCTAGACTATGGGCTTTTTGTGGGCTATTTAAATAAAGACTTATTGATTGATTGGTAGAATGGTGATCTGTCAAGCATGTGTCCCATGAACACACGAAGCTGGATTAACACATCCAGGATCTCTCTCCGTTACCTGGGATGACTTAACGAGACATTTGCAATCCTGCTAAGCGGTACTACCAAGCTGGATATCAACTCGCTCAGTGAATTCAGGGTTTTCCAGCCTTGATCAGGGCGCGCTCACATTAAAGGGATGGTGTCTGCAGCATGTGACCAATCACAAACATGGAGAGACAGGAGAAACACTGCAGTGCAGCCTACTTTACCGTGGAGGAGCAGACAGTTATTATTCTTTAGAAAAACGAAGAATTTAAACATGTCATCCAGGCTAAAAGCAACACTGTTACTGCAGCAAAAGCCAGGAAGGAATGCTGGCAGAATATTGCTGTCTTTGTTAAAGTGTAATTCGTGAGATTATCCAAAATTAATTCATGGGAAAATATAAACGGACAGCACTCTGATCACTCAATTTGACTTCATTACAGCACAGACGTTTGGAGCAGAGCTCCTCCTCAGTGTCCTTCCTTTGGTTTATATTTTACATTGAGTTTTGAGGCTCAGCACCCCGTCTGAGTGGTAGAATATTAAATAAAATTAATATTAATTCCTCAACTCCTATGTAGTTGTGCATTCCTAAACTCCTGTTTCTACAGTTATGTGTGACCATTATTATCAACATCATTATTTAAGATGCAAACAGTGGAGCTAAACGGACTGGGGAACAAGTACAATAACCTCCTTCAAAGTGGTCAGTGAGGCTTTATTTCTTCACTCTGTCTCTGATGTTTGGATGAAATCAACAGAATTTATTTATTTATGGATCCATCAGCTGACAAATGAAGTTCAGTCCACTTGATGAAGATCTGAATCTCCTGTACAGGATATCATCGTGGACATCAAAAAGATTGCATCTGTCCCTAAAATCTCTCTCTCTCTCCTAAGTGCTCTGCGCACCAACATCGACAGGTTCTTCTTAAAATGGGCAGGGTCTTTCACAAGAAAGTTGATTGGTCGGGAGGTGCTGTTTTTCTACTCCTTGATCTCTTATCCAGATCTTAACCTGCTCCAGAGCAGGTTAGCCGTTCAGCATATGTTACCACGGTGATTCATCCCGGTAAGAAGTGAACCAGCTTCATAGGACAGAAAATCCAGGGTTAACCCAGAAGTTACCTCACTAAGAGAAAATCCAGCTTCGTAGTACAGCCCTCTGAACTCAAGACAGGGACTATATAGACAAAGGGGCAATCAGACACAGGTAGGTGACGAGACACAGGTGAAACACATGAGGAGCAATCGCACAGGAGGGAAACAAGGCCAGGAAAAAGCACAAGACAAGAAACACTCAGAAACAGGGAAAACTCAAGAATGTTACATAACCACTAGAACAAAGAAACATGGTTGGAAACCACAAAATTAAATTGGAAACACCAGGAACCACAGGAAACAAGGAACACTAAGAAAACACGAAACCAAAAACCAAATCATCAGAGTGATTTGCTTTGATTAATTGCCCCAGACTTACTAATACTTGGACGACAACAAATTCTTATCAGCCCCCTTGTGGTACAAAATTAAATTATTAGCCCACTTATTACCATGTTTCATTTTGAATAAGTATTTTCACATATGGTAACATTATTCAAGGTGAACAGGACTATGAACAGGCTTTGCAGCCGACATCTCTGAACATAAATAATATCAACGTGATGTCACAACTTTTCACGTTGTGTTATCACCACCGATCATGGTTCAAGTTATGTCTCTGTGATCAGCTGTTTAGAGATACTCTGCTTCTGTAGCCTGGATTGCAGGACAGGACTGTATTGTTACATATTAGAGGTGGTTGGGGTCCAGTAGCTCCTTGGTCATTCGCAACCTGTGTCTGGGAATGTCTAAATCCTGACTCTGAAGAGCAGCTAGCATTTTCACCACCTTAACCAATTAAAAGTGTTAACGTTTATTGACTGTTATTAGTGAGGTCTGTTCAATGAGAATCAAGTATTTATCACATGTAATAAGCTGCACTGAAAGGTTGCAGGCTGTATTTTATTTTCATAACATATACAGATGTATACAAGGTAGATTTCTCTTGCTCTGAGCAAAAGAAGAATAAGTATTTTACCCACATAATGTATTGTTCCATTATGCTTTTATTGAGTTCTTCCATTGGTAGAAAAATAAAGACCATCATGACAAAACCTTCTTAATGAAAGTACAGCCATTGGAGGAAGGACAAAAGAAAGACGCCAGGCACAGAAAAAGGAAGATGTGATTTTTTTTTTTCCAAGGTCAGCTGTGTTGTATTCTTCTCCACTGATTAAGTCCTAACATTAATTAATACAAAGTAGAACTACTTTATGCTTTTGAATGCCGTCTCTGTTACATAACTCTCACCCTGATGGCTCTTAGAGGTGTCATAATGGTTTCACATGCTTGCGTTTCTCTGGGGAAGGTTTCCACAATTTTCTTGAAACTTGTTTGCTCCTGTAAAGAAACAAGAGTATAACACCGGTTCAGTGCTTCTTTTTTTTGAGGTCCCGTAAAAAAAAATAAAAGAGGGACATTTTAGAGCATTCTAAAGGTAAAGCCAGCATATTTTTTTTCTAGATTATCTAAAAAGTAATCTGTATTTGTATTCATTTAACAGGACTCCAGGTAACAAACCAGGCAGCAGCCCCAGGGGTCAGACCCCAGATGAGACCGGACGTCGCCACAATGGAAACTCCTCTGTCTCTGACCTGGCCAACTCTGTCACCAGCGACATGCTCATGGTAACACACAATTTCATCACAGTATATCACAGTTTATTGAGATTCCACTCACTCATTCAAGCATAGTTCATTTGTTGCTTTGCTAAATATATAATTAGAAGAGGGCTGCCGTCAGCCTGGATTTTTAAATCATAGTAAATGAGATGATCTGACAGAATTGTTTTGCCTTCCAGATCATGTTTCATAGTCTAAAAGAAAAGTCAAAGCAGACCTTGATCTTGAAAAATTCTCACTTCTAGATATATGCCTGATCGTAATACACAATCCCAGATGAGATCATCAGCACCAAAACACTGAAGTATCTATGACAACATCATGCTAGCTGACGAAGTTTAGCAGTTGAGCAGAGCATTGTGTTTTTCTCAGCTGAGAACAATTTCTTGGACGATTTAGGAGTAATGGTGGACACTGGAGCAGGACTTGCAATAGAAAAATGACAGAAGAGCAGAGGAAAGTAAAACAGGAGGGTGATAGAGCATGGGCTTAAAGCTGAAACACGAGCTAACTGTTTGTGATAATGTTTATTCCAACCCACGTGCAGCAGTTATACTGCAGTGATCTAATCAAACTTGAGTCCGTCAATAAAATGAAGAAACAGGTTGTGTTGGCTCTGCTTGGTGAGGTTGGAGTTGGTAGATGGGCTTTGCTAGGACATCACAAAGATTCGCTAACTTAACAAGTTACAGACATGTTTTTGAGCACTGGGCTGTGAGTAGCACTAAATATAGCCGATTTCTAAACTATGCAACGAACTGAATTTACAAAGCCTGCTTGTCATCACATTTCAAACAACAGAGCTATGTAACTGCTAGTAGCTGCATTTCGATTACACCAAGAATTGTGCAAAACCTAAATACCGCAATAAAAAATGCTAATGGAAACACCAAAATTTCGAAAAACCTCTCAAATTTCAATAAAAAGTTTTTACGCTCTCATGAGGTGGTTTTTCAGAAGTTTCGATATTGAAGTATATCGCAAAAGTGCAATGGAAACACCTTTTTCACAAAAACACCAAACCTGACATAAGACATGCAACTCCCTCAACTCCTCAGCCATGATCCTCTCCCAGAAGTCCATAGTACGTGGCCTGCCACACATACGGACTCTGGCGTTCATATTGTAACAACTCTGATGTTAGTTATGTGTTCAGTACAGATGTTGGTGTTTTTGACATCTCAGAGCGCAGCAGAAGGGAGGGGCAGAGGTGTGTGAGTGAGAGAGTAGGCGACCTGAGATAATGATTTTCATTCAATCTTTCGTTCGTGCCTGTTTTGAGTTGGTGTGGTCATGGCCGACAGGGAACAGTGAATAAAAACACAAATGTCCACGAATCGGTGTCATCATCATTGCAGCGTCCAGGTGGACGTAATAATATTTAACCCCCTCAGCTCTTAAAATGTTTGGGATATCCATGGTTACCACCAGTTATAGTCCTCCTTCCTTTTTCTGCATTTAATTCTTGTTGGACAAGATTTTACTTTTATGCGCAATTCTAATTGTTATGGAAACACCAGCAAGATGCAACTGTACTTTTTCAAAACTTCAGAATGATCACTTTTATTTTGCAAAAGAGTGTAATGGAAACGCAGCGAGTGAATACATTACCCCATCGTTTTTAATCTGGTGAAAAGTTGTCTTGAAAAAAGAAAAAAAGTGTTAAAAAGAAGATATGCTCTCCATTCATTTGCTTTAAACCAAACACACCTTGGTAAGAGTTACATCCTTATGACAGTGGGTGCTAGTGCTCATGGGAAACAGTTCCAGAAAACACTAGCTTTCTAGATAGTCCTCACTGTCCCCTTAATGCCTTGAACAAGTGGGAATGAAGCCAATGTATAAGTCTTTTAAACTGCAGTTCATCTTGCGTCCCATTGAGGCTGGCTCTAGAAGTTCAGGGAACCTGTGCGCCAATCCAAAAAAGACGATTTTACAGCAAAAGTAAAAATGTTAACATCCTGATTAAAAAAAAAAAAACTTTTGTCTGAATTTTATTATTTTTTTTCCCCCTTATTGACATGATTCAGTCTTGCAACTTTTTTTGTTGCCTTTGGCCAGTTCTCAGTAATTGCTGAGATGTGGGAACATTTCTACACCTTCCGACAAGTTGTTTGGAAGAGGAAAGTGTTCAAATTTGTTGGAAACTTTGGAAAAATCCTGCAATCATTTTTGAAAGAAATGATGGCCAAAGCTAGAAAACAAAACCAAAGTTGTGATAAAGCAGACTTAAAATTACAGTCGTTTTGCTTGAGGTGCTTCCATGTGTTTGTATACCGCCCACTGAAAATAATACACTGTTGTTTCTGGAGGAGAGAGTGAGAAAAGAAAGCCTACACACAAGTTTGTTTGACCAAAGTTCGATGAAAAGTTTTTAAAATCTCTCATCACTCAGGAAATTCTTCATCCCAGTAAGCTCACCCACCAGTCGATCAGCACTAGTCAGAAGTGAGACACAGGGAGAGGCGGGGATGAGTGCCATATTCAGGGAGGTTGGGTAATTAGCTGAAGGAACACGCAATGCTGTGGGTGCAGAAGGAAAGTGTGGCAGAGATGGGTATGAGCAGGGTGTAATTATGTGGCTCTCGTGGTGTGTCTGAAGGATTCACTGTGGTGGGGCAGCTTAATGATAATACTAATTCAGGGGACTTTCACCAAAGGCATGTATATAGAATTACACAATCCTCCTTTCACGCCCAGAATATCTATCCAGCATTTTTAAGTCACTTGTGCTGCTGTAGAAAAAGCAATGGCAGACCAAGTTCCATAGATTGAATTAAAAGGAATGCTGGGTAATGACTCTGGATGTCAGAGTACGTGTACATCAAAGCTCTCCAGCAGCTCAGGTGATACGAGCTGGGGGTGGATGGATGGGGGATGCGTAGGCATCACATCATTCTGAGACATACTCAGACACTGCTCTCATGTATGTAATGCTCACAATGCCATGCATTATAGTGTATGAATGTTTCTGCTTCTTTTTCAGCTCACATTTACAGACTTTTTGAGTTTTTTGTTGCTAACTACTGCAGTTACTGCCTGTCTCCAATAAGTTGATACTAGATATATAGAAAAGGTATGTGTGTGTGTGTGTGTGTGTGTGTGTGTGTATATATATATATATATATATATATATATATATATATATATATATATATATATATATATATATATATGTATACTGCATTTGTTGGCCAATATTTTAAACTATGGATTGTTAAATCCTTTTTGGCACAGTTGGTACACACAGTCGCAGGAGTTTATATAGGATTAAAGAGTGATTCCTTTTTTTTATGAGAAACATGTCAGCCAGTGCAACATATTGCTGATATTTAAGTTTTAATAGTTTTTAGATTATAGTTAATGTAAATGGAGATGAGGAACAAGCCTTATTACACTTCAAAAAGATGTTTGTCAGTAGAAAAAAATCAAAGTGGGTTTTGGTCTCATTCGGTTTGGGAACAGTTAAAGTAAAAGACTTTCTCTAGATGTTGTACTTGTTTGAAATACCTGGCAAAATTTTTGCACTAAGATAATTTGCATCTACAGCATGGGGGCTGTTTTGGTTTCAGTAATAAAAATTAAGAGAAAAGTTTAAAACTTGAATGAGAGCCGAGGACTGTGGGGGGGAAAAGCAAAGGCACCAAAATAGGGAAAAGCAATTTAGGCCAGCTATTGGGTGGAGCTCTACATAATGAAAAGTGATCATATTCAGCATAGAGAATAAGGCTGAGAAGCACCATCAGAAATATGTGAGAGAATACTGAATTGGATATTAAATTCCTGGAACTAGAACTGCTCCTTGAGTAATGCCTCCAGCCTTTGGCCAATCAGATAGCATTTTTTTTTAACTGGCTTTCTCTGCCTCCCTCAAGGCTGTGCCAACATCAGTCAGAGGGTCTGTCTACCGGCAGATAATCGGCCTCTCATCTCCACACAGCCATGGACACTCTCTGCCTTTATTGCACAGCAGCCATGTGCTTTAGCATGATGCTAGTGTTGGTCTGTGGCTCTTAAATGCAAAAATGAACCATTAGTGACCCAGTTTGATTGAAATCCATAATATATGATCTGTGTTTTGCCACCTGTCTGCTTGCTGAAAGTGTTCCTTTGTGCATCATCCTGTAAATACATCCTGGAGTTTGCGTTTGTCAGCAATGTTTTTTTTACCCTTCCATTCCTTGTCTCGAATACCAGAACATTTCACAAATCTGAGAGAAAACTTCCTTTCTGTCAAGAATCATGCCCTCTTTTACTCATTCACTGCTCTGTTATGCAATAGACACTCTGTAGTTTACTCTATAGAGAGCAAACAGTGTGCTGATGAGCACTTTGTGATGACGCTAAAAGCTCCTGAGCTCTGAACAAGTGAGTAAGTAGATCTTGACTCTAGTCTGCTTTATCAACAGCTTCGTGGTCATTTTAAGGATTAAGATTTTTTGTGTTGTCTATCATGCTGTTTTTTTATATTTGTCATTCTCATCTAGCTGTATCAAAGGGTGTGTGTGTGTGTGTGGGGGGGGGGGGGGGGGGGGGTCCTAAATAAAGGACACTTTAAATAGTCCTATATGAATCAACAGAACCATAAAGTGAAGCCATTTTTAAATAGATTTACTCCGGGTGTGTGTCACGCAGGGAAAAGTCCTCATGGGAAAAAAATAACCACAATTAAAATCTAATTTGGTGTAATAATATGTGTTTGAAAGATGTTCCTGACCTTTTCTTTATTGGTTTCTTCCACTGAAGATAGGTTCTCAAAACTTTGTGCCTGTTTTTTCAAAATAAAACAACATATGGAGTCTTCACTAGTGTTTTGCTTAAATAGATCACATACCCAGAGTGAAACTAAACAAATAACTGTCCTCCTTCTGTATTGTCTGTATTGTTCAGTTGTCTCCAGGCTCAGAGGAGGAAGATCACGAGGGTCCGGTGTGCGAGAAGCTTGGTCGTATCCAGTTCAGTGTTGGATACAGTTTTCAGGACTCCACCCTTACCGTAAAAATCCTCAAGGGCCAAGATTTACCTGCAAAGGACTTTTCTGGCACTTCTGATCCATTTGTCAAACTGTACCTGCTGCCAGACAAGAAGCACAAACTGGAGACCAAAGTCAAGAGGAAGAACCTGAATCCCCACTGGAACGAGACCTTCCTGTTTGAAGGTTGACTAAAAGCTTAAACGTGAATTTAACAATATTGACCTAATTTTTTTTTATCTATGCACAGCAGTGTGACAAACTGGGACTGTTTCCATCTTATTTCACACCCAGGGTTTCCCTATGAGAAAGTGGTCCAGAGAACTTTGTACCTGCAGGTCCTCGACTATGACCGCTTCAGCAGAAATGACCCCATAGGAGAGGTTTCCATCCCCCTCAACAAACTGGACCTGGCCAACATGCAGACTTTCTGGAAGGAGCTGAAACCGTGTAGTGACGGCAGCGTGAGTAGAAAGAAAAAAGGGGGAGGGACAGAGGGAGGGAAGGAAGGGAAGAAGGAGGTGGAGGAGAGGAGAAGAGGGGAGGAGGGGAAGGAGAGGACGGGACAGAATGTAATGGGTGATGTCATTCCTGGCTGGCGTGATGCTCCCAGGGGAGCTGTGGCAGCGTGCTGGTGGGAGAAGAGATAGAAGGGGAATATGGAGAGGCTGACAGGTAGACGATGAGAACACAGACAGCCAGAGGAGAAAAAACAGAAACACACAGAAAGCAGCAGACGGGCAAACAATGTGAAAAGGCAATAAAAAAGTAAACAAGCGGCTGTTATGGTTGTGTATAATTTTTGCAGGGGAGTCGAGGGGATCTGCTGGTGTCTCTGTGCTACAACCCCACAGCCAACACCATCACTGTGAGCATCATCAAAGCCCGCAACCTCAAAGCCATGGACATCGGAGGCACTTCTGGTATAATAAATGCTCCTTCATCTTGCATGTCCTTTTATTTTTGCCTTCTGCAATCAGGGTGGCTGCAAAAAAAATAAGAGAATGTGGTTTTGTTCACAACAAAATGAATGATGCTGAGCACACAAATTAAAACTCGATTCAACAGGAGAAGATTTTACAAATTGACGTACCCCCTTTCTCCCACACAGACCCCTATGTAAAAGTATGGTTGATGCACAAGGACAAGCGAGTGGAGAAGAAGAAGACAGTGGTAATGAAGCGCTGTCTCAACCCTGTCTTCAACGAGTCCTTCCCCTTTGACGTGCCTGCCCACGTGCTGAGGGAGACCACCATAATTATCACCGTCATGGACAAGGACAGGCTCAGTCGCAATGATGTCATTGGAAAGGTATCTCCATCCCTCTCCCTCGCCTCATTCTCCCTCCTTTCCTCTTTTTCCTCTTCTTCTTCTTCTTCTTCTTCTTCTTCTTCTTCTTCTGCTTCTCTTTCTCTGTGGGTTTCTGACTCAGTGATAGACAGACAGTCAGCAGCTGATCACTGAGCCAGTCTCTACTGACCCCTGCTGGAACATGCAGACCACTCTTCCTGATTAGTGGAGTATGAATAGATAAACAACCAGCAAGTAAAAGAAGGAACAATTTGGTTGCTTTTATTTCAACTCACAAAATTGACCAATGCAGGGCAGAGCAGATACATGTACATACTGTACATGAAAAATGTAATTTGAGTCAAATTCCACTTATTGTAATTTGAATATTCCTTTTTTGTCAATAAAAGACCTATTCATTGCCCCACTAACTTCTTTATGATGCCATGTGATTTACCACCTTGTCTTTAAGAAAAATACATTCATTGCCCCAGGAGACAACTGCCTTGTCTAAATTTCTCAAAGACCTATGCACAAATCAAAGTTAATGGAGGTGAAAGTAACATTATGTGTTGTTTTGATTATTTAGTGAAAGGGTCTATTATTTCCAGTAGATTAGGAGCATTTATGCTTAACGTTCTAAAATAAGAGATTATGCAAAGTGGACAGGTGTTTATGCAGATTAGAATTTCAGCAAGGTGAGCAGGTCTACCCTGAACGTCTCACACCTGTGTCAGGTAGCTGTAATAGTTTTAACTCTCAAGATTTGGAAATCTACTGCTTAGATACAAAATGAGACAGAAACTTACATTTTTGCCACAGTGTCAACAGGCTAAAGAGGCTAAACTTGATATACTCCTTTCTGCAGATTGTTTCTTTAATGTGATAAGTGTGATCGGGTTGTCCCGATTCAGTTTTCGCATTATAGTGGTTTTGTCCAATCAGAATCAAGTAGTTAACACAATTGTTAACTAATAAGAAAACCAGGTAATAATGATTTCTTATGAGAATATATTCTCAAGAGTTAACTTACATCCTGAGTTGATAACTCACTCTCTGAAAATCTTCTTTGAAAGCTCCCCACACTGTCTGTTTGATTAACAGAGTCAACGCTGCTCGGCTCAGCTTTCAATCAGAATAAATTGAGGCAGCCAATTACAAACTTTCTTTGATTCTATTAAAATATTCTATTAACATTGCCGGATTTCATTCCTTTCAGGGAAATAATTAAAAATGTACTAATCATTATAATAGAGCAGGGTTTTTTCTGTTATTAATGTTGCTATATTCCATCTTTATTTCATTTTCACCCCATTGCTGGATCCTTTATTAGCACTAAACCCTACTCGAAGTGCAGGAGTCCCCTGTCCTTGTGCATACAGAACTAAATTTTTCCAGACTGGAGAACAGAGCAATGGCAGAATCTATTACTGCATTATTTCTTTTGTAGCTTAAATACCTAAAATCCCAAAGCTCCACTGAAACCCACACTCAAGCAGACTCTCAACAATAATCTCTAATCTGAGCTGTGTAGTACAGGGATGAGCTATTGTGTTCTCTGACATTCATACAATCCCACAACAATTGCAGGTGCTGTACTTACTATTCTAACCATATTAATTATCTACCTACACACACACAAACGCACACACGTACCGGTTATTATATGTTTCCCATAATACCACATTCATGGATAACATGTCTGATTAGAGGACAGAAAGACATGAGCAGATCCAGATTACTTTCTACTTAGTGTCTGATCTTCATTACTGTCAGTATTAGCCTTCCCAAAGTGTTACAGCCAGTGAAATCTCCTCTTCTTGAGGCTTTTTTCTGCCCTGGATTTGAGTTAAACTCTTATTAGAGTGACAGGCTTACAGCTTAAAGTCGGGCTAGACTTAAAACTCTGTGACTTTTTTTTTTCCTAATACCCCACAGTTGTTTTTTTTTTTTTTTTTTTTTTTTTGGTTTTTTTTTTTTTTTTTTTTGGGGGGGGGGGGGGGTCTGCAAATAACACTGACCCTTGTGTGACATTACAAGAGATACACTGCTACTCTTCTTTTTTCTGTCTTGCAGATTTATCTTTCCTGGAAGAGTGGCCCTGCGGAGGTAAAACACTGGAAAGACATGATGGGTCGCCCTCGCAATGCTGTGGCCCAGTGGCACGCTCTGAAGGCCTGAGGAACCAGCTACTCACCTGCCTACAAGGTTTCCCACCTCGGAATTCAGCATCACCCTGCCCTCAGCACACATCCCTTCCCCTCTCTAACTGCGGTCTTTGGCTGCAGATAATATGTGTCATCCCTTTGTTCTCAGGCCTCTTTGATATTCCCCACTCTCAGTCCTTGTGACACCATCCTTACATTTTACCGTTGTCAAGCACTGATTCCCACCTGACCCCTCTTTTCATCCCTTAAATGTCTTTGATGTCTTCACTCCTTACTCTCTCATTCTTCTTTTTTTAAGATGTCCCTCAGTCTGCCCTCAACCTTGTCAAAAACACCTGATATTTAACATCAGCAGCACCTCTTACCACCCATGAAATCAAACTACCAACCAAAAATGGATCAAACTGATGATCCCCTGTGGCGGCAAGATGGGCAGCATTTCAACCTGTGACCTTTACAACCTTTTACATCCGGTGAATCTTCAACTGTCACTTCTTCTCCAAATGCCTGAACGTTTTGGGAAATCAGACACAAGCAAAGAAAGAGAAAGAGGCTGTATTTAAACTTCAATCACGCTGGAATTGGTCTCAGCCATTAAGTTCATTGATGGTTTCCACTTTTCACTCTCTATCTGGCACCACTGTAATAATTCTTCCCTGGCTGGACCCCTTTGTTGTCTGTGCGTGCTGTGGGTGATGTGCTGTAACCCAAAAAGAAGTTGTTCTACAACAAAAAAAAGGATATGAACATGAACACTTAAAGCAGGTCCCATAGGGCAAGTGACAAAAAAAAATGTTCCAAATTCTTTTTTGAAAAGAAATCTCAATGACAGAAAAAGATTGAAATAATAAATGTTTTGTTTCTGTTTTGTTTTCCAAAAGAAAACAGAGAAATAATCTGTTCTTCCAGACAGAAAATAAGCAAAAAGCCAGCTCCCAGCAGTATGGAAGTGTGGGTTCATGACTGTGTGTGTGTGCGTGTGTGAATGAGGAAGTGTGTTGGACAAAGCTTAACTAGAAATATTGTTAAAAGAGCATTTCCCTTCATGATTTAAGGTATTTTTGGTGTTGGAGTAAGCTGGAGATGTGGGGAGGTCACTAAGATTAGAGGGTCAGTTCACCCAAGTTTTACACACAGACGCACACACACACACAAACAAATGCATGAACTGTTATCTACTGACCACTGGTGGTTTCGAGTCAGGCTAACAGCGTTGGATATATATGACTGGGGTTTGAATCCCTGAATTCTCTGCTGCTGTATGCAAATACAAAGCAGATGAAAGGGATTTCATTATGGAGCAAGCGGTATTGGAAATCGCTTTTGAAGGATTCAACTGCAGCTTGTTTTTCCAGAAACAATGCCATAGTTAATCAGATAATCCACGAGCCCCTCAGTGAATGGTTTTCATTATGAATTCATTTTGAGAGGAAAAAAAAACAGCTGACAGCAACATCTGGCCTCAACAACATCAATTATTTCATCTCTAAAACAACATTTACCTCCATCACATTACAGAGGTGGAAAAGGTCTCAGCGGCACATCAAAAAAAGAAAAAAAAAATTGAAGCCACATCATGGTGAACATCAGTGATGGATCCCAACTGACCCATCGCTGCAGATAAAGATAGGAAACAGCACAGCACTGCCCCGTTATAGAGTTTGATTTTTCTGCTGTAGTGTCATGAGCAGTTTAGAGTAGAAATATACAAAGTGGACCTTGACATCAAATCTCACAATATTTTGTTAGTTGAATGCATGAGTGCAGGCAGTTATTGACTACAGGCTACAGATGGTATTATGTTCAGAAAAATCATTTCAGTGAGATCTGAGCCCATTACTGTTGTTATAACATGTCTGTCTGTGGTATTACTCTGCTCATCACACCTGGATTTGTTGTCAGAGCAGCGTAGACCTTTTTGCCCTTTTTACTAAACACTCAGTCAAAGGATCGTTATTAGACCTGATTTATTTGTTGTTTCGTTGTCTTTGAACTTCCAGTTCTTTGCTTCACTGCCTGAATCTGACCTCCCCTGAGCCCCATAGAGATCTGTGCTGGCCAGATGAGTGGAAATGAATTAGAGTAATAATACTTGGTTTTGGGGGTCTTTTTACATTCCACTGTTTGTTTTGTCAGCCGGATGTGTGTTTGTGTTTGCATCTGTATGTTGGTAAGTATGTCTGCACTGTGTGGAGTGTCAGTATTCAGAGTTCAGTTGGTGTGATTGTGTTTTCTGTGAGTCTCTCTGTGTATATATATCTGCACTGAGTTCTATTTTGCCAGTTTAATACAGAACAAAATTGTTTACTGTTTTTATTCCGTATGAAATGATTCAGATGTACAAAGAAATTATTTTTTTTTTTAAAGAGCTGTCACTTCTTTAAAATTCACTGCACTTGTTGATGCCGATGCTGGAACAAACCTCTCTTAATAGCAGGGTTATTTTCCACATGAGTGGCTTAAAAGGGTTTTTGGTTTGGGAGGCAAATCTGTTATCCATGAGCTGAGAGCCAAGGTGAAAGGAAAAAAAAAAAAACCTTAGATAAAACCAGTCTTCTTTTGCATAATACAACAGATTTCTAGTTGAAACGGAAGCAGCTACCCACATTTTGTCCTTTCTGTCCTTCTAATCTAGTCTAATATATGATTCACCAAGACCAGAAGAAAGATGAAGGGTGGCATCTTAAAATCTCAGCTGACGTATCCCTAAAACTCCCCCGTTGTGCACACATGCTTTCTGGCACTAAGTGTTCTGTGTGTGCCTTATGAACCCTGCCACACCTCGCTCTTCACCATATGTGCTCCCTCCCTCCAAGTATCAGGGAGTGGGGGAGGAGAAAAAAAAGGTGAGACGGGAGGTAATCATCACCTCTTTGCATCACTGTTAGCTACATCTCAGGTCAGAGCATCAGAGCGTCCCAAAATAACCAGGAACAGAGTCTGTCCTGACAGCCCTGTGTGTTGAACAAGTTCTTACATTCCAAAGGCTTAGTGAAAATTCTCTTCAGTCTTCAGTCAGTGTAGATTTAGCTGAGGTTAATTGATGGTCAGGGGGGTTTGAGTGTTTCAGTTTTAAGAAATCGAGTAAGATATGTCCGTTCACAGCCCTCACAAGCCAAATGCCATAAACTGGTACATTTTATCGGACACGCTCGCATTTCTGATTTCGGGCATTCTCTTTTTGGGGGGACAGCTTGAGATATAGAGAGGTTTACCAGCAACATTTTCATTTATATACTGTACAAATGATCGTGAAGTGTCCTGTATGAAAAAAGAAGAAAAGTCATCAGTATTTACTGGGGTTGTTGATATCTGTCTGTCCTTGGTATCTCTCAGCCCCTTCTCTCACTCCCTCTTATCTTTGTAGTTACACATCCGTGGGGTGCACAATGTGAAATATCAACCATTTATTTTTTGAAATCTGTACAGTGTATATACCAAAAATATAAATGTGTATATAAAACAAAGAAACTGCTGGTATTATTATGAATTTTTCATCAGCTTATTTTACTGTTTCTGTAAGTCGTACTTGTGTGTTTGATTCGGCACAGAGGTGTCAAAAGCAGTGGTCGTGTTTTTGTTTTTTTTTCTTTTGTTAAGGGTTTATGCATTATTAAAAGAAATCTAACTTTTAATTAATAATGCTGCAATAAAAACACAACTGGAACTAAAGCACATTGACAAGTATCATAAGAAAAATAAAGAGTCAAAGAAAAGAAAGTACTAGTCTGGCAGAAAAGGCGGCTTTGGATCCGGTTTTAATAACTTATGTGTGACATTGTTTGATTGCTGCTGAGGGGTCTTAGAAATGTATGTGTCATATTTTATTACTGTGGGTCTGCTTTAAGTGATTTAGATATGTTACGCTACTTTTTCACTTTTTCACACAAGAATATCCCGAAGGTCGGTAAATCTTAAGCACTGAGCGAAGATTAATCAGGAGGAAAGATAACTCTGTTACACGAAGTGAAACATATGCGAGCGTGCCTTCTCCCTCATTACCTATGCTTCACCTTGACAACCCACGGTGGTTCAATACTTATGACTCTTAGAGGTAAAGCAGCATCTTCTCATGGTACATAAAAAATCAACCCAGTATCAAGAGATCACAAACTACAAGGTCAGAAATTCTTTCACGGTGAATAAGGATGTTTCATAATCTTACAGGTCTTTTATAAATAATCCCTAATCTAAGAAGTAATCAGTAACAGCTAGTGAAGTAACAAATGCTAATATTTTACTCTGAATGTAGAGGAGAGATTTTTCAACCTGACTTCTGTCCTCAATTATAGTAAAAATAAAGAAGTTTCTCCCAATGCTGCAGAAAAAAATATTCAAACTAAAGTGTAGACCAGCAGACGTTCAGTACAACTTTCCATCAAGATAGCTTCTGCAAACTTACTTTAGTCTCAGTTTAATTAAATTTTGGGTGAGGATATTTATCAAGTTTTTTCGTAGAAGAGTAATTACAAATACAGAGACAAACTCATAAAGCCAGATGTAATACAGGCACACTGCTGGAAATACAGGGACACATTTGTTCTTTATTATTAATCTTTCTCTTGCAGTTCAGGCAGAAAGAGGCTCACAACTGTAAAAGTAAATTGAACATATCGTTAAAAATAGCTGCTGATCCAATGAATTAAGGAAACTGTCAACTTTTCCTCCTACACACTGCATATCTTTGCATCTTTGACATTAGATAAGATCCAAGCAAAAACGAGAAAAAACTGATCTGTGTCATGTTTTGAAAGGCTGTCTAATTTACCAACTTATCTAACATCCTTAAAGTTAAACCTGGCAGAAGAATCTCTCTCACTACAGAGAGAAGCTTCCCTCTGCACTCCTCTGCTCACGACTCTCCAGGAGACGCGAAGACAAGATGAAGGCAGGGGATGCTGATGGTGTTGGTGGCGGAGGAGAGAAGAAACAAGAGAGAACATGAGATTGAAATTCCAGGAGAGCGGAGGGTGACGGCACGTAAGAGGATAAAACAGAGAGCTGTCACGACACAGGAAACAGCAGTGGAGGATGACAGGAGCGCAGGGCTACAGATAGGCACAGTGGGTGTGCGTGGGCAACTGATGAAAACACACTCCAAACAAGCCTCAGAGAAAGAAGGATGGGAATTTTGCTCCCCCTGCACGTGGGATCTACAGGTGGCTTTTATTTTCTTTCAGGGAATTGTCACAGCCAGTGAGAATCAACTGCAATTATTTTCAACCATACATTTGAATTGCAGTGTAAGGACATTTAGAAATAGCAACTTTCAGGCTAGTCCAGTTTTTCAGCTTCCATGCTGAAAGCCAAAAAGTTGAGAGATTTAAATATTTAATCTACTGCAAATTTGTATTCTCAATTTCTTCTTGAGATTTTGCCCTTTTATTAAATTGAATGAATAGGGAAATGATTTTATCTTAGTTTTGTCACACGTAAAGATGTCAAAGTCAAACAGATTACACTCTGGCTTTTATAAGTTTCTTTGAAAGGATGCATTTTATTTTTCTAAGGCATCATAATCTTTTGCTTCTACGAACCAAATCTTAACTCCATCAAAAACATTGTAATAATCACATATAGAGGGGAAAGAATCAAAACTCAAGAGCAATCAACATCAAAGGATGCAGAAAATGTAAAAAAAAAAAAAAAATAAAATAAATGTATATAATTTCATTGCAACCGTAGCAATGAAAGCACCACTCTGAAGTAGATGCTCTTTGTTACCTGTCTGGATTTGTAAGACTATAAGGTGAGACAGATGGCAGCTTAACAAAGAACACACAGAGGGGAACCCTTCTGATGTCACTTAGGTCTATTTTCGAACAACCTGGGAACACAATATGTGAAAGCTGAGTATCATACTGAACATATGCTTCCTTTCAAGTCATGGGACATCAAAACATTCCTCAGTGTTTGTCCCATTTCTAAGATTGTCTCATTTGTATAACAGCTTGGCAGTAGATCATGTGTACATTATTATTCCAAGTGCGTACACAGGCAGTCATCTGCTTTGAGATTCTGAGCACATCTCCTGGCCAGAGGGCATTTCCCTCCTGCTCTCAGTACAAGGTTCCACTGAACCGACATGACACACATCCAGGCAGGAGATATTTACCCCGTGGTCAACACACATTGATCCAGATCTGTAGGCGGGAAATCATGACCTTGTCTGAATGACTTAAAGCAAAAAATAAAAATAAAAAAAGATGTGGTCTAATATGAAAACTGCCACGATAGTGAACATCTCTGGTGCTTTATATCATTTTTTAATAAAAGCTGCTCTTTTCTGTTCATGTCCCTCCCTGAATTAATTCAGTTTGGCAAATCTGAGATTTTTCTGGTAGCCTGTCCGTCTTTTTATCATTCATGAGCACAGGAGTTTGAGATTCAGTCAGTCAAATACATCTTGCATCAGATTGATGTTTTTATTTTGTATCCTGCAAGAACATAAAGATATACAAGATACAATCTTCTGGTTAACAGGTGAATAAATTACCGCAGAGATCGGCAGGTGTTCGGTTTTGACAGTCACCAGAAATAAAGTGATCTAACTCCCCCTGGTGTCCATTCATTGGTGCTGCAGGCAGATTCAGCTCCATTACGTAACCGTCCAGCGCTGCTTGTGAAGTTTCTGGCTCCCTCCTGTGTGATTAACCCTCCAGTATGAAAATGTGAGTACTGAAATACTGTATCAGCAGAAAACAAGAGAGCACCAACATTTATTATAAATAACCCATAATGTCTGTAATACATGCAGAGTAAAATCTTTGAACAGGAGCAAACCATGACAATTCAACAAGCTTGGCTAATAAAGGACTCAGTTCAGTTTCTGTTTAATGACTTGGTATATACACACACATCACATCAGCTTGTCTCTATCCATCAAAGCTGTCTTATTCAGTATGCATCTCACACACTGATCGGTTTAATATACAGTCTTTAATCACAAATTTACAATTAAATTAATGCAAAATATTCAGAACACCTTCCTTATATTACATTGCATTAATTTTTGCTTATCCCACAAACCTCCTCAGCTTTTACCATTACAACATTTCATGGAGATGGGTTGGGCACAAGATAGTATGCAGGATACACAGCAGACTTCTAAAAGAGTTTCCTGGTGGGTCATGACACTGATACCTCACCAAGTGTCCCAAAATGAGTCTCTGAAAAGATCTCCAGGTCCAAGGACCTCACTGGCTTTCCTTGTCCAGGTACTCCAGGCTGGGGGCATCTAACCTTTGCTCATGGTCACGGTTCTTTGTGAACTCCTTCAGCATGTCCATGACCTCTCCTTGATAAACTTCAGGTGTGGGCTGGGCCTCTGAAAGTATTAAAAAAAAAAAGATGATTATTGACTTAAGTCTATCTTTCCAGAACTGAAAGTGCTTTAGTGTACAACTTGCTCTGTTCAGTTTGAGATTATACAGGGGTTATCTCACCTGTTGCCCAGTAGTATATGTCCCAGTCATTGCTTGGTTCATTGATGAGTCTGTCATACTGCAGCAGCTGCTTCTCACTCATTGTGTTGAGGTAACGTTTTGCAAAAAGGCTGCAAGAGAGATGAAGGGTTAAACATTAATATGAACTTTTAGTCGATTTGAAGTCATAGTTAATACCTGGCTACAAACTGCACTTGTTCTTCTATGGAAACCTTTATTGAGATACTGCCTGGTTTTAGTCCTTCACATAAATGTCAAGTGGCCTGACATTCCTGAGCAACCACCTTAAGCTGCACGGTAGTGCAACGGTGCGCTTCAGCCTCAAAGCAAGAAGGTCACCAGTTCAAACCCCAGTTTGCCCAGTGGGTCTTTCTGTGTGGAGTTTGCATGTTCTCCCCATTCTGTGTGGGTTCTCTCCAGGTATTCCAGCTTCCTTCCACAATCCAAATAAAATGCTCACTAGTTTGACTGGTTATTGTCATTTGCCTGTAGGTGTGAAAGGTTGTCTGTCCACGTCGGCTCTGTGATTGGCTGGTGACCAGTCCAGGGTGTACCCTGCTATCGCCCTGAGACAGCTGGGATAGGCTCCAGCCACCCACAACCTTGAACAGGATTAGTGGAATAGATGATGAATGAATGAATAAATAATCCAATTCTTTACATTGGCACCGGCTCTTTCCTGTTTAATACATTCTTTTCACCTGTTCTACCATATACTAAACTACCAACCAAAATAACAGAGTGGGCAGAATGGAGGAAAAGAAACTTTATCACACATGCATATCAAATACTTATACCATATCCCTGCTCTATATATCAAAGATTAATATTGCAAGACATTACCAATACAGCTACATGACACACACATATGACAACTACCTGAGCAGGATGCAGTTTTCCAGCATGCCTCTCTTGCGACTTTCATACAGCAGTCGGCGTCTCTTGATGTCAGTTGGTTCACCGAGCTTCTCTTCCCAAGGTGGCAAAGGAATCTCAATAAGGTCGCCCCTAGTGTCGTCTGGCGCGTCTCCACGGTAGCCACGAGATGAAACCAGTACTGTGGATGCAGGTCTCCATGCTCCCTGACACAACCCTGCCACCAGCTGCCAAGCAAAAAACACACATAAACAAACACAGGTACTATGTTTCATAATGTATGATAATCAATGTTATTCAAAAGACTGAGGCAGGATGTTCCAAATATGACTTCATCACATTTTTTCACAAGGTTACTGTGCCATAAGGGTCTTTAACTTTTTTTTTGTCATCAAATGGTAAGTCAACAACAACAACCTCCAGTCAGAGTCAGAGACAATAAGACTCCCCTGATCTACTCCGCAGTCCAGTACCTGAATACTGTAGCTTTAAGACGATAACAATTTTTATGGCCCAAAATTGTTTTTTTTAGTCCTGTGCTACAAACCTCGGATAACTTTGAAATGTATTAAAATTATTAATACATTTTTTATTAAAATTAGTGTTGTTTTTATTATCAGAATGAATCGCGTCTACTCCAAACTACCGTTGCTTTAAGTTAATCAATTTGACAGCATGCAAATTTAATCACTCTGGATAAAGACAATCTTTGTATCTTAAGACAACTTCAAAAGACGTGCCAGAAGAAGTCTGAGAGTGAAACAGCAGAAAAGTTTCGTAAGTTTACATGCCACCCTGTTGTACAACTGTCCTCCAGCATGACATGCTCTTAGCAGCAAGGCTAATATTTAACGCTAATCCTACGAGATCAACGTTGAAATTAAATCATGTAACTTGCAGAATGTGTTGGACTGCTTCGTTATTAACTAAAATGAAACTAAATGAACTTTAATGTCAATTTAACACTCAAAAGACATCCACAAGCTCCAAGGTCTCGTAGGCTAGTGTTCAAAGTGAAACAGGCGATTCTACAATAAAAATCAAAAGCCAACAATATAACTCACTCTTTTTGAAACCATTGAGGACAGCATTTTAGCCTTCGTGTCTTTGATGCAGAGAACACTCCAGATGATCGTCTCTCCACTGAACAAATCTCTCCGACGCCTAAATGTCACACACAAAACAGTGGAATTACACAACTAGCTTCACGTAACACTCATGCCTATGCGTAACACCAGTGAAGGGGGAACCCAATAAGGGGGGACAGGGCACGGCACATACGTTACGCCATATTTGTAAGGTAAAAAAAAAAAATGTCTCACACCAACTTGGTTTGTTCACCTTCGGGGACTGACTTGATTTGGTATTTTAATGATTGTTAAATATGAATTAACCTATGATCTTCATGTGATAAAGTTGCTTTTACCTTTAAAAGAATGTAAGGGGTAATACCTAAAGGAACCATGGTCATGTGCTATATGTTTTAACCGGTGGAGTTTCCCGACGGACCACCATATTCACATACTGAAAGCCTAGCAAAATTAGCATCGCCTTAACCAGGAGAGAACTAAATATATTTTTATTTACAGACTTGCATGAAAGGCAGTGTGCGCACTGCATTTATAATTCTTCAGTTCATTCACAATCTCTTTACCTATATCCACGTTGCCTTTGCTTTGCATTGATACGGTTTTGCAAACGTTACGGTAGTGTTTGCGGACTCGAACCAATCGTTTGTCAACGTTAGCTAACGTTATAAGGAACATATTTTGAATTCTTGAAAATTGCACCTGTTGTGGATATGTACTGAGATATTGTAAAGCGTTCATGAACGAACCACGGTGAAAAAAAACACACATTAGCTGCAGTTCCATCAACTGGATCCCCGAAGGCCAGAGTGATGGCTGCTGCAGGACCAAGTACCTCAAATTCGGGTCCTACGGATATTTATAGTGACCTGGATCAGAATGAAGAGGTATGTGACAGTTATACATTTATCACAGCAAAAAAAGAAAGTAGGACCACTAGCAGTTTTTGGTCATATCTTTGTTTTCGTTGAGTAAAAATACAGCTCTCACCTCGCTACCCGTTTAAACTGATTGAACAGGTACCATAGGCACTGGTTTCTGCATTTGTTTTGACAGACACTTTGCATTTTGGCTTTCCACTTCGCACTTTCTATTTTTGATTAGACACTTGGTTTTGTATCATACTTGTATTTTTATTTACTTACTAACACTTTGTATTTTTACTTGTACACATTTTTACTTTAACAAAATAATTCCTATCGTGATTAATAAAGTTGATCCAATTTGTCTTTCCTTTTCTTATATGTACCATTTAATAATTAACATTGAGATGGTGGCTTACAATGTGTTTTTTTCTCATGTACAGGATTTAGATAGAATTGCAGAAGCAAATGAACTTTTTGATGCTGTGTTGACTGGCTCAGTCGACCAGGAAAAGAAAGTGACTGAAAAAGAGGTGTCCCAGAAGAGTGAGCCAGTCAAAGAGGAGGATACATTAAAAAAAGTGAAAAAACTTAAAGGAGGAATCTCGTCAAGGAAACTTTCATTATACGTAGGGAATTTCCCCTGGGTGAGTAATATCCTCCTTAAATCAATGTTAACATCATTATATTTGCAGTTTCTACTAATGAGGACACGTAGAGAAAAAGAAAAATGACATTTCTCTGTGGTTGTCGTCCCCGTCTGTTGTTAAAAGGAATAACCAATTACTGTATTGAGCAGTGGTACCATTTTTCAAAATCATGTGTAACTATTTAATTAACAGCCACCTTCTTATCTCTTCTTCCACGACTTGCTGCTGCTTACAGTGGACATCTGATAAGGACCTCATGAGCATGGCTTCAAGATTGGGTGTGAAGGACATCACGGATATCAAATTTGCTGAGAACAGGGTTAATGGCCAGTCTCGGGGGTGAGTGGTTTACAAAATGTAAAACCTTAAATCTTTCATTCATTAAAGATATGGCTCTCATTGATCTGGTTTTTCTGGTCATTTATTGTTGCTTCTTTTACTCTGTTCAGCTATGCAGAAATGGTTGTAATGTCAGAGGAGTCATTAAAGATATTGTTGGAGAAAATACCTCAATGTGAACTCTATGGGGAACGAATAGACTGTCGCTTTGCCACCCGCCAGAACCTTGTGATGTTTGAGGATACTGCAAATAAACGTAAGAGCAACACAATCTTAAAAATTAGTATTCATTTGCTTTCTTATGTTGGAAAATGACATATCTCTTAACAACCATGTGCTCTCTGTAGGTATACCCATGCGTGTTAACTCCAAAGATCCTAAAGACTCAGATTCTTCAGATAAACTTCCCACGTTGTTATCACAGGAGTCCTGTCCCCCGCCTATTCCTCCACTCTTTCCCCAATTTCCAAACAGGTTTCCCTCATTACCCATGCCTTATCATGGTCAGCCTCCTCCTCCTTTCCCACATATGCCCCCAAACATCCCTCCACCGCTGCCACCCCCTTTGTTCCCTCCCCATTCAATCCATGTTCCTGGCCAACCGTCTCCCAGTCTGCATATAAATCCTGCTTTCTTCACTCCTGCACAAGATGGGCAGAGCAGCAAAACTTATAGCCAACAAAAGTGAGAACTTGCATTTATATGTTTGTGTAACTTTTACAAACCAGAAAGAGTGAAATGTTTTCTGTTAGATAAGATTGACTATAGCGTTTTTGAGATTAAACCTAAAAGCAGCAATAAATGCATAGAGAAATACAAAAGCACAGTGAATATGCAAACGGTAAAGCACAAAGAAGGCATTTAAGGTAAACTACAAAATAAGAATAAGTTGCTTAGACCTAGCTGTTATAAGATAAAAACACTTGCATCTCATTTTTTTGAACAATTGAAATGACAACACTGCTTTCAATCAGAATACTAACAGTCCATGTAATTTTTCAGAAACACACCTCCAAGTACAAATGGAGACTTTGAGGAGCTTATGAACAGAAACCGAGCTGTAGCCAGCAGCGCAATCACCAAGGCTGTATCTGGAGCAACAGCTGGTGAGTACAGCTAATCAAATTCTATGAGGTGGAAGAAAGTATATCAAGCTTAATCCTTAGCCTGCTGAATTTTAATTTCCCCACCTTTCCCCCAGTTCTGTATTTATTTTAGAAATTATCACTTCTGAAATCATTCAACATGAGATGAGATCCCACAGAGATGACCTGGGAGCGCTTTAAAAAGACAGATTTTTTTTCTGCATCTCTTGTGATGGATGTGATATATTTTCTGGACTCTCTGCCCTACACATAGTGTGCTTGTCTGTCTGTGTGAGGGAGTGTGTGCACACGCGCTCACTAGTTCATGTCTGTGCATCAGGGTGGACCTACCGTGCACAATACAGAGAACACAGGAGTTGTGACTGCTTAACCATCTCGTCATATAGATAAGACAAATAACATGAGGCTGTTTAGTCTGTTGAATAAAAGAAAAAGGTGTAGATCTGATCTATAAGAGAGGAATGCCCCTCATCTGGTTCAGAGTGACGAGTCCTTTTTCTGCACTCTGCTCTCCCTCTCCTGCGCTCTGCACTTCTCCCTCTCCAAGCAGGTTTTCCACAGTCATCTCAGCCTGGATATCACATGCTTTACAAATCATTATCTGTGGGTCTTTCTCAGATATGTTGAAATAAGTCACCCCTTATCCAGACAAGAGCGTGTTGGCCGCAGTTTTAGCTTGGGTCATCACAACATGCTGTTTAGGCCGAACAGAAAAACAGAAAATACACTTTTGGGCAATTTCCGGCCGAAAGCTTTCTGTGGAAATTTCAGTGCATCCCAAACAAAAACCAAACATTCTCGGTCTCAGCACTGGTGGAAACAAGGCGGATGACGAGTATACTCATTAATAGCAGGCTAAAGGTTAATAAGCCAAATGGTGAAGTGAAGTTTTTATTAATTCTGATTATGTCCTGAAACACCTCAGCTTAAAAATGTTCCAACAAAGACACCCGTTTTGAACCACTGATAAGAGTAAGAGAAATTTTCATCTGTAAACTCTACTTGATTATTTCTTTAAACATTTACTGTAAATGTATGATTCTAACACCTTAATAAGATGCTCAGCAATAAATAAATAAGGACTGCAACGGTTAACGCTGCAGCCTCAAAGCAAGATGGTCACCAATTCAAATCCTGGTTCCGGGTTTGACCATAGACTGTATAAAATATGGACGTAGTCTCCGCAACGTCACCTGTCTGTTCCTGATCCAGTCAAATGAAGCCAATCATTAGACAGGGCCATCTTGGATATGACGCAGACTTTGAGCTTCCTTTCGAACAGCTGTGGGGCGGCTGTCAGTCATGTGAGCTGAGCTGAGCCTCTGATTGGACACATTCGTAATCCTAATATTTTCTAAACCGCTGAATTAGAAAAAAACCCACCACACCACCATCACACACTCGTACAGTGTGTGCTGTTAGGGAAATTTTGGCTTGATGTGTACGTGACTTCCGGTCTTTCTGTAGCCAGCCTCTAGCAGATTCTCAATGAACAACAACTTTTAGTGCTTCCGCATAGGCTTCATTTTCTCCTACCAGATGTTGCCCCTTGGGTTTTACCTGTCCAGGTTGTACCCCGTCTCTTGCCCTAAGACAGCTGGGATAGGCTCCAGCCACGCGCGACCCTGAACATGAATGAATGAATGAATGTGCTTGTACTGGACACTTTGATTCCTCCAGACAGATCCTCTACGACTCTGTCAGACTAAAACTGAATAATTTAAGAGTTCTGTTTTAGTTAAGTTTAATTTTCATTGACTGAGCTTTTTGACTACTGCACTCAGGAACACACTGAGCAATGTCCAAAGCCTTGCCAGCGTTGTCTTGGCTATGTGCTTCAGGTCAATGTAATCCTGCAAGGTGAATCCTCACCCCACTCCAGGGTTTGTGTTCTGGTCCAGTTGTGCTCTGTCTGTCTGTTTGTTTCTGTGTTGTTGCCAGTAAATCTGTAGTAGAGTTGTTCACCTTCTGTAGTACTCTGCATTAATGCACAGGAGTTGGCAATCAAAGCTTTTGTCAATGCTCCAAGAGTCTGTTAATTGGCTTTTTGGCAGCTCCAAGGCATGTGCCTTTAATGTAGAAGTGCTTTCCATTGAGCAGATGTACCACAGGGACTTGAACAATGGACTTTTGCAGTGATGGTTTTCCATAAACTATGCAGTGCTGTGTTTTCTTGGCAGCACTCAGTGCTTTAGTCGTTACTCTAAAACATGCCTTTCTTTTATGTCTGCACTCAAACACAGTTGTCATGTCAGTGGTCAGCTGGGAGGCTTTCAGGGATGTATTTGAACAGACTTGGAGCTCTCTGTGAATACACCTGAATATCATTCCATGAAACAGAATTGATCAGTTCTCTGATATGGACAAATGTGTACAGAAATGAAGAACTGTGGTTGGTTGGGTTTGATTATTGCCAAAACATTTGTCACAACCTACCGTAACAAGTCTAACTTTCTTTCTGATTGGTTGAAATTTGTTCTCCTTTTGCCAGACTATTACATTATTTACTGTGTGTTATGTTTCTGCAAGCATGGGGATTACAAAAATTTTCCCCGTGGGGGATTAATGAAGATAGAAAGAATATTCTATTCTATTAAAAAGTAATGGCAAAGAAAAAGAGAGTGTAGCTATAAAAGTGAAATGGTTTTAAAACAATTTGTGCCAAATATTGTGAATCACAGCAAGATGATACTGGTTTCCAGTTTTGATCAACTAAATGTAGCTCTTAACTTCCATTAACTCTAACCCAGGGAGCTTTGATGTGCTGTCTCAAATGTCTGATTCAGGAGACTTACGAGTGGCCATGGAGACATTACTAACTGCCATTGCCATCATTAAGCAGTCCAGAGTGTATGGAGATGAACGCTGCCAAGCCCTGGTCACTTCTCTAAAAGACTGTCTGGTCTCCATTCAGGGCAACTACGGCTACAGGTTGGTTTGATTATGCTCCCACATGATGCATTTTGCTGTCCATAGTAACTGAAGCTGGGGATGAAAACATACATGAAGCATATGATTTCTTATGAGTAGTATCCCAAAAATGAACCCTTTTTTCCAGGGGCAGTAGTCGATCAGAGGATGAAGATGGAGATTCGGACAGGGGTCGTGACAGAGAGCGAGTGCGTGATAAAGATCGTGACAGAGAGCGAGACAGAGATCGGGACAGAGATCGTGACAGAGATCGAGACAGAGATGAAAATTCTGGTTGGGAAGCTGCAGGTATGTCTCGGAGACGCAGAGAACGTTCCTGGAGTGACGAGAGGGACCGCGGACACTCAAGGGAACGAGAAAGGCACAGGGATCACCGAGATCACAGAGACCGATACCGCTAACTTGGTAAGCTTACCTCCACACCGCTGAAATAATCTTTGTTCTTATGCTTTTGCATTAGTCAGACAATTTCTCTTTTAGTTCTAGTGCTGAGCCTGAATATATAAAAAAACAGATCACATACCCTAATATAGTTCCAATAAGAGGCTCTAATGCATGATACATTATCCACTGCTAGAGTCGTCTTGTAAATATGTGTTGTATATCACTAAAACTGAAAGAATGACATAAGAAAGGAAGTACAGAGATGTACAGCGTTCTGGAGCATTATGAATTGCAACGCCGTATAGAATGAGAGGACAAAGTGTACAGTTGCCAAAGGAACAATGAACACACATCCACTCACTGTATTTTAATCACAGTTGGTCTATGTGATCTGTAATTTATGTGTGTTATCAAGCTTTGAATCATTTTCTTTTCCCCAGACTGATGGAGGAACAAAGTATGAGGCAGAGCAAAGGATACTTTTTACCTCTGCACTCAGCTGTAAAAAGTTTTGGAGGAAGCTGAGGTGAGACTGAAGATGTATTTCCAAAAGTGTACTTTTTTTTTTCCTCTGCTCCTTCATCATCTGTAAATACTCAGACTTTTACCTGCTCTAAGAAAATGTTGTAGATTTGTTGCTTGGACATCAGATTCCAAGGTTTGCATGCACATGATCACGTCTTAATAACTTATGTAATACAGTGTAATGTTTTCATCTTTTTGTATTAAACCTAAAAACTAAAAACATTCCTGTAAAATATGGTTCTGTTGTTTCATTTCACACATGTAGTTCATGCTTACTTAATGAGACTCCCAGAAATTGATATCACTAATGAACTTGAGTTCCTGACAGCAGTAGGCAGTTATCTAGAACATCTGTATCAGATTAAAATCAGAGCTTTGCCCTTTTTGTGATTTCCTTTCCAAGGTAAAACAAAAACAGACAAAAATGTGTTGGGGATGCTGCAGCCCTGTTAGCAGACATCTGCAAAAATGTGTGCCATGCACTAATATACGTCTGTTTTATTACATAATTGAACGAGTGTAATGCTAACGATGTATTTCACGTTACTGCTGATTTAGAGATGGGTTAAATAGGGCACGTGAAATCACCTGCTTGACAGACAGATTCTTTCAATGATCATGCATGTAATAAAACATGGGAAGCACCACGATTCTGATGGAGATCAGCCTGACCTTTTAGTTTTCTGAGACATGTCTGAGTGATATTGAAGATACGTGTAATTCTCTTACAAAATAAATGCAAAAATAAAATTGATGCCAGATTTAGCTTGTTATTTTTAACAGGTGTATCTCTGTTTCATAAACTGCAAAACTATTTTGGGTTTATCAAACATCAAGGAAGTTTCATGTAAGTACTTTCTTGTACATGACGAGTAAGAAGATAAAAAATCAGTTACAGTCCAAAAAGGTTCATTTTGGTCCGACAAAATTATACATGGTAAAAAAGAAACCACACAAGTCTAGTGAAAGGAACTCTTATTGTTAAATAACAATCAGTTTCATTTCCAGTATTAATTTTCTTAAAGGTTTAAGAAGTGAATTTGCTGACACAGAGCAAATGTGTGAACCAATTTTAATCGAGTACCTTAAATAAAAATATTCTGGTGACCAGAAAAGCCAGCAATAGAGGCGATCATCTCATTTGGATGCTTTATTAAGAAAAAGAAAATGCATTGTGAAAAGGCTACACAAACGTATATTCAATGGTTATCATCGATGTCTGAAATTGTTGTTGCATATTAATATAATACACATTAAACAACCCATGCCAAATTTCCATTAAGTCCCCACAGGATCATTTCTCCAGCGGAGCATAATTCAGCAATTTCTCAATAAGATCCACGTGAGAAAGGAGCATCCTCCGACAACAGTATCTCTTCAGGCCTAGGGCATCGAGGGCATCACTTAAGAGGAAGAGAGAAGGTAAAGTTAGTTTAATGCATGACACACTGAATAGACAAGTAAATGGATGCATCTTCATACAGTCCCTCTTAGCAGTATAAGAGCCTTAGATAGTTGCTGTTTTTCACTCTTTCCTAAGTAAATGCAGAAAACTCAAAACCTTAAAGTTCATTTATACTTCCGAAAAATACATTTTCCTTGATGTTTGATGAGTGAAGAGGTTTTTTTTTTAGTCTTGTGTATGTTTTAGGTAAATTACCACGACATACAGTTGCCGACTACAGCTAACGAGTTTTGTTAAATCTTAGTAACTTAAAGGAGTCCATCTCACCCTTCTGTATACTCTGCCTGGAGTAAACCCAGGTATGCCTCCCATTTGTTTCCCACAATCTTCCCACAGGTGAAGCAGCGGACAGGGATGATCATTGTGGGACACCTTGAAAAAGTGACACATATGTTATTAGGTAGCAAACACGCGTTCAACTTTTGTATAGAGAAAACTGTGTACAAAAAAATGTGTACAAATCTGCGAACAGCATATCTGGCGTGAACATTTGAAGTAAGACGAATGGGATCCCCTCGTGGGAGAGAAGCTGCCGGTTAAAGTAACTGGTTTTATTCCCGATATCATTAGCTTACTTAAAACCTCGGTGTATTACTAGAGCTAGAGAAAAAAAACTTTCAGGTAGGACAAATTGTCTTATAATGAGATTTGACAGCAGCTTATGTATAACTGTAGTATTTTTAATACACTTTTCCCTCACTGTAAACGGTGGAACCTCATTTAAGCGGCTAAGCTAGCTCAGTGACTGTAGCCATGCGATTAGCACAACACTGCTAACTCACGTTAGCCGCTAGTTACAGTTTCATCGACTTGACTAATACTAACATTATTTTGGTTTTATTCACTCACCGTAGCTAGTCTGGTACGAGATGCACTTCGGAGCTATATTATTCCAAAGCTAACTAGCCGAGAAAAAATGGTAGTTCTGACTTCTCTTCAGCCTTAGCCACAAAAACAGAACGACTTCCGGTATAAATCTTTCAGAATAATGGGGTAATTTCCGCAGTGGCTTGTCGACAAGCAGTTCAGTTGCAACAGTCTTCTTAGTATTCACTTAAATTTATTGGAGACAATGATATAAAACCCGTTAAACGCGGTGTAGTAGTAGTAATAATAATAGTAATAATGATGATAATAATGATGATAATAATAATGATAATAATAATTCTATCTATCTATCTATCTATCTATCTATCTATCTATCTATCTATCTATCTATCTATCTATCTATCTATCTATCTATCTATCACACTTTTTAATACAAATAACCAAGTGCTTCGCAGTGAGCAGTAAAAACGGCTAAAATTATCAGCGAACAATTAGAAGAAGCAGCCAAGCAATGAAAAAAGTCTATAAGAGTACATAAATTAAAAACCAATAAAAGTATGAGGAGCTAAAATCCTAGTCAAAACTTGTCCGAAAAAAAGGTCTTCAATTGTGAAGTAAACAAGGGACTGGTTGTGCAAGTCTGATCTCCCCTGACAGGCTGTTCCAAAGTTTGGAGGCTTTCACAGAAATAGTCCCATCACTCTTGGTATTGGACAGCCAGCAGAATAGAGCATTGCTTTGAGGATCTCAGACTGTGTGCTGGTTTATACAAACAATCTTAATCAATCTTAAACGCTACAATCTTAACATAAAAACCTCTCTCAGATAGTTTGACAAAAAACTAATGAATAGCTGATTTCCCTGTAAGTTTTTTTCCTTATTTTGTGCTCTTGTAATAACAAGTGTTTATCAATTTGAATACTTTGTATAGTATGTGGTTTTACATATGATCATTTTACTGTTATTTACATTGTAAATAAGAATATAGTTTGAATTTTACAGTGGACATAAATGATAAATTCTGTTTTGTGATTGTTATTCTTTATAAAAGCCATATCATCTGGCTAAATCATGACTAACAAAAAAAGTCATCACAGCTTAAAGACTGACATGCAGGAGATCCAGGGGTCAATCAATGCAATCCACGGTGTATATCTTCAAGATAATACCAGAAGTCTTCTACTGCAAACAAACGTCTAACACTAAGAAATACACATGGACTGGTTCACTGACTTTAATAAAGGATAGATTACAGCCTTTCTCTTTTGTACATTAGGAGTTTGGGGGCAGAAGGGAGTGTGCATAAGGAATATGTTAGAAATATATCAAAAATATATCATAACCATCAGAATCTTCAATTCAGTCACCATGATACCTTATCATCTCATAATCATTGTCATCTCTCCATCATTTCCATCACATATCATAAACTATCATTACTGAATATATTATACATCATCCTTTATATAGTTTAACTTGCTACAGCACGTATGCTAAATGAGGAGTCCTACCTGAATTATTGCATTTATACGCTGTTGAAATTATGAAAATAGGATCTTTTTTGGTACACTGTATTGTACAATGTAAGGTGAAGATTTTTTGGTGTTGGCATACTATCTTTTGGATGTGTCTGGGTTGTTGACTGTGGTAAATGTGGTATGTTCATTTACTATTTTTTTTGTAGCCAGATGAATGTTCTTAAATTGATATTTACCCTTACAGCTTATATCAAGTAATGGTGTGTATCACAACTGCCTATCAGCTAACTACTTATGTAACAGGAACAACCTAAATGATCTTTACATGTGAGTGGGCATTATCGTGTACATCTGTACAGGTGGAGGTTTGCAGCAGAAAAACAGAAACCCTAATGGCTGTTCAGCCTGCCTGACCATATCTGCTATAAGATGTAAACAAAGTAAACAAGCATGACAGTGGCTTTGGTGTAAGACATGAAAGGTTATTGATTCGTGACATCATTTTACAGTAAAAGTAAACTCTTCCTTACTCTACAGCAAGACGTAACAGAACTATTGTTCACTGCCACCTACTATATATATATATATACTCTCCAACATTCCCCAACATCCTGTCTTAATCATTGCATGCTCAGTTTTTCTCTCTGAAAAAGTTGATTTATAAAATGCACTGTTGAAGTTAAATATCTTTTCTTCATCACTGATTTAGCCAAATCATGTTTAATACATCACAAAGCTTACTGGCTATTTTCAGTTTTATTCTTTCCATCGTCTTGGGAGTAAAATAGAACCTAGAGCAACTGTGATAGTCAGCATTATTATCCATAGTTTAAACATAATGAAAAGATTTTTCATAATCTTTTAGCAAAGTGAACCAACCACATTTGCAGTGCAAGATTGTACAAATATTGCAAGCTTTTGTCAACATTTGTGCAAACCGGTTTAAAGAAGATAGATCAGTTGAATAACCTTATTTAGAGAGCCTTGAAAGCCCAGCACTACAGTGTGGTGTTTTTTAAGAACTATAGTTCAGATGCAGTATTGAAGTAACTTCATGCATATTCTATATGTAACTATGCTTCATATACAGCCTTGATCAAAACTTGAACGGTTTGATTCACTATAAGTGAAAGCAGGCTCAAAAAAACTGAAAACAAAAAATAAGATGCACAGTGGCTCCCCATCCCCCAGGTATCATAGTCTGTGAACCACTCAGTAATGGCGCTCTAGCTCATTAACCAATAAATAGTGTAACTTGACATTATTATTTAGTTTTAATTTCTCCTTGCCAGAAGCAGCAATCCCAGCAAAATGGCTCCTGCAGCAACAACGGCACCACCGATGATGAAGGGCTTCAGTTGTTCCAGAGAGTCTGTGCCAGAGGCCGCAGCCTCATCACCTGCTGCTTGTGTCTCTGCTGCTCCATCCTGAGGAGGGGGCTGCTCGGGCTCTGGTGCTACAGGCGCAGGGTCACTCTTGCGTGGGGCTGCTGGCTCTTTCTTCTCTGCTTTGGATGTTGCCTTGGGCGCTGAAGCCCCGGACTTGGCCTTGGCTTCCATCGACTCGGAGACAGAGGTGTGGTCTGGTCTGGTGGAGTCTTTATAAGGTCAGCTCGGTGCTGCTTCACTGAGGAAAAACAGCAAACAAAGACAGATTATCTTCTAAATAAGGCTCACACATCCTATTATCTGCTCTGTTGAATGAAGAGACAATGACAGACGAAAGAGCCCTTTAAAATCAACCAGTCACTGTAAAGCAGTGGAGCAGTCATGTGGTAGTAGGGCCTAAAAAGTGACCTTGGAAAAAGATGACATTGATGGGAACACTCTGATGTTCAGAGGACAGGAAACTGTTTATTTTGGTCACAGCAGCTGTGATATAATCTTCCAGTGGAGAAATAACCTTAAGACATTTTGCTTTGTGAAGCCTGTTTCTTGGGAAAATTTGCTAGTGCCATGATGAAGGAAGAATCAATGATGTTGCAGCTGCATAGCTTATTCATAGTCAGGAGCCATATCTGTGTTTCTTTGATCCTAACGAAAGCCCATCCAGATGCAATAACGTGTAGATCTAAACCCCTTCCTCTGTTTTGCTCTCTGTTCTCTCACTGTGAAACTGCATGAGTCATATCTGCTTTAAATGGAAGACAAGATGGAGGAAAGACATAAGGATCAAGTGACTGAGGAAATCGGGGCATTTTAAAGGGAAAAGAAAGATGAGGAATGAAAAACTTAAAATAAATACAGGGCTTTCTAACAGCTTACATTTTACAGAATACTGGCAAGACATGTCTGTCCAAAAATCCCCTCCAATCAAAACCTGCAGAGATGTGATAACAGTTAACATGGATTTTACATACCTCTCCAAAAGCTCTGCAGGGATGGCAGGGATTACAAATGGTGTAAGAACTGCTGCAAGCCCTGGAAGTGAGAATGTCCTTAATAAGAGAAAATGAGGGAAAGCGGAGATGGAGGACACTGGAAGCAGGAGGGAGGAGAATGAGAGACAGAGAGGAGAGACTGGAATATACCATCTAGGTTTCCAAAAAGGGGGAGTTTAATCTTTGATTCCATTCTGGGTCTTAAAGCCTGTTTTTGAGTGTTTTTAATCCAGTGAGTTTAAAACACTACCGTAAGGATTATTTCAACAAGACAAGCTAAGTGTTCAGTGTATCTTCACAAAGAGATATTAAATATTCAAGAGATTCCTTCTTCATAATGTCTGTAAGCACATTTACAAATTCCACAAAAACATCTTTTAAAGTGCTCCACTGAATGGTTAGTTTAAGCGTTTCAGTCCATACAGTTAAAGGTATAAAGCCAACATTTTCTGACAAAGCAAAAGCAGACTGATGTGGCTTTACATCACATATTTTTTATTTAGCATCTTCTAGAAAATTTTGATTATTGTTTGCCATGTATTGTATTGCAGCCAATGGAGCTTATAAATTGGTCTAAATGTATAAATAATACTATAGTACTGACTGTCTGATTCTTAACTAATGTATTTTGTGTATATGTATGGAATATGAGTCCTGGAGCTTTAATATACATATTCAAATTGTACATAAATTAAATGACCCCTCTCTCTCTTTCTCCATCCATACATTGGTCCATAGGTTCAAGGCTTGGCCCACTGCTTAAATGTCAGAGGGACATTACAAACAACTGACAAAATCAAATCAAAAAGCACTCACTGTCTGTGAGTGACAGGCCAAACTGCAGTGATAGGCCTTTATTAAGAAATTGTAGGAGCACAATTAGACTGATATGACAGTACTAACCCCAGTGACTTCACTTCCCCTCCATTATCTTCTGATAGTTCCCATAAGACAGCTCATTCAGGAGTTGAGGAGATGAATCGTAATGTTTAACTGAAATAAAAGCATCCTGCATCACATTTTTTCCTGTCTTTAGTGTGTGGTCATTTATTTATTTGTTTAGCCTATTTATTTATTTGATACAATGAAAGGACACAATGATAGTCCTTGATAACATTATTACATTATTAACATAAAAGCTGGCAAATATCCTGTTCTTTTTAAACTAGACTCATTTTGCACAGGCACTCTAATTACACTATGGGCAAGGTTAATCTATTTTCAGACAGCAGATGTCAGGCAAATAACCCCGAGCACTGAGGTCAGGTCAGCAGTCTTGGCAGAGATCTGTGGGAAAGTGAGACAAACGTGTGACAAGGCTGAAGAAATGTTTGTCTAAGCTTTTCCTTATACAAAAGATTTCATTCTAAAAAGATTTTTGAAATACCTTTCAGCTGTCCGCCTACATTTTTGACACATGACAGTGCACCAATTTTTATGTGCTAACTTTGTGACGTGACGCTGATCCACGCCTGTGATACGTCGATCAAAGAAGAAAGTGTTGCGTCAAGATGGTGATCTACACTAGCAGGGTGTTGGTGTTTGGTGTAAAAGATTATGACGCTAAAGCATAGGCTATCAATAACATCGAAATCAAAGGTGTTGGTGTTTGGTGTAAAAGATTATTATGCTAAAGCATAGACTATCAGATCAGTAACATTGAAATCAAAGCCTCCCTAATTTTGGTAGAGTCGTCATTTATACAATATTTATATGTGGATATGAAAAAGACATGCGATGGACCTATCAAACCAACACCTAACATTTAATACAATAATAATTTATATTTTATGCTTGGAGAGGGGGATATGTACTCTACAGAGAAGCATGATGATCTTTTTTTCGTATGAAACGGATTTATAATTAACAACTCAAACAGCCATTTATTCGTTGTACGACAAAGCTAAAATCAAGCAACGTGTATTTTTTTTTCGTGTTTAAACCGAACCTTTATTCAACATTCATCTTAAAATTAATGTTTATTCACCCCACAAGCCGAGCTTTGGCTTTCGTCACTGTGGCAACGAAAGTTCCTACGGGTAAATACTCGTCTGCGCTTGCGCACTGGCACAAGAAACACAATCACGTAGACTCACATCAAACCTTAGGCTAATTTTAATCGAATAACGTTTACGCGAAAGAGACCCATCAAAAGGAAATAACAGATGGATACACTACATATTCCCATTTTTCCTTCCCCGGGGATATTTGTGGATGACTTCACGAAGGGGAGTGGCAACCTCTGAAAAAAACACTGCTCTCTTTGAATCTGTTGCCGATTCCTTGATATTCACAAACCACCAGTGGCGCCCTTGCTCCGCAGGATCTCCAAAGTGTCTGCGGTCTGCCATTTACAAAAACGAGTCAGGTGTGCGTAAATATAACGTTGTATGGGATATACGCAACTAAACACCGAAAGGGAAAAGCATTTTTACGTATTTTGTGTGAGAAACGTCAAGGGGATGGGCCAGCTTCTCGGCAAACGCTTCCTCCGTGTGACTGCTGTCGGTGCTGGGGTTCGGGAGTTGTCCGGCTGATGGCACACACAGACCGCCGAATACAGCGAGTGAAAAGAGGGGCTCGTCAAACAGGAGGCACGTCAATTTTCTGTACACAGACATCATCACATTGAGTTCCGAAGGAGGGATATGACCCACTCTTACTGGACTTCCACAGCCGATGATGTGTTACAAATAGGATACGCTAAGAACCAAGCCGGCGGCTAAAAGATCCATCGTGTAATTGATTACGGTCTTTGAGGGCATGTATCGTGTTTGCCTGACAGCCGGCAGATAACCGAGGGAGCTGCAGCTCCTTGATACCTTCTCTAGCTTCATTCAGCTTGCAGTTGTAATGACGTCTGTGAGGTTATTGTGAATCTGTCGGTGACACATTTGTGAAATCATCCGTCATACCCTGAGCCGGTGCCGGGGAGAAAGAGTCTGAGGCGGGTCGGCATTCGGAAGGATATGGGAGAGCGAGCGGAACCAATGCAGTGGGTCTTGGCAAGGCATCGTCAAAATTCAGGTGAGCAGCGGTATCCGGATGAGGAAACTAGGAATGCATAAGTGACCGATTACCTGCTTTTTGCTACATGCACACCTTGGACAGGCAGCGCGTCGTGGCAGGGACACTATGACCCGGCTTTTTTAGCTCATGCTTCAGTGCTGCCTTGAGACACATTTCTTAGGCCACATTAGCTAGGCCTGTAGGATGCCACCTTAAGCAGCTGTCCTGATTAAATGAGATTACACTACTGCCGCTGCTGTTAATCGACTTGTTGAAATCACACATTGAGATGCTGTTGCACAAACAACCAGCAAGGGCTGCAGCCATCTATAGCTTCAGTTTTGTACATCTCTTTTATTATTTAAGTCGGTTCACTGCAGTGTCAAAATAAAGACAGATATCAGTCACAAGTTGGAAGAGCCCAAAAGTGATTGGATAGCCGCAGTCCTACAAGTGTAAACTGCTTGTTCCTCAGAGTATTAAAGGTTAAGCAGCAGCTTTAAATGTATCTGCTAATGTTGTCATTAAATCATCGTTCATTTTGGTATTTTCTAGATTTAAAGGACTCGAGTTTCGAGATTTAAACCCAACCTTTTCAGGCTTCAAGCTTTGGTTGAGCTGTGAAGTACAATCTGTCTTGTCCTATAAAGGGACCCAGCACAACGACAGTGAGGGGAATGTCACACCTTTTTATCATTCACACTAAGAATATCCCTCTGGTAATTTGGGTCCTCCTTTCTCACGACTTCCACTTAGCCTACTGATTTTCTCTCTATTGCCATAATCGTCTATCCAATCCAATGGCAAATGCCCTCACTGGGCAAAAATTCCTTATACATATCAAAGGATAGATAGAATAATTCATATCGGTGTCAACTCAGTGACAGGAAATAGCCTCCTATGACAGCACCAGACTTGTCAGCTGGTGAAAGTGGAGCCATTCAGAACACCCTAAGGGGCTTTGAAAGTAATATGTTAACTCAGGCTTTAATTTGGGCAGAACCAGAGATGAGATCACCGAGGAAGAATGAGGGAAATCTTAGTCATTCCCCATAAAGTGGTACATACTGTAGTGTAAAGCCTACTTTAGTCTACTGTTCTGTGCTAAAGGACCAGATAAGTTTGTGATACACAGAAGCACTCAGTGATTATAGTGATGAATATCACACATTTTAGTCCTTGTATCTGTCTTATTTTATTCTGGTTTCTGTATTGCCTCCTGCCTATTGGGTATAGATGTGTGCACTATAAAAATTAAATCATTCACACTTCAAAAACAGTTCTGAGCCTCAGCCGTGTCAGGCCATGTTAGTGTTTACACCTGGCTTTCTGATATTCCTGGAGGCTACAACCCCATACAGAAACCAAGCGCCTCTAGGGAGGCTTGGCAGATTCAACATGTTGTCTCTTTGTTTTTGAAAGCATTGTTTTAAACCCACAACCAGCTCATCTGATTTATTTTTTCATCATTTGATTTAACAGGGCATCACGCAGATGTTTAGATATTTACAGCTGTTCTTAAAATTGCAATTCATCAGGATGATGCAGCAGCACACAGTGCATTTGCATTTTGCAGTACTTGGTTGCGTTGGTCCTGCAGGTAATGACTGCTGATAATGTTACTCCATGTGTTGATATTTGTGGTTTTCCAGTATGTCTTTGAACGATTTTAACAGATCAGGTGTGTAGTTTACATTTATGGGTCGTATTTTGAACAGGCCAAAACTTACCTGTGGCAAGTTAAAAAATAGAAAAGAAACCTTCCTTCTGGACGCAAATCTCAGTTGTCTTGTATAGTCTCCAAAAACTATTTGTAATTTATTTTAAAACCCTGATGATGTGTAAAAAAAATCAAAGATATGTAAAATAAATGTCTAATGTGTAAAGTTTGACCAAAATCTCAACCAAGGCAAGAATATATGAAGCCCATAATTTGGAAATACAATTAATTTGATCCTAAAAATTGAAGTACATTTTGTTGTGACACCTTTTAAAAAAGTTCATTATCAGCTTTGAAGTCAAATGTAATATTTTGATGAAAACAGTTTCTGTTAAACAGAGTGCAAAAATAATTTTATTCTTGACATTTATGGAAGATTATAGAAAATGGTGATTTCACCAACATCTTATCATTGGTAATGAGATGATTGGACTTTTTAGTAGCATATATCCTTAACTGTCTATTTCTACATTGTTCAAGATAATAGTTCCTAATGTTTCAGGGACAACATATAAGATACACAGATCTTAAAAAAGACAAACTAGCTGAACTGAAACTGTTGGCAGAGGAACAGAAATGCTTTAGTATTGCTATTACTTTGATGCATGTTGCATCTTCTTCTTCATCATCTTCCCTTGAGGTGCATCATGGGGCAAGTGAGCAGTATCAGCCATACAGAGAATGGTCAAGAGCATTACTGCCTGATTCTAACATAAGGTGGTTGTATTGGTGGTTTAGCAGGTGCTCTGCAGGAGATTGTGTGTACAGTCAGGTTTCCCTCCTCTACAGACTTGCATGTAATGCAAAATTTTTCAGCTGCAGATCTGAAATTGTGATTCTGCAGAGAAGCAGCTAATAGAAAGCTGCAAGATACAATTGTTCTATAATAGCGACTTTAAAGCGCTATAATATTCAGCACACTGCTGAAACCCATGGCAGCCTGCAGCAGCTTGTTGCGTGGACAGAAGTGATGCAGATATTTCCATTATTAGAAGAGAAACATGCCAAACCACTCCGTACATGCTTTATGGAAACACGCCAAAGTCAGTTTGGCAGAGCACATATGTTACCACCCCGACACACACGAGTAACATCAATGCATACACAAACACATGCATACAATCTTTGGTGCACATACGATCACATCAAGTAGAAGAACAGAAAATGGAGTGGGAAGAGGTGAAAGGGATTGAGTGGGTGGCAGTGGGAGAAAAAGATGGAGAAAGAGGCAGAGGGAGAGTAGGAGTGAGTGGCACATGGCTTTCAGTCTAAAAAAAGATAAGCAACACGAAACCAAAACCAGAATCTGGATTAGCTAGATAAGGAAGAGGAGGGGGGGGCAGGAGAAAAATGTAGGTTTCCTCTCCACTGAAAATGGTGCAGACGCACACGCTGGGTTTCATGCTCATAAATGTCCTCTATAATATGAATACTGAATGAGTGTGTGGGTAGTCAGAGAAAAAGGAAGAAGCATGAGGATGGGAAGACAGAAGATGAGAAAGGCAGAGTGGTGAGGTGGAGATGGGAGAAGAGGGTGAGATGCTTTAGGACGGACAGAATACTGTAGATGTGTGACAGATCAGGATCATTAGAGACAGAAGGAGCAGAGCCAGTAATGTGACGAATGCTGGAGAGAGTCATGATCCGAGCCGACTGTAACACTGACCCAGGCTGAAAAGAGAGAGACTCCAACAGATGGATGTACGACAGAGAGACGGAAAGATTTGAGATTGTGATGCAGTTGTGCCATCATGCCACCCTGGCACAACCTGGGACAACATTACTATTTTCTGCAGACATTTTCAGCTCATTATAACTGATTCTGACACAACAACTAGGCACTTGCAGGACAGGGGAGTCGCTGCATCTCTTTGGGCTTTTGTTAGCTCGCCATCTAATTGTGCAAAAGTTGAATAACACATGCTTCAGCAGGAACATCGCAAGCCGAAGTCCATCCTGCCTGAAAGGAATGGTGACTGAATTTTATGTATGAGAATTGTCTGCTTTTTTTATTTATTTTTTTCCAGTTTGAAAGCTACATAGCTTTTCATTCTCAAAAATAAAAGTACAAAGCAAGAAGCAGGATTCCATCATCCAACAGTGGACAAACAAACCTCCTGCTATGCTTTACTTTAGTGGCAGATGTTTTATGTAAGAACTCAAGAAAAGCTTGAGTGTGCTTACCTGGACACACCTTTGTTTACTTACAGTAGTTACTCACCTCCAGTGCACCCTGAGTGAAAGCTGCTGTTTTCCACTGACATTTAGAATCACAGTGGGCGAGAAGTGTCTCAGGAGGAGCAGGAAAAGTGCAGAATCACAGCCCTGCTGATTACTGAACAGAGCCCACAAGTGTTGTGTTGCTGTATGCTGAAGATGCAAAGAACTGAAATTAACCCACTAATCTTCTTACTTTTATGCTGGATTAGTGTTGTTATTCAGCAGTATCACTGGAGATGTGACATCATTCAAGACACGTTGTAGGGCATGCGTGATTTGACTAGAAACGCAGTCAACAGAGCATACCCTGTGCACAAGAGCAGAGTGACTCTAATTTTGGTTGGACTCTCATAACAACACTTGGTAGCAGAAAGGCATCCAGCAGTTTCAAACACTCGACAAAGCACAAGGGGAACTGATGGTAACCTTTTGTTTAATCAAGTGCTGCAAAACACACAACACATTGCTTCTGAAACACATCTTTCCTGTTTCATAGACAACTGGGCATCCTGTTCTCTCAGAGTCCGACTTAACCAGCCAAACAAAACACATTTTGTTTGTAGTTGTCAACGTCTTGCTTAATAAATCTGTTCAAACAAGGATGTTAAACTTAAGGTTTGGTAAATTCTTGCCCTCAAAAGCGCTGCTGGCTTCAAGCAGTGTCCCCATGTGGGACTGACAAGTGCCTGTCAGTAAAACGAAACTCTCTGGTGACTCATTTTCATAGACTTCAAGGGAGAAAACCCACCATGCAGCTGTGTACATTTCCCTGCTGTTCATGCATGTCGTATGATGTGAAATAGTTTAGCAATCATATGGCTTTAATGCTTCCAGGAGAGTTGCATGGCACAAAAATTTCTTTTCGAGTCAAAAATGGATGTTACTTAGAGGATATTAACAATTTTATTTTCAATTTTAATTTTCAATTCGACCAACAGAATAATCTTGACACTGTTGAGCTCTGCTGTACCTGAAGAACGTTAAGTCGATTATATGGTGATTATATCTGTGTACTGCAGATGATGCTTTGATTTTCTTTGTTACAGTATCTTATAAAAACAGTCTCTGATGTGATTTAGAAGCAGAGGAGCAGTTTTCACAGTTCAAAGTAAAATGTCATGTATATAAAAAGGCGTCTTTTATATTAAACTAAGAAAATAGGACTGGGCTACCTAACATTTTGTCTCAGTTCAATGTAAGTCACCTGTGCAACGTATATGGAAAAAAGGGTGTCTGTGTATTGATCATGGATTATTGATTTGTATCGTAAAAACCGTAACAAAGATATAATTTGGATTTTGGTTGGAATAGATTTTTTTCTAGTATTCAGCTAGAAAATGAAGAGGTTTAAATGAGCAGCTTGACTTGAGACTGCTGTTGCCGCAGTAGACGGCTGTGAGTGAGATTGACGAGTGGGACTCTGAAACACCTGCTGCTTGTTGTAGCAGAGCAACCTGCTGTCTGCTTAACAGATGGGACTTTGGTTTTGCAGTCTCTGCTGACTTTGGATTTGGGGTATCTTTATCTCCCTCAAAGAGTGATGGATTCATATATTGAGAGAGTTATGTGGGAGCTTGAGCTTTAGCTTGAAAATGAGTTTGAAGGATAAGACAGATAAGGCCAACAAATGAAGCCTTGATGTGAATTAAGTTAAGGTTATTGTTAATTTTACTTGGATATTGTTGGGTTTAGTTATGCTTCACTTCGTGCCTGTGCCCTCTTTATTTTAAGTCCATGTCAAAGACAAAGCCATAATGATGGATGGGGAGCCCTGTCATTGTTGTTACATCATTGTTGTTGTATCACGTGGGGCTGGGCTCGGGCCTGGCACACAGAAGCACGCCTCACGGAGCACAAAAGCATTGCTCACATGCAGGAATATGTCACAGTCTTTTCCACAAAACGCATGTCATTTAGCCTCAGACGGAGTCAGTAGATCAGAACTAGAGTCAAGAGTTTGCATGAGTCATGAGTCATGCTGTACACAGAACGCACGTTGATAGCAGAGTCCGGGACAGCAGCTCAGCCTGCAATCACTTGTGTATGTGTGTGTGTGTGTGTGTGTGTGTGTGTGTGTGTGTGTGTGTGTGTGTGTGTGTGTCTTGAAAATAAAAACAGTAGATGTGTGCTGGCTGTAAGTGCAGGAACTTGACCGTTTTGGCTTAAAATGAGTTTAATCATTTCTTACCTCTTCAAATTCTGTCTCAGTATCAACAGTTTTCTCTTCCTCTTTGTTGTGTGCATCATACCTGAAAAAAATCAGGGGGCATAATTCTGAAATTGTAAGAGAAAATCTTCTTGTTATTATTAAAGCTGTGGAAATTTCAGGAGTGCAGTAACAAATTTGTTTGAATGGTCCTTATTACAATGAATTATGATGCAGCTGGTTCTGTTTGATTTCGCTGACTGAATAAATATCCTTTAATAAAGTATACTCACTGCATTGATATGACTGTGCAGTCACAACAGTGACTCAGGAATCAGTGTTTGACCAGCATTGTTAGAAAAGATTATTAGACTGATATAAAGGGTCTGACCTACAGCTTCTCAGAGACATTGATTTTTTTTTTTTTCACACCGCTGAGAGCTCACATGTCCGTTCATGGCTTATTGAAGGAAAAATCCACTTTGTGTTGGAGCATGAGTAGTATCTATTTACTTGTAGTTCAGGAAATGTTTTAACAAAACCATTTAAGAAAGCTTTTTCTTTCACATTGAAATCCAAATCTATGACTCCACAGTATTGCTTCAGCCACAAAGATGTAAAGAAAAAAAAAACATTTAATGTTGTAGCTGTAGAAGATGTATGGATTGATTTGACAGTGTATGATATGCAACTTTTGGTTGATTACAGACATGATCCTGTTACATTTTTACCCCTTTTCAGTTTCCTTCTCTTTTTTCACCAGCTTCTTGTCATGTTAATCAGATTTGCAAGGATGTTGTTGCACAAAATACATGCAGGTCTGATTTAGGCTATGCATACTGGGAAGGATTTTTCAGCCACTGTATGTCTGTCAAAAAGTGTATATTTCTGCTGTGTTTGGTTTTTACAGTAGACCCTTGGTTGACTTCATCTGTAATAAGCCAACTATGTTCATTGGGCCCTTTCATTGTTACACTTGTTGGTTTTTTTATTTTATTTTTTTTTTTTTTCATATAATTTTCATCCTAAAATGTGTATTCATTTCTGTTCATTTGTTTTTGTTAGGATTCCCCTGTGTGTATTTTATGAGGCACTGGTAGAAGTCTGAGTACGCTTACATAGTTGGATAAAATATGGGATTTTCCATCCGTCACGTTAGACCCTGTTTTTCTTAAACTTACTGTTTTATATTCTCAAAATGTTTTTTTTTGTTTTGTTTTGTTTTTTAATGAACACATTTTTGAAAAATATTTTTAGTCTTTTTATTCAAAAACACACCAAACTGCTCCATGAGTCAACACTTCTTAAACCCACAAATGAGTCTTATGAAACCGTGCTGGGAAGCTGATGCAAGAATCTGGATCAGTGGAGGCCCACGTGCATATTTGTTTTACCTCTTGAGTTTTCAGGAAGCCACACAGTGACTCCTTAATGCAAAGTCTCTTAGATGACGTGAAAACTTCTGAAGATTTCTGCAATCAGAGTTATTTTAGATGAAAAATAAAACAACTATTTCCACTAATGTGGAAGCCTTTCATCTCATTTATGTCAAAAAGGCTGGTGCCCTGAAATGAATGAACTACAACAGGGCTAAGATCGGTTCTAATTTTCTGTGGTAATACCAGATAAAACCAGCCTGAGTGTGTGAATGTCTACAGCAGTAGATAAACAGCACCACTAATAGGGTAACCTCTTCCTGGTGATGGATGGGAGAGTCCTTGAGGAAGCAGATGCTATTAGTGTGGCTGTTAGCTGGAGACATGTACTGATGACTAGGCCATTCTCCACGAAATGAAGCTAGCCCAGCTGATATCTAAAGTGGTCAGTGCTGATTACTTGTTGTCTGAACTGATTATAGGAGTAATAGGCAGTTATCACTGCTTTTTGCTGGACAATGTGACAGATTACCTCTACTGAGTATTTGACCCATATGCTCTCTAAATATGGTACAAATCAAGTCCATGGTGTCAAGCTTGAAGACATGACTTGAAATCTGATGTTATCTGAAATCTAATCTTAAGGATAAACCAAAGCTGTGCTTGTGTTTTGTATTTACAGCTGGATTCAGATGGTATACTGTTAAATGGGTTTTCCTGCGCGGTTCTTGACACATTGATCTCAAATCCTCAGGAGTGATCAATCAGATGTATTGATTGGTCTAAGAATCTTTGGTTACTGTTGGTGCCTGACTGAGGCTTGAATAGTCAGAATGCAGCCTCAGTACAGGTGCAATAAGAATAGAACTCTACAGCATTAATATTCATGATATAATTGATATCTTTACAAAATAAAGTGGGACTACACTCTGAACGACTGATTACCATATTGGTGCTAATGATCTTGATATTTGTTTTAAAGCAATTTAAAAAGCGCTTGCTTGGATAATAACAGCTAAAGTAATCTAAATTACTTAATGAGAAGATAATAAGAATAATTCAACCAGCATACTGTTATGACTCACTTGTAGATCTGAGTACATCACAAGCAATAATTTGGTATCACAAAAAGCATAACGAGGAAACCGTATATGTTACCAAAACAAGCAAATGACAGAGAGATGTTAGGACTGAAGATAATGCGACTTTCTTTTATTTATTTATTTATTTATTTATTTATTGCCATGTATACCCATGTATAAAATCTCTGCTGGCCAGATCTAAATACTACATCACAACAAGGCCATATTGTTTTTATCATTTCACTAATGTCATAATATTCTCCTCTGTTGAGGTCTCTGTTGGGACTTATCTGGCCTGCAGCATAGTGCTGATAATGGTCCTTGGTGGTCTAGTAGTGTACATTTATGTGATCTGCTTGATTTCCTTGGCCTGATTGTTTGACTTAATGAGATTTCAGAGCGTTCAGATGTTTACTTCTTTTTCTCTGCTCTTTTTTTCCTCCCTCCCTCCATCTGCTGTCCTCTTTAGTGCTACTACAGCTAAGAAAGTTTTAGAAGTAGTTGTGAGTCGTAATTAGTCCCTTGAAGCTCCTCACTTGGCCTTGTTTATCTGTCTCAAAGTTAAGGACACACAAGGGTGAAAACTAAGGTCTTAACTCTGTAGCTCTGAGTTGTGTCATATTTATTGTACAGTTCTTTGTTTCTAAATCTTCTTTTAAGTGTTGGATGTTTATGAATAATCCCAGCAGGTCTCTGTGCCATATCCTGGGTTATCCAGCCATTTGCTACGGAGGCCAGAGAGTAAATAGGTTTATCTTCAAGCCAAACTCGACTGATTTCTGTCTGTCGTGTTTGGTTGAAGGTCTGCCAATCAGAGCAACCACCTGCTGTGGTGCTTTGATTGGAAGGAAGAGCTTCGTACTGACACTCCACTGCTCATGGTTTAACCTCTCTGCTTTTAAAACAGTTGGCCAGTCGTAATCACCTGCCAACACAGCTCAGGCTAAGTTGCTGTGAAAACAATTTTCATGTCACTAAAATATTGAAGAATTTGCCTTTTCTGGGCACAAATTGTCCTTTAATACTTGTGCCCACTCCGTGAAATCACAGTTTCTCAGTGTACTTTTTTTACTCGTACTGTGAAATATTCAAGGAATTTGAGAAGTTTCACAGTGATGTCGAGCTTTCACTGTCTGAGCACGACACATTTGTGAGGCACAGAGGCATACATGGTGTTAACATGTATGCTGGTTGATTAGATCACAGGTGGATCAGGGTTCACATATTTTAATTGAGTCAGCACACTCCCACAAAAATAAGCTGTTTGGGTGCATTAAACAGTATTGACACCATTTGTCAAATGAAAAAGAAAAATTAAAAGTGTGCCAAATGCTTTTCCTCCTGTTTTTTTTTCTTCTTGTGCTTGAAAAAGTGCTGCCATCGGTATGGGGATGCACCAATCTGTGTCAGGTATCTGTTTCGATATGGAAACAGTATGTGACATCAGATATTGTGACAAACAGCCAATCCAATTAACAGATCTATTCAACTCACTTCTATGCTCTGCTGTGTTCATCAACACCACTTGGTCCTGAAGTTGCCAAAATGCAACTCAGTCTCACTCTCACGTTGCGAAATAGAGAATGTTACTCTAATACTGCTGTCGGATCAGATCAATATCGGTATCATGAATTCAAAAGTGGGATCAGTGCATCACTAACTACAGGTGGTCTCGATCGTATGGCCTAGGCAAGGCGCAGTCGAAATGTGATGCAGTAAAACGCTTGATATAAACACAGCCATGCTCCTTGTCTGTGGGTTCAAAGGTGTTTTGTCTCCCCTTTTATTGAGGCTCAGATTTGCGAGATAACAGAAACGCACTAAAATAAAATCTAATCTTACAATAAATTCCAGTTTTATGATGCTCACAATGATGTCATTTTTGAAGATAGAACTTTATAGCAATGAAAGTTCCTTGTTTTGTTTCTGCAAACATTAAATGTCTTGCAACAGAAGTTGGTGATGGACTACTTGTGACCTCTGCTGGAGCGCTGAGCTGTTAAAATATTATTGCTCTGAGAAATAGCAGACCTTTCTTCTGCGTAATGTTTTTGAGACAGCTTTTCACAGCCAGTGAATGATGAGTGTCTGCTCAGTTTAAGATCACTGACAAAGCAGAACGAGTCCAACCAGTCGTTTCGTCCTCTTTATAGAACAGAGAAGTTAATTATGGCCCTGTCCTTTCACCCTATTATACATGATTCACCTTTAGCTCAGCACTGTGATTCTTATTTTGTCACAATTCCCACCAGGCCAATAATTCATGTGTGTGTGTGAATGAACTCCATTGCTCATTTTCAGCTCTAAACAAGCAGAGCTGGGTAACAAGAGAAATAGAGAAGAGTGTCCACTCTGATGACAAGGTCTCTGATGTTTTTATGTGTAATGGGAAACAGAGGAGTTAGTTAATAAGGTACTTCTCCTCCTGACCTGAACTGAGGAAATGCCAGTATTTCTCTGTAATAGTCTACACATCCCTACTGAGAGCCATGTAGGTGGAAGCACAAACACCTCAATGAATGTTTTCCTATGTTGCCTGATTTATTCCGCTACGGGTAATTGGATTCATTCCTGTCGAAGTATGAACCAGGATCAGTGTTTTCTCTGAACAGCAGCTGTTTGTTATGTTCTCACTTCTAAAGAGGAGCGTGGTTGGATTGAGTCTTATTGTCACTCTTAGGTTAGGTAATCCATCAGCCTCTCAAAGTCATAACAGTATGTGAAGCTATTAATGGTACAGTATGAGCTTTTATATAACATTAGATACCATCTGAACTAGCTAACCAGTTGATGATCAGAGGCTCAGAGCCATTTAACTCAGTGGAATACGCCCTTGTTACACGTCTTTAATATTTACTGTAAAAAAAAAAAAAACAGATGTTTTTCACAGGATGATATTGAAGCAATAAATTCCTCTGCAGACAGACATCTTTCCTTCCCTCTCTTTTCCAACAGTTGTTAAGTTGTATTTTTATTGGCAGCTCCCATCATTACTTTTTAAAGCATGCTCTTCCTTTTCTTAAAGCGTCACTGGCCACGCTTGGACAGGGAATGGAATGGCATGCATGTCCTCTTGGCACTACCTGAAATTCACAAAGGGAAAAACGGACTTACTGAAATTCCAGAATGGTTCATTTCATTTAAACGCTGCAAGACATGAACAGAACTCATCAAACATCAAAAAATGTGCAGAAAACGGGATACTAAATGAGAATTGTTCCATTTATGAGAACCCTTAGTTGTATAACACCTACTTTTGCTTATTTACAAGCCCAGAAATAGCCCTTGTAGTCATCCTCACTGTAGAATTGCAGATCTCTGCATCTTTGCTGCTGTATTAACCCATTTACCTTTGTCTGAGAAATGATGTAACCATCCCTCGTGCTATTTTGTGGAGGCAGGATGCAAAGTGAGACTTTAGTTAATGTGATGACTGTGGTATTTAAGGGTGAAACAAGGAGGGTGCTGCCAGGTTCTCAAAAAGTAATAAGAATGTGAAAAAATGTTCTGAAACAAACTAAAAAGCAGAGGAGTGCTGGAGAGGGACCAACAAGAACACTTGAAATGAAGTCGTGCTGTTCTATCGTTGCTCAGCTCATCTCAACTTCAAAGCTCAACAGCTTTTGTGCATATATAGTCAGCCGTTTTGGCGTTGATGGATGGCAGAGTTTTTCAGAGAAAGCTGTTCTTGAGTTTTAGTAAATATGCAGGAGTGGCACCAGATAAAGGCTGCTTCAGCCTCTCTGTGGCTCTGTCTCTCCGTACTGTTTCCTTCCTACCAGACCTTTTACAGTTCAACCCAGAGGCAACTTGAGTTAACACACAATGCATTTTCCACAGAGAATGAACAGAGAGCAGCTCTTTCACATGGTTGGTTACCAGCATGGTGCCATCCTATATCAAAGCTGGTCCTCCCTCTTTTGTTTATTAAGTGGTGCATTTTCTCTGCATCCATTCACCCGCTTTATGCTCATCTTAACCACTTTCCATTGTGTTTCACTCTCCTCCTCTGTGCAAATCTATTTCTGTTACAGTCCCTGCAGCCCTCTCTCAGTTTATAAAGCGTTTTAGACACAGGAAGTGAATCCCTGCTCCATCTGTGCAAATGATGCTCGATTCTGTGGAAGATGTGACCTGTTGAGACATTCAGGTCAATAAAAGTTCAGTGTTTTTGAGTCAGATGTTCCTCTTTGCTTTCCCCTTTTTCAAAGCTTGACATCATGTGAATAAACATGATGTGTGTAATGCTGTGACATTAGTTTGAACCTTATAAGAAATAATCTGTGAGATATCAAAGAAGAATGGAAAAAAAATATTGTCTCAGAACGACTTTTCTGAATGTGTCTGTCTCTTTGCTCCCACAGGGCAGTGATGCCTGGCATGGTGATGTTCCGGCGGCGCTGGTCAGTTGGCAGTGATGACCTGGTGCTGCCAGCCCTCTTCCTCTTTATATTACACTGCATTTGGTGAGCAAGGTTTTCTTTCTCCATACTAATCTTATGTGTGTGTGTGTGTGTGTATATATATATATATATATATATATATATATATATATATATATATATATATATATATATATATATATATATATATATATATTTATATATGCATTTATTTTATTTTATTTTTGTTTAATTTTGCCACCTCCAATTTTCCTGCTCAGGTTGGTGGTCCTGTCCGTGGTTCTCTTCGGCCTGCCGTATGGTTCAGACCAGTCTTGCTCAGTAACACTGGTAGACCATGGCCGAGGGTACCTGGGCATCCTGGTCAGCTGCCTTATCTGTGAGAGCGCCATCATGTGGCTGAGCATGAGAGGCAGCATTCTGTACACACAGCCCAGGGAAGCTGTGCAGTATGTCCTCTATATACGGCTCGGTAAGACACACATTACAGGTTGAGATTCAGACACTGATTTGAGTGGATGAATAATCAGCGATACTCTTCCTCTCTTCAGCTATTCTGTTGGTGGAGCTTGTGTATGCAGTGGTTGGTATCGCCTGGCTTGTCCAGTATTATCAACCCTGCTCTGATGTCACTGCCAAAAACCTGGCTTTGGGTGAGTCAAATTCAATAAAAAGGAAAATTTGGCTTGATTTCTGAGTGAAAAGGGGTTATTTATACTTAATTATGAATCATGTTTATCATCCTCTGCAGGGATCGTTGCATGCAACTGGCTTGTGATATTCAGCGTCTGCATTACGCTCATGTGCACCTTTGATCCGACTGGTCGAACTTTTGTCAAACTGAAAGCAACCCGTCGACGTCAACGCAACCTTACGACATATACGCTGAGGTATTGACCAACCTTTTGATCCTCTGCTCTTGTGACTCTTCCTCTCATCTCACCCTGACACAAAACTCAACACTGACTCATGCACATCTGACCTGCTTTTCACACAAATTCATTCCCAACAATTTTTCTTCTTGCCACCAGACACAGGTTAGAGGAGGGCCAAGCCAGCAGCTGGAGCAGGAGGCTAAAGTTCTTCATGTGCTGCACAAGAGCCCAGGATACACAATCAGTGAGCCACGGCAGCACACACTCACTGATTTCCTTTCAGACATTACATCCAGTTAAACAGCCGTCATAGAGAGCAAAAACATGTCACAAAGTCGCTTATCGATCTACTTCTTACTGAGGATGTTAAGAAGCTGATGTAAAACAGGGAAGTAAAATATTTTTTTTTTGGTGGGGGGAGACAAAGACTCATGAAAATAAGATAAAATAAAGAAAAACACCTCTAAAGTTCCGGTGAGGACTTTTTTAGGTGATCTTTAAAAACTTTCACTTCTATATACTGTATTCCTGGTGATAATCCACATCTAAAATGAGATTATCAGTGCCAAAATACATTTTTTCTAAATTTAATTGCTCAGTTTCCCTGTCAGGATCATCCAGGAACCGGACTGATTTTACAGCACGATACAAGTCTCTATGACAACTCCACACCGGCTGACAAAGTTTAGCTGTGAGAAGAGAGATCTGTGTTATTCTCAGCTGAAAAAAGGTTTCTTGGATATATTTTGTTTTAATGGTGAACACTGGAGCAAAGCTGTCAGACAGAAGAAGGACAGAAGAGCAGAAGAAAGCTAAGAAGGAGAGTGATAGAGCAGCATGGGCTAAAACACGGGTTAAACTGTTTGTGCATCTTACAACCCACATGCATCAGTTTTACTGCAGTGGTCTGTTCAGTCTTGAGTCTATTAATAAAATGAAGAGTGAGGTTACATTTCAAACAGTAATGTTACGTAACTATTAATAATATCCTGGAAAAAGTTCTCTTGAACAAAGAAAAGTTGTGTTAAAAAGATCTGCTCTCCATTCATTTACTTCAAAACAAACGCATGCCTTGGTAAGAGTCACATGCTTGTAACAGTGGACTATAGTGCTCATGGGAATCAGAGTCCTTAACCTATAACAACACTAGCTTTTCCAGATAGTCCTCGCAGCACTTTTAATTTTTCCTTCAAGACAAAAACTTGAGCAAGATGTGTTCGGCAGGTATATATCCTATGAACAGACGTACAGGCAGGTGACTAACTGAACTTCAAAAGATTTTAACTATGCAGGCAGTTAAACCAGACTGCCCTACGTTATAAACCTAAGTATGTTCAGTGTCGTTTTCAGAAGTGTTTGTTAAAGAATCAGCAGCTTAAGTTCCAACTGAATTTAAGAGGCCAAGACCTGAAACTCTGCTGCCCTCCTCTCCAGGATGCATATTCAGAAGTGGCCAGCCTTTTCGCAGAGTTCTTCAGAGACCTGGACATTGTGCCTAGTGATATCATTGCTGGCCTGGTACTCCTCCGCCAGAGACAGAGGTCTAAAAGATCTTCCATCCTGGACCAGGTATCACTTCACTGTGTATGAATGTATGTGTTACTGTGCATATGCACTCCTGTTCCTTCATTCAGATCACTTTTCTGTAATGTTTTGTTTTTTTCTTCAGGCCAACAATGACATTATAGCCTTTTTATCTGGAATGCCCGTCACTCGCAACACTAGGTACCTGGACCTTAAGAACTCGGTGAGTTTCTACTTGCGTGCGTAACTTGCAAAGAAAAAATTCTGTATAACATGAAAGAGCTACATTACAAAAAAAGGTGTAAATTTTAGTCATCGAACACATTCTAGAGCAGCTACCTAAGAAAACTGGATCTATATTCTATTTTTCCACATTTTTGCCTCGTACGTTTCTGTGCTATAAATGTGAACAGGCAGCTTTGTTTGTGTATTTAAAAAACACTCGGGATTTATGACTGATTTATGTCCCAATTATGAATCCTCTGTTGTTCTGACCTTTGTGCAATTATCCATCTGTGTGTCTCTCCCAGACTGAGATGGGCATGTACAAGGAAGTGTGTTATTACATGCTCTTTGCCCTGGCTGCATATGGTTGGCCCATGTACCTAATGAGGAAGCCTGCCTGCGGGCTGTGCCGGCTCGTCAGCTCTTGCCCGTAAGCCCACAAACACACGCCCGCACAGTTTTGATCTATTTGGCTTCTGTGTCTCTTGAGCCTCTCTATTGTAGATCATATTTCACATGCGTCAACACTTGCTAAGTGGTTATCCACTGAGACAATACCACTCTAGTTACACTCACTCCCAGACCAAAACAGTGACAAATTAATCACATGCTTGTATCCACATATGCCTCTATGAGGATACTAGATCATTTTTCTTCAAATTTACCTGTTTGCTTTTTTTTTCTTGTGTTTTTTTTCCACCCACAGTTTTACAAAGAAATCACCCATTACTCTATTTTTATCTCTGTGTTTGTCTTCTTTCCTCCGATCTACCTTGCCAACTCCAGCTGTACGTCAGTGTCTGGCTCGCGGTTGTCTCAGTCCGTGACAGTGGAGGAGGACAACTGCTGCGGCTGTAATGTTCTGGCCATACGCAGACACTTCCTGGACAGGGACCTTAAGCAGGTTCACATTGTCTACACATCCTGCCACGATGCTGTGAGTAATAAGACAACCAGCTAATAAGCAGTCAGAGATGTTTGAGCTGAACTTCCTGCACATAACAAAGGACGGGTTGTGTGAAGAAGAAGAAGAGGAGCTGCATCAGGGAAATGTTTTTTTTTTTCCATCCTTGTGTCTGAATGCCAGTGTGTTGTTTGCTAAATACACTGAGAGAAATATTGATGTAAAGCCCCAGAGCTCTTTTTGATATGTTTTGCATGTACACTGGACTGCAGTCTTGTCAAAAAAAACATGACTTAACACAGAGCTTTGGTGCAGTGCTACAAATTTTGTAGACTTAGTTTGTAGTTTTGGCGGTTATTTCTATCAGCTTTGATAACAATTTACTCAACAGTTAAGTCGCTGAGATATGGGGAGCCAAGGTACTCTGTCCACATCCTGCAGGAGGTGTGTGACTTTATCAAAGCTGTTTTTGGTGGCAGTGTTTTAAGGTGTAGCAAATGGGAGAGGGTGTACATTTGTTTAGTGACATAAGTAAGAGCTCATGTATTGTTCATTATGCTGTTTATCCTAAAAGGTAGCATGCTAACTACTGCTTTAGCTGTGCTATATATTAATATGACGTTAATGGAAAATGATCTGATATTACTTGTGTGACCTGTTTGTCTTTTGCATTTTTCTTGCTATCCAGAATTAATAGCAGTTTTCAAGGGCTTGTCAAGGGTTTTGACCAGTCAGAATCTTAGTAGAAAGCTGAGTAATAAAGTTTTGGTTTGAGGTTTTTGATGCTAAGAGTGGATTCTAAAGTTAAATATAACTACCTCTCGATCAGTCAAAGGAGTTGAGATCTTTCCAAAGAGCATGATAAGGTACTTTTGCTTCAAATTCAGTTAAAAATAGATTATTTTCATATATGGTTTTAATCATTGAGGACTTCAGCCTCATGACGTTGATGATTTGTTCAACAGACCTTCTTATTGAGGTTAACACTGAATTTCCATTTGTAAGTAATTTATTTCTGAAATGACTGGTGAGGCTGTTGTGCCAAGTGGAAAAAGGTTTGACGACAAAGACCGAGGAACTGCTTTGGATTTGTGGTGCACAAGTATTTGTCACCTTCTCACTTTCCTCCACTTGCTGTCCCTCTCACTTTGTCACTACCTTCTCTTTTCACTTTGCATCATCCACACAGGTTTACGAGACTCCATTTTTTGTGGCAGTGGATCATGCCAAAAAGAAGGTTGTCATCAGTATCAGAGGAACCCTGTCGCCAAAGGTGAATTTGTTGAATCTCTACTGGTACTTTTTTTCTGGGGGGCAGATGTAGTCGTCATTACATTGTTGTTTTGTGAGACCCATGTTTATTACACACACAGCAGAAAGATAACAGCCAACTTTTGGAAACAACGATCCAAATCAGTTTTTTCACACAAAACCTTAAGCATTTGTGAAAATTTCTAGTGTTTTCACTTCTAAGAGATTATCAGGGTAAAAATATGAATCCAATTGATCTCTAAAGCTTTGTTCCTGACAGCCAAAACTGCAAATTCTGCAAACCTACTGTGTGTACAGTGTGGCACTACAACAAAAAATAAGTCCAGATATTTTTCCAGTAATGTGGAGATGGTGTTTGAGATATCCTAGATATAAAATCTGAGCGACAGACAGATTAATGGAATTTTTTAAAATGTATTTGCCCTTTTCTAGTGCAACACTTTGTCATAAATGTAACTCTTATTTACGTCATGCATGTGGTTTCAAAATGTGTCTTGTATCAGGATGCCTTGACTGATCTGACAGGAGATTCTGAGCGTCTGCCCGTCGAGGAGCAGCACGGGACCTGGCTCGGGCACAAGGTCCGATATCACCGTTTTTTAATGACTTGCATTCAGTGCACAGTAAAATCCACTGTTCAGTCTTCAGCTCGGTTTCAACAAGTCACACAATCCCAGACTTCAAAGGTCACATCAGTGAATTGCAGAATAATTGCTATGGTTATTTTAATGTGAGATGAATCAGACAGACGTCCTATCTATGTTTCTTTCTGTCTCGCCTCCTTCACCTCAGCTGACTTCTCCTTTTTCTCTCTTTCTCTCAGGGAATGGTTTACTCAGCAGAATACATTAAGAAGAAGCTGGAGCAGGAAATGATCCTGTCACAAGCTTTCGGAAGAGATTTGGTACAAAACTTACTTCAAGAATGACTCAAAAATACACATTGTATTTTATAAGATTATGGATTTGTATCAACAAAGCTGTTGTATGTTTTCAAGGCTAAACTATCCCTGCATCATCACAACAACCCCTCAGTCCTAGTCAATACAAAGATGTCTACCAGTAGTGTGGAGACAATTTATTAAATTCACTGTGGTGACAGTGTTTGTGTTGTTAGCGTGACAACTGTGGCTGTTTCTCAGAGTAAAGGCACCATGCACTACGGGCTGGTGATAGTCGGGCACTCCCTCGGTGCAGGCACCGCTGCTATCCTCTCCTTCCTGCTGAGGCCTCAGTACCCCACCCTTCACTGCTACTCTTACTCCCCACCTGGTGGCCTTCTTAGGTGAGTCACTCATCGATATGATATCCAAGAGAGTATAAGTCATTCTGTTTGTGCACTTCTGGTCAGAGTGTCAGAAATAGATCTGACAGTGTTTGCTCTGGAGATTGAACATCACAGTCTGTTCAATGTGGTGTAGATAACACTGCAATATGACCTTTATCAAGAGACCCCTGGAGTCAAACTGGGGGTGTTACCTGTCTAGCCATTCAGCTTATTGTGATTTAGTTTGAACAATGTTTTCTCTTTCAGAAGGCCTTGTTAAGGATATAAACTATGGATGATAAAAGCTAGAAATGTCCACCATTTCCTTTATTCTGTTGTGATTTTTTTTGTTTACATCCACAACATTGAACAACAACCGACCATGCACCAAAGTTGGAGCAGGGTCAAAACATATTTATTAATAAGAACAACCACAAACAGGATGACCCATGCTATTAGTCTAAAACGAGACTCTACCCAAGCTCAGGCGTCAAAATTTCATTTGCTTTTTGTATTAACAGCATAGTTTCATTGTGGTGCTGGGTTTTAGGGTTCGTTAGCTGCACTTGAGTGCAGCTGGATGGAGTGACAGCTGTTTTGCTGTCATGCTGGAGAGGAGAGGTTAAAAGCAGCTGCATGGCACATTTTGCATTTCAGTGCAGACAAAGAAAGGCAATTTGTAAGACTTCTGTCAGAGGTGCAAGATGGGTGACTTAATCCAGACATTTATACAAGAGCATAATATGCTCCACCTTTTTATATTATTTATATTTGAAATGTAATCCCAAACAGGGCGCCCACTGAATGGATCCTGTATGTAAATCACATGCTATGGCTTACACAGTCACAAAACTCATTGAACACCTTTGTGAGATGTTGGATTGAAATATTTAACAGCCCTCTTCACCATCATCCCCAAACACCAAAATAAGGGGAGTGTGTTTCAAAGAATGGTCTCCATGCTTGCAGAAAAAAAAATATCAGGAAGGGTTGTATCTATGCAAATGTCAAATGTTCCCAGAAGCTTACCTTCAGCACATGACCTCTTATGAAGCTTGGTGCCAAATTAAAGGAAAACCCTCATTAAAACCTCTTAATGTGGGGTTTTCCTTACACTGAAGGTTAATCCTCTCTGCAAAATCCTCTCCACAAAAGCTGCAGGAAAGTTTATCCTGGAGGTGTTTCTTGTAGCCTTGTTTTATAAATGGTTCGCACTTATATAAAACATGGAAATGACATTTTTTTTGGACTTCCCTGTGGTTTTTAATGAGATGGGAAAAGAGGGGTCACTTTTTTCTGAAGGTTCAGAGCTATTTTTGTGGGCTCTTATTTGTATGATTCCCTGATGCATGTTCTTTGTCTGTCTCTTCCTGATTTGTCTCACTCCTTGTGGATACACTCAGTTGATTATGTCCCTTCAATATTTGATGTGGAATAATGGACAGTCTGTCATGTATTGCTGTTTCTTCCAGATGGCCTCTGGTTGTTTTAAGAATTTTGAATAGAAACAAATGTTTGAGTGATGAGTTGGAAATATGTGCAGAGGACTTATTTCCCTCTGAGTTCACACCCTTTTCGTTCTGCTCATATCCTGTTTACATAGTAAAACAGTTTCTTTCTTTTGTTTACTCAGTGAGGATGCCATGGAATACTCCAAAGAGTTTGTCTCATCTGTAGTTTTAGGAAAAGACTTGGTCCCCAGGTATGTTTCTCACTTCATACAACATACTCCTGTAAAGTCATTTTGCTGCAGTATTATGATAAACAGATCCTCTCCTGGTCTGTCTTAGGCTTGGCCTGTCACAACTGGAGGGTTTCCGACGCCACCTTCTGGAAGTCTTACAGAAAAGTAACAAGCCAAAGGTGACTCCACGTCTTGACACTGAGAGTAAAAGACGGAGACAATTTTAGATCCTAAAAGTCTGTCTGTGTCATATGCAATCAACAAAAAGAGAGATTTAAGACACTAACAGTGTGCAATCAGCTGGCCATGCCAGAATACTCCTGTGAACTGTCGCAGTAATTCAGTAAAATGCTTCAAGCACTATCCCTCCTGTGAAACCATCAAATGGAGGATTAAATTGTTATCAGATTGAAATCTAACTCCATCACATAAGCCTAACAGCATCACTCATCTGCTGTGTTTCGCACACCCTGCAGTGACCGACCAGAATGAACTGCAGGCTTCAATGCAGCCTCCAGCAACACTGCAGTTCCAGTATCTCTGCTGTAATTAAAGCGTCACTCCGTTAACCCCTGGCTGCTGCAGAAAGACACACACGATTCAAATGTTACGTTATGTAATGCAATCTCTCTTTCTTCAACAGTGGAGAATCATTGCGGGAGGCACCAAGTGCATCCCCAAATCAGAGCTTCCAGTCGAGGATGAGGATCCTCAGTCTCAGCCAGCAGCGCCCCCCAGCAGTCGCCTCTGGCTCCACCCTAGTGACCTCAGCATTGCCCTTTCAGCATCCACACCCCTCTACCCCCCTGGCAAGATTATCCATGTGGTGCACAACCATCCTCCAGAGTCATGGTGAAAGAATTGATTGAAAAGCTGTGTGCAGATTTTGTTCTTGGCTGTAGTTTTTATGCTGTAGGAGATGACAGTCATCTGTTTAGCGGTAAAGAGTTGTCTTTGAACAAATCGGACAAGCATCCAGCTCATAACTGATGTTGCGGTTGCTTAACTGATGCATTGACACAGTTGCCTTAAAGAACGTCTTACATTAGTTCAGATCTGTGAAATCAATAACAGGCAGTGCAGTGAGAAAAACTGAACACTACATGCTTGTGACAGTCTGTTTTGCATGTAGCAAGGGACACTCCTGTTTATTTATTTGCTCCTTCGCTGCACCAACTGATATAACATGTTAGTTTATAATCTCAAGAAATAAACACCTTTCAGCCATAACATTATGACCTGATGAGTGGAGTGATCATGATTAGTTATCTTTAAAAAAATGGACAAGTGAAAATATGTGAGGGACTGTCTCAAGTGGGTCAGAGCATCTCTTAAGATGCAGCTCTAACTGGGTGTTCCCAGTCTGCAAGCCAACCTGCTGCAGGTCATAGTTGACCAAGGCTCAATGATGGGCATGAGGAGCAGAAACGGGCCTGTGTGGTCATATTCTGCTAGAGAGCTACTTCAGCTCAAATCACTTAAAACTTTATAGCTGGTACAGATAGAAATGTTTCAGAAAACACACTGCATCACACTTCTGTTCAGTCAGGGTTTCCCTGCTGACCTCTGTTAACCACTAAAAGGAACACAACATGTTCAAGGTGTTGAACTGGCTTCCAAATTTCCCAGATCACAAATCATTCAATCTGTGGGACTCGGCGGATAGCCAAGTCAAATTCATCTCTGTCAGATACTACAAAACACATTCAGAGTTCAAATGGAGTCAAAGTCTCATCAGGTTAGGGCTGTTTGACCTGATGAGAAGGGCACATGGTTTTAATGTTATGGCTGATGACTGTAAATCTCTATAAAAATGTTGACATGTGTACACACTGCACAAACTTTGATGTAATCCAAGACCACTGTCTCTATATCTCCTAATGTCATCATGTGCAAGTCATGCAATGACAGTAGAGGCTTTCTGTTTCTATTTTAAGGGTGTTGAAGGAAGCATGCGTGATCTAAGGTCGCATCATAAGTTTTTCTCACAAATTCATTAAAAACATTAAAGATGGAGTGCAGATGGCCTAGTGGTCTATGTTGTGTTCCATAAGGCAAAAAGCTCTTGAGCGGGTAACCTGGGTTCAGATCCGGCCTGTGGCGACTTTCCCCACTCTCATCCTGCTTCTACTCTATCCACTATCCTGTCATCTCATATTAAAGGCATAAAACGCCTGAAAAAATGACTAGAAAGTTTTGTTGCTTCTGTGTCACAACTAAAGAAGAGGGGACTTTAGGGATCATTGGTTTTATTTTGGACCACCACTGTAAGATGATGAATTAACACCGTTACTGCTTTGCTCCTGCATATTTTTCATAACTGTATCCTGAAACTGAGCTGCTAGATTTATTTGTATTCAACCCTTTTTTCCCATTTAATAGACAGATTTTCTCTCTTTCCTTTTGCAGCTGTGGCCAGGAGGACCCTACCTACTCTGCTCTGTGGGGGGACAACAAGGCCTTCGATGAGGTCATCATATCGCCGGCCATGCTGAATGAGCACATGCCCCACATGGTGATGGAGGGCCTGAACAAGGTCTGTTTGGTTCATGTTCATGTTCATGTGGGGATTTGGGAGTAACTGTGGTGAATTGACTTTTAAACTCCGCCCCTGTTTTTTAACACTGAAATGGTGGATGATGTTTATGTGTGGATTGTCTGAGCTCTACAAAAGTTATGCATTAACAAATACTTTTAACAACTGTGTGTAAAAGGGGGATACCACTGAGCTAAAGCACACAACAGTGATTGATATACAAGCTACTTTTTTTAAATCTAAAATGAATTTAAACATTTATGAAGTGTATCCATTTGGGTTTTGCGAACCATCTTCCTAGTGTTATGCCCCTTAAGCATCATGTTTTAATTAATTTGGGGAGATTTTCAAGATTGAAGCTGTTTACTGAATATTCTGAGGATTTTCAGTTTATGCATGTGAGTCATCATTAACCAACATCTTATCACACCTTTTATTTTCCTCCCATTGCTCCAGTTATAAAGCATGGGAACTGCTCACGCCTGGTTGGTTTCATGGTGTCCTCTGGTTTCATGAATGTATGATTTACCTGCACTGAACATATCTTCAGGGGGTTAATGTGTACGTCTGCATGTGTTTGGTCCTTTTTAGTGACTTCACTGTCTGTAAGTCAGTTTCTGAGTTTTCGTCCTTGCTGTTTATGTGGGTTTTTTGTGCCTCAGCCTTGTGCCATGCGGGTTTGTATGTGGATGGCTGCTGAAAACAATATGTATATATATGAGAGTGTGTGTGAGTGTGTTTGTGTCTGTTGTGCTTTTTCTGTAGTATGATACCTCTAATGTTTCTGCAGGTGCTGGAACCATTTTGTCCCATGTCTGAGCAGGAAAATGTGGAACCAGAGGAACTGGAGGGCAATCATCCCACCTGCAGTATCTCTGTGATAACCTCACAAACTGAGATAAACTGTGCCCCCCTTCCTTCTGATCCCTCCTCCCCCACCAACAAAGACCCTCCATGCCCCACCCTTCCCACACAGACAAAGTCAGCCCATGTCCCTCTGACAGTCATTGCTTCTTCTTTTCTTTCAGAACCTGAGCCAGTTCTTCCTCCTGCTTCTCCTCCTTTATTACACTCTCCTTCTGTTGCTGAGCAGGTCTTAGTGTCTGTCCCTCCACTTTCTAACAGTCCCTCAGACCCTCAGGCGGCACTTTCAGTCGCAGATGATTCATGCATTCTTGCACAAAACCCATCAGACCCGCCCAGCTCTAGCACTTATGCAGATGTGATCTCTGCTCCTGTGTCTGGAGCCCCACCTGATGAGTCTAACTTTGCTTGGACAGAGAATGCTCCTGTAAAGATAGTAACATCATACAGATCTTCACAGACGGATGAAGTTTTTAGTTTACCAGTGCCAAACAGTTATTCTGATTCAGTTGCGTAGAGTTTGTGATGCTCAGTATTACAGATTTTGCTGAAAGAGCCTCTGCACGACATTATTATTATTAAATCTAAATAGGTATGGTTGTTAAAGGATTTATTAGTGGAAAACCTATGTTGAAAGTATTTTTGTTAATACTGTGACGTAACAGCCACACTAAGGTGGTGTGGCGTCCTGCATGTGAAGTTCAGTTTTGCCTAATGTAAAACTCAGGATTTGGCTTCTTCCTTCTTTAAAGGCTGGAACCAACATTTAATAACTCATCATAAAGAACTGTAAGAGAGCCCACCTCTTCTTTCAAGAAAGCACACCATAAAACATGGACAGGGTTTAAAGCAGCTTAACTGATATAGCAGCTGAGGAAAAACTGAAAACTTTTTCCTTCTAGTTTAACTTCTTTCCACGAACACAGAAAAGCAGTGGCTGTATGCAGCAAGTCCAGACAGGTTGAGTGGATACTTTGAAAAGACGTTCAGGAAATGTAGGAAAAGGGAAATTTGAAAGAATGTGAGCTATTCAAAGGGCAAGTTAAGGCAACAGATGTGTGTGAAGAAGATCATGGTAAAGTGGTCTTCATCATCCATAAATAGACTCCCGGAGAGACTCGTTTGTCAGTGGTGTTAATAACAGTGCCATAATATTTAATCTCTGGACCTCAGAGTAAAGATATCCTTTCACAGCTCAGCATGATGAGTCCAAATCGACCCGCTTTCTGTCTCTTGCTAATGAAATTTATCATCCACCCTTCAGTCTTCCATTCCTCTCACAGCTTAGAGTACATTTGGTCAAGTGCTTTGGCATGAACTTGCTAACCCTGTTCCTCGAGCTAACAAGTTTTCTTTGTGTTCCCTAAGTCTCCATGGTAACCTAATTTCTGCCACATTAACTGCTCTTTCTTCCTCCTTGGCCCGGGGTTTGCAGTCACTGACGCTCTTCTGACTGGTTATCATTTCCCTTTTTTTGGCCCTTTTGAATGCACATATTCCACTCTTCCTCAATCATAATCTCTTGAAGAAACTGTCAATTACTCATCAGCAGCAGATGGAGCAGCAAGGGGGACCAAATGTGTAAATATGGAGTACTCAGCTCAGCTCCATTGCTCCTCTGAAAAATTGCTGCTCTAACAGTCCAAAAAATGTCTAATATCCTCTTTTACTGGCAGTGGAGGGTTTTTATCTGCACGACCGAAAACTGGAGTTATTTTTATGTTCCGCGCCGTGCATCTCACGTCGCTGTGTTATAATGTAGTGATATAAATTATATATGTTTTGAATCTATGGCTGAAGAGATTTCAGTTCATCGTTAAATAATTCAAAACTCTATCTCTACATTTAAGTTCCTTTCTGGGTACAAAGTTTGCCATCTTTGATTTGACATGTTTGTGGTCATCATTTAAATGAAAGATACATGTATGATGATGTCTGTGTCAAACATTTGCTTTATTCTTTTTAATCGTTGTCCACTCACCCATGTAACATCTTCATTTTTTTCATGTATTTCATTCCCTCCCTCATAATCCCAACACATTTAACATATCTATTTAATGCCATATTAAACTTAAAGGTTCTCAGCCTTTGTTTACACTAATTTCCATTGATTTTATTTTTCATTATCCATGATTTTTTTTTTTTTTTTTTTTTTTTTTTATGTTTTTGTCATATGTTGTCTTTAAACCAAACTGTGCTTCCACCAAATGTTTTAACTCCATTAAAGTTGACCAAATCTATGTAATTGTGTGTCTATGTGATTTGCTGTAAGTGATTTCTTGTGCTCATGTTTAACTGTTAACACAGCTTTGGTAACCTGCAGTGGGGCAGGATTTTTCTGAATGTTTTTAAAGCTCCACACACTCTTGCCTTATGACTTACTACTCCTCACCACACTGTTGGTCTGTCGTCGTTCTCGCTCAGGCATCATGCCTCTGTTGTGGGTGTTTAATGTCAGATAGAGTAGGTGTAAACTCACCTTTGGATTGCTCTTACATTTATCTGAACTACACTTGGCTTTTAAACTCTGTAATAATAGATCTATTCATATGTGCGGGTTGAATATAGTTGTAGTGGTTCCTTGGGTAATGTAATTATACACTCACTAAAGGTGATCCAACTACTTGTGCTTGTATAAAGCGTGCCAGTGGATGATTAACAGTGAGGTGTGGAATTTTACATCAATCTATTGAGATCTCTGAAAATTCTAATTACTTCATTAAATATGCAAAGATAAAAGAAAAATTGTGCATATTTTTAAACATGTAATTTATACATTTGTTGTATTTTTTATGAGGTTTGAGCTGCAAAACATTCTTAGATGAAGTTAGTTATTTAGGGTATTGATTGATTGATTAAGAAATTAAATGAAACCCGCTGTTTTAATGCTGCAGCAATGGTGGTCAAACTTAAAAACATTGATGGGGAAAAGTTATTTAAGTCCTATCTTTACCTGATTATCTCTCCATTCCCAGCTACCTTCATCCTTGCTTTCCTGCTCTCTTTATGGCTTCGACTCTTAAGTCATTTCCCTGTTTATACCTCTGTGCTTCCACAGGTGCTGGAGAACTACAACAAAGGGAAAACTGCTTTGCTGTCAGCAGCCAAGATCATGGTGAGCCCCACAGAAGTGGACCTGAACCCAGAGACCATTTTCATGGATGCATCAACAACTTCTCAGCAGCCGACACCTACAACTCACCACCGCAGGAACAGTAGTGTTCGGTTAGTACACCAGGCACCGTTGTGGGTGTTTGAGAGCATAAAAAGAGTATATTCAACGGGCATTTGATCCTCTTTATAGTCATTTGATCCTCTTACTAAACTGTAAGGTTAATCATGGGGACATGTTTCATTTTAGTTTAACTATCTAGCCAGCACTAAAGAATACTACTGCTACTAACTGCTGCTTTATTGTTTTCTCAAAATCATCGTTTCTGTCTGTTCTGTTTGGTTTTAAAAATAAAAAACAAGACAAAAACCATTGTCACGGTAAGCAAAGCATGCTAATACTAATTTTGCATAATGTGCTCCCTTCTCTCACTGCACGCATGCACGCTGTCTGACCACAGACCAATTACAACGTATGGTAGTATTCAGTTCCCCCCTCGCCCTCTCTGGTTTAGCCCTTGTCCAAAGTCAGTGTGAACTTCCTAGTGAAAGTTAAATTAGGATGTTACTTCTCCTGTAGAGTTTAAAACAGGAGTATATTTACACTAGGATCCCAGTCTCTCCCTTTCTTTTCTCTTTCTTCTTTGTACAGTTTTTTTGGTCTTAACCTTCTGTGTGTAGAATCTAGATATATTTTTAGTACTAACACCTCCCTGTTATCCTATTTTAAACCTCTTCAATGTTTTTTCTTTAAAACACCCATTTTTCATGTCTTGTCCTGTGTTTTGATCCCATTTCCCCTCCTCTCCCTTTTGCTACTCTCCAACCCATTCTTGTCCTCTCCTCTAGTTCCTGTGCTCAGTCTGAAATATCTCTGGATGGTTTCTCTGAGTGCCCTCCTCCTCCAGTGCCTGTTGTACTGCGTGGAGCACGGGAGCGCCTGGCAGTGGAGCTTAGGGACCGTAAAGCACCACTGGCTGTCATGGAAAGCCTCTCGGATGCAGAATCCCTCTATAGTCTGGATTCCCGGCGCTCCTCAGCAGCGCTTAGGGGCTCACCGATGCTGAGTAGCCTCCCCTTCCCTTTGGATGCCCCGATCCCAGAGGAGAATCCTTCCCTCAGTTCGCGCACTGAACTACTAGCTGCTGACTGCCTCTGCCAGGCAACACCAGAGCACCTTGGTGAGGTTGGGCCTTTCTTTACTCCACTGGAATCTACCCCAGATTATTCCATGCGGCTCTCACCTGCTACCCCACGCTACAGTGGTCACCATTCCCCAGCTCTGCCAAACCAGAGCGTCTCAGCTCAGCCTTTACAGCCAGAGATTAACGCCAATCCAAAAATGCTTCCTGATGGAGATCACCAAGAGATGCCTGGGGTGTACAGCCCAGGGAGCACTCCAAACACTCCCCTCAGCCCAGAGATAAGCTCGAGACAAGTGGATAGAGAAAAAGAAGACTGGGTGATGGACACAGCTGAGAAGCAGTTTGGTGCAGAGACAGGACCAACAGCTTCAACTCCTCCACCCCAGCTATCTAATGGAAACCCTAGCCAGGCAGTGCTAGAGTTCGCCCAGTACTTAGACTCGCTTTTTAGACTGGACGGCAGCAGCTCTCCACCTCTGGACCTGTCTGATGGGGAGTCAGAATCAGGACGGGGCTCATTTGGACAGGGGGAGTGTCTGGGAGATGGACAGCAGCTGGATGACAAACAACTTCTTGCCCGAGCAACACTGGAGCCTAACCTTGTCCCCAAACCCCCACGCACTTTTGCTGAATCTGCTGACCCTTCCTCGGGCATCTCCTTGTCACCTTCCTTCCCTCTCTCATCGTCTGAGGAGCTCAACGACCTCTCACCAGGCGAGGGTACCCTGCCAGCCATACACTCCCTACGAACATCTACCCCTTGCCACTGTCCTGAAGAAAACACACTATCCTCTATGGTTTAGTGTGCTGGCAGGACTCCAGTATCCTTTGCTCTCTGGATGGATAGGTGCAGTGATTCACATTTAAAAACATATCACAGTATATGCATGCGATGGAATGCAGTCACTCATCAGTGGTCCGATGACAGAACTCGACTGACTAACTCACAAACTATTTCCCATCTTCAGGTCCCTCTTTGAACGCTGTTTATAGCATTTTCACACTATTGCAATGACTAAGAAAAAGAAAAGATACCTCTCTCTGCATGCCAGGGGGCTGTACTGCTTATGGGTGAATATAAATAACTGTAGCTCTACAATGCCATTCCAAAACTATATCTCTCTCACCCACATGGAGACACATCAGCAGCATTACATCGATTCCCTGACATCACAAAATCAAAGGGGAGAATAGTTACATGAGCAGGGATTTAAAACATTTAAGAAGGGGTTAGCTAGCGTAGGCACATCATCTGGATTGATGTACCGTAAAACGTCTTGCACCCTCAGCAGCTCCATCTTTTCTTTGAGTTATTTTTTTTTTGTAAAATCAGGAATGTGAGGATCGACGTACTCGTCAATCATAAGAATGAAATGATATAATGAAATGTTCCTCAGGTCTCTGAAGTAATGACTTTGAGAGAGAGAGTAAGTGTGTTACATTGGTGAGAATTCATGTGTCTTAAAAATGTAGTGATTGTGACAAAGTTATTACAGACGCCTATGGATGTTTTTGAGTCTTTTCGTTACTCTTTATAGTGCATGAAGAATTTTTTTTTCCCCTTTATTTTTAAAAAGAAGCCACTTAGATTGACATTTGGATACTCTTGCACACATCATTTTGCTCAATGACCCCCCCCCACCTTTCCCCTTTGCCAAAAAATAATACATTGTATTGCCAAATGTATTTATGAGATGTAATTTTGTATATGTATATGGATATTGCTTTATATAAACCCAAGCTCCGTTCATTTTTTCCTCCCCTAGCCATTCTGTTGGTTCCCACATAGACTGTTACACAGCAGCACCACGGAAAAGATGCCCTGCTGACCTTAAAACACTGCCATGGCTTTCATTTCCACACACACACACAACCTCTGAACCATGGGTTTAAAACAATAATGAACTTGCTAAAAGTTGTGCTTGTCTTTTAACTTCTGTACTTTTCTCTTTGGAGAGCTCTTAGCAATGTTCTCGGGTAAGGGTCTGCATGCTTTATGCATTTCAGAGTAGCATGGCCGGTTTAGAACAAGTTTTGTCATGATATCACAGTAAATAAGCTCTGATCTTAACCAGAATTTAAAATATGTGTGAACTTTTAAGGCTTATTTAAGGCCCATGTCAGGAGCTGGGACCAAATTATGTCCCAGGATTTCATTTCTCTTGTTCTCAAGGTGCTCTCAGTCATCATGGACGTGAAGGTGTTTCTTCCCTTTAATGTGGTTCATCTCAAATATCACTGAGGTTGAACTGAATGAGTAAATGGACTGGAACATCATGTATGCCAATTCCTCACACAAGACGTGGCAAAAACAATCTTCCATATCACTCTGGGTGTAACAGGTGGCTCACAGTTTGCATTATTTATTACCATTAATGTTGTTATCACTTTTATAGCTATATTTGATGGTATTATTATCCTTATTGCTCTTGCAACAGATTGGTTTGATGTCAGTGGTTTTTATCTGAGTTTTTGGGACAGTGTGGGGAACTTTTTAGACTTTCCCAAGTGTAAGGAGTTTATATATTTCAGCTTTTTTTTCTGTCCAAGTGGCACAAGTATTTGACATTCTTCCATGGCATGGTGACAATATGTTCTTTCACAAATGTGTCATAGTGGTGAGACGGGCTGCAGAGTGACAGCCTGCTCACATCAACCTTTGGTTCAATGCCACCATCAAGCCTGGAGTCACCATAGTGATCTGCATGGTTTTTGTATTTGGAGTAAGATTTGCTGTGGTTACTCAGAGCAAACTGTTCCAGCCAGTTTACAGTCTGTCACTACTCAAATCATGCTGCCAGTCCTAGTCTCTGAAGATAAACCGAGGTTGGACCAGCAATTTTCTACATTTCCAGTAGCTTTGCTTGCAGCAGGTCATACACTAAGGACTGCAGAATAATACTTTCCACCTTAATGTGTACAGCACCATCTTCTATGTGTAATTATTTATGCAGATGTCAAAAAAAGGTGAATTCCAATAGCGTCATGTAGAAATATATAACAATAAGGAGATAACTACTATAATAAAAGATATCAGTATTGCCATATAGAGAAAAAGATCCATCTGAAAGCTATTTATTCAAACTACTGGCAGATTTATAAATTGGTCTATATTGAAAGAGGAATAATTCAATGATGTCTTGTCCATGTTTACCTGGTTTGCTTGCCTTCCTCTCCTGCCCCAAAATGCGAATGTATTTAGTCCCTCCCCCACACTGCCCTGCCTGTAATTGAATAAACTGCAAACTATGAAAGTAACTATAAAATTTCTGCCTTTTTTTAATTTCAGCTTTTTTTTTTTTTTTTACCCACAGCCATTTGTTTTCTCTTCATCTGTGGTTGCCAGTGGCTAGTGTTCCAAGTTTTTTGGTTCTTGTTTGTTCAAAGCTACTAAGTGTTAAGACAAAGATTTTGTTATATGAAAAGTATTACTGGACTATTATTTTTGAAAGGATGTGGTTGTATTAAAAATCTCCTAATGAATTAACTTCTCAGATTAAGATAAGCATACCAAGCTATATGTGAAAGTAAGTATTTTGAAATAAATAGTGATCCAAACTACCACACAGTATATGCATGAAGGATCTCACTCAAATATTAGATTTCGCCAACAAATCCATCCTGGATAAGTTCTGGTTTAGAACTGATGTAAAGAATGTGTCATCGTTTTCTGCTGAGTGCTGAAGGAGTGAGAGTAAAGATTGCATGAGTGGTTCTGAGCTGCTTTTGAGCCAAAGTGTAGGTGCAGTGTACTATGAGTATGCAGTAGGTCTGGCAAGAGATAAAAATCCACTGTTAAGCGCTGTGGAGGTGTCACAGGTGAAATGACTTCATGTACATCAGAGGTGTCTGAGAACAACAATGATGCATCTTGGACCTGTATAACAAAGTAGGAGAATCACAATTCCAGGGGGAAATTTTGTGTACATGTGAAATATACTGCTTAATAATACATGGGTAATCCCCATAGCACTGACTTCCCTGACTGATGAGGTGGACTTGGACTTTATAGATGTGCAGCAGAGATTTGTGCCTAAATTTAACCCTTTAATACTGTATAACTTATGCTGAAGCACCAACTATTGCAGATAAAATGAATGATGAAATGTGCTCTTGTTTTTAAATATCAGAAAAAAATATTGTAAAAAAAATAATGCTTGACTATATCGCGGGTACAACACTCTTAAGGACGCATAGTTTTTGCTGTTTCTCTGGGACTCACATTGTCTAAAGATTTTCCCTTCTTCATTGGCTGCGGGAGATGTCACGCGAGTTAAACATGTCAGTGTGCTTCCATTACCACCAGAGGGAAGCATTGTACCTCTACAACATCAAAATATATGCCGGAAGTGAAGTATAAGGTCTTCCGCGAATCAGTTCTCGGAGCGCTAATGTTAGCTCGATGCTAACCTTGCATTGACGCTGTATTCAGAGGTGTAGCTCAGTTTTCAAGCCGCTACCATGGATTAAGCTTCAACTGTTGAATCACAGTCCTCTAAACGTCTTGGTAAGTGGCTAAAACGTATTTATATAGCGCCATTTAAAATGTTTTTCATTGGTTTTGTAGCGCTGTGCAGTGCTAGAGTGCGTTAATCAGACCGTACTAGCTTCGCTTGTATGTTTACACAGCTGGTTCGGCTAACTGCTACGTTAGCTTGCGTTAGTCGAGTTAGTTTCCAGGTTGTTTTTAAGAAAATATATCCAGTCTCGACGCTGTTTTGACAGGACAACCATATTATAAACCTGTAGTCGAACATTCCGTGTTTTCTATATATCGTTCTGTACTAAATTTGAATTTTGGATGGTTGACATTCACTAAGAAACCGTCAAGTTTGTTACTGTTTAGAGTCTTTGGCATCAACATTAGGAAGTCACTATCTCATGTTCATGATGTATTTCACTATCTCCTGTGGACATATTAAGACTGCACTTATGTTTCCTTGTGGTGTTAGTTGTGATGTGACATCAATACAGTATCAGGCTGTCAATGAACATACAGTTATCTTTACAGTGGCAGGTTGGAGACAGAGGTGTCAGGCATGTATGCCTCTGGGAAATACAGCTCGCGGGGGCCCGCTCTCATCCCTCGGATGAAAACCAAGCACCGCATTTATTACATCACCCTCTTCTCTGTGGTGCTGCTTGGACTTATCGCCACTGGGATGTTTCAGTTCTGGCCCCACTCCATCGAATCCGCAGCCGACTGGACCCTTGATAAACGCAGCGTCCACGACGCCCCTCTGGTCCACCTGCCTGTCTCTAGTCCTATTCCTGAGAGGGGTGATCTCAGCTGCCGGATGCACACCTGTTTTGATGTGTACAGATGTGGCTACAATCCTAAAAACAGAATCAAGGTAACTCTTACAACCCTAAAATTGCAAAGCTTTCACCAAATGTGCTTCATTTTTGTGCCAAGTTCCTGGATGAAATTGTGATCTTTTGTATCTGCAGGTCTACATCTACCCTCTGCAGAAGTTTGTTGACGAATTGGGTGTTCCCATCAGCAGCACCGGACTGTCTCGGGAATACAATGATCTGCTCAGTGCCATCTCTGACAGTGACTTTTACACCGATGATGTCACCAGGGCTTGTCTTTTTATCCCCTCAATTGATGTGCTAAATCAGAACTCACTGCGAATCAGAGAAACTGCACAGGCTCTAGCGTTGCTGCCCAGGTACTGTTTACACAGCACTATTCATTGATAAATATTACATTTTTTATACTTAAATGATTAGTTAGAATAACATAAACAAGAAAGTGTTGTATGAGGGAAACTTGCAATTATTTTTCCCAAATATTATTCATTAAGTGCAGTAATTGCCACACAACATGGAAAGGTTAGAAGTGTTAAATTACATATTTAATTCATCCAGTCCTACAAAGATTTTTTTTCAGACCAACAGTTGCTTGATATTGTAACTTGAATGCTGTAACTGAAAAAGTTTATCTTTTTAATGTTGAAATAACTTATAATCACCCCACAATTGATTATGTGTTTTTATTTCAAATAGATGGGACAAAGGGATGAATCACCTACTTTTTAATATGTTACCCGGAGGCCCTCCAGACTACAACACCGCCTTGGATGTTCCCAGAGACAGGTAGCTTCAGTACATGCCTGAGCAGTTTAAAATCTAAAAATGCATGCATTCATTTCCCAGTCACTGTGAAATTTAAAACCCAAACTTTCTTACCACTGTTCTCTTTTGTTACATGTTAATCACATGGATGTTTACTTTTACTTAGTAGTAGTATTAGTAGTAGTTTTGGTAGTATAGGAATTCCAATCTACAGTTTTCCTCTTTGATTTTAAAACCACAAGGATCAAATCCGTCTTATTCATTTATGTATATCATGTTTTTAGGAAAGAAAAAAAATACTGTGAAGCTACTAAAGATGGTTCAACTCTAAGTCTGTTATTTTCAGATGTGTTTTCTGGAGCCATAATCCCCACCAAAAGTCATGCAAAGACACCTTGAACACTGAATTCGATGCATTTATCTTTCTATTCATTGTGAAAATTCTCAGTATGAGGAAAATGGAACACATACACAAGTCTTCATCCATCATCTAAACATTGCCTTAAATGACAGAAAATGTGTTGGCCCATCTCACCTGACATTTTTGTGGTTGATGATTTGATCTGTCAGCCAAATTAAATGATGATGATTACGAGTAGCCTACAGCATCTCTAAATAGTCAAACAACCCTTGTAACAATGTGGTTGGATCTGAAGAAACACAGAAAATCCACCCTGTTAGGAAAAAAAATGATGGTGGATGAAAGTTTAAGGGTCAGTTTACAAACATGATCGACATAACATGGGATCCATTTACTTATTAAACGTGTCAATTTTGGAGGAAAAAAATGGAAAGGCAAAGGCCTTTGCAAGAGAGGCATAACTGCAGTCACTCACATGTAAAGAAGGAACATCCGATGGGAAGGAAACAATCGTTTCATAGATACCATATTTCTCTTGAAATATTTCAAATCTGCTCTTATATACCTGCCAGGAGTCTTTGTGTCTAAATGTGTTCTTTAAGCCCTATTGATGAATGAGGAAGGAAGAGGTCAGGTTTATGAGCATGCAGCAGCCTTGAGTAGATCAACACTATCTCTTAGCTGCAAGGAATTTCCTGGGCTCATCCAGCTGGAGTTCATTTTATATGGAACCTTATCAGAAACAGGTGTGTGTGACTGTCGGTGTGTTTCACTTTATATACACATTGCATGAGAGGGCAGCAGAACCCCCCCCCCCCCCCCCCCCCCCAAAAAAAAAAAAACCAATATCATCACCTGGTTAAAAGTCCATGTTACTTCATGCTTCACAGTAGCATTGTTCATATCTAAAGTGAAGAAAGGAAGCAAATAGATGAATTTGTGTATGTCAGTGTGTTCATGCAGCTTATGTTTGTTGACATCCCTCTTATGCTGAAGCATTGTAACATCCTCCTCATTTGTTTCAGAGCACTTCTGGCTGGAGGCGGTTTCTCTACATGGACCTACAGACAAGGTTATGATGTCAGCATCCCAGTTTACAGCCCCCTCTCTGCAGATGTTGAGCTGCCTGAGAGACAGCCGGGGTGAGCTCCAGTGATGTTGATGGTTTTTCAGTGTTGTGACTCTCACAGGTAGTGATTTGAGTGGGACCCTGAAAAATGTCATGGGTCCCTTGTATATTTTTCTGTCCTTTGAGAAAATTTAGTGTTGAAATTTCAGTAATTTATGGGTGTATTCATATATATTTCAAATATTTTTGAAAATAAATGTGTTAAAAATCTTTTAAAATGAGATTTTTTTTCTGCTTACCTGGGTAAAAAGGAAATGAATGTTTGTGAGTCAGATTCATAAACAAATTATAACCATTTTTAAATACCTCTTCAATAAACAATCCTAGAATATTTTCTCATTACGATGGACATTAAAATGAAGTTCATGTAATTCTGGTATTCAGCCACTCTGTTAATTAGGGAGCCATTTATTGTCAACACCTTAAAGTTTGATGACTTGTTGGTTAAATGTTTTCTTCTCCATTCACCCAGACCAAGGCGTTACTTCATTCTGTCTTCTCAAACTGCCATCCATCGAGAGTACCGTGCTGAACTTGAGCGCTTGAAAGAAGAAAATGGAGAAGCTTTGCTCCTTTTGGACAAGTGTAGCAACCTCTCCCAGGGTGCTGCCTCTGCACGAAAACGCTGCTATAAAGGGCAGGTGTATGACTACCCTCAGGTCCTTCAGGTGGGTCGAACAAATGCATGAAACACAGGTTAAATTTCTGTCAGGAGAAAAAGTACCCAAAGAAACAAGTTTTAGTTTGTTTGTAAAATGCAAAATCCCGTCCATTCTGGAAATGAAGCTTTTATTTACAGAATGGATGAAAGATACAGAGAGCGTTATCACCTTGAGTTACAAAATGTCTAAAGGCCTGATGTAAATTTGCTCATTTAGAAAAACAAAGTGAAATTTTATTTAGTAGTTACAGCAGTTACAGCAGTTACTGCTGTCTCTCAGCAATCTTTTAAGCATCTTACAGTCATTATTGATGTAGCTAGCATGATACCATTTCAAAAAGGTTTTTCAACCATTGTTTTGTTTTTTCACCTGGAGAGGATTAGCAGTGACGCCACCTTTTCTCTGCAGCATCATGTTTTAAAATCTTTGACAATTTAGGTCTTCCATCTGGCATTGTCTTTGGAGTATATGTATTATTAAACCCAAGCCTTTCCCCATGTGGGCTTATCATTTTTTCCCAAATTTGTAAACCAAGCTACACCCCCAAATTTTGTGTAGAAATGTGTACCACTCCTTGTTCAGATTTGATCCAGTTCAGATCTGTATTTAAGTGCTTAACAGTCTGGATATTAAAATGATAAATTGTGTAGTTTTACATTTTGTAGAGTCAGACCTCCTTCGTCCCTGTGATCACGTTTTCCTTTGATTGATCCCGGGTCTCTTCTGTTTGAGAGAAAGTCTGTGATAATTCTCTCCCATCTCTTAAACAGCTGTAGTGATGAACTAACATGTAATCTTGTAGAAACAGTTGGATTGAACTGCGGGACAGCCTCCATTTTAATCACAAGAATTTCCAAATAGAGTAAGCGTCAGGTCTCCTATTTTACTTTTTCATTTCCATCCTTAAGGATGGTATGGATAAAGGCTGAGCAGCAGCAAGGAACTGGAAAGGTCACTGCTAAAGTATCCCAAAATCCCATCATTAATGGTTTGCCCCCTCTCTGTCTTTTAAGGATTCTTCATTTTGTGTGGTTTTGCGGGGGGCACGTCTGGGTCAGGCTGCACTCAGTGATGTGCTGCAGGCTGGCTGTGTCCCTGTCGTCCTTGCTGACTCCTACATTCTGCCATTCTCTGAAGTCCTGGACTGGAAAAGGTTTGTCTATGTCATTACACGGCTGTAAAAACATGTCAGTGGTTGGACAGGTTGCCATTTTCAGCTCACTTATGCAATGTTTGTATTTCTGCATAGGGCGTCTGTGGTTATTCCAGAAGAGAAGCTATCAGAGATGTACACCATCCTAAAGAGTATCCCTCACAGACAAGTGGAAGAGATGCAGAGACAGGTAAAAGTCAATATGAAGAGATCTAATACAGATTATTTAGTTTGTTTCCATGTACAGTTATGAAAATTCAGATTGACAGTAGGTTGGAGATGCTGTCAGTGAAGATGAAAGACTTACATTTCATGTCTGAGATGCACACATGCCATAACCAACTAACTGACCAACTATTCAAGTCTTATAAAGCTCATAAGAAGCCAAGACAAATTCAATTTGAGGTGCCACAGACAGAAGTTTGGATGCCAGCTTCACTTTTTGTAAGTCAGAGTTTCCTTTTTCACTCAGTTAGGATTTTAAAAAGCTTTCAGGAGACTCAACTGTGTTGACTTAAGCTTCAGTGAAATGCAAGGAAGACAGCTCTCTCTCTCTTTTTCCAAGTGATATCTTCACCGAGCCACAATAAACAAAGGTGAAAGCATCTATGAGAGAAGTGTACCAGCTCAGCTGCTACTCATTCCCTTGTATCAACTCCAGTCCATTTACTAATTATGCTGGCCAAACACACCGTTTTGGCCAAAGGCTCAGAGAAAGGTTTTGGGTTGAATTACACCAGCCGCTCAAAAACTTGCGGTGTGGTTAGATGTCGATATTCTGCTCTGTATGGTTCACAGCTGACGTGGTGGCATAGAGTCTATGCTGTATATGCAGGTCACGGTATACTTTTGCCTGCTCATATGGTTTGAATTGTTAGAAGTAGAGTAATGGCTGAGTCATTTCTTTACAAAAGTTAATTTATAATACATTCAGTAAAACTTTGGGAATACAGCTGTAAGATGGTTCTTTTTTTCTGCTGCTGGGTCAAAGGTTACTCTTAGTGCCACTAAAGCCCATATACATACATACATACATACAAACATATATATATATATATATATATATATATATATATATATATACATACACATACATACATATATATATATATATATATATATATATATATATATATATATATATATATATATATATATATATATATATATGTATGTATGTGTATGTATATATATATATATATATATATATATATATAAATATATATATATATATATATATATATATATATAAATATATATATATGTGTGTGTGTGTGTGTGTGTGTGCATATATAGATAGATAGATAGATAGATAGATAGATAGATAGATAGATAGATAGATAGATAGATATAGATAGCTAGATAGAAGAGATAAAGATATATATATTATATTATATTATATTATATTTAGATATATAAGAGATTTAGAAATTTAGAGATTTTTTTTTTCTTGCCTTAGTCCCATTGTAAGTTGTTGCAATGTGTGAAAAAAAATACAGTTTTCAGGATGGTAGGCCCTATCAAGTTTTTATGATACACTTTAATCTGTCTATCTTCTGAGAAACACTTTTTTCCCAACGCTATGTTATTCTATGTCACAAGATGGACTTCTGAGACACCTGCTGTGTCTTATTTCAACGTTTAGTTCATCTTTTTTCTCAAAACGATGGTCAGAATTTTTTAAGGACTGTTGTCTGTCTGATTTCCATTACCAGATTCACCAGCAGAGGGCTCAGTAGCCTTTGCTATCATAATTCATTTCTCCTCTGCTGTTTCCCCCCATCTGACTGGATTCAAAGGCTGCAGAAGATGAAGTAGTCATAGGTATTACATACTTACCTCACAGGAAATGCCATCTTGTGCAGTAGGTTAGTGTAAGGTTTCATCCACATAAATCACTCCTTTAAAGAACCAATTTGATACAAACAATGAATGGCTGGCTTAAAGAGACTGTATTGATTGATTGATATACCTAAACTTCTTTCTGTAGAAAAGTATGTCTGCGTTAATAAATATCTCATAATTAGATCATACTGCAAGGACACTGCATTTGAGAGACATATTGGAGACCAAATCAGATAGATATTTTGATTTTATGTCTCCATCAGGTTACAGCAGTGTTCAGACAGCTGAGCTCATTTAAAATTTATTATGTATTGACATTTATGTCACATTTAAAAAGCTTTATGCTAAACAGCTGCTTAAGTGGAACCACTTGGCCCGTGTTTGTGTAGTGGCACCCGCAAGCATTGTTTGGACTGTACACTTGAAATACAAGACAGAGCTATTTTAGATTTGTTCGAGTCAAATTATGTCGTGAACCTGAAGGATAAACCTGACAGCCAGTTACCGTGAGGTTTGTTTGTTTATTGTCTTTCAAACTTTGTCAGTGTGTTTGTAGCCACGATTCAGTCTACTCTGCCCTTGTTGCAGCTGTATGCTTCTCTTCAATCTGGTCTTAGTTTTACATGCAGCTCCTCATTCAGAACTGAACATTCAGCCAGGTGGACGACAAGTGTCACTCAGAAATGTTTGACAGCTCCTCGGTCTAACAAATCTTGAGTTTCAAATTGTTATCACCAGTGTAGGTTGCCATTAAAGGTGGCACTTTGCCACCTGATAACCTTCTCATACAAGAGCACTCAGAAAATGCCAACCTGGGATTGAAAATTAAACTTGAAATATAAAGGTTGGAGAAAATAGTTTAGTTTCATTGAATGCATCAGTGTTTTAGAGCAGAAGGCACCAAGAATATAAATCCTTTTAAAGCACAAGTCTTTTGTAATTGGTTCTCAGACCCAAAAATCCTTCCAGTCAGTTATTTCTCCATACTTGTACAGACTGTTTTACTCAATGTAGAGCAGGTAGTTACTGTGAACAACTTATGTGTTAAATATGTTTGTAGAAATGTTTTGATCATGGTTAAAAAGTAAGTGCTAATACATCTTGAGTAAAGGAAAAAAATCATCCTCTGAGCAGCTCTCATGGCTAAAACTCTGCTTCAGTGCTGGTTTTGATCACATAGTCAGAAACTCTATTAATCGCCTTGTGTTGTCCACAGTTCGCTGGCTGCCAATTCTGCTCTATAGGTTCTAATCATCTGTCAGTCACGGGACAACTTCCTCTGAAGTAAATAAAGTAATGTAGATCACTGTGTCTGATTTATGTGTTTTAGCTACAGGAGACTGGGAGCTGTCAAGAAACTTTTTTTAATCAGAGGGACATGAGAGATTTCTTTGTTCATCAGAACAACCAAACAAAAAGACAATGAGGGCTGTACCCAAGATGATGCAAATGGAAGATGGGTGAGGGTCCCTCTTCCTGTCTTGCAAAGCTGTCTCTTCTTCCCTGCTCATAAAAATTCCTGCAGGCACTGGGAGGGGGTGGAGGAGGGTGGGACAGGCCCTTGGGCCAGCACAGTTTGCTTTCTGCCTCCTCCCGTTCAGAAAAGGAACTTTCATCACTGTCTGATTTATGAGCCGTTGGGATCCCCCCAAGATTGTACATCGCCTGTGTTATCCCATACTTAGAAATGGGCAATTTGACGATGGTTAGAATCATGTGCAGCTAAGGCTGTCTTTGTTTAGTATGCACTGCATTGGAATATAGGCACAGACAAAATGTAACTCACTGCTTTAAACACAAACACTGAAAATAGCCACATCCTCTATCCCAGACGTTGTTGTTGGGTCAGTGTAACGATGCCTCCAGGAGATGTTATTTAAAGCTTCATTAACTCTTAACGCGTCCTCTTGCCTCTGAACTGTTCCTTTAAGTTGCTCAAAAGAATCAGAGCCTGCAGGAGTAAGGACTCTCGTTTGAATGCACTAATCAAGCTTGATCACATTGGGATAAATTGCTGTGTAACAGGCAAAAAATAAAGTACCAAACTTCCAAAAACAGGATTAAAATATTCACTTTTTAAGTATCCTTTTATATCTTTGCTTCAATGGCAGAAAGTTGAAGCGTGATTGAGGATAACGTGTGATAACATGACGATATGGGTTAAAAGTTCAGTTATCAATAAAGTCTGCTTCTCACATCTGAGAGCTGTTGAAGTTAAACAGGCACAGTCAGAAGAGATTTTAAAGAGCTTCGGGAGAGGAGATGTTGAAGGTCAAGAGGCTGCAGAGGGCTACAAAACTTTCTTTTAAGACTTTGAAGAGAAAAAAAAGTGGATTTTACCGTTATGACTGCATTTTATGGCTGCTGTCCCAAGCAAAAAGCAAGAATAAACATACAAAGACCTTTTGTACATTTGAGCGTTAATAGAAAGTTAAATAAAATACTAAATTATTGGAGTTAACAAATTGTGAACATAGCCTTCAGCAGAGGCACAAAAAGGGGCACATTCTTGGTGTCTCTTTTTTCAGTAACAGTTTTGGAAGCTGAACTTGGCTTCAGTAACTGGTTTTCTCTAAGTTCAGTGTAGCATATTTAACTTTATTTACATGTTTACCAAAGCAAATACAAATTTCTGCCTCTTTGTGTTTGCTGCTTCTTCAGAATGTGAAAGTGGATGGGAGCGGTCTAACATATCGTTGGTTTGTTTAATGTGCTGTACGGTGTTGATGCTCCCTGCGTTTGGCCCTTTTTGTTTGCTTGTTGCATTCACCCAAGTCTTTTTTTTTATTATTATTTACAGGCACGCTGGTTCTGGGAGGCCTACTTCAGCTCTATGAAGGCTATCGGCTTGACGACACTGCAGATCATCAACGATCGCATCTACCCATACGCTGCACGCACCTATGAACAGTGGAACAATCCACCTGTGGTGGTACGTAGCTCTACTTTGAGCCATTGTGAAAGATTATTCTGTCTGTGTTGTGTGTACTTTATTCTTTAGGAACTAAACTCTGTCTTAATGTGTTTCCAAGTTGCAGCCACAAAAGCTCCACACTCTTTGCTTTCTTTGCAAGCGTCTTAGTTGTATTTTTTTAAGTCTTTAGATTTGAGAAACCTGAATTATGACTATACAGAATCAGGCTTTGACCATACAGATGCTCATGGTGCCACATAAGCTTCCCCACCCCCTCTTTCTTGTAAATCAAAGCCTCTGTGGCAGAGTGACAGTAGATGCCTTCAAGTCTTTCTGGAGCGCCACACATGCTGCGCCTCACAGATTGGTACACACCCAGCCAGCTCTGAGGCCGCCAGTTTGTGTCAGCAGTTCTGCACTAGGAGGATGCCTCTGCTGTGGTGAAAAATAAGTTCCTGCATGTCTGAGTCATTGTGTTTGTAGCTAGTACGCTGGATGTGAAGAATGGTGTGTGTGTTTTAGCATCCCTGTGGTTGTGGGAGTTTGTAGCTGTGGCAGACAGCTTGGCTGTGCAGCCATCTCTCAGGAGCTGTTAATCAGACAGATCTGATCTCGAGTCTTTCCCATCCTCAGCCTGTGGCCCACAGACATCTGCATGTGAGCATGTGTGTGAATACATAACCGTGCAATGTGTCTGTCATCTCTGTGCCAGTGAAAGTAGATTAGAGAGGTGTTAGTCAGAATCCGTTGGTATTGGTGTAAACAAATAGGATGAAGTGCAGCAATTTCTGATACTTATGGTTTATCTTGTCTCGTTTATACAGACAGTCAGGATTTGATCGTTAATGAGGACTTACACTTGAGATTGCCCACTTGTGTCATAACATTTAGCCAGTGTCCAACTCTCAGTCCAGTCAATCACTGTCACTCAGTCTGAAGGTTTGTCCAGAGGTTAATGGTATCAGAGCCTTTTGCCATTCATGCCTAAGATGGGAGATGAAGTGTTTTCTTGATGGACTCAGTGAATGGATGGTGAGAAGAACTTGCACAGAGCACCAAATAAATCAGGCAGACATTTTTCCCCTCCCCTGTCGTAGTCTTTTTGCTGGTAATTGAAAGCACATTTCTTGGGATTGCTGGTGCCTTTGGAGGGGGATTTCAGAACAAGGGACAAGCTGCTTTTTGTGTGGGACTTGCAGGTACTCTGTCTATTTGAAACATTACATTTTCATTTAAAACAGTTTAATGTGTTGTTGGAAGATCAGGACACTATTTTGTTTGAATGATGGAGAACCATCGCTAAATATTAATATGTATGTAATGTTTCAGACTTTAAAAAAGGCGTAAGGGTTCAAAGTGCTAACTCTCAACTTTACCAAGAAGGTGGTATATGTTTACATCTGATTTACTATTTATCACAGTGTTACAGACATGATCTCTACATTGTTCAACTGCAGATATTTGTATACCTTAAATAACACTTAAAACTTAAAGCCAAAACATTAAACTCCAATTACTTTTCTTTCAAAATCAAGTTCGGGACAGAAGTTGAAAACAATAAAAGGTTTGTGCACTGATTGGTCATATGTGGAGCCTCTATTCTGCACATTAATTAGCAGTAGCAAATATTTCTTTTTTTTTTGTTAGTATTCCTCTCCGTTGTTTAATGTCAGTAATATTTGAATTTGCCACTAAAGCTCAATTTAAACATGTAAAATGTTTCTCTAGATAAAAAATACAAGTGAAGGCATCTGAAATGCCTACCTTACCATCCTTTAAGATTTCTTTTTCATTAAGGGTAAAGATCCAATCAGATCTTTTCAAAGTGTTTATTTAAGTTCAGGAAAAGTTGTTTACTTCCTTTCAGATCTGTTGTTGGAACATTGAGCTGTGGCTTTCTTTTCATCTAATTTATTCATTTAGACAAATGACTTAAATGGCGTCTGCCTCTTTTATGCTGTTTTAAAGCAGCACCGCTGCTGCGTAAATGTGTGAGTTTAATCATTTCCCCCTTCACTTGTTTGACAACGTGAGAATGACCACAAGGAAGTTTCCACTTGCTTATAAAGTGACTTAATTAGTGGAGCGGTGGCTAATGTTGGGTGAAAAGCAGCGGCTGTGTGTCTGTCGACAGACGTGTGACAATGCCGTAGAGGGAGCCACACAGCCGCTGTGTGGCCGCCTTGGACCGGAGAAGAAACAAGGTTTATATGTGCTTCAAGAAACCCACAGATTTACTAGGTTAGATCGGCTCTCTTTGCCACTGCCAACGTTTTTGTTACTGTGAACATCGTGGAACATTTTTGGATCCTTTGATGAAGTTTATCAGAGTGTACCCAGATATATTTACTTGTGTTATGGTGCCACATGCTTGTAATTGAAGATATATGGGTCATCATTTTGTGTTATTTGAAAGGAAAATACCATCGTTTTACCACTGAAATAAGCATAGCCGTTATTCTTTTAAAATGTTTATAGTCAGCTGAGCACTCGGGGTTTACAAGCCCGACTGAAAAGCCGAATTCTACGGTCTACACCCAGGAGAACCTGTCATCACAGGAACAGTCGACGCAGGAGGGTAGCCAACCGGTCCTGTTTGCAAACTCTCCTCTGGTCTTTCTTGAACTCTTTCCCTTCTCCTTGTGTAGGGCTCATTTGGCTTCTGACTGGAAGCTTTTGGCATCCTGTTAGCCCCTGAGAACCCATTATTGGATGAGCCTTGCTCCATAATAAAAACCATCATCTGTAAATTATAGCAGGTGACCTCACTGTCCAGTGAAGCACTATTACTGTGTGTTAAATCATGGAAAACATGACAGGGCCAACACAGAAGACTTTAAGCTTGTTCCTCTTGATCTCCTCATGAAAATGTAAAGAGACAGATCAAATGGGTTAAAAGTTTGTATTGTTTTGTTTTTGGTCCTCTGCAGAAGTGGTCCAGTGTCAACAGCCCCCTGTTCCTCCCGCTCATCCCACCAAGAGCACCGGGGTTCACCGCTGTGGTGCTGACCTACGATCGCGTTGAAAGTCTTTTCCGTGTTATCACAGAAATCTCCAAGGTGCCTAGCTTGGCTAAGCTCCTGGTTGTGTGGAATAACCAGAACAAGAGTCCTCCAGAGGGTAAGTATAAGAGATTCTCATTGAAGATTAAAAAGATGCCAAAATTAGCAGTCACTTATTCAGGAACACCAACAAAAAGACGTCACCAAAAGATCGCTCAAAAAAAAGAAGATTGCTGATTCTGCCTGTTTGATATTAATAAACGTAAAATCGACTCTCGCTCCTGTCAATGAAGAGGAAGAAAATCTGTATTGCTATACATATGATGGTCCTCAGGCTTATAATTATGAACCTGTTAGGTAAGATGGAGACCAGGAACAGGGCAGGGTTAGGAGGAATAACAGCCATAGGAGAGCAGCTGAGTTATGGCGTGAGGAGAACCAGTGGAGAACGGAGCAGCTGTCCTGGTGAGTGAGCGCTGTTAGCTAGCAGCATGTAGCCTCATGCTGTGTTCACATCAGCATATTTAAAGTTTGAAATCAGATAAATAACCTAAAAAATTAGTTCTAAGTATAAGTGATGATCAAAAAGCAGAGCAATCCAATCATCTAGTGTCAGAAAACAAAACTCTAGACTTGACTATGGTGCTCAGCTCACGTTTCCATCGGTTTAAATCTACCACTGGGAGCTGGGCTAGGGGCTGCTGCTGTCAGTGAACCTGAAGTTGCCTTTATTTTCGATAAGACCGCACTCATCATCAGTCTCACCTGGACAGGCTCCAGTATCACATTCTGAATGCCATCATATCACCAGGCACAGAATGTTCCTGACGAAAATGGGCACCATAGACAACTGCATTTTATTTGTAACAGATGCAGAAATAAAGTCCTGTCTCTTCGCCTGCACAAACCAAACCCCAGCACAAAAGCTAACTCTATTTTTGGGGGGAAGGAGCGGTCTCCATGTTCTATAAAGTTAGTATTTAACCATCTTAATGAATGATCAAATTAAGTGAAACACTGAGAGCAGGCGTTTTGGGTCGTGTTTATTTTTTTTCTTCCACTCACTACCACCTATGCACATTGGATCTAAGCCGGGTCAAAGAACGCAAGTCCCCTTTGCTATGTCATGTGTTGCCGTGTTAAAAAAAAAAAAAGAAGTGTTTTAAACTGCTATACTGAAACCAGACACTTCTTCCTCTACATTTGTGCCATTTTGTGTTGTATAGCATATAAATCAATGATCGACTTATTCTGCAGCCATTATTAGACAGTGTTTCGTGTTAATTTGCAAAAAATTGTACCCTGCAGTATGCTCTTTGATGCCATGATAATAATTTGGTTATGAACGTCAGAGGATTAACAGTAATGATGAATAACAGGCATTTCCTACATTTTTCACCACTGTGGTACATCAGAGATGTCGTATTAAACTTCATGGTTCTTATTTATTGCACCTGCCTTCTTCATATTTTTTAATGTTTGTATGAAAATGATCTGAAGAGCAGTTAATCCTGCCCTGCCCTCTGACAGCTTATCTCAGACCCAGACTCTTCTAAACCAGGAATTTAATTGGTCCTGCTGCTGTAAGAGTTAACCAGAGTAATGAAGTAATGAGGAGACTTTGAAGTGTTCTCTCATGGCTGTGAGTTGCCTTTTCATTAGAGGCATCAGCGGCGCCTGGCTGGAGCTTTGTGACCTATTAGAATTAACAAGAGGCCATTGACGGGTCAGACTCACAGAGCTCCGTCCAATCTGGAGACAGATTTCTTCCCCATTCACACCAAGCTTTGAATGTGTTCACAGGCTCCCAGTTTGGCTCCCTTCCTTCTGTATTTTAAAGAGGATGCTGTGCAAGTTGTGTGTCTAAAGATCACGTTTTATTGTAGCCTTTAATTTCAAAGTGTAAAACAAATTGTCTTGACATGCCCTTAGTGATTTTATCTGATTTGATTCTATTGCAGTAACACTGAATTTTGCAGGTGTTGATAGAGCATTAGCCTATTTCAGAACATGAATTCACATCTTGTTGATACTGTACTACAGCTTTGGATGTCACCAAAGTATGCACTTTCTCCCATCACAAGGTAAAGCTAAGGCTTTAAATTCAGCTGATAGCTTTCAGTTTGGGATGACAGCACCTTGGAACGAGGGATTAAAACAAAAACTTTTGGCATTAATCATAAAAGTTTTCCTGACAATAGTTTTTGACAGGAGACTTCAGGAATGACTGGAAAGACCAGAAGCCCCTCTTATAGCCTGCCAGGCTTCAGTTAGACTAATAATGGGCTGAGACACTGTGTGTGATCTTTCTGTGCCATAGTCCGTGCCATGGACACTGCCCAAGATCTTTGAAATACATCTCTGACATAACACTTTGTTGATCTGCCTCACAAAGAATCATGGTGTGGTTGGATTTGCACGTGTTTGAGGTTAATTTGATGATGAAGTGATGCTCCCGGGGGACTTTTTTCTTCAGCCAGGATGGACTTCAAATATCCCTGTCAGTTATACATGGCATCATAATTCCTTTCGTCTGTCTTAAGACATTGATGCTCACAATATATGTATTTTTTATTATTATTTTTTGACACACTTGGGCCCATTTCTGAAAAAGTAATGTATTACTTATTATCTGTTACTCTTTTCAAAAGTATTTTTACTTTACTTATTACTCCCTGCCAGCATTAATTTGTTACACTACTGATTATATTATTTTCTTTACATCCCACAAAATCAGTAATTGTGTCCTTTCCCCTCGTAATTCTGAGTTTGCTCGTGGCCTCTGTGTCAACGTCAGACGTCAAATTGCCAGCAGGTGCGTTTTTTCCTGCAGCCTGCGAACGCATCAAAGTTATAGGCCATCTGAAATAAACATCTGGTTCAACTGAGGACCAGATACACCGTTTTTGAAATCCAGTCTAAGTTGATCTGAGGGACACAATTTAAATCTGACAAAGATGTTGCTGTCAAATTCCCTCTAAACAAAACTAAAGTGATGGGCATATTTCCAGCAGCTGAATGTAAGTGTTGCCAGGCAACAATTGAAAAGAAAGCCAAAATCAGCCAAAAAAAATAAATAAAACATACCCTAAGATGCCCAATTCCACAGGAAAACCGTATACCTGGCAACCATGGAGAGAGCTACCTTGCTGCTCGGCTTTTGTGCGCTATAAAATTAATCTGCCGGTTGTTGTATTTTAAATCATTAGAGGGTTAATAACAACAGTAAGGGAGTAACAAGTTATTTTTTGTGTGAATAACTGTAATATTATTACTGTTATAATTTGTTACTCATTACCAGTAAAAGTAATATTATTACTGTAATACGTTACTCCACAGTGCTGCATACCACATACATACATGTCCAGAGAACACTGGTGAAGTTCACAGATTATTTCCTCTGTTAATAACGACTTGTTTGTGAAAGTTAATATTAAAAAATGTCCGTCGTCACCACTTAAACTCATCTAGATCAACCAATTTGCAAAATCCAATAAAGTCATGTTGGTTTGAAGTTCTTGCTCTGTTCCAGCTCTGTGTTGTGTTTCGTGCTGTAAAAGTTATTGTACCGTTTCCCCCTGGCAGAGTCTCTTTGGCCAAAGATCGGCGTTCCCCTCAAAGTCGTGCGAACCAAAGAGAACAAGCTGAGTAACCGCTTCTTCCCCTACGATGAGATTGAGACGGAGGCTGTGCTTGCGATCGATGATGACATCATCATGCTGACATCTGATGAACTACAGTTTGGCTACGAGGTGAGACAAAAAAAAAAAAAAAAAGAAAAATCTTACCTTGACTACCTTTTGCTTCCTTTGGGATGTGTTTCAGGAAACAATTTCAGGTTGATCCCAGAGTTTAAAGTCATTGAAGGAGATTACACTTTCATTCACTGCTGGTTGGAGATTTGAGGGCTGACTGAATGTGTTTGATGTGTGAAGAATGATGACAAGGCCGGAGCTGATACTTTCCATGCCTGCATACCTGTTGGCCCAGCTAAGCCCAGCACACTCACCTGAATCCATTTAGAAGCTATTTGATCAAATTGTTCTCAGTTTAAGGATAATTACATGGAATTGCAGGCGATACAGAAGAGCTGTCTGTGTGGCAGAATGACATCTTGCTTGTTGCAGAAGGTTCAGACAAGCTGCTAAGGCTGCAAGAGCTAGATATACAGCTGGTTATCAAGCCAATACTTCAACTCTCTGTGTGACTTTTAAAATTCAGACACAAAGTTTTTTATTTTTTAATTCTTTTAAAAATCCTCATTTAGCATCATTCATCTAATGGTGTAAGTCAACATTTTTCAGTTTAGCTCAGCTAAGAACGTTTTACAATCCGTCATCTGTCCTTCCCCAGGTATGGAGGGAGTTTCCAGACAGACTGGTGGGTTATCCAGGCCGCTTGCATCTCTGGGACCATGAGATGGGAAAGTGGAAGTATGAGTCTGAGTGGACCAACGAGGTCTCCATGGTCCTAACAGGAGCTGCGTTCTACCACAAGGTAATCAGAGAAAGGGGACAGTGGAGCACGGTTACTTCACTTCTTTAATACTCATCTAAGTTCAAAGTAATTTATCATGCAGGGGTACCACATACAGTGCTGTGAAGTATTTGCCCCCCTACTGATTTCTGACTTATTTTGCACCTTTGTCACTCTTAGCCATTTCAGATCAAGCAAACTTAAATATTACTTTTTTATTAATTACTTTTTCCACACAGGATAATGTAGGTTGAAGTAATATTTTTCTCTTAACAAATGAAATCATCAGAGAAAACCTGCATTTTATGTTTACTTGGGTTATCTTCATTTAATATTTTAATTTCTTTCATGATCTGAAACAGTTGAGTGTGACATACATGCAAAAAAGTAGGAACTCTGGCAGGGGCCACATACTCTTTCACAGCACTGTACATCCTCATAGGTGACCGTGTCAGCTGTTTGTAAATAATGAGTCTGCAGTGCATCAGTGTGACGAGTATTATTTGTCTGTTTTTCTGCTTCTGTTCCAGTACTTTAACTATTTGTACACATACAAGATGCCAGGGGACATCAAGAACTGGGTGGATGCTCACATGAACTGTGAAGACATTGCTATGAACTTCCTGGTGGCTAACATCACAGGCAAAGCCCCCATAAAGGTACATTCATTGCTCTGACTGCTGTGGCTGCTTTAAGCCTGCTGGGGGGAGGCTGGAGTCTGACATAGTGGTCCAGCATCTCTGGGTTTGATCAGCTCTCACCCTTCAGCTTCACTGCTTCCCCCACCTCTCCTCATCACACAGACTGTGCCCAGGTGCAGGCTAAAGCAGTGCCTTAACCTCCCTTATCTCAGTGTCACTCACTGGCACTCCCCCTCTGACTATGTTTTCTTAAGCTCACCGAGACTCACACACACCCTGCCATCAAATCATAAGCAACAGACTCCCCTGCCCTCGCACCAGAACCTCCCACCTCATCTTCAACAGGGTTTTATTATTATTATTTTTTTTTTTTTCACAAACACCCTCTCCTGCCAACGCTGTCGTCTTCCTCGCTTCTCTCTCCACATACACACACGCATGCACACACACACCAGCATGTGTCAGCAGTGTAGATGGAGAATAGACAGAGTAAGGCCATACATACATCATCTCTCCAATCAGCTCCTCCGATGAGTTTTCAGACACTTCCCCTACAATATGCTTGACTTGGTCACATGTCTGTGTATCAGTCACACACTTTTTAAGTCTAAGAGTTACTTTGTTTTAACGCTGACTTCACTGATGCACCTTTGTTCTCCTTCTATCCAGGTGACCCCAAGGAAAAAGTTCAAGTGTCCTGAATGCACCGCCATCGATGGACTGTCGCTGGATCAGACACACATGGTGGAGAGGTACGAAATGAAAATCCCCTGTTCTTACAGCCATAAAGGGAAGTTGTAACTTGACACAAATCAAACACTAAAACAAAATAGATATCCAAAATATATAAAACAGTATTGAGGAGAGAAACAAACTTTACTTCAAAAAGCAAACAAATATTATTATATGAATTTTATATATAACCCGCCCCCGGGTTATAGTAGACTCATGTTTAAAGTGTGCTTTTTATTGATTTGTTTTTTTATTCATAGATCTGAGTGCATCAACAAGTTTGCGTCGGTTTTTGGTACCATGCCGCTGAAGGTGGTGGAACACCGAGCCGACCCAGTGCTCTATAAAGACGACTTCCCAGAGAAGCTCAAGAGCTTCCCCAACATCGGCAGCCTCTGACCAGCTGGAAACAGATGTTGGGACATCAACATAGCCTCAATGCTCAATCATTTGCCAACACCCTCATCTTTTATATCATGACATCAACACTCAGGCTAAGGTGGAAAATGCTTCCTTTTCTTCTCTGTTCTGCTTTTTTTTTACTCTTTCAAAATGAATTTTAACAGAAGGTTGTCAAGTTATTGATGGTAGTGTTGAGTTCTAGAGAACACTGAAATGTGGGGGTGAGTGGTTCGTTTATTGAGATTAGAGATATTCAGATATTTATACTAATGTATAGATTAATGTTACATATATTCTATTGGAGGGTCACTCTCAAAAGTGTGATGCTTGACAGACATGCTGACTGACTCGAGGCTCATGGTCCCTCGCTGTCACTGTTTGGAACTGAAGCTTAAGGTTCCAGCTGCTCTGGAATCCGTTTATATAGTGTACATATTTGTATGATGCAGCAGTGCTGTATAATAGTCATAGCTATGATGCTCCAGCTTTTAGTTTCTTTTCCCAGTGTTCAAAACCTGACGTGGACCTTTATCTTTATCTGTCATGTATTAAAAGTGATACATGTTTAATTTACATGATATATGGTAACTGATTCAGTGACATACCTAAGTATGTAGGATCAATCTCATTGTTAATTGAATGTGACAGCACACAGCATGGAGGCTCACACATGATGTTCAGTCAGTGTTTCACATATGTTTTCTCTTACACAATCAGATTGGGCCATAAGACAAAGCTGGTACTACAAATCTAATATATTTAGAGTGAGTAACTGCTGATTTTAAAGTATTGATACTGAGCTACTGGAACATCTTGAATTGTACATTTTATACTGCCTGAGCAATCCTCTCATTATATTTATATATGATGTATATCATGCTGTATAGTACTGATAGACGCTTCCCAAACCCACACATTTCAAAACAGATGTGTATGAACTGTTGATTCACTGCCTTTTTAAGTGTGTTTTACATTATAACTGTTGTGTGTGTTCATATTTTTGTTTTATTCATCTTTTTTTTGTCCCAGTTGAAAGGCTACCGCATAGAAAGCAGAGAAGTCTTTGAATGTTTTTTTTGTTGTTGTTTTTTTTTCAATTCGCCTTTTTTATCATTTCTATAAGTCATTGAAATTGTTTTAATTTTTCTGGGCTTTGTTTATGTTTCTGAGTGTGTAAATATGACTTTGATAAGTAAAGACCACACTAATGTGTCTCAGTGTCAGTGTTCTTTTTTTCATGTATATGTGAGACAGGAGGAGGAACATTTTTTTCCTTCGTATCCGTCTTTACTTCGCTACGTGACCATGCAGCACAGAGCCTCTGTGATGTGGACGATCCACTGTTCCCTCCAGCCCATCACCTGTTGTTAATATACGCTGCCTAATCCACCCTGTTCAATGTCAGCAGTTCAAAAGGGCGCTGTTCGTATTTTTGTCAGCTTCAATTAGTGTGATACTCTTGCGGGCTGTGCGATCTCATTTCAGCACTTGAGTCCCTTCAAAAGGACTGAAACGTGTGGGGATTCAAGAATGTGACTTGAACGATGACACAATATCATGGCAGGATTGTAAAATGGAATAAGATGCTTAAATTTTTCTGTTTTTGTTTTTCTTAGACAGACAGTAAACAACAAAAGCTGTCCTTTAACATTCACAGTGATTTGATTTGAATAATCAAAGGAAGAGACCCCAATTTGCAAGAAAAATATCTTCTATGATATGATTAGAGGACAAACACCAAGTCTGAATAGAAGTGCAATAACTTATTGTACTTTAATCACACACAAAACATAACACAAGCATGAGCAAATCCATACACTCAATTTAAAAGACAGCTTAAAGCCACAAAAAAAAAAAAACATTTGAAACTTGTAAGAATTACGTCAAGGAGAAAACAATGTTCGAACAAAACTCTTGGAATACAATTTAACACAAAATCAAAAAAATCATACACTCAAAATTGAACACATCTAATTAGTAACATTTCCAATTTTGCATGCCCAAAAATGTGCATGCACACAACAGCACACATATCTATCATCGATTTACTCCTGTACTGACGGCCTGACTTCAGTAGTATTAGATAATAAGAAAATGGATGATATCATCACTCAGGGGTGAAGTTACACAGCAAACAGGATGAAGAGGCTTGTCATGAAGGCTGATCTTGGACAGTCCTTGGTTCTGTGAATTAGGATGTCTGCTAATCTTTGAGGAGATGTAACTGGGGATGCTTTCAATTAGTAATAATGATACTTAAATACACAAAAGAGGGAAAACGTTGAGATGCTCTATGTAAACCTGAGCAGTGAATGCCAGCATGTCTGTGAGCACTGTGCAGAGGAATAGTCTGTACAAAACTTAGTAGAAGACAGAAGGGCCTGTCAGTCCTGACACACAATACTTCAGTCCACAGCCTCCAGTCCACAGGCTCAGTGTTAATTAAAAAGCCTTCCTGGGTTGGCCATGCGGCTGTGCCTCGGACCCTGACTGGACATAGTGGAAGTGAGCCGAGGGAGAGGCTCAGTGCAGTGTCTATAGAGAGGTGGACTACGAGAGGGAGGAGGGGGGTGAATCTTTGAAAGCAGAGCCATGACAGCTGAGGGGGAAGCATGTGTGAGGCATGTTTGTTTTGCATTTACCCCCTGAGCGCAGCTGTGTGCACTGTCCTTTTCCCAGAACACCGGAACACAGCAGACGCCCTCACAGCTCACCCTCCGTCCAACCCCTCAGCTACAGCACAGGGGGCCCCACATTAGTAAGACAACTCTTTAAGTTTTTAGATATGTACTCTTCAGTCAGGATCATGCACATGCTTTGGATTCGTGCTGCGGAGTGAGACTGGATGTAATTTCGGGGACTCTGAGGTGACCCACTCTGTTGACAGGTTACAGTCTGCACCCTGCTTCTTGGCCCAGAGGGGCAGTGAATGTGGTTTTGGTTAAAGAATTAGAAATGGTTACCCTCCTGAAGGTGCACCACAAGTATCAGGTTTGCTTTCAGAATCATGAAAGATTTTAGTATGCTTAAGGCCTAAATCAGGTCTGTCAAAACAAAGGATGAAGATGCATAACCATAGCATTAAATCCCAACTGCTATTTCTGGCCCTGAAGGAGGCAGCTGCCACTACAAAAAAAAAAGAAAAAAAAGGATGACTTGAATATTTCAATAAGGCTTTGAATATGATATAATACCATTGATTTTGCTTGGAGATGGGACTCTTTGCTGGCTTGTTATAGGCCAACTTAACAACTAAAATAACCTTAAAACAGGTTTTTATTCAAGCTATTAACAAAGTCTACGTGCAGTGGATAAATTTCTAACTACAACCCACTTCTTTTTTGTCACTTGCTAATTGAAACTTTGGAATTGTACCTACACTCAGTTTAATGCTGTTCTATGAAGTATTTGAAACTACAGCAGGGTCAATAGTATGAACTGTTAACTGTGGGAAATTTTGTGCACAGGGCACACAGCTTGTCATGAAGCAGCTTGCCTACAGCCTATTTTACCAGAAACCCCCAGAAACCAAAACACTGAAATATTGTCTTCCCATTTAGGTTTCTGTAGTGATGTTTGGAGTTAAAACCATGATCCCTAAATATTATTATTATTATTATTATTATTATTATTATTATTATTATTATTATTATTATTATTATTATTATTATTATAACAAAGAATCATGGTGTGGTTAGATTTGCACGTGTTTGAAGTTAATTTAATGATGAAGTGATGCTCCCGAGTACTCTTTTCTTCAGCCAGGACGGACTTCAAATATCCCTGTCAGTCATAAATGGCATCCCAACTCCTTTCATCTGTCTTAAGACATTGATGCTCACAATAACCTTATCATATATTATTATTATTATTATTATTATTATTGTTGTTGTTGTTGTTGTTTATAATAATAATAATAATAATAATAATAATAATAATAATAATAATAATAATAATAATAATAATAATAATAATAATAATAATAATAACGTATATTTACGTAATTACGGTCCAGTGACGCTCGTGATTTTGACCTTTGAACCCAAATCTTATTTTATAGTCTGATTGGCTGTGTAGGACTATTTTATAAAGTCTACGATTGGACAACAGTCTACAGTTAGTTTCCAAATACAGAGTGGAGTGTGGAAATTTTCGGGTTTTGTACGATAAGCCTGTGCTAAGTGTGAACCACGTTTCTTTTAATGATTAGATACAAGAGAACTCATCGGACCAGTGCCACACAGCTACATCAAACAGTGGAGGTGCGAGCTGATCACGTTCTGGACACATCGTATCGCAACGAATAGATCAACGAAGAAGATAATGAAAAAAGGACAATTAGCATTACTGATATAAGTTATTGTTTTGAGCTAATTCCGTCACGTACTGCGCACCAGACTGTTGGCAAGCAGGAGAGTAACATGAGATTAATTTGTATCATTTTGTCCAAAGCAGAAATATTGAGGGAATGGTGATTAAGTTCAAGACCAGAAAACTGGTATTGGCTTTTGCTAATTTGATTATGTCTGCAATGTATATATATATATATATATATATATATATATATATATATATATATATATATATATATATATATATATATATATATATATATATATATATATATATTTAGTTATTTTTGGGAATTCTCACCATAATTGGATATGAAAGACCATCCTCTCTGTAAATGGCCACATGTACACTGTTCGGACACCAGCATCCAATGTGCACTTCATTTTTTGGTAAGTTATTCTGCTTTGCCTGTAAGAAAATATTAGTTTTTTTTCTGGTTTATTGAATTAAAACTCGTTGGCTCCAGCTAAAAATAATTCAGATCATGCATAGACCCCTGAATTATAATTTGCCACCACTTCTGCTTCAACTTAAGTCCACAAGATGACAAAATACTGCTTGACCAAGCTAATTTGACCTGGCTTTGGCTGATGATGGATGTAATGTCATTTCCACTGACCCTTGACTTTTCTTGTTGTCCCACTAACAATAATGTATTTTCATACAGTCTGTGATTGTCATATAGTATGAAATACTGTTTATCTGATTTGCGAACTTCTACCATATGTGCCATTGCAGCTTGTCATAGCCATGTCAAAATCCAGAAGAAGCTGTCGAACACTGACATCCTTTACTTTTTCGGAGTATCAACACACTGCATAATCTCCCTCAGCTTCCACCGTTTCAAAGGTAGCTGTTGCAGGTTTTAGTGTTATTTCTGGCAGAATGACTGACTAGTAGGCACTTCTCCCTGAAACCCATGAGACTGGAAATGGTAAGGGGCACAGTCATGTCCACTTGGACTCTGTCCTCTCTGAAACAGAGCTGGCTCTGTTCTGAGGCTGGCGCTCCCAGGCTCTTCAGCCCTGAGAGCAGCAGGCCTGCTGTGCCCCTCTCGTACTCCCACACTCTACTTCCTTCTCCATCCCTACCTCTCTGGGGCCGTTAGCAGACTGAGTCAGTGTGACAGGTGGATTCCTCGCCAACCACACTTAAACAAACCGCATTTCATCTGTTTGACTTGTAAGTCCTAGAAGGTTGGACCACTTCAAACCTTTTCGGCGAGTGATATGTTTTCTTTGAATTTTGAGAGGCTTTATACAAATATGTTGGATACAAACAGGTTTCTGTGGCATCATAACAGTGTGACTTAAATTACACACTGATTATTGCTGCCCTGAATAATATGTACATGGGGCACAAATATTTGAACAGTAGGTTATTTTTAAGGATGCTTGCTGCGCTATTCATCAAATTGAAAACATTATTTAAAATAATGGAGGGAAAAAAAACATTACCACACAAATTAAATAATTAAGTAAGAACAAAACAGCACCTGAACAGAAACTCAATGACACTGAAAGCACTGTACAAACACAATATCTGTAATTGAACAAATAAGTGCATGGATACCTTTTTTTGTAACTATTAGAAATTTGACTTTGCATAACTACAGTGCTACACTGCAACTCTTTTTATTCAGTACAGCTTCAACTTCTATCATGTTGTGCACAAAGCTCACTCTTCCTCTTCGGCTACTTCCCCTCACCAGAGGGGCTGAGAAAAATGGTAGTGTCATTCGTCTTGATCAAATCAATATATTCTCCTCACCCATACATATATTTGCATAATTATTTTATTGCAACATGTATGAAGGTAGTCAATGTTGCATTGAGAGTTTTTATTTTAATTCTAGAGCCCGCTCACTCACCCCATGCTGGGTTTGAATAGACATCTTAGGGGTCAACACGTCCCCCATCCAGCAGGCACCAACACATCATGTGGCCCAAGATATAGCTGCACTGTGCTCTTTGGCTTTCATGCGCAAAGCAGCGATACTGGAGGACTTCCGGTCGGGGTCCATGTTAAGATCGTAGGCGTTGATGCTGGTTGCCATACCAGAAGATCCTCCAAACAAACTGCCCATGTGAGCCTGTCCCATGTGACCTCCGGGGCTCGGCACACCCAGAAAATCCGACATCCCGCTGGCAGAGTGGGGATGAGGCGTCATACAGGGAGTCACAGTGTCACAGGGCACAACGCAGCCTGGCACTGGAGAGGCTGCACTGCTGCCACCGATCCAAGAAGGGTTCTGGATCTAAAATAATGATCAGAAATGACCAGTGTTTGAAAGCGGAAGGTGTGATGAGGCTTTCGAGACAACTTTCAAGTAAATAATCAAAGACATTTTAAAAGCTCAACTTTCCTTCATGTTCCTGCATAGTTTATATATTGCTGCATTGTAAAACAGCTTTAAATTATTTATTTGTGAGTTTATTAAGTTCCCTTAAGTCTTGCATAGATCAGTAATATTTTTAGGAATTTCAGCTGTAAAGACATACAACGACATAAACATGGAAATGTTAAGAAGTTAATCTTTAAAGTTGGTGGGAGGAAGTTTTGAGGTGTGGCAATGTTGGACACGCATTTTGCTGATCTTTTCCTATACATGTGTAAATAGTGTTTTAGAATAAAAAAAAAGATCTCCACCAACTTTACAGGCTTATAAAACAACTATATGGAATAATCCAGCTTCTGTTTAGTTGTTTGGACTGTTTTGGTATATCATATGGAGCCATCTGTGATATTTAAATCTCCTTCATAACCAATTAAAAACTCATCACTGTACTTTGAACTAATGCTGTGTGCTCCATTAGACTGTTGTATAACAGGTGGCAAAGAGTCCAGGAAGTAGCAGAGCTGAGTCAAAAGTAAACTTTGCTGAAATTTAAATTTTTAACCAGTTATTAAAAGAGAGGCCAAAGTGTGTTGAAACTTAAGCTTATCAGCAGTTTTTACTTGTACCTTTAATTTTAGACAAAATCATGACAGGGGTTCTCCAAATTTTCAGTCTTCTTGCTAAGCTAGGCTAACTGTCTGCAGTCCCACTGCAGTATCAGAGAAGCCTTTGATTTGTCTTCTTGAATTTAGAGTCATTACTGGTTTCCAAATGACACAACTGCAAGACTGAAGTCAGATTAGATCTATGAAACAGCACAACACTGAGCCTTGCCTAGGAGATGCAAGATTGTGTTTTGGTAAAGAATAGGTCATGGCGTAGAGTAAATAGTCTTAAAAATGTCATATTTGTATGAAAGTACTTATTGTGTACCTGTGCATAGTTTTCCGGCCGTGTCAGAAGAGGCAGCTCATAGGCTGTGGAGAAATGGGTTCGAACCTGCTGCATCTGACCAAATCGCTCTCTTTTCCTCCACTTTGCTCGTCGGTTCTGAAACCAAACCTGCAGAAAGAAAACATCCAAATGTCACAAAAACCAGCAAGGGCATATCATCTTAGAGAAAAAATAAGGAGTTTAATTTGCATTCCTTGTACTAAACTCAGTAAAAAAATCAAACCGTCAACAGAAGAAGCAGTGCAGGAGTGTGCACCTAAACCCTTCAACAGGTAGCTTCCCTCCAAATCAAAAGGAAATATTTTTCATACGTTCAAAGTTTTCCTCCAAGTTGATCTAAGGCAGTACTGCCAGTAAGCTTACAGCTGATTAACAAACTCATACATGCAGTACATGAAGAACTTCTGTTCAAACTGAACTTCTAACAATGTACAGGTCCAAACACAAATGAGATGTGATGCATGTAAAATGCTGACCACATCATTTACTTCATAAACAAGAATGTAAATGTTCTCGTGCCTCAGACCCTTTCTTTGTTTCTGCAGAGTCATTTCCTCATCATCCGAATCGGGCTCTCATGTTTACTGAAATCGTTACTGTGTTTGAATTGTGATCAGAGTTTGTAAAGTCATTTGAAAACACGTTTGCCTCTGATGGACTTGAGACCTGACATGCTTTTTGTCAAACTCAGTGTCCATTTATAACAGTGTTTACAACTCCTGACTGATTGTTTCTCTCTGTCTGGACTGATTATCATCTCCCAGCAGAATCTCTGTCTTTCTGACATAATTTCTCGTCTTACATTTATACCTCTTTGCTCATACCACCTAAGGAGGCAATATGGGAGTTTCTAAAGTGAAATAAGTGGGGTTTGTTTACATTTTCCTTTTTAATTTCCTGAGGCTGTAGCTCTCGGCTTTAGGACGCTGTCTCTCTCTAAGTCAAAGAAGCACACGCAGCACAGGAAGTAATCCTTCTTTCATGATATGTTCATACATCTTCCTCCTCTTCATTGTCTCACTCGGGGTCTACAACTCCATCCAACATGACTTTGTCTCTAAAAAATAATGTTTTTTTTTTATGATTACCAAACATATTAAAGACAAAAATCCAGTGGCATCAGCCTCCCTGCTCGTCTCACTGTCTGCTCAGTGCTGAGTCTGTTGGCTATTATACCGGGAGAACATATTTTTGTGTAGCACACACAGCATTGTGACAGTAATTGGTAAAGACCATGACAGCTTAAGTAGCTGGTGGACTTTCAATGAGGCTTTATTTATGTTACAGCCCCAGAGAGGGAGAGCAGGGAAATGCCAAACTGGCCTCAGCAGGAGAGCTGTACGAGGCTGAAAACACTTTGAAGTGAGAGTCCAGCTCAGAGGATTGATAACCCGCTTCTGCTGTCACTCATGTCAGCCTCCATACCAGAGTCCAAAGAAATCCCAGACTGAGCCTGGCTTCAGTTTTCCAACACCTTCAACACATGCATAATAAACGGGGAACCAATGGTTTGTTTGTTGTGTGTTAGTTTGTTCCATTTTTTTTTCCTAAAGTGACCACATGGTCTCTAGTTTTGAAGTTTTGTTGTTTTCTAAAATGACACTGCCTAACTGATTAGGCGTGTGTTCTGCTGTTCTTTTTTCCATTAATTTTTTTTGGATCTTTAAGCTCATAAGGACACCTGTGTTTGTCTGCTGGACTCCACATGTCAGAGACATCTCAGCTCCCTGAGCTCTAACAGAAGGGCCAATCTGAGAAATGTGATGTTGTTGAAACCCCGACCCTTGACCTTTGACCCTCCCATGTATCTGTAGTGCATATGACTTGGATCTGAACCTACTCTCTCCCTTTGAAAGACTGAGTCTGAAAAAGCAAACAACTGCGGGCCTGAAGGTTTCTTGCCTGAAAGGTCAGATGTTTTCTTTTGAGTGAGCAGAATCAGACAATGAGGTGTAATGTCCCAATCCTCAGTTTCACTCTTTTTTTCCAGTCAAACTTTTTCTTTCTTTTCCTCTTTTGTCACTTCAGACTCAGAATTCATGAGCTGCGAGTCTGTTTGCGTGTGAAAGGCCTGAACAGAGTACAGAGCCCCTGTTCTCTGACTGACTTTGCATTTCGTGTCTTTTATCTTTTTAAGCTGAGTGTTTAAGAGGGCCGCTGGGAGAGCTGAGGCCTGTAAAGCCAAGTCCATCTGAAGCCAGCAGGTCTGTGATAGTGTGAGCAGCAGATTGGTGCAGAGTTGCATACCCTCAGAGCCTCGGTGCTGAGTTATAACCCTGCGGCTGCACAGACTTCCTGTGTTTCACTGCACAGCTTTTCTGGTCACAGCTCCAGCTCGTCAGGTGAAATACTGTTTTTAATCTAGCTCTTATCTCAAAACATACCTCACTATCACTCGACAGAATGCAATATCTTTGCATTTATGAAAAAAAACTTGACAGGTCACAAGCCTTAAAAATGCTCCGTGCTCGCATGACTTCAAATATGATATTGCTAACTCATTCAAAGCTCCTGGGAAGAGTTTCACACCTCCTTTGGACACCCCAGCAGGGACACATTCTTGTCTGAACAGGATGTTAATGAAAGAAAAACACAGAAAAGCCAGGGGCTTTGGTAGTCCACGGTGCACACATGCATGCACACACAAGCTCACACACAAGAACACATGTAAAGAAATAGTTCGAGGTCTTTTTATCTGTTCATTTGTGTTGGAATGTATTACAGCAGTCATAAGCACTCTGTATGTAAATCAGGCCATAAGGTCACTGGAGGGGTTTCTGTTGGCCTCAGGCTCCGCTAACACCATCAAAACTGAACTCACAAATTCAGGAAACCAAACAGCTTAGGTACAAAAAAAATCCCACTGACCCAACCCACAGACGCACAGCCCACTCAAACATGTCCATCGTATGTGGATGAAAGTCTGCTCTCCTCTGCACATGTGAGTCCCAGGCAGCGAAAAACCTCAGCCCTGTGGGCCCCCTGGCCTCTATGAGCTCCCACTCCCCCACTCGCTCTCCTTTCGACTCCCACATCACCAGATAAATCGCTCATGTTGTTCTGAGTGACGTTATCTCTGCAGGGCTGCAGATGTTGAAGGATCCATGAGGTTGTGTTGTTATAACATTGTCTTCTGCTATGACAAATGCCGCTCCTTTTCACTTCTTAATAGGACAGGCATGTTATTGTTCGGATACTTTGATTTGTAACTTTTTACTTTATCTTTGTCTGCTCTATCTTTGATTTCTTGTACATTTAATATCAGCTGATTTTTTTTCTAGTTAGCTGCACAGAAGATTCAGGTTTCTTACCTGCACGCGGGCCTCGGTCAGGTCAGTCCTCAGTGCCAGCTGCTCCCGAGCGTACACATCGGGATAGTGTGTCTTCTGGAAAACCTTCTCCAGCTCCTCCAGTTGGTAACTGGTGAAAGTTGTGCGGTTACGTCTCTTCTTACCCTTGTTGCTTTCACCTCCATCCCCCTTGTCTAGAGGGCTCGATAGATCTGTGCCAGGTGGTCGGTCAGGTGTGACCTTCACAACCTGATCTTTCACAGACAGGTAACCGGGGTCCATTACAGGTGGGTCAGAGTCCGGGGCCAAGTCAGAGTCTGTCAGCCCTGAGCTTTCTTTACCTGCAGAAACAGGAAGCAAATGAGAATTGGTCAGGGGTTTGTGTCATAAGGTCATTCCAACAAACTTCCACCAAAGCACCATTGTCAGAATGAGTGGATGCACTATTTGGATAATTTTCAGAACTTTTTTGTCATCAGAAAGCTCATTTATGGGACACTGGTTTGGCCTGGTGGTTAACTTGCGTATCCTGTGTACAGGTTTGATTCTACTCCATTTCCCTCCCTGTCTGGTACCAAGTTCTAGCCTTCAATACAGGCATTAACATTTTAAAGCCTGACCTGTCAAAAAATAGTCAGAAAATGCAAAAATTTTTGGAACTGAGATGTTTATTGACTCCTTTAACAAAATCCCCCAAAAATATTGTTGTATCATTTCGTTTGTGATATATTTTATTATATCATATTTGATAAATTGGGCAGTTTTGGCAGTTTTTTTTAGTGACTGTGCATTCATTCGATGCAGAAAGTACTTGTTATTCTTACTGCAACTTCTTGAAAAAAAGCAATGATTTTCCTGAAAAAATGCGTGTGGATAATTTCCTGAGAGCAGCTATTTTGAAAAGGGCCAAAATACAACTTCAGCTGCCTGTAGTGGAATAATAATCCTCAAAGGGGTAGAATCATTTTCAATTTTTCAAACAGGTTTTCAATAAAAATATTTGTCATATTGATGAGATAAAGGTCTTTGAAACTCATGTATGGAATATGTACAAAATAGTCTGAATTTAAACCAAACCAAAAACTGAGTGATACAGACAGAAACAAGGACGTGCTATTGACTGTAAACTCAGAGAGATGTCTTTATAAGCCAGAGTTTACAAAGTTAAAAACAAGACAGAGCAGACTGAACGGGAAAAATAAACTTCTATGCTGACTGGAGAGCAGGAGAGATCCCAAGTTAGTTGTTGGTGCAGGTGTGTAAACTGTGAGGTCCACAAAAAACGGAGAAAACCAAATACCTCTCCTTATAACATTCTGTCGTTAAATCAGGAAATCAGGAAAACTGAATGGAATAAAAGTGTCTTAAAAGTAAGTGTGAGACTATCATGTTTTTTATTACATACCTCTATTATGCACATTGTGTTTGCCTTTTCAAAATACACTTTTTGCTGTTGAAGGTGACGAGTGTGCTGAAACATCAGCACACTGCAGGCAGAAGAATGCACACGACACTTCTAAGAGTAGCACAAAAACAAAGCTTTCTGTTAGAAAAGAAAATCATTGAAAAATGTCCTTGCAGAGCGGACACCTACAGAGAGAGTAGTGCTTTGGTTGGAGTTTGATAAAATTAGCAAAATAACGTGGAAATTTCTGGTCGTCTCGCTTCTGTTCTAGTTCTCTGGCTGCTTTCTTATCCAGCTGACTGGCTTCCCCTGTGGCTCGTATCAAAAAGTACCTGATACAACCACCTCCAAAAACCCAAATATCCCTTTTAAAGCTGGGATCAGAACACCTCTTGAAAAGGTGACTCTTTGACGGAGGACAACTGCTGAAAACTGATAACAAAAACAAGCACAAAGATCAATTTGTGTTACAGCCTGGTTTCTTTCAGTCTCATTCAGTGCACCGTGGGTGAAACGCTCTGTGATCAACACGAAATGTGTTCAGTTACACAACCATTCCCTTAGATTTCAGCTGCAGGCTGTGAGTACTCTGTAGCAAGTCATGTGTGGATTCTTAATAGGAGTAAGATGATAAAACACACCAACAAAATAATCAATATCAAGCCTTTGACAGACTCATCTGCTGCCTGTGTTTCATGTCTCCTTCAGCATTATATTGAAAATAAAATTTTGCACATTTGTCAGTAAAAATCTCTGGAGTTTTTTTTTTTAAATACATCTCACATGTCAACACAAAGAAACATTTGCCATTGATTAATAAAATGTCAGTGCACAGCGGATTAATGTGTTTAGATGTTGAAAGAGGATGAAATATTCCCAGTTTTCTGAACACTTACAGAACGTTTTCATCGAGCCTCTGTTCTACTTTGAATCTAATGTTCATTCACTTTTTCAGCAGTAAATCAAATGCTGCTCAGCTCAGGGTAATAATTTAGTGGATCCGACGAGGGGAAGTAAGGAATTTCTAGCTCTTTTTGAAGTTGTGAAATCTGTTAGCGTGTCATGCTGACTGTGTGTAAACGTGTTTTTCTGTTAGCGTGTTTAATAGATGGTCCAGATTGAGGTTGTTGCTCACATGCTGCAGTTCTTGTCTGTAGATCATTTTTCTGTCATGTGCTGGGAAAGACTCCATGGCAATCGCATTTATCTGGCAGAAAGTTTCAGTTTTTTTATTGCATACCACACACTCCGTATTCACTGTTTATCAGTCCCGACTGCTGCTGAGCGTGTTCATGTGGCTGCAAAGTCACCTGGCAGCAAGACTGTTGCAGTTAATATGCTGCTTAGTAATTTCCAGACAGACACATTTTTTTACTCTCTCCTTCACTCCCTGTCACACACACACACACGCACACACACACACTCGCTGTCTTAACTGTAAAACCTCAGGCAGCTCTCTCTGATCATAAATTTCCACAGCGTGTCTCTGTTAGAGTTCATGTCTAAGTTGCCAGCTCTGTTCGCCCTGCTGCTGCCCCTCAATGAACAGTCCAGTTTATTTACACGTCTTTGCATGAATACACAGCCACAGTGTTGAGGATGTAATGACTGAAAACATTTGGTCTCAAGCAGTTTGAAAAAGCCTGTAAATCTGCTCTCTCTGGCTCAGTCTAGTGGCAGCTCACAGCTCTGCAACCTCCTGCTCCTCGACACCATCTGAGGTAAAGTTATTTTCATCTGCGCATCCAGACATTTGTCAGGTTAGAACCAGGAGGCGTCTGTGCATCTGAGATCTGTGACAATTCTCAGTACTCAGTCAGCACAGAAGACCTCACAAACACACTCAGTGACCCTCATCTCACATCCATGTTAGGTAGTGTAGCTGAAAGGTGAGGTAGAGGATAGCTTCTCTAGATAGATGGAGTCACTCTCTCTCTGAGAGACACATGCACAAAGTGTTGATTTCAGATGAGAGATGAAGTTTGGTTCAGAGATTTTACAAGCAGATACATAACTGTGAGGCCTTTATATCAAAGAGTTATTGTAGGTGTGTACACTGCAAAAACTGACATCTAAGCAAGTGTGTTTTTGTCTTGTTTAAAGTAAGAATTGCCTCATTATACCTGATATGAGCCTCATTTAACAGACAAGTCCAGGAGCGTGTCTTATTTCAAGATATTAAAAGACAAAAATAAGGTCTATAACAAGTTACCTGCAACAAGTAAAAAAAATTGCCAGTGGGGTCAGAAAAAATTTACTTGTCAAGTTTAGAATAATGTCTAAATACAAGAAACTTTCACTGACTCCACTGGCAGATTTTTTTTTTACTCGTTACAAACAATTCAGAGCTGATTTTTGTCTTTAAATATCTTTAAATGAGACGTGTTTCTGGACTGGTCTGGTGAATGAGGCTCATATTAAGTCTAAAATGACATTTTTACTAAAAATAAGACAAAAGCACTTCCTAAGATTTCAGTTTTTTGCAGTGTATGCAGTGACTCAGTGCTTTATGATTTGCTGCGCTGGTATTATTTACCACATTATAATCAGACATAAAAGCTTCAACTTTCATTCTGAATGCTGATGATGCAAAAATGTTATAAAAACAAAAATTATAGAATTCAAAACTTGTCTCAATTGGATGTAAAATTTCACCGCTCTGACCACAACTGTCGTCAGAGATGTCAGATAACCACATGAACTTAAATATGTTATTAGGAACACCATCATTATTTGCACTGTTTTATAGAACACCAATGGTAAGGTGTTCAGTTATTTTGCTACAAAAATACTCCTTTCACTTTCTTTTCAAAATTTGATCAGGAATGAAATATTTCTCTGAACTACACTTTTTTGACTTCAAAAAATTTGATGTCAGTTTCAGATAACACACTTTGGTCGACAGTTAGATACAGATAAATTTGATGTTTGAGAAGTGACCCCTGAGCCTACATCTTCTGGCCAGTTTTAAGGAAGTTTTAAGGGAAAGTGTCATCCTGAAGTTTATGGCTAAGGCTTCACCAACACAACAGCATTTCACTCAAAAATTCAAAAAAATGCAGTGGGAAAAAATCTGCGTTTACACGGAAACGCTGAGAGACTGAAAACGCTGCAGTATGCATGCCAGGCCTGTAGCTGGTGATATAACTGTAGAGTCTTTTTGTAGCCCTCTGCAGAAGTAGAGGTGGCTTGTATATCGAATCTGCCTTCGTTGAGTGCAGAAGTGGAGCAACAGATTCACATTTTGTTGAAAGTCAGTCAGCAGATTCAGCAGCACAAGCACCACATGGTAGTCCGCCATTGTTACATTTGTTGTTGTTCGGTTCGTGCATGGCAATTAAAAGTTCCCACAATGAGAGTGTAATGCGCATGTGCAAAGCGGAGAGTGACGTCAGCGTTTCCACTGAAAACTCCTGCTTGTGGTTTACACGGCAACAGTGGCCGCAGCGTTTCAGAGAAATTCCACTCTAGAGGCTGTTTTTAGAAGTTTTGATTTTAGGCCTGCTAAAACGCTGCAACGTTATTGTGCAACACAAGAACACCTTTGCGCTTCATTCTAAAACCGTTGTCGTGTAAATGGGGCCTAAGTTAAGTTGATGCACATATTAAAAAGAGAGTAATACCTGTCTTATCATTTAATCTGAATTATCTAGTGCGGGGCTGATGCATTTTACATCTTAGCCTCAGCAGTAGAACTGGTCTCGGCCTGAGCAGCTGTGTTTTGGTGGCAGTCTCACTGTGGGTCTAAACGCCTGCAACATTGCCTCACTGTTCCTGACACACATGTAAGTTTAGGTTTGTTGGGTGGAATTGCATTTAATCTTAGCATAAATACTCTCATCAGAGTTCCTTGGCATGCGCCCACAGTCCCCACCAGGCGAGGGCTGTCAGGCTGTTTGAAACCATGAGGCCTCTCGCTGATCAAAGGCCGTTGTTTAGATCACATGTCACCGATGTTTTTTTGGCAGGGGCGGGATATTGTGACAATCTCCTGCTTGTTATCCATACTGTCTCTGCTGACGCTGCCTAAGGTGAAACGCAGTGGGCTCTCCTGCAAGGCGCCTCGGGTATGGAGGACATGAAAAAAGTCATTTTGCAAAAAATAACCTTTAAAAAAAAACAATCATGCAGTAGTTCCCCCAATAATGAAGTGCAGAGACGACTTTTAGCTCACACCTGCACAAAAGCAACACTGCTAAAATGAAGCAAAAAGGTTCCTCTTTCAGTTTTGTTTCAGCTGATAAAGCCTTGCTTTAGTTATTTTGTTGCAACCACAGCCTGCTCTATTTTCAGTGCAGTGGATCCCGCAGAAAGCATCTCTCCCTGTTACTGTGCATAATGTGAGTGAAGTCGTCACCGGGGAAGTTTTGCAGAAACAGCTCACACAAAAAGAGCTTCAGAGCAAGCTGAGCAGTCATTTACACTTTAACCTGTTAATATTTCCACCACGTACTGCAGAAGAACACAGCAGTGTGTATAAAGGTCTAAATTTTCACACACCACCAATAAAGTGTTTATAATTATTTTTACAGCCCAGTGTGTCACTGTTGGCATAGACATCAAAATGAAAACAAGGAGTGATTTAAGGCTCTCCACCGCGCCTTGGTTTTAATTTATTGAGGCTCTTCCCATGTGGAAATAAGTGCCAAAATGACGTTGGTGAAGGTCAGACGTTCAGCACGGACAACTATTAGTTCACAGTTGAGAACAAGAGGGCGACTTCAAAGTGTAATTTAACTGGCTGTAAAGCGACAGGGCACCTTCCCTGCGTCTTTATTGACTGGGATTCCTGGGGTCAGCTCACGGTGTTAAGAGGAAACACTATAAATTACACTCCACACTGTGACTCAGGGAGATTAACAACATGTTGCTCAAACTGAAACAGGAATATCGGAAACAGGGGGAAGCATAAACAGCAGAGACAGATTGGAAAAGGAAAGAGAAAGCACACTTTGTCAAACTAAATGCGAAAAAAGTGCAACAAGAAACTATGAGAGCAGAGTGTTTATTCCAAATGTTTTGGAAGGTTTGTTTTACTGTCCTAATATGTGGGGGAAAAAAAGAGCTTTGGACAGCAGTTAACTCTTGAGTGTTTTTTGGCTACAAACAGAAGCAGGCTGACACATGGATGGAAGCAAACGCAGAATGATCTGATTCATGTAACTTTAAAGTTATTCATGGCGGGAAACAAATCAATAACTGACGACACGCATTAAAATATCATAAATCACTTTTTCACTAACATACTCTACTCTGCTCACACTCCTTTCAGTTCTACTGCTGATGTTTGTTTTTTTTTACACCATTTTAATGATGCAGATATTTCACACACACTCCCCCCCACATATGTATCTGACAGCTGTAGTAACTATCCTCTCACTCTGCAAATTTCATTCAAATACATAAGAGCGATTCATTTCCCGTTACTCGTTTCTTTTAGATCAAATCATCAAACATTAGCAAACCTTGTATCATTATTTTTTATTTTATATTCTCCAACAACACTTTTCTACTTGAATTCAGGTTTATTTTTTTATATTATTTTATTTCTTCATGATTCTTTGTTTAATCCTGTTTTATTAATGTTGTTTGATTTGTTTTTTGGGCAGCTGAAGTATTTTAAGGACACAATATTTGAGCTAATATTCAGGCCTCTTATTCGTGTGTCAAACAGTTAAAACTTCTTCGAGGATGTTTTGGGTTTGGGACAAAGTGCAAGACTTTATCTCTTTGATGATAATTATCCTATCAGTGTTGGTGTTGTTTGCGTCTGTGGCTCATATGGAGACATCAGCATAAATTTCAGTCTGTGTCACAAAAAGCAGAGTTTTCAAAGGCAACATACCTGTTCTGTTGTCCATTTTAGCTCTGCACTGTTTCAGCCATTGTCTACTCACTTTGTCTGCTTTGAGGTGATGTTGTCACATGAGATTATTACAGCGTGTCAACTGTTTGAGTGAAGCAAAAACAGTCAAGTTGCAGGATGAAAAGCAACACACTGAAACTCAGTTTAAGCTCCTTGTCTTTCCAGTGAGTCAAATTGTTTGTATGAAGTGAAGCATCTTTATACTTTTTCATGAGTGATAGTTTCTCTGACTGTTCCTGAATTCTAACCTTGTCTCTTTTGGAGCCACACAAATAACACGACTATGAATAGCTTCACACAGTGCCTGTTTGCTGTGGTGTCAGGTGTATTCTTCATAACAGTCTAAGACAATACACACACACACACACACACACACACACACACACACACACACACACACACACACACTGCTCATGTGGTGCATTGCACTATAAGGTCCTGCTGCGATTCGGAGACAGTCGATGTGTCCCACAGACAGAACCTTAGCAAACATTAGCACATTATTTTTTTCTGGTGTTTTTTTTTCGTCTCATAAAGTGTATTTTGCCTGTATAATAGGTAGCCACGCACTTTGAAATTCAACTCTGCAGACTGAGCCGAGCGAGGAACCATCTCAGCAGGCTGTGCAAAATTCACAGACTGTGAAAAGAAAGAATCCATAAAGTCTCCGACTGATAAATCACCTCTCACACACACACTGTCTCCCCCTCTGTGACTCTCTGCCTTTCTCCAGCTCTCCTCCAAATGTTCTCTCTCTCACATGCTGGAGCAAAACACAAAATACGTTGACTTTAAATTATAGGCTGATCAAAATCTAGAAACATTTTGTATGGATAGGAAAAAAATGTGAGGGTGCATGTTTGTGTGCATGCATATGAAATGATTACACACGTAATTCAAGAACACAGAGACTAAAACGGCCACAAGAATGAGGATTTCACTAATCCTTACCAGTTAGATAGATATGAATACATTGAAAATAACTATCAATGGGCAAAATACAACAATGAGGTGGGCTGCAAAGTATGTATTCTGTTTGTGCTTCTCAGTGCTACTAAATCATACTTTAAGTGTCAAATATTAAATATTAGATGAAGTGATGCAAAATTAAGAAGAAACTGCCCTAAAACAGGTTTCTGTTGAAAGAAATAAAACCAACCTGCATCTATTTTCTTCTGCATTTATGCTTTTTAATTTAAATTGTCAGGCAAGTTTTCATGAAACTTTTTAAAAGCAACAAAGATTTTAAGAGATTTTAAGTTAACCTGAATGGACCCTGTGTCTTGTGACAGCTGGTTTTGTGATGAAACATGACTGAAGGAGGGCCTCTGATAAACCTCTGATGTATTTCTTGTGTTCAGAATATTTAAACAAAACCTAAACAAGGAAATAAAACAACACTGATTCAAGCTGGTGTTAGTGAGGTGAGTTAAGTGAGAAAGGAATCTAAATTCCTCTGGTCTTCCAGCTGTCCCACACGTTTGTGACTTTGTTCGGTTTACATGACACATGGACAAAAAGACCAAAGTAAGGTCCTGGACTGTCAGAGCCGATTGGCCCTGCTGCTCTCACTCTACCATGCAAACTGAGCCTAATGTAAATTACTCAGCCAAACTTGAAACTAAAAGGTAAAATGATCTTGAGTCCTTGTCACCTCCACTCTTGTCAAATGTGCCTCGGTCGTCTGGTCCGTGTGGCTGGTTCCCATTACTCCCTGCTCCAGCCAATCAGTACAAACAACCAATGCGAGAGGCTGAAATGGCTGCACTGGTTTGAAGATAGTGAGGGAGCAAAATAGCAGGAGATGGAAATTCTGGTCACAGACCTGAATTTGTCGTGGATTCTTGTCATAAAACTTCTCTGCAGCAGAGATATTTACACGTGCAGAGCTGCAGTTTGATCCAAGTCTCATATTGCAAAAAAAACAATAAATTATGGTTTAAAATGGCACTAACTGCATCCCATAATGATTTTAAATTGCACCAGCACCGTGTTGCTTGTGCAAATTTGCAATTACCCTCTAAAATAATTTGCTCTTAAGGACAAAAAAAGCGACAAAGGGCGAAATCACAGCATAATTAGTCCTACGATTTAACAACCCAGCAACAACAGAATCCATCTTTGTCTCGGTGTCGTTAAATGTTTACTGTGTAAAACTGGATCCCAAATGTTGCACAGCGCTCTGCTTTGACATCAGACAGTTTAAACAGGGTGTTTCCAAAGGATTTTCTCTGCTGTGTGCTTGTAGGGAGGCTCAGCCTGCTTTCCAAACAGATGAGGGCAGGAAGCCGAGCTAAAGGTCAGCACCCCTCAGACACAGAGAGAAGACATGGACACATCAAACGAGGAAGAGGGGAATCTCTGGAGGATCACAAAGACCAGGAGGTGACTGCTTTCAGACTATAAAGAGACTGATTTAGTTATCCTCGGGCGACTAATCGTTTCAGTCAAAAAGTCCAGAATCTATTGATTTTATCAGCTCAAAGTAGGGTCATAACTAAAAAAAAAACAATATTTCACTCTACTGGACATGAGCATTCGAATTTTATGCAACATAGCTGTAGACAAAAATGACTGCAGGTTAAAATTTTTCAAATAAAAAGTGAAATGGTCAAGTATGGTTAAGATGCAACCACCCAGAAGGATTTTTACATTAGAAGACTGTTAATGTCACATAAAATAGTCCAACAAGGTTTTGTCTTAACTTTCACAAAAGGGTACAAGATTTTTGTTGTAAAAGGATGGCATTTAAAAAAATCTCTCTCTTGGTTTTATTATTTTTATTTGTTAACTTAACTCCTCTGGACAAACTGATGAATTTCTTTTTTATGATCTCTTTTGTGCTGTCAGCCTCAGACAAAGCCAAAAGCTGTCCATGTTCCACGACCTGTCTGTTCACTTTCATAGAACGACTTGATTGACAATTTGTTGAGTAGAAACAGTTTAGCTTCACAGTGAGTCTAATGTATGTAAATGTTTTTTTCCGACAGACGTGTACTGACAGCAGTCAGCACTACACCTCTCGCTGGCTGCATCGAAGCACAAAGAATAAGATCAGAGTCATTCTCTGATGGTTTAAGATCATCTGTGTCAAATGCAGGTGTGATGAAAGAGATGAGGCAAGAAGTCAAATACAGCAGGACTCTCCAATAAACACATCAGGAATCATTTATCATATCTCTGCTCAGCTTGTGAGCTCAGCCTATTTTACTCCTGCCTTTGATTTATGTTCCATCAACCAGTCAGTGATGAAGCTGAAGTAAAAGGAAAGTTAACTTTAACCTGCAGTGAGAATCTAACAACCAGTTTTTACAAAATTCAATTTAATTCTCAGGGTTGTTAAACAATGTGTTTTGAAATTTTAATTTGCATCTTTGAGAATATGTGTATAAAATAAGATGTTAAAAAAAGAGAATGAAATGAATCCAAAAGCAGGATTTCTGCTGCTGAAAGTGGTTTGTCCCAGCTGGCAGAGTGACTGTGAGCAGGGAAACAAAGGGCTGACATCTGAGTCAGATTAATGCTGAGCTGCTCTTGTCTAAACGCTGAGATGTTTTTTCCTGCCTCTTCACGGTGAATCCGGTCACAATCTTCAAGGCCCTGTATTATCACAGTTCACCTGAGAGCCGACACAGACAGGCCCGCATTTTACTTTGAAAATCCAGAAACACGCACCATCTCCACGCTGAGCGTAACACCTAACACAAAATTATAAAAATGTTGAATTATCAATGAAGGAGGTAAGACTTGGTTAAATTGTTTATTTTACTGACTCCCGTTCTACTAACAAATAATAACTGTCTTGCACAGCTGAATATAAAGTCTGGATTTACCGGATCTGTGTTTGAGTCAGTGGATAATAAAAAAAAAAAGTAACAGCCTTTATAAAAGATCAGTTTGAATTTTAACAAAGATTCATGGTCAGGAGAATTTGAAGCCCATTTATTTCCTACTGGCCGATTTCCAGAAGCTGTCAAGCGTTTCCACCAAACATTTCAGAGTAAACTAAGAGACAAGCAGCGCGTGTGCAAATAATGGGAAGAGGATGGATGGCTTCATGCGTTTTGAGTCAAAGCCACGAGACATAAATAAATTTTCTCCTATTTAATTCCTGTACTTCTTCATATTTAAATCCGTTATTATTATTGTGTTTCTGAACTGATATTACGGTGGAGGCTTTACGCCCATATTTAGACCAATTTAGTAAACTCGCTGCATTAAAGGTTCACGTTTTGTTTTGATCGAGCCGTCCAGCAATATTTTTTCAGTGGAATTTTTTTGCATGTTAAAAGTTTTCAAGATACGTTTTGAACGCGGTAAGAGCGAGTCAAAGACAAAGGAGGTGAGAGTGGAATAACTCTGTCAGGCTTTGTGATTTTTTTTTCATATCGGGATACCGGGAAAATTTTAGACGTTCATCAGGAATGAATGCGTCTTGCTGAGGAAAAAAGAACGAGAATCGGTGTTTTTTTTTCATCGTGCACTTTAAAGGAATATATGTAACTAAAGAGTGAAACCGTTTTGTGTTTTTGACTCTTGGGTTGTTGTAATGCGTCTTTGTCTCATTTTAGGTTGTGGCCTAAACTAGGGCACTTCATTTAAATTTTATTTTAAGCTAAATCTAGAGAAATTCTGACATCCTCTTGTGTGTGTGTGTGTGTGTGTGTGTGTGTGTGTGTGTGTGTGTGTGTGTGTGTGTGTGTGTGTGTGTGTGTGTGTGTGTGTGTCCACAAACTGAATTTACCAAAAGCATCTTTAGCCTCTGATTCGTCCCGATTCTCTTGTTTCATTTTCGGAATCAGGGCTGTCACATTTAAAGGCCACAAAAAAATTCTTCCAGCAGAACGAAAAAGTTTTAAGAGCCTCTTCAAAGAGGCCGCACGTCAAACGAGGGTCAAAGTTTTATTTCCTCCCTCATCATCCCCTCATTACAGCGCTGCCCTGCGCAATTAAAGCTAATTGGAGCCAATCAGGGAGCGCAATGAAACGAAAATATTATCAGTTTGGAGCTCATATTATGCGCCATCTGAAAACCTGCTAATTTAATTGTCTGACTCAGCTCCAATATTAAGGATTGTAATGCAGATTATCGCATTAAATGCGCCTTAATTTAATTTTAATGGCCAAAGGGACAATTTGATAGTCTGGAAGATTAAGGCGCTTCGTAACCGCGTTACGCACATCACTGCTGCTTCATCTCAGTATGAGCTGAGAGGACCTGGGAAGGGCAGGCTGATACTTTTTGCGCACGGAGGACTTGAAGGAGGAAATAGTTTGTGATGTACTAGTTTGCTATACTGAACGGTTTTGTGCTTTAAAGTGAGATTTTTAAAGAATTTAAATCTCTGAGGAATAAATTTCTGCGTTCACGGAACCAAAGTGACTATTTTACGCATCTGTGAAAGAAACTCCCAAAACACTTGACCGTTATCTGCGGATTTTGTGTAAACAAGCGGTGAAATGATGCCTCGGTGGCATGTCAAAACTTATCTGCACATTTAAGAAATAATTTGACCACAAAGCTGCATTTGGGGAACTTCTTCATAACACAAACTGCTGATGCGCTAACCAAAAAACGTTGATAAGCGAATACAATAAAGTCAAACCCCGGACTCTGCCTCTGTCTTTTTGACCCTCATATTTCTGTTAAAAGCGTTTCCTTCCACTCACCATAGCACGGAATGAGCGCTCCGTTGTGTCCGCTCTCCTGGTGCAGTTTGCTCTCCTCGGGGGGTGTTTTGCAAGAAGACCTCTGCATGAAGAGGTGGTATTTACTGAAAGTGCCTTGCCCAGCTGCTGCGGCATCCAATGACTGGCACTCCTGTTGCTGCTGCTGCTGCTGGAAGGGGCTCCGGGACTTTTCTCCGTACGCTTGACCTTTGTTGGGCAGAAAGGCAGTTGGGCTGTATTTGGTGTCAGAGGCTGGGAATGTCCTGAAGTGGTCCGTGTGGTGGTGATGATCCCTACCTGGCGCTACAGAGGGGCTATAATATGAATCCATGGATGTCATATCGCTGTATGAAACGCACGGCTCGGCGTTCATGCCTAAAAAACGAGTCAAGGGGAGAAAAAGCAAAAACTTTTTTTCCCCTCCTCTCCTCTCTCTCTCTCTCTCTCTCTCTCTCTCTCTCTCTCTCTCTCTCTCTCTCTCTCTCTCTCTCTCGCTGTGTCTTGGTAAGGGAAGCGCAGACACCCCCTCCTCTCTTCTTGCTCTACCTCGTACACATGAACACACACATGCACGCAGACACCAGAGCGCAGCTGGGTTTGGTTATAAAACGATTCAGATCTTTTCCAGGAACCACTGTCGTTGACCAAACAGTCCAAACTCCCCCTCAGGTTGGAGCAGAGTTACTCAAACGCGTCTGTCCTCGGAGGATGGGACGCAGATCGGCTTGCTCTTGGGACCCATCCAAAGTGATTCTGCCGATGACAAGAGGGTCAGGGCGCTTATCAGCTGGAAAAAAAAGAAAAAAAGTTTTTTAAACGGGCGGGGATTAACACATGACATTAATGTAATTTGGTTATGAATGCAGTCTATATGAGTGATGGCACTGGGGCGGAGAGGGCACAATTTTACGCTTCATTCGCAGTGGTTCATCAGGTACAAATCGTCCATACTCAGCCAATTGTGTTCTTACACCAAACTCTGTGGTTTATGAGTAAAACTGTGAAGGAGTTTGTGACAGATTTCTGATGCTTTTATTATCGTTGAAAACGAATTTTAGACACATCTTGATCTTTATTACATGTTCCATAAATAAAAACACTCTGATCTCTGCGCTTATTTTAACTCGTAGGGAGAAAAAATGTCCACATAGAGAAAAATGGGTTATAATATACCTAAACACATGGACTTAATTGTTATTTGCTGCAAAACTTCCTCATTAACGTCCTGGATCATTATCTTCAAACAAGTTTAATTATTTCAGTTCCAGCGATAATTTGAGCGTGATTTGAATATTTTAAGGTCTGATTTTCATTGGTCACCTTGTTGTCTTTGTGAGACTTCTTCAAACATGTCGTTGTCATCAGGGTGTCGCTGATGTATTGACGGAGCAGTTGATCGCAAAGTCCCCTGAAGCTCTCACCTGTAAGCCTCATCTTTGCACTAAGCTGTTACAGACAGTGGAGAGAGTGAAGCATCCTGCAACGAAATATTACCCTCAATATCTGAATATTTGTGTTTGTAATAACTGTGGCCCACCAGAGGTGAACTTTTCCTTTACCTTTAATGTATTGAGTTTCTTGACCAGACAATGTTGCAGCAAAAATTTCCCTTTTTTATTTTATTTAATATTACTCTTGTTTCTCATTATTATTTTCATTCTTATGTATCCATTATGTTCTATACTTGCAGATTAGCATATTGCATCGTAATTTTTAATTTAAAATTTACAATTTCAGTCAGCTAAATCCCTAATAAGCCCTTTAAAAATAAAAGACTTTCGAACACCATGGCAGTTATAACAAGTACAGGTTGATTGAACAGATAAAAACTGCACATATAGTTATTTCTCTGCTTTATTCCTCAACATCAGCCTCATTTTATTGATGCTGGTACACATTCCTGCAGGGAGTATGTGTTTGAATTGAAAAGTCACATGCAGAACCTCTTTCATGCGATGTCATTCTTTAAAACATTAAATACGTTCATGCTTGCTACATCATTTCTCTGTTTGGCTGCAAGTGAGCTGCTGCATCATACAGGCCATAAATGTTTCTTGATAATTCACACACAGAGTGAGGAACAGTCAAATTAAATAAAATAACACATGCACCATGCAGTATTTGCTTTGATATGAGCCACTGATATATAAAGCAGCTTTTCTTTAAAATACTCACACATTGATGTCTCCTGTAAAGAGCACTGAGCTCATAAAAACACATTCCAAATGACTAAAAAGTGTTCTCCTCCACACACTGGATATTCATCTCGTCTTCTTATGAAATCTGAGTTGAGGATTGACAAAATACAATACAAACAGCAGAAGTGTTCTCCATCTCCTCCTGCAGGTGAGCAGAAAATAAGAGGTGTGGAATGAACTTAACACACACACACACACACACACACACACACACACACACACACACACACACAACATAATAGCTGCCAGCAGAAGACCTTTCAGCTCCACATAGTGTGCAAATGTACACTGCAACAAACGCACACATGCACAAAAACATCTATAGCCATGCACACATGGTGGACACATGCATGCACACGTACAGAAATGCCCACATATGAGAGAGAAAAGTGAGTAAGTGAGAGGAGAAGAGGAGAAGAAATCCTTTCATTTACACAGTTTGATTTCAAATGAAGTCCATCAGGCTGAAAGGTATCCATACCTCCGCGTGTGACGCAGTGTTCATGCTCTGAACGAGTTGGCTCACACTCTGATATAAACTGTCTCAGGGGAGCGGATAGAATGACTTTACAACTGTTTATGTTTCATGTAATGTCCTCTCCGAATGTCAGCAGCTTGATTCATGACAAGGAACCAGACTTGATGATTTCTAAACCCGGTTTAAACCTGCATGAAAAAGTACATTTATGTCTGTGCTATTTTTAGCGGCGAGCCAGTGTTGGGTCATCATCTGCTGATGGAATAATGCTTCAGATTTACCTACAGTGTTTGTGGTTTAATGATTTCTGTGATAATTATTAATATAAAAAACATATTTAATGGTTTGATTCTATGTGTTTCAGGATAGTTTGTGCATCATCAAGAAACATACAGAAGTATCATTAATTCAAAGTGTTATTTATGAAAAGTTAAGCTTTTGTTTGGTATAATCTAGAAAACAGCAGGAGAAGCATGCACATCATGAAATTCTATATGTTTGTGATTATAACGTATGCCCAGAGTGAGGTGCATGCTTTAAGACACAAGTATTATTTGATCTTTTTTCACTGAGAGTTTTGTTGTTGTTGTTTTTGACTGTAATTTCTTTATTATACGAGCCATGCAGAGCCACAGTACAGGATGGACAAAACGAGAGGGTGAAGGATTGAGCTGCTCACCATTAAAACAATATTTACGGGTCAGTTTTCTGGCATAGCCAGTAAAAGTTTCCCTTTAACAGTAGAAACACCTGCAGTGAATAAGAGAGCATGAGAACACACACACACACACACACATACACTCGTACACACACACTAGTACACACACACTCATACACACAGTGTACACATTGACAGAGAGCCTTCATGCCACACAAATAAAAAAAAGATCACTGGCATCATATTTTACTTCCAGAAACACATGAAATGAGGCCAGAGTCCTTTGCAAAGCACCGCTGATGACAGATGTTACATATTTAAATTTAATGTCACCCGTTCAGTAAAATCTATGGTTTGGTTTGAATGTTTTTATTCAGCTTTGGAGACAACTGGTATAAATCTGCTGGCATAAGATGATGACAGTCAAGTAACAAAACAATTATTCGATGAGGTTTTTTTTATTTGGGTGTTGTTTTATTTCTTTGTTCCCAAAGAAGACAACCTTATATTTTACTACTGCATTTGTAAGGACTTACTTAAGGACTCAGTCACATTGTTTCTTACTTAAGCTTACCATTTAGATCCAAGGCTTAACTACTGAACTAATGCACATGAAAAAAAAATATTTTTATCACTACAAAAAAACCCTTTTTTAAAAATTACACACTTAACTTCCTGAGAACTGTTTTACAGATGTGATTAACAAGTTTGTCAGAAAGTCCAAATGTCAGCAGACAGGCGTCATCTTCTTTGTATATATTTTTCTCTTTGCCGGGAATGTCGACAAAGAGTCTGTTGAATCCCAGTCGTGACTAATTTTTTAGGTAGCCGAGTGTAATCATGTTTTATTTTCTGAAATTTCTTCTCTAAGGAAAATACATACACACATTGTCTGAACGGCACAATGGGAAGGACTGTTGTCAGAGTGAGTGACCTTAAAGTGGCCCTCCAGTGTGTGCAGTTTACAGATGTTTCTGCCTCTAATGGGTTCTTGTGAGATATTTGTGAATGTTGGGGTTGAAAGAAAACATGAGGACACAGAGGAGACACAAGCCCACATCCTTACTGCTCTGACAACATTAAACTTTAGCCTCAGCAGTTTGTTTTCGCCTCTGGCAAAGCGACTTGATTGAGGCCTTTGATGGGCATTAATACAGCGTGGAGAGACGGCTTTGTTCAGGGATGGAAATAAACATAAAACGGAAAGCGGAAAAGGAAGGAGAGAGGCCCATGAGCTGATCTTATTTAATTTCACATAAAAGAGACATTCCATCTTCTCTGAGCCAGTTTGGACATCTCAGTGCATGAAAACCCAGAGATTTTCAAAACAGGGGTCACATGTGGTGGGTGTGTGTGTGTGTGCAGTTTTTTTTTTTATTTTATCTTATTATTTTTTTTTCATTTATTGCTTTTATGAAATCCAAACATCAAAGTCTGGTATGTCACATGTCGTGGTAGACTTTAAAATAACATTTCAGTTCCCTCATGGCAAAACCAGTATTGAGGAATATGTTGTGCCACTACCTGGCCACTAGCAAAACATCTGTAGTTAGTCTGAAGCACGTTCTGTTTTTTTCACATGTAAAGAGTGACCTAAGCTCTGTTTGTTCTTCGTGACATGCAGATATCTGCAGTGCATCTGACTGAGTCACAGATTGCTCTCCTGTCATATCCCATTACGATGTTTTCAGTGTAAAATAACAGCGCTGCAGCAGCGCTGGGTTGAACTCTTAGAGAACTTCTCAACTCAAACCATTTTATTTATTTTCCATTCTGGGAATTCGGAAAAAAACTCTGTTTGAATACTGTTTGTTTTTACTATTCCCTATTTAGTATTTATACAAGTGTATTATTCTCTAAGTTGCCTTTTTTTTTTTTTTTTTTTTTAAATCTGGCAAAGTATTTTCTTTACTTTGTCCGAGTGTATTTTGCACATCTGAAATGTTATCTAAAGCTATGATTAAAGCACAGAGACTGTGTAAGAGAGCAGAGCTCCGGAGAAGTCAGTGGAGCCAGTGGCATTGATTTTGGGATTACGATTAAATCCTGTGAATCTCATATTTAATGACATACTCTGGAGAACAAACAAAGTATGCTCTCCAATACGTCACATAGTCTCCTTTATGTGGGTTAAAAAGAACAGCAGAAAATCTAACAACGCAGTGATTCCTTTGAGAATTTATTTTACTCTTAAATGATTGAAATGCAAATAAAAGATCTACAAAGTAAAACATCATGCAGGAATCAAATGGAATGTTTATCTGTAACTCAGTGTAAATACAAAAGTTTCAGTTACTTCATTTTCAGATAAAATCATCTGACAAGAAATCTCAGACTGTGAACAACAACTTAAATGTACGGCTGTGAGATTCTGTTTTTCCCTCTTGATGCTCATATTATTCACTTTTTCTGTGAGCGCTCATGTTGTCCTTGCACTACAGAACTTCGATAGAAAAGTGGCTTCAGTTGGAGCAGACAGCTGAAAAGCATCTGTTGCAACAAAAAAACTGACTATGATGACAATTTTGTCTGCAGGTCTGACTGTAATTTGTTGGTTTTAACTCGGTTCACTGAAGGAGACCCTTCATGCTTGGTGACTTTTGTACTCCAGAAACTCATGAGCAGACATTGAACTTATTGTTCCAGCTCAGTTCAGTAAAGTCACATTATTAACACAGCAGGGGGACTGAAGTTGAACCAGTTTACAATCTTTTATGATTTACTGGATTCATTATCGTTTCCGTATTTTTAAACAGAAACTCTGTTTACGCTATATTTTATGGGGGGGGGGGCACTTTATATATATATATATATTAACATATAACCTTCAAGTTTCCTGAACTTAATCTAAACTTTATTTATTATGAACCCAGCCCAGCTGAAACCAGACACTTTAAAAAATGGTTACACAGAAGCTAAAACTTACGCATACGCATGTTTGTTCTACACTTCCTGTGTGTGCGTGCGTGCGTGCGTGCGTGTGTGTGTGTGTGTGTGTGTGTGTGTGTGTGTGTGTGTGTGTGTGTGTGTGTGTGTGTGTGTGTGTGTGTGTGTGTGTGTTGGTAAATGTGAGAAAAAAAACGCATGAACGATGTTGCAGCTCTGATTCAGTGAAAGACATCAGTAAACTTTAGATGACAGAAAACTGCTGTTTACAAGATAAACGATAGAAACACACACGTCATACTCCACTGTACACTGCAGGGAAAAGAATTAAAAGTCTGGAAAAAAAAAACCTACAAATGAAAATAGACCTTAGAAACACTGTTTAATTTTATTTTTTGGTGGTGGGGAACTAAAGTTTGCAACAGTTATAATAAAGACCAACTTCTACTTGCATTTTAAAGATAATCCGTTGTGGTAACTTGTATAAGTATTGTCAGTTTTGTGTAAATTTTGTAATGACTCAACATTTTGTCTTAAAATTCTTTGACACAACAAAATGTACAAATTCAATTTACTGATATGAGTCAAAAGATTTTGTTTAGAGAGAGAGTGTTTATGATCCTGTTATGAGAAGGTTACAGACAGCAGTGTTAACTGATTCTGTCTCTTAGCTTTGAGGTCCTTGGTTCATATTCTGGTCTGACCATAGAAAAAGAAACACTAATATGAGCTTAGATATAATAGATTATAAATACAAGTTTATTTGGCCAGTAAAGCTTCTTTTTAACAGTAAAAATAATGAACACAAAAGAGAAATATAGAATAGCTATTCTATTCTATTCTATTCTATTCTATTCTATTCTATTCTAGAATAGAATAGAATAGAATAGAATAGAATAGAATAGAATAGAATAAGTGTGATAACAGCAAATTGTGAAGTTATCTTTCTTGATGTATTTTCCCATCAGTCGTCAGGTGTCGAGAGAAAAGGAAAAGGGTTTGAAAGAGAGGAAAAAGGTTAAGTAACAGTCGTCTGCACAAAAATCCTCTTTGTATTATCTTTTCTTATCTTATCTTATCTTTTTTTATCTTTTACAATAACACTAATATCACATATAGTTTAGACTTTCAGATAACTGATTTTAATAAAGCCTTGTTTTTTTGTTCATGTGGGACTTACGGCTCTATATCTTAGGGTTTGCTGGTTATGATTATGCTTCATCTTAAAATATGTCGTACACCAGTTGTGCTGTGTTCAGTGTTTGTTGCGTACAGTATGTGTTGCTGGCCTCACAGTAGTACACACATCTTTTCACGACTGTATTGTTTCTCTGTTGTCCTGAATGCTTGACATTAAACATACAGGCTCCACTAATACTTTGCTCATGTGGACATTAAGTTATGCGATCACATCATCCCATTGCTGAATTAGCAGAACCTGTCACATCTTCTCCTCCTTCTGACTTGACCCTTCAGTCAACAGTGGTAAGAACCCACCTGCAGGGTCACACATCTAACCTGACTGATGGTTTTCTCTGTACTTTTATGTGTTGCTAAAATTGTTCTCACAGGCAGGGGAGGCAAACTATGTCAGCAGATTTTCTGGTCAAATCAAATGAAGAAAAAAGGGAAAGTAAAAGGACCCATTGGGTGCACCCTTCATGAATTTAATAAAAATGCCACAGGAGGTGGAGATGGAAAAATCATCTGTTCTTGCTCAGTCTCTGCTTCAGATTTTGGGTCGGTGTGTTATCTTGGTGTTTTGCACAATGTGCCAGGGAAACATATGCTCCACTTCCTGTCGAGGAGCTTTAAACATCTGGCACCTTATGTAGGAATGGTGCAAAGATAGAGCAGGTAAACTCCTCACACAGGCACAGAATGTTTAAATTTTTCAACATGCTTTATTAACTGCACTAAACATTATTTTTATTTCATAAAAACCACTTAAGAAAATCATCCTTTTGGTTGTCCTTTACATGCCATATCTTCTCTCTGTCTGACTTTTTGCATGCGTTACTGTGTAGCAGAAACTCAGTGTTTCGGTGCGTGCCAGCATTTGTGCATGTTAGCGTAGATTCAGTTCAGGCTTCTTATTTTCCATCTGCCTTTTTTAAAAACATCTTGACTCTAGACTTCACAGAACTTGCAGGAAGGATGAAGATGGTGCCCAGCACTTCCAGACCTTCAACATATACAAACACACGCACACACACACACACACACACACACACACACACACACACACACACACACACACACACACATAAAACAAACACATATGAAAGTTTATCAGGATCTGGAAAAATGTTTCCCATATGTGACTTCACCTCCAGAATCTGCTCTTGATGTTGGGATTCTTCCTTTACTGATGTGATCAGTTTAGGGAATTATCCGCCAGCTTCATCAAATTCAGAGCACATCCACCCAGCACACACACATACACACACACATACACACAGAAAGAGAGAGAGAAAGAGAGGGAGAGAGAGAGAGCACAAAGATGTGTGTGCTGTATGTCCCTATATGTCTAAAACAAAGTTAAAAAAACAGATTTTGCTGCTCGTCTTAAAAGTCCATCCTCTTTTGTTTGATCATGCGCTCCGTCTGTGTTTATCTGTGGCCTGAGGTGCAAGTTTATTTGAAAAAACACAAACAAAAAAACTATTTTCTTTGACGTTTATGCTTTTGATCTCAGAGAGTGAGTCCTTCAAATATTTTCTTAAGCATACAGAAATTAAAAGTGTTTCATGCTGAGAATTAAACATTTATACAGTCTGGTGGGCGTGAAATCAGCCTTTTGATGTAACACAAATTGCAAAAGAAAGGGGAAAAAGGGTTTACCATTCATTAAATTATCTCTCCTTTTTATCTATTTTTATAATTTATTATCTGTAAAAATATCTGTTCAGTCTAATTTCAAGCATAATACTTTCTGTCTTTTTGCATTTGGCTCCACTGATTTCAGCTGTCGTCGAAAGCAACAGGGAAGCTTTTGTCTGTAGATTTTTTGACTGAAAGAAAATGTTATGATGTGTCTGAGAGTGTGTGTTTGTGTGTGTGTGTTCAGATAAATTCAGAATATACCAACAGTACAATAGGTTTGGCTTTACCTTGTGCATGAAAGAGCAGGGATCAAACCCTCAGCCTGAGCTTCATCTGTAACAGTAAAGGTCAAAGAGCTCAGCACACACAGGAGTTTGTACGCGCTGCCTCTAAATGACAAAAGCTTATTAAGAATGGATGAGACAGAGAAATGACATTGCTATGAATCAAACTCTTGGCCCTTTAGAAATCACCCACTGGTATTTAACTGGCTAATGCTTGGCATGTTTTGTAACCTCTCTGGCCTGGTGTGTGCCCCTACCTATAATTTCGTTCCCATAAGCAATCGAATACTGGCTCTACTGGGCAGGAAGCTTAAAGTGAGGTTTTCATTTGGCTTCACAATCTCTGCAAACCACAGCCACAAATATGTCTGAAAAATCCTCAGAGGGTAATCACACTTGAACATGGTGATTGCACAGCTGTCAGCAACAAACGTGATAGCAGTTCCAAAATGTACTTGTGCGTACAACCGTAAATGATTTTATAGTGATTTTTTTTTTTCCAGATTAAATTTTCCCCTCAAAAACAAACAAAGTAAAAAAAGATCAAACTATCTTTTGAAGAATTAGCAGGAGGAAGCTTGATACTACAAATTGTGTAGGGGGTTAATCTCTTCATTGTTCTCGTAAACTGAAAATGTGTACTCGGTAGTTTCCAGTATCAGCCAAGACACTGACAATACAAGTGAATCAATACACAGTTTTGTTCTTCCCTAAATGAAAACACAAGCAGCAGAGACGTGATCCCGATGTGCACCAGTTTGAAGATTCTTCATAAAAAGCTGCACTGGCACCTCACTCCCCTCCAACCACTTCTGAGAGATAATGCAGTGCAAATAGGTTGCAGGCTGCAATCTAGAGGGCACTGTATTCTGAATAAATTACACAAATGTCCTGCAATTTTTTCTCTCCCTCCTTACCAGCCTGTCTTTGTAAACGTCCAGATGTTGAAGTGTCGATGCTCGTGCTGCTACCCTTTCAGTTCCATCAGCTCTCCCTTTATTATTCAAACTGATGTTTCAAATGCTGCACATCTTTTTTATCTTTCTCTGTTCTCTGAAAAGCCACTTTAGGAACTTAGTTTGTGCCAAATTTAACTAAAGGATTGATGACCATATTTTGCCACACATCGGGTTCAGATCAGGAAAAATCAATAAGAGGGAGAGAAAATTTACCTTTACAAAATGTTTTGCTTCTAGTTTATTTTAACAGATGCAATTTATTTCCACTCACATCCAATCTAAGTCAACTTTCCTTCAGTTGAGATAGTTTCAGTGTTGCTTTCACAATAATGAAAAAAAAAACGAGTTTATATGAAACAAATGGATGAAGATTAACCACTGATTTCAGTGTTTTCTGACATCTGTAATCTTATTCTGTAACACACCCTCAGTAATTTTCCATTTAGAGGTTGCTGTGTTTTCTTTCACTCATCTAACAACTACCTTATCATGTGATTTACATAAAGAGACAGATTTCAACATTAAAGCACTTCATGTTCACAAAGGCCTGCTTTCTGTCAATGTGTGAGCAAATACAAGACAAAGGCAAACAGGTTGTGATGAAAACCTCCTCAGACTACAGCCCATCAAAGGAAAACAGTCCTTCTACAGGGCTTCAGTTCTCTAAAACAGTGTCACTGGGATAAAAGTTTCTGAGCCTGACCTTTGACCCTGACTTTGTTGGGGACTACACAACATTATAATCACTTTTCCCACGTCCCACAACTTGAGACGATGTCTTGCGTTTGATCGTCTCTGGTTCTTCAAAGTGCAGGGACGTCGCCTTTCTCAAAACACGAATTTCATCCAACAGCTGAGAGATGGCTATCACCATCGCCTGTGTCCACTGTCAACATACATGTGGGGTCAGGAGTGCATCAGACTGTCCCCTGTGTGTTCCTCACCTCCACCCACCGACACAAAAAAAATTAAAGGTAAAAGCCTCAGCCACCAAAACGCCTATTTTGGTGGAAAAACATGGAAATTTAACAGAGAAAGGAGATGGGGACATGTTTATTCATGGGTGTAACCATTGCAGGGCGATTCACAGCGAGTGTTTTGTGAACTTGATCAGTTATTTATTCATCGCGCACGGAGGTTGGTATGACTTAAAGTGACACGTCATGCTGTGAAACCCAAAAAACAGCTCACACAGGAAGTTAAAATGTTGTCAGTTGTCCCTTTTTGTTTCTGTGCACAGAGATTATTTTGAGAGCTGAGAACATCCTCTACACATAGAAAAGATGATACTCTAAATGTATACAATCATAATATTTCACAAGCTCTATAAAACTTTGCGTTTCTTTTTTGAAATTTTACAAGTTTTGTTGTTGTTGTTGTTGTTGTTGTTGTTTTATGAGTATCATTTTCCTATGACAAATGCATTTATATCTCCTATGAATTGGAAGATGCCATTAAAGAAAAAAATGCTCAAATCTACAGACTGTGTACAACCAAATGAAATTGTTATCCATATTAACAAGTTTGGTCTCAACAGAAATGTTTATGTTTATCAGAATCAGAAATTCTTTATTAATCCCAGGGGGAACTTTGGTAAGAGTCAGATGGACACTGTTTAAAAATCTAGACTATGTTTCAGCATCACGGTAACGTGTCCCACATTGTCCCAAAACAAACACACTCCTTGTCCCACATGTGGCTTGTAAGTGTCTGGTCACCTTACCTGAGTGTTTGGATTAGATAGGAGCAGGATCTCGTGCATCCTCTCCTTTAATCTCAGAGGGTTGGAGAAGACCCCTCCTGTGTTTATTTTGGTTGGTGGATAGAAGACTCACAGCAAGGTGCTCGCTGTCATCGCTTTGACCTTTGAACTCAGGCAGCCGAACATCTCTAGGACTCCAGAGAGGTGAGGGCTGCAGCAGCATGTGGGTCTCTCAGTGAAGAGGTCAAAGGGCATGGCTGCTGAATATGTGCCCAGATGTCAAGAAATAAGCTCACTGAATTTTGTGTGGCTCAGAGCAGCAGCCAATTGATTTTCAAAAGAAGCAAAACATGACGGCATCTGCAGGTAGAGAAGAATCTATTAAATGTAAAGATGGATGACACAACTTCTCTTGCTGCAAAAAAGTGATGTCAAAATACTATCCATGAATGGTGCCAACACTATGATTGATAAGAGTATGCACAGTACGACTCAGCTTATGAGGCTGCAGGATTTGTTTCACACTGCAATCTTCTTGAGATTTCTTAAACTGGAGATTAGGCCCCAATTCTAGCCCCAAACAGCTCACTGAAGCTGAACTGAATTTTAAAGTTTATGAAGAAATACAGCACTAAAAGCCTTTGACTCTTGGGATAAATAAATAAATAAATAAAATATGACAGTTTTGAAAGGCACATTTCACAACAAAAGTCAAAAGTAAAATGCACTTTTTTCAACCACATCACAAAGCCATCATTGTACTCTTAAAATTTGATTTCCAAATCAAGAAATCTGTGAGAAATGCTCTACAGTCTGAATAATTATCATTATAATTATAATTATTATTATTATTATTATTATTATTATTATTATTATTATTATTATTATTATTAATAATAATAATAATAATAATAATAATAATAATAATAATAATAATAATAATAATAATAATAATAATAATAATAATGATAATAAAAGGGATTTAGAGCAAAAATGATGGAATCTTTAACATCTGGTTGAAATTCCAAAGCCAGAACAGCCTAGAGGTGAAGTCAGGCACCTTATGTTGAGGAGCTGCAGCCCTCAAGTGGGGGGCCAAGATACATCTCCAACCTGTGTCTACTTACCTGCATGTCACTCCCCACTCTCTGTCTCTCTCTTCGTAGTATCCTTCGATATCCACTGACCTATCCTCATGTGTAGTGATATGTGAAATGGTACTGTCCTGACAAACACACAGAGCTTCAAACACACTAAGTCCCATTAGTTATAACAGGGAATTCTGTAGAAGCTCCACGAGGAAGAATTAATCAAATAAAATCATGGAAGGACTGATCTGATGTTTTATAAGTACACTGTTCAGGAAGAGGTTCAGGCTTGTATCTCATTACTTTACGAGTCATGGAGCTTATGTTGTCTCATTAAACAGTCGGTCCAGAAACTTTGCGAGCTGCTGCTTCAGGAAATCTATGTTAGCTGAAGAATCTTTTATTTTATCTTTAAACTCTGATTTATTCTGGAGAATAAACATGTTTGACAAAGACCACAGATCTGAATAAGTGTTTTCATTTCATTGTTTTGATATTAAAGGACACCTTGGACTTTCTGTGGCACAATAAAGAACAACTAGCAAACACACAAACAATAATTAACAATCATTTTATATTCTCAGAGGGGTAATAACTTTAAATCACTACATCAAATCAAATCAAATCGTTGAACTTGATCCCCATGTGATCACATATAACAGGATTCTAGGACATGGATGGTCACAGTCATACATTGTTGAGCTGCTGAGACACTGAGGAGCGAAGCAGCATGGATGAACTTCCCTGAAACCAGAATGACCTTCATAGCAAAGGTCAGCATGGAGAGGAAACAGAGAGCTCCCTCATTGGTTTTAAATCCCGGAATTTTCTGTGAGCTGCGAGAAAAAAACAAGTCCTTTCAAACTGTATCTTAATCAGAGTCATGTTCTTTATTCAATTTAGGAAGACATTCACACAGCTGCGGAGGACTCTCCCTTCAGATGGTCATTCATTCACTTAAGGAAGTTTCAGAAATCCACAGTTACTATTTCTGACACGTATTGAGAGCTTATGAGTCAGTCCTGAGGCGTTTCCTCTCCAATTTATTGTTTGACACTTGATCCATGTAGTAAGTCACCATGGATGATGTATACAAAATATAGACAAACAAAAGGCTAAGGGATATCTACATTATTATAGCTTTCTTTAAAAAAAACTCAATGTTTTCACTTTTTGTTGGAAGGACTGTGATGTTTATTACACTTGGTTGAAAAGTTAATGTCACCTTGAACAGATACATTTTGGACTGATTCAGGATCCAATTCAAGAACTAGCAAATGAATAGTGGTTTGATTCACAACATATAAAAAAGTGTCTACCTTGAGAATTGCTGTTAGCATGTCAAATATTTTAAATCAACTGCTCCACTATTTATATTTTTAAAAATTTGCACAGTTCCTTTAGTTTGGGAAATAAATCTTGGCATAAACTGTGATTAAGCCAAGCAGATTTATTTGTCATTAAAACTATGTCTGCACCACAGTGTCATTTCATTTTGGGGTGTTGTGAGTTTACATGGGTGCAGATGTGTGCTATCAGAGCTGATGCATATGCACACAAGTGATCTGGCTGGTTGTGTCATGGAACTGACATCACGTCAGGGTGCTAACCAGGATACACGTAATGGACATTTCTTAGAAACCTCTTTGGAGTCTTTTAAGCTTTTTGACTTTGTGTACATTTCTGTTTTGATCGCATTTATCAGTTCTGTTTCTGTTGCAGTAGTTACCTCTGAGAATACATTCAGTGAATAAGGAAAGTGAATGTCCACTTGATGGGGCACCAGTTTGGCCCAGTTGTTGAATCCCCAAAGGACACAATCTCAGAGGCAGGCAGCCCAGGTTTGATACCTGCGCTGCCTCTTTACCAAACAGCATTTTCCATTCTCTTTTCCCAGTTTCCTAATCCGTCCCCTGCTCGATCCTCTCAATAAGAGCATATAAGTCCCTAAATAAACTTTGAAAAAGTCCTCTTGGTGATTAGAAACAAGTGTTTTTGTGTATAAAATCATGCTGCTGGAGTTAGCCATGGAAACTTCTATCACTGTAGTCTTTATTTTTAGAAGTCTTGCATTACTTTTCCTTGCTTTTGTTATACTTCTCGCTCGTTTAAAACAATTTCTGCTCATCGTTTTTCACTGTCAACACAGGAGACTGCTTGGTGATCACTTACTGAAAGCATCAGAAGTCATGATGTTTTATTCATTACAAACATTTTCTTCCCATGATTCTTAATGTCTCTCAAGGATTGACATACCATACATCACTAGCCAGGAGATGAAACTGAAAGTATCACATCAATGTGGACTAAAGCACAGGAAGTGTGAGGCCCTCATATGGTATCTATGGTGCAGCTATTTGTTATCTATGGGTGTGTGTGTGTTTGTTTCAGGTTCTTGGAGCTGCCATGCTGCAAACAAAGCTCTGTTCATCCTGCTTCAGGGTGACCAAGTGATTCCAATTAAAGCTGCATGTGTTGTTTACTGAGGCAAGGGTCGTGCAAGTCAAACATGAAGGAGTCTGATCTTACGAAAAGAGAGCAGAAGTTTGGAGCCCATAGACAAAAGTTGGTTCAGACAAACAATGAAATTCCTTATCTCACTTTTTTCAAGCAGGTAATTAAATCCAGTTGTTTTATATATTACATAATATATTATTATGCATGTTTTCCTATTGGTTTACCAAAATAAAGCATCATGTGCAACACAGCTATAGCTTATAACAACATCATCCAGTGCTGACAAAGAGTCATGCCTGTAAGACACAAGCTTTTGCTCTGTAATACTGAAAATAAGAAACCAGCCAAAATGACCATGCACTGGGAAAACATCAAATAGAAAGAGTGGAAAAGCAAGTCAGATCCACTCAGTAAAATAATAATAATATGACTTCTGATGAATGAAACTAGGAGGTAAACACTCAGAGTGAGAGGAGAATAAATACAGGCGTCTGAAGTGCTTGAAAGAGAGAAAAAAGTACATTTAGGTTTATCTTCATACTCAGATAAAATTTGACATTATTACACAGATAAAGTTATATGCGTATTAGTAATTTAATGTAAACTTTTAAAATACTGAAAATACAGTTAATGTGGAAAACAAGATTTAGGGAGAAAAACAGTCAAAAATAAGTTTAGAGTTCAGAGAGGGTGAATGACTCCGTACACCCTTGGGTGTTTCCTTCCTCAGGATCTTCCCCTCTATAAGCTATGGTCATCTAGAAATATACATTTCAAACAAAGAGCAGCTTGGATGGTCATTATAAAATACTTTCTCAATGCCGTATTTCTAATGTTGTCCAACTCCAGTCCTTGTAGCTGTAAAAGATGAAACTATGGCGCCTTGGTGGTTTTCTTTATGCTTCATGACATATAAAAGTCCAAAGATCAGACTCCCATAATGAGCTGCTGTGGCCTCTCTGTACTACTAACTGTTTACAAATGCTAACAGCAGGTCAACCTTTCCACATAGCAGCTTCCATTGTATTCCATATGATGCCAAATTAATTTCGACGGCAGATTAAGTACAAACTTTTCAACAAAAGATGACATAAGCTGTGACATTAGAAAAATCATGGGCGTGATTAATGGTAAGTCATGGCTAAAACCCATTTCACTGCTTCTTTTTCAGGGGTCTTGGTTTGATGTCATGGCAGCTCACTTCGAACTGAAGAGATGTTATAATATTAATAATTTAAAAATAATCTAAGAATGTTTCAGTAACATTAAAGTAACTTTATTTTGTAGCCATTTTTTCCTAAGATAACTTAAAATGTGTTTCATGCTTTCTGTGTTTGCACGCTTTTTTGACAGTTCAGACTCGTCATCCTGGGAAACAGCTGAGTGTAAAGGTGAATCAATTGTAACTGAATGTAGAGTGTCATTCTAAGGATTTTTTTGTGGTTGTTTACCAACTAGAAACTGAAAATTTATATTAATATTTAACTTTTGAAAGCAGAATTTAGATTTCATTGAATGGTTATCAATATCTGTAAAATACCCAGCCATGTTTCTTTTAAAAAATAAGTAAATTTCCCTCTCAACATGTCCAGTTCACATAAGATTTACACCCACAGTGGACATAATTAAAAGTGACAAAATGGCTTTGACAGAGGTTTGATGTAATGTCACAACTATTTTGTAAATGAAAAAAAGAGCTTTGCGTGTGAGAGAGAGGAACTTGAAAGGCTGACAGGATAAGTTGATTATGTAGGGGAGAAAGGATTTGGCCTGACTTCTGGACAGAGCAATCTGTTGGCCAAGTGTCTGCATCAACTTGTGACTGTGTGACCATCAAAGTAAGAGACTGTGACTGCGTAGGAGGAAGGCTCCCTGAACAAATGTCCTTTTCATTTCATGCTTTACACCCGGACACTCCGGCCCTCTGCTGCTGATTCAATTTCAGCTAATCACTCAATTACAATCACATGGATGAGCAAGTCAATAATTGAGTAAAGGATTGTGCACAAAAATAACTCGTTGCTGTTTGGTTTTCCCAGAGAGAATTTTATTCAGATGCGCCTTTCTGCCTTATTTCATAGAAAGACTCTCATGTCTTATATCTTGTAATTCTTATTTCATGCAACTCTTTCCTAAAGAAGAGATAGGGAATTATGCTATGGTACAGCAACAAACTACACCAGTGAGCCTATGATACAGTTTTGCCTTCAGGAGGGAAAGAAGTGAAGTACGGAAATAGGCTTTGGCATGTTGACTCAAGACTAGATTTCCCAGGAGCCCTAATGGACAGCTATTAAACTTTAATTGCTCTTGTTGCCTATTGAGGGAGCTCTGAGAGCACTGGTGGAGTAACTTTGAGCTACTGTTGGAAGGAAAGCAGTTTGGGGGACAAACACCTGTCACTACAAGGTTAGCAGAAACAAGAAGCCACACTGGGCCTTGAGAAAATAAAAGTTGTTCTATCAAAGTAAAGAGAAGACACAAACACAAAGCTCAATCCAACAGCAGATGACTTCAAAACTTTAAATTTCCAAATCTAGCTTTATTCCTCTGCTATACCAGAAAAAAAAGACCGAGAGAAAGAGAGTGTCTGAGCTTTGTTTCTTCGTTATTTGCATAATACACTTTGATGGGTGGATACTCATCGCAATCCCTTGCTCTTTTGTATCTGCAGATTGCACAAGGCCTGTTTCCAGCGCCGTGCAGGCTACCAAGAAGAGACTATCAAAGGGAAGGAATGGGCTTTCAAGTTAGGACCCTTCGATTGTGTTACAGATTGGTTCCAGGTGAGGCAGCTTTGGGAAGTTCAGTTGGAGGAAAATTGCCCCTCCGTGCAGCGCTAGTGAGAGGCAGGGAGGCTTCACGGTTGGCATGGCGCTCCGGAATTCCAATACTACTCACGTTTGGTGGGATTTCTGAGGGATGAATGCTGGGCCTCAAAAATTTTGTTGTGGTTGATTGCAGCTACATTAAAAGCTAAGCCCAGACAAAAATGAGGACTACAGAGTGTCTGGTTGTTTGAAAAAAAAAAAAAAAAAAAAAAAAAGCACGCTAAATAGCTGGATAACACCACAGTCTGCAGACAGTAATTGCCAACATAATGTTCCAAGCATCTCTTTGATTCTCTCATAAGATAAGTCCTGGATTTATTTTTCAAAACAGACATTTTCCAGTTCCACTCTGGTGTTAACGTGATCCTCAAAATGAGCCATTCATGTTCTTCTTTTTCACACATGCTATTATGGCAGGAAACTATCTCAAGGACTCCTGGCAAAGACATGTGAAAACCTTTTTAGCAAACAGGGCGCCTAAAGTACAGCGTAACCATATTTTGCCATTATTCTATTTCCCTGTAATGGTGCATTGATATACTGTATTTTTCAACCACACTTACTGAAAAAAATGCAGTTATGTGGGGAGATATTCATATAGATTTAGGATGTCCTTTTTAGTTTACTTTAGTGGGGCATAAAACTTAAGAGGATCTTTTTCTATTAAGAGCTCTGTTGTTGGATTCCAACCAACAAAAATAGATGATTCAAGTGCCAGCCAGCACTACCATCACATTTCCTATCCTGTGTTGCAATTCTGAAACTTCACAAACACTTCCATTGCTAAACTGATCTTATAATCCCTGTCCTGCCATCATCTTCATCATTACCACCTTCACCTTCTCTTTATATGCTAGTTTCCTCTCCAGCCAGCCTCAAAGCCAGAGCCATCTGTGCACTTAAACACATCTTAAACAAGTCCTCAGGAAAACTCAACAGCCCCTAAAATGTTTCACACACATGCAGAGGGTATTTCTGTGTGTCTGCTGCACACACACTGTCAGGTCTGATCTTTAACAGGCTGCGTACAGGGGACAGCAATCAGGCAGAGACAGAGCTGAGTCACGCATGAGTGTGCCAGATTGTGGCATTTTGTATCACTCACCTGTCCAGCCAAATAAACTAAGACAGTGAAACTTCTGCTCATGCCTCCAAGTGGGCAAAAATGTCTGTCGAGGTTTGTGCTGTGGGATTTCTGAAGTTGTAGAGTAAAAACATTCTTGAATATTTTCATGTCGCAATGCAACATCAGTAGTCTGCAAAGCATTGCAGCAATACAGTCATAATGCCTAACTGCTGCTGCCTTATTTTTTTTTCTACAGACATTGTGTAGTAGTAGTTATTTAATAAACTTAACTTTTTACCTCACTGGGATTTTGCTTGTTTATTTTTTTATTAATAGAATCATGTGCCTGCAAAAAACAAACAAACAATAAATAAATAAATGAATAAATAACAAGCGTGATTTTACAATGGGTGCAAGTATTGTTTTCACCATCAGTGAACACTGAGCGCAACAACAAAGGAGAGCCTGCGGACTGAGGCCACACAGAGCAAATAAGCTGTTATTCCACTGCTGTTTGGAAGGATTGTGAAGAGATTGGTCTCGTAATGAAAAGAAAATAGAAGTGATGTTCCCATGACGGATTTGGTAAACTAAACTAAGAATGGCTGCTCAGTCAGCTCAGAGTTCGCACCTCTGGCTCCCCCACCCTCCCCTCACATTCAACCCTCGTCCTTTAACCTCATTGACTCACCCTTTCCAAAGAATCTGATCCGGACCAGGGGCCCATGTGCTCACGTCCTGTTAGGGATTTGTTGATTTCTCTAATCACTGATCCAGCTCTGCTCGTCTTTGTTTGTTTTGTAGAACAGGCAGCAAACATGGGCGCTTAAGACAGTCCTGTGGAACAAAGAACTGCTCCAGGACACTGAACTCTTGATTGCATTGGTAAGGTCACTCTAATTACTTTGTCCTGCATGCTTTTGTCCTAAAGTACACGGTAATGGAGTTCTGTGAAGCCTTAACCTGGATTTGACTTTTCCCTTTTTAGTCATAAGATGTCATAGCATGCACAAACTAAAATCAGTTTTGTTATGTGAATTCCTGCTGATTTATATCAATCAACTGCTACATTTCTCATCTTTTGAAAGACGTTGTTAAGAAATGGACACTCTGTCCTGCCTTACTGGTTATCTGGGTAAACTTCTGTGTGCAAATGTTCCTGTACAGGATCTGCTCAGAGATGCACAGAGTGGAAGGAGGCTAAGAATGAAAACCATGAGGTGGAGGAAGTGCTGTATTTACACTGTTCCTGGTCTCTTCTCTGACAGAGGCAAACAAGTCCTGCTGGCAATCTGCACCGCTTGGCTTTATTTCACTGACAGGCAAGTCTGCATTTGCTGAAACTCTTAGTGGTTCTCCTGTAGCAGTAACAATATGTTTGAAAACAGAAACAGCTCTGTTCCTACCCTGAGGAACACAGACATGCACCCCCTGACCCACCAATATCATTGTTGATATACACTCGATGGGCAACAATGGAGGTTTTGTTGTGTTTTGTGAGCTGAAAAGACATGCAGAGATGATTTAATTGGTTCTTGAATGGTTATATCTTTTCAACTTAAAACATTTTAACAACATTTTAAGCAGCAAACAGTCACATTGAACTCTGTGACCTTTAAATGAATAAACTTAGCTGATATTGCTCACTTGAAGAAAACATTTGTTCTCATGGTGACGTGAGACAAAAGAACAGATATTTTCTTTCTCATCTCAGAGACACACTAAGACCCTTCTGTTTCCATTTATCAGTCCTTTAAAGCTTCAGAGAGGAACTCTATTTGTGTCGAATTTAATCCTCTCTGTCGATAAAGCAGTATTTGTAATGCCTTTGCTGTTTTTCCCTGTGCATGAATAAGTAGGCAATATTCGATCTTAAAACATGAAGCCAAGTAAGAAATGTTAAAAACTGTGCTTCCTCAGGTGTCCACTTGAGGCTTGTCCCAGAAGCACTGGAAGCCACACAGACAACCATTCAAGAAAGCTCATCTTTACAACAAAGTTCACATGTTAACTGTCTTGGTTTGAATGGCTTATTTTGCTGTTCAAACACACTGTACAGGGAGGTGACAGTTTCATATAATTGAGGTCATGTCCAACTGCTGTTTAGCACTCTGAGAGTTAGGTTAAAGCAGCTTTTTCAATATGACGTCCACAGTCGATCAATTTCATAACAGTTTTACCATCAAGGGTTCTCTTGCAAAAAAAAAACAAAAAAAAAAACCTCATCATTCTTTCCTTTTACAGTGAAATGAATCACCCATTGTGAAATTTTGCCAAGGCAAGTTTAAGAAACTTAATTGTATAATCTGGCATCTGCCCACTTCATAGTGGTTACAGCTATTCAGAACACAATTTAAACAGCCATAGACTAATCTGTGTCTTTGTCCTAGTCTACAGTTTTAATGTCTGAAATGTCTCCTGCTTTATGCTGCTGTTTCATCTCTTTATTGTTTTTTCCACCAAAAAAAATAAAATAACTGACAGTCGCTATAAACTGTTGCTTTGTAATGACTTAATAGAATAGAATAGAATAGAATAGAATAGAATAGAATAGAATAGAATAGAATAGAATAGAATATGGAGGAAATATTTGTGTCACAGCAGGTTTAATTTTGAAGAAAAAATACAAATGAGAAAAAATTTCCCAATAGGCACAAGAATAAACAATGAACTATGAATAGTGAGATTATTATTATCTAGTACCTAACATAGATGTGCAATAATACTAATTGAGTAATTTAACATTTTCACACAGCTGATATTTCTTATACCATCTTCTTGTTGAGAAGCTCAAATGTTGTTAAAATGTCAATGAGTTTCAGTTTGTAAAATATATAAATGTATCAAACCTGATGACCTCCTATACATCCATCAACGATTTACAACAATTGTTTGCAGTCATTCAATTACTAGATAATGTTACTGTTAGTCCGTATAGAATAGATTATATTGATGTTAGCAAGGAAACTGCTGGAAGCTAGTATTAGATTTTTTTTTAATCTTTCCTTGTGTAATAGGAAAGACTGAAGTCAAACTTAATACTTAGCAAGAACCAAATCCCAAACTTATATTCAAATTTACTTTTAGCTAAGGTTGTGCTAGCTGGACAGTGGTGGAGTGCTAAGCTCTGACTGAAGATAGTCCATTGGATATCAAATAAGTTATCCAACCCTAAAGTATTTAACAGTCTCTCTGGTCATTAATTGCCTTTTTGTTAGCTTATATTAGTGATTTATAACTAGTGACATTTGTGAACTTTAGTCAAATACTTTAAGTTTATAAAATTTAAAGCCTGGAACAGAAGCTGCAGCATTTGAACTTTCCAGCCTTAGCATCATGTTGTAAATGAGGAATGAATCTGGAAACACAGGGTCAACAAAGGCCTCAGTTTGTGTACCATGGTGTAAATGAAGTGTTCTCTCTAGCATGAAGATGCACAAGAAGGATTAGAAACAGCATGACATCAGTCACAGAAAGAAGCAGATGTCATGTCTGACTAAGATACATCCTGCTGGCAGCAGATGTGGAGGCTACTGCAGCACTGTGCTCCTTACAGTCTTGTTAATGACAGTGTTGACAGATTAGCAAGCCAAAAATTAGCAGCTTTCCCATTAGCACTTTGCAGAAGAGAGAAAAAAAAGAGTTCTGTTAAAGGCAGTTGGGTATTATTTACTTAGTTAAAAACAGCCATTACATCAATGTGAAGAGTTTTTTCATTCATTAGTTTGTGCACTTAAACTTGCTTTAAAAGGGAATGACAACCTTTTTCCAATGCCTATTTTTGCTCCGTTTTGCCATAATGGTTTGTGTCTGTTTTGTGGCTTGATTTGTCAAAAAAAATGTCACAGTGCAAAAATTTGACCAAAGCACGTCAAAGCACACCAGATGGAGAGCAGTTTTAGAGTTTCAGTTATTCACCCAAAGAAAATAAGCTTGGAAACGTTGTTCCAAATTCAAGGCTTTAATTTTTAACTCCACACTTCAGTTAAATCCAAATTCAAGCACTCACACATGTTGGTACATAATCACCAGAATACTTGCGTCACAGGCAATGTTTAGGATGGGGCCCCGCTTTTTTAACTTCTGCCCTGTTATCAGGTCTAAATCTATATGCTCTTTGTATTTCCCCCCAAGATTTAATAAACCAAAGTAATTAAATGGTTGACGATGGGAAACCAGCCAAGTTCAATTTTCTATGGCTTGTTTTTCGCTACCTGATGAAACATAAGGCTGCTTCACAATGAATGCATAGTCACAACACCACCAATACCACTTGATCTGCAGCTTTAACTACATAATGAACTGCCGGCCTCAGATGTCAGTCACACACTGCCTCCCTCCCTCTCTCTATCTCTCTTTCTTTTTCTGTCTCTAAATGTATCTCTCTTTAAAATAACTCTGAGCATTTGCATAAATTTTAGAAACTGCAAAACCTTTTCTAATTGTTTATTTTCATTTCAGATACAATGATGGAACGAAAATATTAGAATTTTATTGAGTAACTATTGAGTAAAAGATGGCATCACTTTTTTTTCTTGACTATTTCAAAATTTGATAACTGTTTGAAAGCTGGTCAAAAGTAAGAACAATAAATATGTATCTTTTTTTTTTACTTGTATCAACATCAAAATTATATTACAAGAAATTTGAAAAAGTACATATAATAAAACAAACAGCTTTGCATTATGGCACTATAAATACAGAAGTTGTTGTAAGTAGGTTTTCTCGATCCAATCAAATCTTGAGGCCTAGGACTCATGCTGTTAATGTTAAATCCTTTCAATAACATTCAATAATTTGGTTGTCGCAGTTTGAAAAGTGTGTTAAAGATAAATCATAAGGTCACCTAAAACTCGACTACACAGCAAAACTCTAATTCAAGTCTCCCTAAATATATTTCAACGAGCTAAACATGATCTGCTGTAACATACATGTATTTAACCCAAACAGAGACCAGTTTTGGAATTCTGGCGGACCAAACTTGGTGCTGGTTGCTGTGGTGTACTTCTGCTTCTGGTCTTCTTAAATTGATGTCCCTCTTTGCATGCCAGCTTCTGTCTATGTGTGTGTTTGTGGAGGAGTTTAAAGGTGCAGGTTGCTCTAAATAAATCCTCATACTCTGACAGTTTCCTGGTGCATAATGTCAAAGGCCTTTGTTTTTCCAAAAAGCTCTTCAGGCTCAATCCAGACTCTGACCCCAGATCGTCCACAGAGCACCTGCCACGTCAGCCCTTCATCATGGTCACAACGCCCACTCCCTCACCAGCTCCAGACATGACAGACACAGAGCTGGACAGCATTGTACACAACACTGGAACAGCACTACGACAGCAGGGGATGGGTGGGTATGACCAACACACAGCTCCATGTTATTCCTGTCATTTGAAATAGCAATCAGAGCTGATTTAATTAAGCTAGCCTGTATAATTGAGCTCTTCAGGGAGAGGCTGACAGGGTCCAGATACTCTCCATTTCTGTGTACGCCTCTCACCAGAAGCAGAGGGAATTCTTGGATACACAGGAGTCATGACAGACACTTTTGTCAAGGATGTAAACCAGACTTCCACCGCATGTGTGTCCTGATGTTGTTTGAATGCTTATAGGAAACAATCCTGCATGTATGAGAACTCTGTTAAAACTCATTTAAAAACAGTCATGCATTTGCTATTGTCCAGGTCGGCACTTGTTTGTTTAAGCTTGGACTTGGCATATGATGAATGTGTATTATATTTCTTGTGAAGGCCCTTTCATTCCAAATTATTTTTTCTGTACAGGCTCTTCTGTTCTATCTGACCTTTCATTTATGTAGACAACAGATTCAAATTCTCTGTTTAAACTATCTCTATCTGAAATTTCATTTTACTGACCTTAAAGTTATTGTATTCTCCCTAATATTAACGACCTGCCCAAATTTCTTCTTTTACAACATAAACTGTTTTTAATCTTCTCAAATATGAAAGGAGCTCAGACGTTTTTGTGGCCGTTCACAGTTGGTGGTTGATAACATCTTCACGGTCAGGCTACATTCAAGTATGTTTCCAGTTTGACTTGCTTGGATGAGGCATGCTGTATTATTATCTCCACATCGCTTTTTGTTTTGGTTTTTCGGCAGGGTTAGATTTCAGCCGAGGTAACAGTGGAAGTCCAAAAGTCTCTCATTACTTTGAAACACACACAGACCCACAGTGGAGGTTATTTGGCACCGAGTTTAGGTTTAGATTTTCATCCAAATTGATCTGAATCTAAACGCAAAGTAAACATGACACATTTCATCTGCTTTACAGCAAAACGGGTCGAGTTTTAACAGAAACCACAGAATATTTCAAAGTAGCCTACTCATCTCCTGTCAGCCGCACTGAGGCTCTACTAAAATGTAACATATTGCCAGTTTGCTTTTGACAATTTTGACTGATTTCTCCTGTAAATGATAAAACAATGCTTTATAATGATAAAATAACACTTAAATTTCCTGTCAAATTTGTATTTTGTTCTCTACAATTCTACAAATCCATTAAGCAGACGCTTTTGTCCAAAGCGACATACAATACAGTTTAAAATTGTATCAACTTTTATAACATCTTATCCTCTTTTGTGTAGATTTTTTAAAGACTTTTTCTAAGAAGTTGCTCTGTTTGATTTAATGCTTCACTTTCAAAATAAATAGTTGTAACTATGGCATAATATGACAGGGATATAACCACAGAAAAAAAGAAAACATAATGAAATGTGTTCAATCACATTTAAATTAATCTTAACCTGTCCCGCATTGAGTGTCAAAGGATTGGACGCTTTCTACTCATCATGTGACTGAACTGGAGCGCTATCACTGCTTGACTGACAGATTTGAATCCAGATCTAGCTCCAGAGGTGAACGAAAGTCTATGAACCTCTGTTGGTGCCTCATCCCTTAGCTGGCTTCTCAAGAACTCCCATGATGCCCTCTGGGCCAGGCTCTGTGGGACAGAGCTGCCAGGTCTGCTCTGGTTTCACGTTGTCAGATAAGATCAGTTTGTGTGTTGGATTCCTGTCACTGAGCAGACCAGGTTTAGAGTGACCCGGTGCTGAGGTTTGATATTCAGGAGCCAACACTACTCACGCAATGCAGAACAGGAGGTCAAAGGTCAGAGTTTAACTTTCCTCCACCTTCCTATCCTTATATATGTATATATATGTGTGTGTACTGGTAAATAGCGTAAGTAATTCTATTGAATAAAATAAATGTTCAACAAAAATTGACTTAATTGATCTATTCCATGCTTTGGATCAGTTTAGAGTATTACCAATTAAAAGAAGTAATCTGTTCTTGAATTTGTGATATGCAAAACAGATGCTATGAACTAAACTCGACATTGTCACTTTTCCAACAGCTGTCACACATTTTAAACCATCGTCTTTAATAAATTGGCGAAAGTCAGAGACTTCTGTGTGGCTCTGCCATGGATATTAAAAACTTGGGAAGAAAGAAAACCTAAACATGAAAACAAGGGTAAACCTGGAACCCTTGCAGCTTAGATTACAACCAAGAAACTTGATACTTATAAGTTATACAAGTTATTACTGTTGTTTTGTTTATTTAGATGATGTTACCAACTTTTACTTTGTAATAAAGTGCATTCGTTTTGAGGTCACACTTCAGCGATGAAAAAACAAACAAACAAAAAAACAAAGTAAACAGAGTCAGAAATTCAGTATACTCCCAAATTGACTGCAGGTCTACGGATGCATTTTTGATGATATTAATAACATGAACTCATGAACCAAAATGTAGCAGTAATATAAGTAAGCCCATTACTTTTTAATAGAACTGAGCAAAACTGGATGATGTACATCCATGTGAGTGGAAGAAACACACAGCTGATTTTGTTAAAAGAGGCAAATTAGAGGCTCTGACGATTGTTATACTGTGTGTTAAACTTGTTTTGAGATACAGTCAAAGAGACAAATATGTTAATGTTATGCTTAGGGTTATGGAACAAGACATATTTTTAAAGTTTCCAGTAATAAGGACAAATGAAAGGCAAAGAGCACACCTCACACACCAAGAGGACATCCAGCATCAGCCTAGACTCCATCTCAGCATATGGATGGACGTGTATCAGGATGAATGTCTGTGGTCACTGCTCACAGGATACTCTACCCCTCTACAGCTGCTGTGACACGTCATTAAAACTTTAACATCCAGTCAAAAGCCTTGCAACAACCATGCTCAAACATTCAAAATAAATGGGACCATGAATATGTGGGATTTTCAAAGTCTTCATTGCTGTGGTCTTATGAATGCAAAGCAGTGAGGAAATTGTGTCCTTGGTTTTAAAATGCAAAACAAATCATTGTTTGTCCTGAAGGGCTTCATTGTAAACAAATCCCCCTTGAAGCTAACTCAAAAATCAAACCTCAACTGCATAAATCACAAATTGCAAGTTGGTGAATAAAATTCCCCGACTGTAATAATGATAATGATGGTTGTTAAGTGGAGATGCTTGTTATCTGTCTGTTACACATGTGGGCCATGAATTATTAATGTTGGCCAACTAACTGAGGAGAGGCTGTGAGTGGAAAAAGCCCCTCACCCTTCCCCTGAAAAGAGTCTGAAAACACCAAAGAGCCTTGTTTCACCTCCGCAGTAACTTATCCTGAAATATTCTTTGAGGATAATGGCATACAGTTAGTATAACAAAGTTGAGAAAAGGTCATGGGTGAAAACACGAGAAGTGAAAATACTGAATATGTGAGCGGACACAGAGAAAGAGAAAGTCAGAGGGGTTGCCCATGAATTCCTGAGCTTTCCTGGGTTACACTACAAGTGGAATGGGGCCAAAGTTTTTGTGGGGCTCTTGTGGTTTTTCAGCCAATAAATCCTCTGCACATATTTAATCCAGTCAGATGGGCTGCAGGAGAGGAGCACTGACAGATGCGCAGCCATTAGTCAGCTGGCCACATCAGACAGAGAGGATGGATACCTATTCACTCCCACCTCACTACTACTAGACATCCCAGGAGACTCAACACCGGTTTAGGGGGAAAACAACTGATGGAATTTGTTTACAAAATACAAATGTATTTCAGAATTGAAAATGAGGGGGGGAAATACATTAATGTATTTATTTTCAGTCTTTGCACAAATTCTTGATTTGCAACCAATAACTTTCCATTATAAAGTCCTGTTTCAATTTCAGGAGCTAAAGATGCCAGTGAGCACTGCATCAGTCCCAGCGTGAGTGCAAGTATACTGGATGATGCTCTGGTGTGCAAATGTGAAGTGTAATCACATAGCATGTCACTCATTGGTTGGACTCCTTTTGGATAACTCCTCATAACTAAATGGTAACTGATTCTTTTGACCAACCGTACCTGCCATAAACTAAAGAACAGACAAAGGAGAATGTATCGAAAATATAAACATTACTGCTGTTAACACACATCAGCGCACCACAGAAGCAGTAGAATCTGGCCTGTATTTGATTTTGCAGTGAAATTGATCCTTCTGGTCTGGTTCTGGTAAAACACCAGCGCCATCTTCTGGGCATACAGGGTAACTACTATGATTATTTTTTTTCTCTAACTCAAATCCATACCCTACACCTACATGAGTCTCTTTCTATTCAGTGCAAGCTCTCAGTACTGAAAGCTCATGACTGACACAGCACACAGTAATAGAAATAACTTTGTTTTTGAGCAAGACATCAGGGAACAAACACACTTTACAACTACCTATACTAATGAGTCATCTACTAACCAGTGCCCTGAGTCCCTTAAGCCAAAGCCTGAAGACAAATGGGCAGCAAGATCTGGAATATCACTGGTGTAATTAAGTGGGCACCTCCTGTCACTGGTGTTGCATAAAGTCAGGCCCATGACACATCTGAGAGGCTTAACAGTCACTTCTGGCATCCTAGAACCCCTTCCATGCTAACTTCCATATCTGCTCATAGAACCATTTAATGGTACAACACAACTACTTGCAAGCTCCAGATAGTGATAACACTGATTCTAGCTACTCTACCACCTGGCCCTAATGGGCCCCAAAAGCTTGAAGACAGGTGGGTATCTTGAGCCAGCATTTCTCTGGTGTTGTCAACTAGACACCTCCCTTCCCTGGTGTTCTATTAAGTCAGGCCCATTACAGCTTGGAGAGGCTGAAGTAAATACTAATGTAAATTGATATTCACTTGATGTTACTTAAATTATTTTCTGACTTTTGGGGGGATGGGGGACATGGCATGAAGAATTATATTAATGCCATGCTATTTTAAACTTCTTCATAAATTTGTATACTATAGAAGATAATTTCATTCTTAAATACTAAAAATAAAAGCAATTGCAATATATTGGCATTTTTATTGTTTACAGCAACTATAGTTCTTCTTCTTCTTCTTCTTCTTCTTCTTCTTCTTCTTCTTCTTCTTCTTCTTCTTCTCTTTTTACAAATAACAATTTATTTTGATATTAAGTTCATAGATAATGCACACTAAATAAACTGAACCATTAACTGGCAAATTCAAATAAAACAATAATTCATTATAGTAAATTTCCATTTATTTATTTGTTTATTTGTTTGTCTATCTATCTATCTATCTATCTATCTATCTATCTATCTATCTATCTATCTATCTATCTATCTATCTATCTATCTATCTATCCATCCATCCATCCATCCATCCATCCATCCATCCATCCATCCATCCATCCATCCATCCATCTATCTGTTGGCCATAAAGTTGGAACAAATTATTTTCTGCTTCTAATGAAATTAATTTGTCAATAAGATGTCTTCTTTGTAGATAAATTTAATATCTTTTCAGAACTTTATTGATCAATCTCTTCCAAACATAAGAAGACTAAAATTTAAACCTCAATTAACCTTTGAAAATCCCAGTCATTTCTTGAGAAGAGATAGTAAATATTTTATTCCAACTTTATGGGAAACAGTGAATATAATTGTTTACTGTCGGTTGATACTTTATAGACTAGAGGTTTCTGCTGTATTTGGCATACCAGAGACAATATTTCCACTTCAGCATATAGTTGTTTATTTCTGTCAGGCAATCTTTAGGTCGCTGCACCGGTCCTTGTAGCCGCTATCGTTAGCTCAGCGGCAGCGAGTGATCCATTGGCTGGTGAGAGCCCGAGAGCATCCTTCTGGAAACATACGACTGAAAGTAAAAGACACAGACTGCTCTTATACAGCTCAAATAAATACGAGGGAGGAAATCTCTTTGAAGACAAGAGTATAAAGGTATGCGACTTGTGTCATCGCCAACAAACAAATACTTCTTAACCTTTGTGTGTGAAAATCGTCTTTAGTCATCTTTATTCGAGGTGTCTGAACATAACGGGTTGTAGCTGCGTCCCAAAAAGGTCTTAGTTTTTTTCCCTATTATAAACGTTTAATCTGAATTTTTCTTCTACATAAATGTAAAACAGCAGTGTGTATCGGTGGTATTTTAAGTGGCATCCGGTTATAATAGCCGTATAACGTTGGCTAACACGTTAGCTTCTTAGCTAACAATAGGACAAGGAGATTAGGACCAATTTTCATCGTTTATTTCACCGATTTGATGTAGAAAGCTGCCATTTTCCTTGTAGCGTTAAGGGTAAGTTTGTCAGAGAAGCAGAAAAGATGAATTCACGGTACTGTTATTACACGACTTACCGTTACTTGGTTATTGCTAGCATCTGTCAATAGGCTTAGCTGGGTGACTCCAAGTGAACTAAGGTTTTTAACTTTGACAGCAAGGCCGACATTTTAACTTGTGTTTACTTCTCTGACGGAATAATTATTGGGTGCACGGTCATTCCGGTCTCCATTTGTATCATCCCAAGAATGTACGCGCATTTTTGTTTTACATGGCCATTGTCGCTTTTAATCGCTGCATAGGTCTGAAACGGCTTGATCTGCACAATCACGTCGGTACCACCTCTCCTGGCTCAGACAATGTTGTGATTTGGGGCTAAGCAAGCTGGAGTCATTCTGTTGATGTGCAAAGGCTGTGTTAGGGACCAAAGGATACTTTTACCGTCTCCAACGGGCAATTTGTTTTATAGCCATCAGTACCACTTAACCATCTCACAGAATAAGAAAACAATCTTGAAAATAAATTGAAAATACACGTGACAGGAAAACACATGAACTTGTTCATAAGGGCATTAGAAATTAATAAACTTTATGATTAAATATTGCATTAATGCATTGCATTGGCAAGTGGGACAAAAGTTTTCAGTCAGTAGACATTAACTGCAGGCAGACAGGAATTATATGAACTCTTTAAACAGATGGTGATTAAAGCTTATTTTCCCCAGCAAGGTTACATTCACTTAAACTGACATACACAAACCCAGTAGACATCTTTTCATCTCACAGTTATAATCTCATTATTTTCTTATTTACGAACATACTATCATGCAAGTCCTGTACATGGGTATGATAAATCAAATGAGACCAGTTTAACTACTCATTCAAAATTCCCTTACCTGCCTCTCTAATCTCTCTAACAGGGGCTTGAATAACCCCACAATCCCTGATTATGCATAGGAATATAGTTTCCTGTTGTTTTCAAATTTATTAATTAATGTTATTCAATTTATTCCCTTAAGATGCCTTCAGTGACGGTTGGTAACAGTGCTGTCCAGTCCACCACTCCAGACCTGGGCAATGGAAACCATTGTGAGACCATGAAGCAGGTTCTTGGTATGATTGACAAGAAGGTTCGCAACATGGAAAAGAAGAAGGTATTTTTTTGGTTCAATAAAAAATAGCATTTTGTTAATACATGTATTTTTGTTCCAGAAGGACCCATGAGTTGTATTTTTTAGCCTTTATTTCATATGAGAAAATAAGTGTTGAACTTTTTTCCGTAGCATATGACATGACAATTCTTAGCTATTATTTATTGGATAAAACAGTATAAACAAACCATGAAGGAAAAAGTCGAGGCTGTATGACACTGCCTTCTTGAAGAGTATTGGTTTAAGTTAATTTTTTACAGCAATAAGTCATGTCTGGAAACTGATAAATCTTTGTTGTTTCACCTCTGCATTTCTTTAAACCTCCCTCACCTAACTTTTAATGTCAGTTGTTTTGTCATTCATCCCGACTAAATTGATGATTCAAAAATTGTTTTCAGTCAAAACTGGATGACTACCAGGCAAAGAAGAATAAGGGAGAAAATCTGAACCAAGATCAGTTGGTAAGACAAGATAATGTTGTATGGATTTTATTTTATTTTATATTTTATTGACAATGCAAACAACAAACCTGTTTCTAATAGATACCTGTATGAACTACCCGCAGTATCATCTGACATTTTATAAACTAGTGCATCCGTATGTTTATATGTAACCCGTTAAATGAAAAGAATCTTAGTTGTAATTTCATTATCTTACTTTAGGAAGCGTTGTCGAAGTACCAAGAGATCACAAACAACGTGGAGTTTGCTCGAGAATTGCATAAGGGCTTCCTTGCATTGAGCCAAGAGGTGAGTCCTTACCATCTGTCAGAGGTGCAGTATTTCATTTGAAAGGTTTAATCAGCATGGTTTTGATAGTATAAGGAAAATTCTGCTCTCACGCTTTTCTTTTTTAACTGTATTATTGGGATATTTATTTGTAATATATATATGCATATTATGACACTATAACACGAGAATAATGAATAAATACAAAAAAGCTTGAATTATATGAGCTCAAACAGAAAATAGAGTTATTTTTATTGCTCAGCATCATTTTCAGATCATGTTTATGGATGTTTTGAATTTCAGAAGAACAGTGATGTGCGTGGAACGGCTATGCAAACTTTGAGAAACATGTTTTGAGTACATCAAAAACATGTCTGACTGTTTTTCTATGTTCAGATTCAGAAGGCAGTGAAGAAGTCTGCAAGACGGGAACAGCTGCAGCGGGAGGAGATGGAGCAACGGCGGTTGAAGACGGTATTGGAGCTTCAGTTTTTACTGGACCAATTGGGGGATGACAGTGTCAGGCAGGACCTTAAACGGCCTGATGCCACCGGGTCCCCTTTACTCACTGATGCTGACCTCTCATCACTTGATGAGTTCTACAAACTGGTGGGACCTGACAGGAACTATGATGTCAGGTTGGTATCGAGGTGCCTTCTATTTACAATGCAACAATTTTTACCTGTACAAAAGTTATTTGCAGTGGCAAAGGAAGTATGTAAATAATAAAAACATTATTTATCCTATTATGAAACTTGCAGGTTGACTGGCCAATATGAAGAGGCATCGTTGCACTTGTGGGAACTGCTGGAGGGCAGAGAGAAGGCTGTAGCAGGGACCACATGTATGCAGTCTCACTAACCACACAGTCCATAAATTCATATACAGGATTGACTCATGTGTCTTTAACTTGACTTATCATGCTGCTAATGTTTCAGACAAGTCACTGAAGGAGACTCTGGACAAAGTACTGCTCAGCGGTTACTTTGACAGAGCACAAACTCATCAGAATGGGACATGTGAGGAGGAAGTAGAACGTGAGGAGCAGACTGTGGTGGCTGAGTCTAAGTCTGGGATGCAGCCATCAGAACCTGGTAGTTAACAGCACTTGAACTGATACATTAACATTTTTATTCTAAATATGTGATCCACAAAGAATGAAGTCCTTAAATTTGGTTCTTTTCTGCAGAAGGAACGGTTTCCGAAAAATACGCTGAACCAGTTCAAGTGGAAACCACAGAGGTGAGATTGCAGAACAAGGTTCAAGCTTGAAGATGTTCTCTGTTTTTGTTGAATCGCATTTTCAAAATGCTCTTTTATCTTTCAGTTCATAAACAGACAGTTCATTCCAGAAACCATGTACAGCAGTACAAACCAAGACCAAGTGGAGGAGTGGACAGCAGAGGCTCAGGTATGTTGCAGTAATGTTCTGAATTTGCATATTTTCCTATTCTTGTGTTTGTTTCCAACACACTTGTCTCTGGTTGAATAGATGGTGAATTCCCTCCAGCACCAGGCTCCTGCCCATGTGGCTGCAGAACCACCCAATACTGTGAACCATGTTGCTCCACCTCCTGTCTGTGATCCATTGGTTAGAAAGCAGGTAGTGCAAGACCTCATGGCTCAAATGCAAGGGACGTACAACTTCATGCAGGTAAAAACAAACAAAACAAAACCTGCATACAGTTTAGTGTCTAGCTAAATGCTTTAACCATTAACCTGTTCAGCAAAATATGCTCAAGTAAGAGTATTGCACTTAAACTCCATTCAAAACTTTGTAAGATACTAACCTGACGGTTTGTTTCTCTAGGACTCTGTGTTGGAGTTTGATGGTCAGGCTCTGGACCCTGCCATTGTGTCTGCCCAGCCAATGAAGCCTGTGCAGACTGTTGACTTGCAGCAAATGGGCTGCCCTCCATGTGAGTACCAAGAATTTACCCTGACTCTGAATAGAGTCCATCACAGTATCTGGCAGCTATACTATGATGAGGAAATATCATATCGATAATATATCTATACATCTTTTCATGTTTTTGTCTTCCAAACAGCCCTTTCAGAGTCCAGACTTCCCCAGACAAGCCCGGTATCTGGACCACAAGAATCTTCACAAGTAAGTGCTTGTTAAGACTTGGTTGTTTGGATTTATCTGAGAGAGTGGTACATCAAATAAAAAACAACAGTGGTACTGGTTTTGCTCTACCTCTCTTCAATCCTTGTTTCTTTACTGTCTGAATTCCTCCCTCCCTCCCTTCCTCCCTCCCCTCCTAGGCCTCGATGTCTCTCTCATCTGAGCCGTCCTCAGTCCCATGCCCCCTGTCCTCTGCCTTCCCACCTGTTTCCAAACCCTCCCATACTGGAGGCATCAATGTCAACGCAGCACCCTTCCAGTCAGTGCAAGCGGTACGCTTACTGCCCAGGTCGAAACAAGTTAAAAATGAAGAATATTTTTCTGCCTTTTTAAAGACTCGCTGTTGAATACTTTCAGTTTCCATACCTGTTTGGTTTGTAAGCTGACATAAAAAAAAAACAGTTTAATATTGGTGCACCATCTGAAAAGGAATGTGACATGAGCCCTCATTTCCCAATCCTACTGGACACTGTGCTCCCCGAGATGTCCCACAGAAATAACAGTTATTGTTTTGTTATGGACAGAAATGAAGAAACCTTTCTTCTGTTTTTAAAGGTGTTTAACATGAACGCACCTGTACCTCCAACCACCGATGGCTCAGCAGATCCTCTGAAGCAGCCCAGCCAGTTCCCTGGTGGTTATGGACCTGGGTTTAGCAGCCAGTCGGAAAATACTGTAGACCAGCCAGATATCCCACAGGAGGCACTACAGTCAGGTGAGAGAAAGATGCATGTCTTTAGACGGGACACCACCTCAATATTTATCTGACAATTAAACCCTCCAAGAATAATCAGGAACTTTTTTAAAAACATTCCGAGAAGCTTATTCAAGCAAAATACAGATTATTAGAAGCTTTTCAGCTTTCTTGGCTTTTTTTAACCTCTGTGTGATGCTTGCAGTTCTTTGAAAATGAGAGTACACAAAGAAAAACAAAATCCCAGAAACCCTACAGGTTTACTCTTTCTTCAGAACAACAGCACTGTTATAATAAAAGCAAATAACCTTATTTCAAGGGTGGCCCAGTGTTTTTCATTGATGACCCTTTTGTGATAAAAAAAGGGGCCACCCAGCTTGTCATGAGACAGTAAACTGCAGCCTTTCTTGTTAAAGGTATCGTAGTTTAAAGTCAGACTGCCTCGGATTTGCCGTCCCATTTTTAAGTCCTCTTCCTTGTTACTCTTCTTTAGTTGTTGGTGGATTCCAGCCCCAAGACCAGGTTCTGTCCTCAGCATCAGGCCATGAAGAGTCCCCCCCAGGTGCAGGGTTTGGTCAGTCGGGACAATCCTTTTACAACAGCAGAGCTGTGCCCAGGGGAGGACCCAGGAGTGCCCGTGGCATGATGAATGGATACAGGGGCTCCTCCAATGGATTTCGAGGTACCACATGATGAATTGAAATGACACAATCTATGGTCAAACTGTTCTTCTATTCTAGTTGATGTGAAGTGGATTCACAGGTGTCTCTCCTGTTCTGTCATCACGGGGGTATGACGCTTATCGGCCTCCTTTCTCAAACGCTCCCAGCAGTGGTTACAGTCAAACCCAGTTCAACACGTCTCGAGACTATTCCAATAACACCTACCAACGGGTGAGTCTTCTTTCACTTATTGCATACAGTTCAGGTATTTAAGTATGTAGATTTACAGAAGATTATCACCTGTTTAAATGAATTGTCTTTAACTTTCCAATTTGGAAGATAGCTAGATATTGTAAATAATTGTCGTTTTTATTTAAGGAGGGATATCAGCAAAACTACAAGCGGGGAGCCACCCAAGGACCTCGAGGTTTGTCTCGAGGAAACTCCCAAGCAATGCGATCTTAGAGGATCTAAAGGACTGCCATGTCACGCCACGTTTAACATTCAGGATTTTTGAATGTGTTCTCCCCAGCTCACTTTTTTTTTTTTTTAAACAATGTTATGTTTCTCATCGGAAAGGTTCTTATTATTTTTTAACTCCTGGCCTACTTATCAGTCAGCCTGCTTCAGTCTGTCTAGATCCTCTAATTGTTTTAACACAAAATGCTGAACTTCACCACATGTAGGATTATCAGCAACTCTGTGTGATATAAAACAACATATAGATATTCCTGTAAACTTGAAAGATTTCATTAATTTATTTTTTGTACAAAATAAATGCAAAAAATACCCTGCCACTGTCGATCTGATCCCATGAGAACGATTTTCTTTTACCCTGTGCTGTCAGACACTTTTTTCCCCTCTTTTCAAAAAGGTATTAAATGTTCTTTGATTTTATTTTTGTTTCTTTTTTTTTAACCCTGTCACTTCTTTGGCCATCACCTCTTTGTACGCTGATGTTATCGGTTGAGACTGTTTCAATAAAGTTGTGTTCTATTACCTCTGCTGAATCGAACTACTTTCCTGCTTTCACGTGTATTTTAATTTATGATTTTAGGCACTTTTAGCATCAGACTGCTTTAGTTCAGGGCTGGTAGTTCTGTAAGGTGGACACTGCCTCGTATTGATTTTTAAATATGACAATCTTAGTGAAAAAAATTGGTACAGGCAAAAGACGCCAATAGATGCATTTTAAAATGAAACATAAGCAAAAAGGTCAGTAGAAACCTCATTTTGGGCTACATTTGGAAGCCAACACACTAAAAATTTCTCATCAACTAATGGGCTTTATTAACTGTTTAATTGCAGTATTGATTAATCATACTAAATGTTTGTTTATCTCGGTACTGTAAGAGTCTGTTATCCTCTGCTATCCATTAGAGATCGAATACGTGTTGCCAGATGAAAGGTCATCATTTTTATTGTCTTAAACTGAGGTGTACAGGTTTGTCTAATGACTGTAATTTATCTAGCAGCAAGAAACGCTATCTGTACAACTTGTGCAAATAATGATGCAGTATTATTTCAAAGAATCACTTGGCACAGAGAAAATAAATGGAACTGCAGAGAAAAAAGTCCATGTTTCTTTAAACCACAATAAAGCAGACGTGACAGACGCTGGATGCAAATTCAGCTGATCTGCAGGACAGCAAATAGTTCACTAACCAATGAATCACAACAAAATATTCCACCACCCAGGTCAATTCTGTGGAAAATAAGCCATGCTGTTGAACCCTAAAAAAAGACCAAGTTACAGATATCTGGTGCAATAACTTTGACAGAATGCAAACTTTTGAATATAAAAAGACGGGTAATATAAGATTTTGCCAGTGACAACTCAAGACTGCCTTTTTTTAAGATGGATTCTTCATTTGAACTAATTTGACAAACCCAATCGTTCCTTCAGACAAATGTTTGATGCATGGTACCTGAATAAAAGCCTGCACCTTAACTGATAAATTGAACTTTTTAACACCAAACTGTTTCAATAAACAAATTAAAAATGATGATCAATAATGATCAACAAATAAATAAATCCATCCATACACATTTTGTGCATGGAAAAAAAAATTACCCCCCCCCCCAAAAAAAACAAAAACAAAAAACAGTTTAGTGACTCAATGCAAATGATACGCTTAAGTCAGCCAAGTCTCATTTTAGAATTGTTAGGATTTTAGTGGTATCTAAGAAGAGGAACATGTTTGCTGAAAAAGGTAGATATCCCATACCTTCCTCTTTTTTTAATAACTCATGAATTTGTTTTAATAACACATCGACTCAGTGGCGATCATCTGCAGCCGTGCATAAACATGGCCTTTAACTGTTGTCCTGTATCCTGTGTCTTCTTAGGCAGAAATTTAATTTTTTTTTAAGCTGGACAGGAAAAAAATAAAAAGTTCAGCAAATCAGTTTGGACGTGTAAGTTATGATCAAATGATACCTTACCTGTTTGCATCTCATCATTAGACTTGAAAGAAACTGTTGATTTTTTTTTTTTTTTTTAAATGTATGATGCAGAAAATGAAATACATTTTACCACATTTCACACATGTGAACTAATCTCCTTTTCTAAGATTTTGGGGGCGTCTTTGCAGTCATGTCAGAAAATCAAAGTCAAAATGAAAAAATAAAACTCTCTCTTTATACCAGACTCCCTTTAGCAACCTCACACTGACAGTAGCTCACCTAGAAAGGTTCTGTACTTCAAACATCAAACATCAGGTAAAAGCAGCTCAACAAAATTCAGCTTGTGTCACTGCATCACCAAACATTCTTTTTTTTTTTCCGTTATTTGTAAAAGTTTGCGCAGTTTAAGATGTATGTCCTTGACTGTTCGTTTTGATATTATTTTTCTGTCATGTAATCCAAGGATGACAGTTTCAAACAAACACTGTTGTCATTTGACAGGGATTCCTTTTGTTTACTCTCTTTCATCCATGTGTCCTCCAAACCTCCAAGTCATGCTGGTTAAGAGGCCTAATAATCAGAAGGGACCATTCCTCTGCACACTGAGGTGGAGCTGCTGCAAAAGTCTGGCTGTGGGAGTTCTGATAGCTGTGTTATGGTATATTATTCAGGCCTTGTGCTGCATCTTGGTGTCCCGGGGGCAGATCCTGGTGTGTTTGAGGGAGACCTTGCTGGGCCAGGTCTTGACTTTGATGTCCATGATCTAGCTGAGATGCGTCTTGAGGAGCTTGAGGAGCAGACTCATGTGCTTGTTGGGCATCTTGTTCAGGATGTAACTGGTTATCAGACGCATGTATCTCTGGAACTGCATTTCCTTCGACTGTAACAAAGAAGCAGTGTTAGATTCTCAGAGGTCAGCCTGTGACAGCTGTCAGACATACAAAACGGCACAGTCAATACTCACCGTGAACTTCTGGAGGAGGTTCTACTTTCTGTGATTTTAGACGTTCCATATGCTCAACGGCCTGTAACAACGGAGTTTTTGGTTGATTTTAAATTTGTAAACTGACAATTTGTTTGCCAAATCAGCTGCTGCACCAAACCCTTTGTAGCATGCCTTACCTGCTGCAGCTCAACTTTCTGTGCATTAAGCTGCTCCTGTTGTCTCTCCAGCTCATCTCTCTGTTTCTGGAGGTCCACAGCCTTCAGTTGGAGGTCCTGTTCCTGCAGAGCAAGATGCTCCTCAAACTCCCTCATCTCTTCATCGGTGTAAGCCTGATTCTGCTCCAGCGTCTGAGGAACACAAAATGGATTGGATGCCATTAAAAAAAATCTTTTGACAAATCTGTTTTAGAAAAACATAATTCTTGAATACCATAAACATGATAAATGTAAATGTGATATTCTACCTCCCAGCTATCCGGCTCAAGGAACTCCTTTTTCTTTGTAGCAATCAGGAACTCATCTAAAGAGACCAGCCTGTCTTTGTTGGAATCCACCTAAGGCACAAAAGGAGTCAACAATATCAAATTACAATTCATTTACAGAATCAATCTGACATACAGCAGACACAGGGCTCCACTTATGTGCATATGCAAAGCAGAGAGTTCACGAAAGGAACCTGAGAGTAACTTACTGCACCTCATTCATAACGTGCTCTCTCATCCGTAACCTCTCTTCCTCCATTTCCACCATATCATCCTCTTCATTGGTGGGGTCATAAATTTTTTCCAGCTTAAATCACAGAGACAAACGATAAGTGAAAAACCATTCACCGACACATTACACATTTTAAGACGAAGAGTCTTTACCTCTTTGGTGAATAATGCCTCCAGTTCCTGTTCATCAAAAAAGCCATCTCCGTTGGTATCTGAATCATAAAGAAAACACAATTTTTAAAATGTGACAAAAAGTATCATGTTTTACAAGTTACAGATTCTGTACAGTCACACTGAAAAAAAGAGACACCCTCCATTCTCGTCCTACCATGCAGGTTGAAGAAAGTCTTGGGGTCAAAATCTTCAGGGTCCAAGCCATCAGCTTCCTCCCAGACCTCCTTTAGTTGATTTTGACTACCCTGAAATGTGGAAGAAACACTTTTTATCATAGCTGAACAACAACTTCCCACCACAGTACTTTAAACAAAAAAATAATGATCACCTAAATATAATATGAACAAAAACAGCAAAGCTAATAGGGACAAAACAGTATCTCTGCATGGTGTTATACGTGTTACACAGGTGTGATGCTGTCACATTTTAGTGACGATGAATCAAACTCACAGGGTGGTTGACTTTGGGGTGATCAGCATGCTTCTTCCTCATCTCTTCGTAGTGCTCCTCTTCCTTCTTTCTTTCATCCTCACTGAGTGTTTTCAGGTGTTCCCGTCTGTCATGCTCTTTCATCATTTCATACCTCTTGAATTCATCGTGCCTCTCTTTGTCAAAGTTCTCCAGATCTTTAGTGGCCTTTAACACAGTGCACAAAACAGTTACGAGGCTAGAAATAAAACTAATGGTTAATACAGTGCAATATTCTACTTTAAGGCTTCTCCATTTCCTTACACTGAGTACTCATTTAGATATACTGCATGCTTACCATGTATAGACTGAAAAAAACCCTTAGATTTTTTTCAACGCGTTACCCCTCCCAGGCTCCATTAATTTTCTGTCCTGTCATGTTGATATTATAATCAACATGTCAAGATTTTAACTGTACTTTAGATTGGCAATCCATCATAATGGACATCATCTCTATGGTTATTAAGCAAACTCACTTCATCACTGTTCATGCTAACTGGAAACTTTTGCAGGTCACATATTATATATTATGCTCTTGAAGGATGCTCCATCATCTGGATTATCTGGCTAGAACACATTTATGTTCACGCTTATGTTTATGTGCTCTTATGTATACAATTTTATCCTGGAGACAAATTTTAAGGGAAAAATGACAACATGAAGACATCAATCTAATACAGTAGTCAGATAACTACAGAGAACCCCTTCGCCCCTGGCTGTAAGGACTCTGTGATAAATAGCTCTAAAAATACTTGATAAGAGTGTGATGTTCTCTGACATGGATTGATAAACACACACCGTCTTGACAAAGGTTTTTAAGCCCTTTCAGGCTTGTTCCAGACTGAAATAAAAACGACAAAAAACAAGAAAAAGAACTGTCTGGGACGTTGTTTGGATGTACTCTTAGTGGTCACTTCATTGGGTACATCTGTCCAGTTTGATACTGTGCAGTGCAACAGCCTTATATCAAGCATGTAACCTCTAAGATGTGTTAAATAAATCTTACTTTTTTGCTATGGTGGAAGTTCCGTTCTTTCATTAACACCACGAACAATTAGATCTTGCATCCTCTGACATCAGTGTATGACTGTATGTGTGACAGGGTGAACAAAATGTGTAGTGGAAAAGACGCTTTGCGTGGTCTCAAGACAAAAAAAGGTCTATTTATGACAGTTATTTACTATTACCACTGACTATGTCTGTCTTTGAACGTCCCTGCGAGAAAGGAGGAGGCATCTTTTTCTGACTTGTGTTTGTTTATCAATCACACAGTATAAACATGTCATTAGTTATGTTATAAAGTACACAAGACATTTACCGATTTGATGAGCCGATCCAGGTCATCTACTTCAAATGTGTGTGGGTTCATGTGGTTCAAGTACTCAAACTGTTTCAGCAGAGCTTGGTGGTCCACAGCTATGTCTGTGCAGGGAGTAATTGATGACATGAATATAAAAACATCTATGGAGATATAACTCAGCTTAACTCATTCTCCTAATAATTATCCTTAATAATTAAAAGTTGAAATAAACAGTTGTTACTCAACATACCATTCCCTCCTTCAATGTCTTGCTTAGCCTTGATCAGAGTTCGCAGTCTGTTTACCTCCTGCCTCTTCAGCTCATCCAGTTTGGTTCGGACATGATGGCTAACAAAGTCCAGCTCTTTGGCCAGCTTCCCTTGCTGTATTTCACATGAAAATGAAACCATTAGTGCAACTGAAGACTTGTTGGTTGTGATTCTTACAAACAGTTAATGAATCAGAAAACAGTAAAAGGATGGGAAAATTTGTTTTTGGTTTGGCTCTATTTCTTCATAACACTAAGGTAAAAGACAAGAATTCAGTCACCATAATGGGTTACTATTAGTTTACAGAAGGGTTGGGGGGGGGGGGGGGGGGGGGGTCAAAATAAACAAAAGTAAAGTAGAATACCTTGATGTCTTCCATGTCTGTATTGTGGAGCTTTTCTCTGAAGTGCTGGTCTTTCTCTAGAAAATCAATAACTTCTCTGAGGTAGCGGTCGTAGTGGAGTCCAGTGTCCTACATAAAATCACAAATGGAATGGCACTTAAAAACTCTCTTTTCATTGGACATGAGTTGCATACCAACATAACAGATCCTCTGACCAGGTGTTAGACTGACAGGTTTTGTCATGAGTGTCAATAAACACTATTACTACCATCTGCTTAACACAATATGTTACACGTGTTTTTTTAAGGACCACTTCCTTGTGCTTGGCTAAAAACCTGTTATGTATGCATTCTCACCTCAGGAAAATATCCACTTGCCTTGCTCAGAAAACAAGTCAATATTTAACTTAACCAACACGTTATTAAACTTCTGACTGCACCAACAAAGCCACAGCATCTGAAGCTGCTGATGAAGATGAAATGGATTATAAGTAGAGCATGGTGTCTCATTAGGATTACATTCCCATCTCAAATGAACAAAGCTACTCTTTCTGACCTCTTGCATCCTACAGGAAGTCTCTTGCATCAAACCCAAAACAGAAAAAACACTTCCCAAAAATGAGAAGGTGTAAGAACAGAAATATAAGCATGATCACATTTCTATTGTTTAGAAAAGCCAGATAAAAACTTAACATGAATGTTTCATTTACTCTTTACAGGTACAGAACCATTTCATCTAATTAAAAATCTATGTATACAAAGGGTGTGTAAATGTTGTGTTTTCTTACCACACTAGCTGGAGGCTCTTCGTTTTTTGTCTCTTCCTCTTTGACTTTTGTCTTGTCCATACTGATGGGCACTGCCTCTAAACACAGCAGCTGGACAAGGAGCATAGCCCAGCCAGCGAGAAGTGCTCGGCTCCAGCACATCTGTACATTGGCAGAGATATCAGAATAATGACATGTTTACGTAGTAATGACTAAAATACTATGGAAAAAATGATCAAATAAGATGTCTCGGGGGTATAGTGTTCGTTTTATTGACATCTGTTTCATTTACTTCAGTTCAAAAGTCTTATTTGGCCAAATAGGCATGTAAATGAGTAAGCTGTTGATTTAGCTTTAGCACACTGATAGATCTGGCTAATAAGAATCAGGCTCATAAGCTTCTGGTGTGAGCTGTCAGTCTGGGCGGCGAAGTAAACGTTACATGTGCATAACTCGAAACGTAATGTCAAAAGATGAACTACAGATCAGCATTAATACGTGTCACTCAATAACTCACTTTATTGTGAATCCTGACTCTCATCTGATCTGGTTTCCTCCCGTCGCTTCCTCTCAGCTGGAGCTGTGTCGGCTGCTAGCTGCTAGTCAGCACGGTAGGTTGGGTGCGGAGCAGACTTAATTGCATTGGTCAGTTCAGCTGTATATCAAGTAGACAGCGTAGTTGCGTTGCGTTGAATAGTACGTGGCGAGATGACGACAGAGCAGGTGGGCGGTTACTTCTTATTTCTAATGGAATTAATTAAACCAACCAAAGGAGAGAACACCAGGTCAGAAGTATTAACTGTCCTCTGTGGCTGTATCCATTTTTTAAACTATTCATTTTATCGTAATTTTCAGTAAATTGATGGTCAGTTTGTCAGTTTATTTGCAATTTCTCACTTGCATCAATGGAGGATATAGTGGAACTTTATAAATAGGCTTTTCACTTGAGCATGAGAATGGTATTGCATGTGTAAGAGAAGAAAGCTGATAGTGGCTGATAAAGTTATTGAAAATTATGTTATATTATTATTATTATTATTATTATTATTATTATTATTATTATTATTATTATTATTATTATTATTATTATTATTATTGAAAGGAAAAGGATGACTTTAGTTTGCTGTAAGACATACATTCAATTGATATTGAAATAGATTTGCACAAATTTAAAAAGTAATCAGCATAATTTCAGCCTAACCAGTCCCTATTATTATATGCCATTATGCTGTTATTGATAAACTAATGTCTTATAAACAAATATCTGTAGATGGAGCTAAATTTGAGCTAATTTAAGCAACAATTTGTGATCAATTATGTCATTTTTTCTGTTTAGTGGTCACCTGTTTTTAAATAAAGGATTATCTGACAGAGAAGCGTTTAACTAAATAATAGTTGTCAGATAAGTCGATTTGTCATAAAAAATGGAAAAAATAATATTAAAGGATGTGCACCTCTAAGAGTAAAGGACTCGGTCAAACCTGAGTAAAAACTCAATTTTCACTCAATTCTAGAAGCTGCATTTTATGATTAATGGGTGTGAGTTTACCTCTCACCCTCATCTTGCCCAGTGTGCGGGAAGAAATATCTTACATGGAACCTTGGGTTGTACTCACAGATGGTTACACTCCTTTCTGTGGTCTCTGCAGCCAACTAAAGACCAGGGCTTCTGGAAGGGATGAATACCCACAAAGAAACAAGTATTGAAAGAAGTCAACACCTTACCAAGTAATGGTTTTCTGCAAATAGTCCAACTCAGGGTTATATACATATATAAGTATGAGATGTATCTTGAATTAAACAAAGTTGAATGTATAATTAGGATAATGATTTTTATGAATTCAACAAATTATACAAATTGATTTATTTAAATTACATTACATAGATTGATTTTTATTCTCTGCTCTCCAATGGGAGATGAGGTACACAGAATGTTTTGCATGATGGATGGAAAGTTACCTGCTTGTATCCACATGACCTGTGGGCAGCCTAGACTGGCAGGTTAAAAACAACCCTCACAGTGACTGATTAATCATTGTTTGGCTGTGCCTCAGCCCTCAGGAATCACAGCAGGTCATCCACTTATCGCAGACTTGACGGTTCAATCCCACGTCAAGTATCCAGGAGACTAAGCCCTTGACTGCTGCAGTCAGTGAGTGTGTGGCTGTGTGTGAATGAGCACATACATGCCCGCTGTATAACATCTCAGATAAAAAATAACTGCATGTTAAGTATTATGGAGGACAGTCAGTAATTAATGCCTGATTAAGACCAACTAAAACCTGTTTATTGAGTTTTACTATGAACCACACATTTGAAAAAGATATAAACTGCTTTAATGGGATCTCCACTTGTTTTAGCATCTGCTCAAACTAGCTTGGGCAAGGGGCATAAATTTGCTGCAGGAGTTATAAAAACATTGGCTTCCTGTTGAAAGTAGGAGTGCTAAAAACCAAAAAGGCTATTTATGAGGCTTGGCAGGTACAGTGAGACAGTGAATCCAAATTTTGTATCTGGATCAGTTGGCTTCTAACTAAATATAACATCCCTGCCCTGTAGGTGTCAGTGTGATAGTTCAATGAGCTGGAAGGCAATTAATCATTGTCATAGATTTCAACAAGGAGAAAGTGAAAGAAAGCTAGAGCAGATGGGGAAGATCAGCACTTTCTTTTAATCAACAACTCTGTGATGATAAAACGTGCTGAATTAAAAACAGGAGATTGTCCAAATATTACACCGTAATACTGCAGGCATTTTGAGTTGTACACACTCCTTCTGTACCATATCCTTCTCAAATTTAGGGATTGTTTGAGAGAGATCGAAAAGAAAAGGCATTTCAGTTTAAGTGTTATTGATTTTCTTTGAGGGTATGTGCCAGACAGGTTAATTCCAAGACTATTCTAAATGGAAGAGATGAAAGAAAAGCATGAGAGGATATTTATTACATTTTCAGCACCTTCAGTGTGCTGTGATTCAGCAGGAGGAGTCTCTCTGAGGAGAAGACAATAACATTGAGTCACCTTGCTGCATTGTGAGCCTCTGGCAGTCGAGAGGTAGGAATCAGCAGCAGCAGAGACCGTACTGCAGAGCTGCACTGGACTGCATCAACTATGTGTGTATTTTTGTGTAAAGTAGAATTAGAAGCATCTGCACGTGTGCGTGTGTGTGTGTGTGTGTGTGTGTGTGCGTGTGTGTGTGTGTGCGTGTGTGTGTGTGTGCGTGCGTATGTGCGTGTTTGTGGTTGTTTGTAAAGTGTGGGATGATAATAAATCATAGCAAGGTCAAATAAAAGCATTTGAGTGGGGATATGAAATGATTACTCTGCAGTATGTGTGATGTGCTTCATTTGCAGACTGGTTGCAGAAAACATAAGTTGATCATTCGTCATTTTACTCAAAATATATGTACAACAGTATCAATGATACAGCAGCATTATTGATTTATCTTGACAGTATTTATGTTTCAATGCCTGCAGCAAATCACTATTTTCTGCATTACTTAATTCAGAATATTGATTTTTCCAAAATGCAGCATTTTTTGTGTATGTGCTGTTCTCACACAGAGATGGGAGCCTTTGGTACTTCACGTTAAGTGTTGTTTTTTTTTAAGTTAGGTACTTATTTGTAAAAAGAGAGAGAGAGAGAGAGAGAGAGAGAGAGAGAGAGAGAGAGAGAGAGAGAGAGAGAGAGAGAGAGAATGGAAAACACTAACATAAATAGAAGATAATGTTTACCATAGACTGGTTTTCAGTGGTCAGTGGTTTTTCTGTCACTCAAAGCGCTTTCACGCTATTTATCACATAGACTGCTGTAGGTGTCTTGCCTAAGGACACTAAGGCTTTGGACATTAGGAACTTGAAACAAATCCCAAACCCTCTGATTCCTTTCATCCGAGTTAAAATCCATTTCATAAAAGAATTCAAACACTTTTACAGCAAAACAAACCATCCCTCATTTTGAAGTGCTTTGTTTTCACACTTCTTTATTCATTTTTAAAGTTATCCTGTTTCCTCACAGAGACAGTTAACTGGGGCACAACTGTATTACAGTAGAGAAAAAGCCTTTATTCTTAACTCTTCTGTCAAGCCAGTAAGACGACAAGGTTTGCTGAGAAAAGTTCTCAGAACAGCAGCTGACTTCAGGGTTTTTTTTTCTTTCTTGAGGAAATGTTTTATCTCTCACAATGTTTGAAGAACACCGCCTTAAACCACTTGAGATTGTTAAAACAAAGGCTCCCCAAAAGGGAATCACAGATGAAATATGCATCCTGTTGACTGATGTTTGCTGCTCTGTGCCAGGTGATGTGCACCTTTGCAGTACAGCGGTGTTGTCTTTACAGAGTGGACACATATACTGTAACCTGCACCTTACAAGAGATATTTTTTACAGCATGCATTTCTATTTTGCAGATTGTTTGACAAGATTTTTGAGATACCTCCATGGGTTCAAGCACATGTTTCAGACACAATATCATAGTAATAGTATTGTAAGAAGGCTGTAGACATGTTGAAGTGACACTTTGCTGCCTGTCTATAAATGGTCAGCAAAATAACTCCTGTGCCAACACTACTGTGACTTTGAACATTGCCTCCCCTCATTGAAATTTATGGGCAGCATTGGTAAATTGTGCAGGTCTGTTTGATGCAGTGTAAGCATTATTGTAATGTGTCATGGCCAGACAGGCTCTCTGTCCTCAAAGCATGACTGCAGTGAAGGTGACAAACTTTATCTAAAGCATCCTCTACAATTTATGCTCAAGTGTTCAGCCAGCTGTGCATTCTGCCATGCTATACACATGCACACAAGCTGTTTTACAGAGACGTTGTAACACTGACATGATTTTTATTTCTTTGTCTCTAGGTAATATGTGCTAGGGAAAAATGTTTAACAAGAAAATCTGTGCTATCAGGTAGGCCTACATAAAAGTTGTTTGAGATTCTGCACTCCATAATAGAGAAGATAGGATGAGGCATGTGACAATATAATTAATAGCACATTCTTACTGCACTGACATATGATATTGGAATCAATAAAAAACTGTAACATTTGGTCCATTAAAAAAACAAAAACAAACAAACAAACAAACAAACAAACAAACAAAAAAATCAAACAATGACACAAATAGGGGCAAAAATCTTGCAGTTTGACTTTAGTCTCAACTTTGAAAAAATTGCTTACATTTCACTGAAAGTGTCAGTAAATCTACTTTACAAATCTAAGTTTACAACAATTTTGGCACCTTGACTAACACAAGGTACAAAGCTCACGAACACACCACAAATTCAAAATTAATATTACGAGAAAAAAGAAAAAAAGGGAATAAAAAGATGCATCATGACCCCTGATTGACCTTAAGCACTACAAGTAAAGGTTATGTTGTTTTTTATATTTCATTGTTTGAAACCACCTGTCTTCTTTTACTTCTATTTATTCCTTTACTGTTGGTTTGTAGACGCTGCTGTTTATTATACTGATAATTCAAAGTGAAGCACTAAAGAGCTGGTGGAAAACTAAAGTTATTTAAATGTTTTCATGCCTGTGCCAAGCTCATTAATTCCAGCTTTTAATCCAGTGCACTTACACAACTGTACGCTTTTTTTCGCCTGGGGACTAGGCTTCTTATATTTTGTAGAGGTCTAAGCTTCTACTTGAGGGAACCATTTAGCCGTTTTCTTCAGCTCTAATAACTTGTAAACACAGTCGTGAAAGTGTCCCGGGTTTGGGCATTCTTCCCCTTTAAAAAAAACTGTGTGCAGCCCTAGCGGTTGTGGTATTAACTGGGCTCCCTGGGAAAGTCTGCGGAGAGAGGGAGAGGGGGGACGAGTCGAGCCGGAGACGAGAGATCATGGCGGCACCTCTCGGACGGGACACCCTACCTGACCACTGGTCGTACGGAGTTTGTAGGGATGGCCGGGTGTTCTTTATCAAGTGAGCCGGGTTTAAAGTACTCTGCGTTCCGCACGGCGTTAATCCAGAGCAATTTTTGTTGTTTTATTATTTTCCAGTAACAGGTGTCTTTCTTGCAGTGATAAAACTCATAGCACTACTTGGCTACATCCACGCACTGGTGAACCTGTTAACTCGGGACACATGATACGGTCAGGTACGCGACAAATAATCTGATTTGTAGGATACCGAGGGGACGTTTCTCTGCTGCAATGTGTTTTCTGTCTGTGGCGGGTTCGTTCAATGTGTTTTTGTCCGTGTTATAGATTTGCCAAGAGGATGGGAAGAGGGCTTCACGGACGAAGGAGCCAGCTACTTCATCAAGTGAGTGGGCTCGTGAGCTTTGTTGCGTAGTTTGACCGTGTACAATTTGATCCCATTAGCTATGCGAGAGTGCTTTGTGATGGAATGCCTTTCTACTCCTTTCTTTTCCTTTCTGTTACTGTGCAGTTTCTTAGCATCGGTGTTGCGGTCAAATAGTGCCTTTCAAACTACACCAAAAGGCAGTACTTTCTGTGCAACGTAAGGTTAGGGTTGACACAGATGCACATAAGTGTATGGATTAACACAGTGAGGTCCCATCGGATAGGTGAAACCAATTATCTCTGCCTGCATTGTCAATGGAAAGTGGCAGTGCCTAGCAGGACAGGATCAAGCCTATTAAAATTCTCCTCACATCCTCCATGCAGGACCTCTACTCTCTCCATTAGATAGGTGTATAGCCTCGTGTGTGTGTGCTGAGAGATTGTAAAGGTTGCAGGAGAGGGGTGTGTCCATGTGGTGACAGAGATGTATGGCATGATTGCATTATTGAAGCAGAGAGGACAGGCTTTCCAAAGTCAGACAGAAGTGTGAAGTTTTTGTTTTTTTAAAAAATAGATTTTCCCATGTCCTTTACAACTTCAAATTTACAGGATTCAGGTTGATGGCAGACATCACAGATCAATGCCACACAGATGCAGCACTCTGATGTTTTGTTAAAACACCAGGAGCATGTCCATCATGTGCAGGGCTTTAGCAAATGTGTACATGTAAGAAACTTGAGCAAGCAAATATTTAACTGTTTCACTCAAAGTTGCCAAAACAATTTACCAGATGTCACAATATTTGCCCGGGGACTTTTTTCCACTTGAATTATCGAGTCATTGTGGCAGCTCTGCATTATATTTGCATTTAGGTCTGTACTGTTTTGAATGGAAATTAGTTAAGAATCTCCTCCTGTAATTTTGCCAATGAGAGGAACGAGGACACAACAGCACCAAGTGAATAATGGTGAAAGCTATCAGATAGGTCAGGCATGTAATGACAAATAGACCGCCTGGTGTAAAACAAAGCAGAGATGAATTCTTATTTGGTGCTGGATCATTGTGAATTACAGTGACTCCTCCCACTGTGGCTTGGTAAAGGTTTTGGGGCATGACTACTCGTAGTCCCATCATTGGCCTTTGCCATTTTTTAAAAACAGAGGAACTGTGTGGGGAGCTTTTATATTGCAGTAGCTGCAGCCCTTCTTGAAATTACTAGAGAGCTGTTTGCTCATCATCATGCAGAGCTCTGCAGACACCAGTTGGCAGCACTGTACAAACAATGCAGACACCTTTTTTCAATATAGCAATGTGTGCTCACAAAAATAAGCACATATCAGATCACTGCAATAAAAGAGACACTAAAGCTGTTTTGAAAAAAAGAAGAGGCCTACATCATAAATTACAAATACAAGTTTCTCTGAGTCAGACAGATGAGCACACACTTGTGTCTTTGAAAGACATTGGCATCAAAGAAGTAGCCTGTTATAAAAGACATAAAATGTTTTCAAATAACAAACTGGTAACTGCTGACATTTATATTGTGTGTAGGATAAGAAAGCCTTTGTGTTTTCCTCTTTTACACACTTTTTCTTTGTAAGAAGCTAGAACAATACAACAGTGAAGTTGTGTGATATATGGTCACCTAAATGTCAAAGCTGTTAATTCAGGCGACAACTTGTTACCCCGTTGGCATGGTGGAAGGATCCTGTTTTGCTCCTGCTCAATGCTTTTTCTTTGTCTTAGAGGGCGAATTTGTAGGAGTCAAACAGTGGACAGGAACAGCTTATCTGAAGCACAGCAGGCATTTCTCCGTGTTCTCCTGGTGCATGAAGGAAAGTCAAATCATTGTGCCTGCCAATTTAGGTAAAACTGCCTCGTCATTATTTACAATTAACATTTTGAACCAAAGCAAAGATCCATTGGAGCTTTATCGGATGACTGGCTCAGTAAATGTTGTACTTTGAAATGTAACAGATAAACTTCATTTTAATAAGGAATAAGGAACCACTCCAGGCCAACATATTTGTGAAGATGTGTTAAGAAAATCACTGATAGAATTGTCTTGTATTGTTTTCTTTTTAAAAAACTTAAACTTTAAAGCCCTGTGTGGTGTTCATATGGATCATTCACTTTGACAAACAGTGGTGAACAGCTCAGTGGGAACGTCCTCTGAAGTACACCTTTGTTATTGCCCCGTGATGGAATGCTGTCATTTCATCATCATCATGGAGGAGTTTTTCTCTGGTGATTGATTTGATTCATAGCAGACCTATATGATGCCAGCTCTTTGTATGGGTCCCTTGTGCGTGTGTGTGTGTGGGGTTTATTGGATGTGTCACTTATCTCAAGCTTTTACCTGGCTCTTCACTTTGGCACTCAGCTAATCAAGCTGTAAGTGGAGACTCTGACCTTGTAAATTTTATGCATCGTTGTCCCAAAACATGTCTTAGAAGAGTAAAGGTTAAAAAATAGCTCGCTCCTCTTTGTACACATTTTGGTGCAAGATCAGCTTTGTTATTGATGTTAGCTGGCAAACCTCAGACAGCAAAGATGGCTCCAGCTCAACTGTATAATTCTTTAAAAATCATAAAAAGTTGGAATCGGACTGAATTGTTTGGACTTTTGCCCTACTGTAGAGCATTAGGATCATCACCAGTGTTAGTTTTTACAACCCTGTGTTCAACTCAGCATTTTAAAACTCATTTCAAAACTACAGAGGCCATCGCCTCGAAGACCAAGATTATTTTGAGCTCCAAGATATAATTCAGGGTTTTCTGTACTTGTTGACACTTGAGTTTTTAGCATAAAGAGTGTCCTTTTTGACTCAACCACTGCTTTGAATTCTGCTTTTTTTTCCCAGCAACAAACTCACGCAGGACTGAAGTTGACATGGCAATAACAGTCTGTAGTTTTGGTTGTGTGTTGATGTTGGTGTTTAGTTGGGCTGAGTACAAAGGAAGGATTGTGTAGATGCTGCTGCTGGAGCAAAACTCTCATTGATTTACACCTCGCTGTAGGCCGGCCTGTGGCCTGAGAACCTGAACTGTGAGTTCAGTGTGGGCAGTGCTTTGTTTTGGATACTCAAACTGAGGGCTGAAGTTTTATCTGATCTATGAAGGGTCCATACACAATCAAATAAATATCCCATCCTCTAGTTCTTTTACACAAAAAACAACTTCTTCATTCTGTGAAGTTCACTTTAGTTAAAGTGCTCTTAATACACTGTCATTAATCCATCAGTAGACTTAGTTGTAATGTGTTGTCTGGCGAAGAAGATAACGTACAACTAATGGGTGAGGCCTGTTGTCATCTGTGACTGCAGATTGAAATAGAAAGCCTCTGCCTGTCATACTTCTGGCAAATCTCCAAAGGACTGACCCAATTTACAAGTCATCTTCCAAAAACGTCACATTTCAATCCCTGCAGATAATATGACAGAGATGAAAAAGGCCTTTGTATACTTCTCAGTTTGAGTAATGAATTGGATAGCAAAAGACGGTAAAACTCTCATAAACTTTTAGCATCCTTTATACAGTTGTATAGATCTAGTTGTAACAGATGGCCTGCCAGGAAGAACAATTGAAAAGAGTGTAAACAATTTCACAGGTTCCTTTCAGATCCATGAACATGGTTGTAAGCAATGACTAAAACATGGCGATTACTTACTACCAGTGGTGGACAACGTACTCATCTCCAGTACTTGAGTCGAAGTATTGATACCCATGGTCAAATCTTAATCAACTACAAGTAAAAGTTGCTCGGTCAAAAAATTACTCAAGTTAAAGTACTAAAGTACTTACTTTAAAAAACACTTAAATATTCAAAAGTACAGAGTAAAAAGTACATTTTCTAATTTGAGTACATTGCTGTATTGTTTTTCAGTGCTTTAACAGAACTCTGTTAACTCTCTGAAACCACCTAACAGAGCAACATAACACGTCTTAATAAAATTTGTAAACCACACACAATATCCACCCTGCATTTTTCCATGTCTGTGGAAAATGATGGAAATCCCTAAAAGATGATGCACAAATAGTCTTGTAAACGTATTTCCAAATCCATCAAAGGTGTAAGCAGTGACTTTGATTGGTTCCCTGTGTGAGGAATGCATTGGTGGCCAAATACATTTTAGAAAAGAAAAACACCAACAGGAACGAGTAATGACAAGCTTCCTGGAAATGTATTGGAGTGAAAGTCATAAGTTTCCAAAAAAATAAATACTCTAGTAAAGTACAGATACTCAAGAAATGTACTTTAGTACAGTACTCAAGTAAATGTACTCTGTTACTGTCCACCACTGGTTATTATATCTGGTTATTTTCAGTTGTTCCAAAGTATTCAGTAGAGTTCAGTGTGGTTAACCCTTCCCCACAACACTGGCACTCAGAGAACATAGTAAATGTGCAATTCTATAGCTCCCTGAGGGAAAATATGACCCCACTGAAGTATAATGGTGTCCTGTTGAGGACACAGTTCACATTGTGCAATGGAGTTACAATGGAGTGGGACAGTTCAGGAAGAAACTTCTGATGTAACAACCTAAATATTCCTCAGTCACCGGCTCATGTACTACTTTTATACCACCATCAAAATTTCATATTTCACATTTTAAGGTGTTTTATTTCCTTGCTCTCTCGTCGCTTGTTATTTTTCTGGTTGTGCTCGCATTTTTTTAAGTAGCTGAATATTTTTGACCAGGACAGTGTGAGGTAATTAGCCATGAGGTGTTTTGGGAGTTTGAAGCAGGGCGTTTTCAATACAGGATGAATAAGAATTTAGCATCCCTACAGGCCCTTATCTTACGGCTGTCTTAATGAAGCTCCGTTTTCCTGCAAACACAGCAAATCTATACCTCATGCTGACTTCAAAATATTATTGCCAAAAAAGTTAGGGTATAAATTAGTCCCGAGGCTCCTCTAATGTACTTTGCCACTCTTGGTTTTTCAGTTGGATAGCAAAACTGTGACTCAGACAATGACCTTTACACTTTTGTAATCCAGTAAAACTTCTGAGGTGTTCCACTGAAGGGTCATTCTGTATGAGATAACTTGAGCTCAGTGGATTTAGGATGTGAGTTTTGCTACACTTTTGAAGAGTTTACTGAACCTGCCTTCCTTTGGGTCCAGGCAGGAAGCCAGTTCAGACTTTATCCTTAGGTAATGCAGTGAAACTTAAAAGGAACTATAAACTGAATTGTAACTTCACTTCCATCTTTTCAATAAGATTTAAGACAAATGTAAAGTGCCTTAAGTAGTTTCTGATGATCTCTGTGATTCCGCTAAATCTGTGTTTTTGCATTTGCACCATTATTTCAGGTTAACTGTCACAAAGTTGGTGACCGTGACAAACTACATACAGGGTATTTAAACATGGACCTTTATTCCGAGCCTTTTCTCTCTTGCAACCAAGGTATGCTACCAACAGTGAAAAATGTTGCCCAAAAAATGTTTGTAAGGATTTTATGTGCAAAGATACATTTGGCTGGCTTGGAACCAAGTATACAGCCAGGAAAACAGTGTGCCAGGTAGATGCTGTGGCTGCTCAAGAGCGATGCATCCTGGACACCTGCAGTGTCCAAGACTTTCTCTTTAATAACTCAATTCACTAACACTAGTCTGCAACTCCACAGTAAGTTAGATGAGACACACTAATGTTAGATATGCAAAGGACCCTTCATGTTTGCTCTAAAAACTGTGGCTGTGGCGATGGGAAGTGATGAAGGATGATCGTAAACACATCACTGAATACCAATCAGGTAAAGCTGTGTTGCTCCAGGCAGCAGACAGGAAGAGGATCAGGGTGACAGAAGAAGGGAGGCAGCTGTTCACCCTCGCTGATGAACACTGCAGACCTCTGTGTTTCTGATGACTAAATCTATAAATCTATTCTGCTATCTGAAAGCAGGGCCATGGACTGTATGAACCTGGCTTGGATGTTACAAACAAGCAGATATGGATGAAATTGGTCATGCCATTAGAGCCAGACGGATGGAACAGATGTTACACTTAATAAGATCCCTCAACACCAACAGTTTCCCCTCTGAATCTTTGCTCTTGTAAACAGGTACTGATTACTGATTTAGATGTCTGCCATAATACTGGAGCCTCATCTTTGCTTTTGATGGCACTCAGTTCTCTCCAGACACTTACACCCATTACTTGTTTATTTGTTGTCCTGGTTATTGTGACAAACTGCTTTGGCACACCTTGTAGACTGGTAACATTATCCCTACAATTTTGTTGTCCTCAAGGGCCAATTTCGCTTGTTGAACAGCCCTTATGAGGCTCCACAGAGTACTCTAGAAGCCATATTTCTGGAAGTGATACCTTAGGACTATGATAGCACCTATATCAGTGTCATTTATTCACCTTTGAACAGCAGAGTATCATAAATTCTGATTTATTTTATGCGTAGCAGCAAAATGAATTCATACAAATCTTTACCTTCTTTGTAACGAGGTCACAGTGGCTTCATTAAGTCTTTTTCTTTATTTGTCCAACACATTTCTGTTGAAAACCAGGCAAGAATTGGTTTTATGTGACGTGACATGTTAACATTAAAAGAATTAAACAAAGATACATGATAGTTTAAGAGTTTCTGGTGGTCATGAGTGCACAAAGAGTTGAAAGGTCAAGAAGCAAGTTGAACTAATTGTGCACTTCAGATAATACAGCATGTATCAGGATTTATGTTAATGACTTGGCATAGTGTATTTTGCACGTAACAGATGATAACTAGCCTAATAACATACACTTACACTGTTAAAGAGCTCAAAACATGATTCCCTTTTTTAAAAACGAATGATTTTATCTTAATTATACGTGTTTTCATTAATGTTATGCTACAGAAAGAATGACACACTGTGTAATATGTATGTTGACATGAAATGAAAATATATAAATCTTACTCAAAGTAGCTATATATTGAATTCTATACATGTGAATAATTTTAAGTCCAGAAGCTCATTATTTGATAAACTCTCTTTTTCTCCATGATTTATGTGAGTTTAATGTCTTAGCATGGTTTTCCTCATCTGGATGAAGTATGCCCCATCTTTGCTGCTTCTCCTGTGTAAGTCTGTGTGTAAACACCGCTCAGTCTATCTCTGTCTCCACCTTCCCTGTAAACCAGGCGGTGACCTTCGGCGAGAAATAGATATTCTAAAATCGTTATGTCATTCTTGACAGGCAAAATCCAGATGGGTCCGATTACTCAGTCCTCATCTTTCCAAAAATAAATCAAAAAAAGACTTTGGGGCATTATTATTGACAGAATGTTGAGCATTTTTGTATTCCTCCGTGGTTTTGACATCGTCATGCTGTGTGTTATTTGGACTTGCTGACATTGATAGGAAAACAAGTCTTGAGCAGGCAACATCTATTGTCCTTGGCTGTTCTAAATGCCACATCAAATTTGATGTGTTTAAATAACTACCTGAAGCTTTGCTTTTATTCCTTCATTTAAATTCAACTCTCTGCTTGTTGCACTTCTTTTCCTACCATTGCACCATGTCTGCTGTGCAGGGAATGGAAATAGTGAATGAAAAAGCTAAATGCATTTCAAGGTCAAGAGAATATCAACGTGATGCACGGCTCTTTTTTCAGTCTTCACGACAAGAATAGTATATATTCATTAACATGTATATGTTCATATATTTTTTACAGTCATGAGGAGTGATGGTTTTTAACAGAGCCACTGGAACATTACAAACACTTCATTTCCCTGTTACAGACACGCATAGACACACAACCTTACCTTGAAGCCTGCATCATTAATCCATGAGTTGCCTTCCTCTTGCAGAGTGATTTATGATGAGCATTTCTATTATCAGCAGATCCACGTATCATCTTTAAAATGTGTCTTACTGTTACGTGTTTGCAGCTATCTTTCTATTTGCTTCTGTACTTTCACTCATGTCGGGCACTTTCTTAACAGAGCCACTGTATATGGTGTCCATAGTGATTTATAATGAGGCTTGTGACACTAAAACAATACATACTGTACAGTACTGTGGGGCCTACAAATACAGTCGGAGGTTAAAGAAGCGGACTGAATAGAGACGTTGAAAACAAAGGGTAGATTGAGAGTCTGGTACAGTGCTTGTTTGTACTGCAGAATAGAGAGGAAGCTTTCCATCAGGCCTTGTTTGGACTTGTGATATTTAACCCTGCGATGAATGCATAGATTAAGAGCTGCGAGCCTGAGGTGTGCTCTGTGTGATGATATGCATTATCTAGAATGAGTCATTTACTGTCCACACAGCTCAGGCTGGTTTACTAGTCAGAGCTGGAGCAGGAGTCAGAGCAGAAACACGGCAGGGGAGATGCCCGAGCCGGGATGGGGACCTGCTGTTGCAGCTGCCTGCCCTTTGGCCAGGGGACTGACTCGGCTGATCATGAAACAGAGGTGGTTGCTGAGCTGGAGCATGCCAGTTCGGAGAAGGAAGAAAAGCAGATTGAGACAAGGTAACATTTTTAATGTAAAGTTTTGTCTGTAACTTTGTACTAAAGGATTGCTGGTTCTTGCAGATTGATGATCATAAAAGTCAGGATTCCTCTAACAGCTTTAACAGTCAAAGCATGCAAAACCATCTGAAAAATGTGAATGAAAAACTAGAGAGAAAAACATTTTTCATTTTTTTTTCATTTCTCTCTCTTTACTATGTTGTTAAAGACAGAAGCTCTGCTTGTAAGTTATTTCCACCTCTTGTGGAAAGTAAGAGTTTGTATGTGTACCCGCCCTCTGATTGAATTCAAATGACAGTTCTTTCTGCCGCATTCTGTCAGAGCCTGAGTGTGACTGGAGCCACTGCAGAGAAGCCGGTCCTACACTGTTCTCATCTTGCCAGACGGGCAAGAAGAAAAGTGATTAGTTAGCAGCCACAGAGGTGAAAGATGGATGTTTGATAACACAAGAAAGTCCCTCTAGAAGGCAACACTGAGCCAGACAGAACACTGTTCTTACTTGTTTTTATGTTTTTAAGCGGTGAGCAGTAAAACAGGTGATTAAAATTAAAAGTGCACATCACCACCTGTAGTAAGTCTGATACAAGGTAGTGCTAAAGCATTTATATTCTGCAACCATAGAAGATTTGCATTAAGATCAACAGCACTTATTTCTATTGAGTGATGAGTTATACTTTGTTCCACCATTAACCACTGAGCATGTGGCGTAAATTATCACACATGTAAAACACTGAGCAAATTGGTATGTTAATCTGTGTGCAGACTGTAACAAAGGGATGCAGAGATATTGAAATTGATATTTTATATTAACAGAGTGACTGAGAAATCTAGAAGACGTTTCCCGTAACAAAATCCTGAAAATATCTCAAACTTCTGCAATTTCCTCAGCTTAAATATGTACTGGTATTACAGCGATTTTCAGGTCCCACTAGAATTTCAGCTCTTTGATTCAATCTTACCACTTTAAGGTATTATTTCCAGCTCACAAGGAAGCTTTTATTTTTTAGCAAACCAGCTCTAATGAACCCACTGTGCAATCTTGTTCTGCAGCCAAAGGCTGACAGTCAAAGACGGCAACCAGTAGTTGGTGAGCTCAGGGACACACTGAGCATCTCAAGAGAAGAGTATTTCTCTGAGGAATTGGAGAGGACAAGAAGTAATGACAAAGAGATTGAATATTGAACTGAATTTCAGAAGGCCAGAAACTTGTCTCCCCAGCACAACTTGTGTTTGCTGCTGGCGTTTCTAAAGAGACAACTTTTATTTTCTACAAAGTCTATCCGGAATGAAAGGTGATATTAAGTCAGGGTTTTATTTTTAGCCTGCATGAACATTATTTTAAGTCACTTGAAGATAAATATCCAGAAACAGCTATAAACGCCATGCTTACATGCCTAATAGATTAAACGTGGGAAATCAGAGGAGAAACAAAGACTGGCTCAGCACAGAAAATAAAGTTATTGTAGAACACAATACCTCAGATATTCTGTACCTTATGTTCTGGTGGAAGCAGGAAGTGGTGCCAAGTGCTGATTGAAGATAAATTAGTTTTTTTTTAGGACTAGTAGCTTTTTGAAAAAATCCCCCTAAAACACAATTTCCATCCCCGTAGCACCTTGAATATGTGAGACTCTGCTGCTTCTGACTTTGTTGACTGAGGATTTGTAGTAAAGCAGGAGCTTTGCTGTGTTTCACTCCATTTATATTCCTTTACATCTGAAATCTGAATAACCTAATACTTCAATGAGCATATGTTGAGCAGCAGATTGAATGTATGATCACTGAAAAATGTTTCTCATTTCAGATTACTGGATTGAATATTGCTGTTCCCATTAATGGAATATTGAGTTTGAAAAAGATAAATGAAAAGAACCATCTGGCCAAAGCTACAGAGAGAGCAGATCTGGCACTCAGGGCAATTTCACCCACTGCAGCACTTATTGAACACATTGACCACACAGCTGTGTGAGTTCTCACTAACCAATCCAATTTAATTTGCTTTAGTGCAGAGATACAAGGCTAATTCCTTATTCATGATGTGATTGATTCTCCTTTTGCATGGAATCTTTGTGATTTCATCATTTTAGATGTCATCGCTCCATGTGTCTTTAGTTTTAGGCATCCATCATCTGCAATTTTCTAATTGAAACAAAGCTTGGATGATTTGAGAGCACTTTTTATATACTTTTAATTTGATTGAAGGCCTGGCTCATTCAGAGTAACTCGGTCAGTGCATTCTTTAGAGTTATTGACCCATGAGCACATTGTGTGTTGGTTATGAGGTGATGTTCTGTAGGTAGCCACTAGATATTGCTGTTGAGTCTCTGCCTATATAACAGTTTTAGGGGAATCATTTATGTCTTACTGTAATTATATCTCTAGATAGACTCAGTATTAAGTGTTTTTAGTACAGTGAAGCCTTTTTGTGCCCGCTTGAGTTTACTACACAAAATGATGAAAAAACACCAAAAGTTGAAATTTATAGTTTAGTTTGAGGGCATTGCAAACTCTCTTAAAAGTATTTCCTGTTTTTTCAGTCATTGAAATCTGGACTGTATCTTAAAATCGTGCCCTCCTTCATGAGTATGATTTGCAAAAACAACAGACCAGGTCAGATCCAGAGCTTTACTTTTTCATTGAATCAGAGAACAGTCGTGGGGACATCAGTGCAAGCAGGTGATAGAGTGAAGAATGACTGTTGACCTGGCAGTCCATCCTATGTATCGACCTACGCCACCCTCGTCCAGCCCTCTGCTCTTATCTTTATGTCTGTCTGTGGATTATTGAACCGACACTGCACCAGCCTGAGCTGGCCACTTAGCTAAAGTCTGCCCGCCATCCTGCATCCCTCTCTCCCAGGCTGACTGGGATGTGATCTGATAAAGAGAACTCGGGGTGAGACTGAGGGCTCTGGTTGCAGTCAGAGTCCAAGGTCAGCCTTTTTTTCATTGACTGGACAACACTTTGAGGTGACATTTTTCATCTGTGATCACAAAAGAAACAATAAAAGCTTAAGAGTTTCTCAGCAGGTCAGGTATTTCCTTTTTCCTGCACCCCCCGTCTTTTATAAAGCAACTGAACAATGGGGCGTTATCATTTTATTCCTCCCAGGAGAGCTAAGTAGAGCTGGAGTACTGTAAGTGCAGGCAGTGTGAGTGATCAGGAGTAAAGAGAGAGGGCTGAAACAGCAGTTATACTTTATCTGACACCGCTCTTTGTGCCCTTTTAGCACACCAACATTGCACAGCGCACAACGTTAAATCAGGCTGAGATAGAACACGTTTAGAGAACAGAGAAGAGACTCAATTGTACCTTGATGATCTGGTTGGATATGGACATTTCAGACTTTTGACTTGGATTTACTTCTCTCCTCTTCTGATAACTACCTGGTGAGTAATGTATGATCAGCATTGAAGTAATGACTCAGTAGTTGTTAGTAAAACGGGCAACATGCTAAACAGAGCACATAGAAGAGAATTTGTCTAATTTGGGAGAACCATTCAGCTGTTTTACTGCATTAAAAGTAGCAATACCAATATTTTTGAATAATTAAAAGTCTGGCATTAAAAATCTTAGACAAGTAAAGAAGGTATGAGTAAGTGGGGGTTTTCTTCCTCCATTTACTACATTTTGATTTACATGTTTATAGTTTGTTACTCTGTAAGCCCATGATGATACTGCTCTGTATTTCTGCACAAGTTTTTGAAATTAAATTTGTATCTTCCAGCCTCTGAATGAGGGTGTTCTGGGTGTAAGCTGGGTTGGCATGCTTGGATAATTATTTTATATAAAATATTCCCCTTTCAGTCATTTCAGAAATAATTATACACGTTTGTTTTTTATAAACTCTTTTTTGCATTTAAGAGTTCCTTTGCATCCATCACTCACTGTGCTGGGATTTGTTCACCTTCTGGTTGAGTGGTGCAGTATTTTGTGTCTGTTTCACATTTGTATGTTTGGGTTTTCCAAGGCAGCTAATTAAATATTGTAATAGAAGGCCAATTATAAAATTCAAGTGATCATTGCAGTAGGTTTAACCCAGATGTGTATCATCTTTGCTGCATTTAAGAGGCCTTTACTTGCAGGGCAAGTGCTTTCTTCTCTTGGGGTATGCTAACGAGATGTGAAGGTGAGGGTAGATGGATGAGAACGAGCAGCACAGGATGAAACCCAGGGGATCAGGGACATAGAAACTGGATGTGTTACCTGTGTTTGTGCAGGTACTGTCAGTGTGACTTCCCTGGCCCTTAAGTGGTGGAAAAAACATTTTCCACCTGCCTCCCTCCCCCTGTCTTTTTTGGCTGATAGAAGGTATTTGTAGTATAACGTAGTCATCAGTCTCCACAGCTGTTGGGACGTACAGTAAGCATGTCTCAGCTTCCATTTCTCATGTTGTGTATTATTCCTCTGCACCTTGGATAAGGCTGTTGGTGCAGCTTTTCTTCTTGAGGCTGTTTACAGTAATCCTAGACGGTAAAATTACTACATTTGAGAGCTGAGATGTCCTGCAGTGCTATCTGTCATGGGTACTAATGCAGTTGCAGTGCAAAGCAAAGGAACAACAGGAAATCTTCTTTAGTGCATGTTATTAAAGTTTACAAATATGAAATTAATTGTTCTTAAAATAAGTAATAATGACACGGGTACATTTTTTATTTGATACTAAATCATTTAAAATTGTACCCTATAAATATTTTGGGATGCCATTAAAGTTGGTAAAAATCCTGTAAACATACATTCTGAATATTTTTATACATTTATCTATCAGCACAAAATGGGCCATATTAAAGTTTATTTAAAAATGAAGAAATATATTGAGTTTTATGTACTCGTAACTTAATTATTTTACATTTATTCGTCTTCTTACTTTACTACAGCTGTGTTTCTTTTTGTCCCTTTCTCACTGCTGTAATTCCTCCTTCTCCCTCCTGCTCTCCTGCACGACTGCAGTGGGAATGGAGCAGAGAGGGCGTCCAGAGCGTGCTCTGCTGAGGAATGCATATGTTGTAAGAGAGCAGAGGAGAGGTGAGGAGGAAAGAGTAGCACTACAGGGAGGGAATATGAAGGAGAAGAATGTGATTATGGGTTATGGTTAAGGCTTTGTACCCAGGGTTTTACTGGGTTCTCTAGGGCCTCTTACATGATGCATCGGTGAGCTTGGCTGGCTTTAATAATACCCATCACAAGCCTAATGCTCTTGGAGACAGGGGACAGTTCAGTGATTGCATGTATTTTTAGCTCCACCTCAGCAGCAGAAGCGGGAAAGAGGATGTTTTGAATGAATCGACGCCTCACTGCACAGCAGAGGACGTCAGCAGCAGCAGCACAACCAGCTGAGAGGACTACACACATACACACACACACACACACACACACACACACACACACAGGCAGCACTGAGGAGCACAGCACAGCAAATCACAGATCTGCAGCAGGCATGTTGGGCCAACCAGGACAGTCAACCTTACACGTCCCTTACAAGAGGCAGCCAGTGTATCGTGCAACTCACAGGTGTGTATCCCAGCCCTGCTCCCAGCGCATATTTGGGACTGCTTTGCTACGTAGCTACTCAGGAGGTGTGTCTGCTGAAGCTTTCCAGCAACTGCAGGAGAAAGTGCCTCTGGTTGCATGCTTTTTAGTGCTTCAACAAAGTATTTGTGCTTGGGAAGGTCATTTTAAATGCATGCTGAATTATGTGTGTTATCTTTTTTTTGTGGCAGAGGAGCTGTTTTGCATTTACAAACCTTTTAAGTGCCTTTAGGGAGTGTATAGATCAACGTGTACTAATGGGGCAGAATTAGAAGACAGAGAAGCATAAAGAGAGAGAGGTACTCACTGCAGTGCCTCATGATCACAGGTCACTGACTGCTGTGTTGATGTCAGCAGATCTGTGATCTCTCAGGCTGATTATGATGCTCTTCTTATATACATGGTTAATGTGGACTGCTTCCATTGGTTAGCATGTAGTGAGTGTTTACTGCTCTTCTCCCTCTCTACTCAGAAAGCCACAGAGTCTCAAAGGAATGTACTTTTTTTCCATGGGTGTCTGTCTCAATCCGTAGCACAACTGCTGTAGGGTCAGGCCCACACACAGACAGACCCACAGAGATATACATTTATCCAAAATGCAACATCTGCTGCATATTAAACTTCTCATGCACCGGAGGACTATTTTGACTTCTGTTTTCTGAAATTATACATTGTTTGTGTCTTTGACTTAAACAAAGCCACTGTGAGTTCTTTTACCAAAGTTTGATGTTTGCATAAATTCTAATTTTTGTACCTAATTTACATCAAATTCAGCTTGTTTACTGCTGCATGTTGGCGGCTCAACATTGTATCAAGATATCAAGCGTTTCCTTCCCAGTGATATTGACTGGTAGCTCATAGTTTGTAAGAAGTTCAGTGGTTGATTCTGTCACTTTTAATTAGGTTGTGACACAGCAACCAACATGCCATTGATCCAGCCACTTAAAGATCTGTGCACCAGATATCAAGCTAATTATCATTCTGCCATAGTCTTGATGTCAGCTGCAGCGATAAGGTTACTTTGCCTATTTATCATTCCTTCATGTGCTCCCTCACCGGTCAGCCCCCCTGCTGTGTCCTCAGCCACAGAAGCAGCAGGCAGCTAACACCAAACCGCAGAATGAATAAGAAGGCGAGTTGGCCCAGATTGAATCAATATTTCTCTCATTTCAAGGTATATAGATATATTTACAACCTAGCTCATATTTAAATCAGCCGGCCTCAGGTGGGTTTGTCCAGTCTTGTGTGGCAGTCAGTTTTTATGCATTATGCAATGTTCGCCTCTGGTCTGGTCTGGTTCTACTCTGGAGCTCCGGATAACATCTGATGTGATATTACTTAGTTCCACCAGTCAGTTCCAGTAATGTTGAGTCCCACCCAGCCCAGCTCAGCGCTTCATTGGTATGCTCAGCTGATATAGAGGTCATATCTTTGTTAAGTGCAGCTTGTAATGGCTGGGCCAGTTTAGTCTGAAAAACGACACACCTAAAATTGGTGCAGGGAATGGAGGAGACCTCTCCTTAACCACTGACATTCTGCAGATTTCCAGGGAGAGCGGACATTTCTAAGAATAGACACAATGATGATGATGCCTAACAGGGTAGAGCTATTTGAGAGGAGAGTACATTCTCTATGTATTAAGACTGTGACCTTTTAAATTCCCCAGACTGTGATTTAGATCAGCAGGATGAGAATTCTAGAGGAGGGACTATTCTGGTAAAATCTGAGTCCTGCTGGCCACTGAGAGTTAAAGAGCCGTACGCCAGATGCGGCCCACCTTCCTCCCCTGGTGCCTGACTTAATAAGCCCCTTAAGTCTGAACAAGCTCTCGCCACACTCTCAGGATGCAAAGATCTAAAAATAGCCTCTTAATTCAGTTACTCTCTGCCAGCCAAGCCTCACCTAATTCATTTAATCCGTCTGTTTAATTTGTTGATAAAAGGAAACAAAACATGATAGCCTGAGAGATGGATGAGTGTAATAGTTTATTAATTGAAGATTTAGTAAGAGATGGGAAGTCTTTTCATTAAATGTGGTGATCTGTTATTGTTTGTGACACCTGTACTGAAAAAAATGCTCTCTGGTTATGTGACCATACCAGAGAATACACAAACACTTCAGAAGAAACAGATGTGAAAGAACGCTGCAGTGCTTTGATCGTGAGCGTGTTTATGCTGAAAATCCACGCTCTTACTATACTGCATGTTATCAGAGGATGCTGCTTTCCATCCCAGCAGACGTGTGTTTTTGGGGTCGCTGTGTGTGGTGTTTTAAAGTTGTCCATTTCCACTGAGCACTGCAGTCATAGGGTAGCAGTGTTGTCTTAACCCGGTGTGTCATTGTAACACAGCTCCCCTGTGGGAATGTGTTCGCTTGCAGCCTTTGCATCACGGTGTATCTGTTCAGGTTCTGTAATGAGAAGTGTGTGTGTGTGAGAGAGAGAGAGAGAGAGAGAGAGAGAGAGAGAGGTCCATCCAAGCCTGCAAGCCAGTCTGGAGTCAGATCCCAGCAGAGAACAGATCTCACACATGCACACACATTAAGAGCTGCCTCGGTCTGTCCTGCAAAGAGCTGAGTTTGACCATAAGAGAAGGTAGAGAAGGTTGATTACATATTATTGATACTTTGTGCAAAGTGAAGCAAAGACGAGGACAGACCTGCTGCAGTAAAGCGTGCTGCACTGTATCAGCCTGGACACCCTCAGGGCTGAGATCCTCTGCAGCACTATATACCAGACTAATCAAATTTCTCTCATACAGCAGAGTCTGTCATTTTACTATCATTTAACATTATGCTAAACCCAAAATAGATATATAATTGAAATCAAGAGTATAAACTAAAGATTCTGCGTTTTCTTTGCATTTCCTTTTGTTGGAAGACTTGATATATTCCTTCACTTTAAATTTGCCAACAGAAGCTGCCTGATATTGTGTGTTGTTTTGTGTGTGACAGATGAGTTTTTGGAGAGGTAGGAGTGTATTTAGTGGTGGAATGACACAACAAACCCTCTGACATGGCTATATGAGGTATTTAGACATGTTTTACATGGGGGTGAACAGAAAATCTATCTGTTGGAAAAGCTAGTAGCTGGTTATCTGCTTTGACGCTTTCGGTCAAAACCCTTGGCCAATGACACACATGGTTTCCAGGGATTAGCCTTATTCTGATAATGTAATCCTTATGGATACATTGATCTTTTACCTCTTGACCGATTTTTTTTCCACATCATTACCAGGGTACAGTTGAAAGGTTGACAGAGGACACTGCATCCCTTAATCCTTCTGTTTAACAGGTCTGTCTGATCTGATCGAGCTTGTTACCCAGATATTGTCGCTCTTACAGAGCATGTTGACAGCGTGCAAAAATACAAACACTGATCCACCCATAACAACAGGATAAGCTGTTCTGCTATGTTTATCTCTGTGTTAGCTCCCAGTCAGAGATTTTATCTGCAGTTTTTACACCTTTGTGCACCATTAATCACGAAACATGTTTGTGCCATCAAAGCCAGGTACCTACTCATCTTGTCATTAGCTAGCTAGTTCTAAATTGGTTTAAATAACATAGGGAAACAAGATACACGATTTGGACTTTATTCTTATAATTTTGGAAATTAGATACAGCACTGTTTTTCAACCAGCAAAAAGATTGCTGGCTTTCTTCTTTCGATCTTTTCACGTTAGAATTTGATACATGCAATAAGAGCAACAAGCTCCATATTACTGTCCCTAGTTCATTTGTTACTATTTTATTTTTGTGATTTATTTTTCATGTTGCAGGATTAAGGAGAATCAGAGATTAGACAGATAATCTGCATGTGAACATATGCAATTTGTGTGCAAATGAGTGTGTGTGTGTGTGCTAAGGGAACGTGTATGCAGAAAGACAGATTGCCTAACTTTGGCTGATTCAGACGGTCATGCTGCAGATCATTCATTCTGTGCTGTAAAACCTCAAGGAGCAGATTGCTCTTTGAGATTGAAGATGAGGAAAGTGCCTGGAGTTGGTTTGACAAAAGATAACTGCTGCTGCTGCATGTGAGTCGTGTTGATAACCTGCAGGTAGGCTAACTTTGCTTTGATTCATTTTGTGCAATTTCTGCTTCGACCTCAGTTGAAGTATGGGACTCAAACGAGATCCGTTCTTGTGTTAAAGGTATTCAGACGAGAAGCTGGCCACATAATCGGGCTATAAATCATAAAAGCAAAGTTGGCTGTAAAAGTTGACTTCTCTTTTTGGAATTCTGGGATTTTTATTCCTTCTCAGTGAAAGCTGAAAGTACCAGTTGTTCACTGTGTTATCCAGAAGACAAAGATGTCATCTTATACCAGCTTGTGCTGCAGAGCTCCTGATGAGAACAGGACAACCTGTCTTGCCATAAATTCACTTATAGCCCTTAACAGCAGCATTACAGGGCACTTTGCATGCATGTGCACATGTATGAGGATAGTTAAAGGCTATGCACCGTAGCTGTTAGAATGCAGAAGTAGTTTTTATCCCTGGGAAGATGCTGTGACAGTTCTGACAGCGTTCTCTGCATGAATATAAAATGATAAATGCTGTAAATGCAAGTGCAATATAGAGCGTGTTTTCTCTGAATTTGTTCACCGCCTTCTCCTTATTTTGTTTTGGCACTCGTCTGAGGAATTTAATCTGATAGGATGAGCAGAGGAGTCTGTCCTGTCGGTGTTAGTGTAAATGTACGTGTGCATGTGAATGTGGAATAATCTTGCTCTGTATGTGGTGCATGGCTGTCACATGATTATTCAAGTACATTAGGTAAACATGGAGAATGGGTTGGTTCCTCACTTCATCTTTCAGAATGACAGCACACACCAGCTATTCAACATCAGAGTTTCTTGTAGTCTTGTTTAAATTGGTTGATGAATAGAATGATCTACCCCCGCTATACTGACAGCAAAATTTACATTTAATATCTCTGTTGGCTTCTATAAATCCAGGAGTTATAGTGTTTTAGTGTACATGTCATGTATGTTTCAGGGGTATTTGTTGAATTTGATTGTATTTAGGACAGATATTAACCTTTCAGAATCTTAAAAAGGTTGTTTAGTTTTCATTCTCTTTCTTGGCATTATCTGAAAGACACTTTACACTGCTGTTTCGTTGAAATGTTACTTGTTGTAATGAATTTTTGCTTTTTGCACTCCAAAAAGTTATTTTTTTTAAATCACAACAAAATCTGTCATCATTATCCTCACTGATGTGTCTTTTTTATTTGTGTGTGTGTGTTTAAATGCTCTGCTACTCTTGTACGCCGTGGCGTTGTGTGTTTCTGGGTTAAAATTAGACAGAAATATGGGGTGTGTACAGGATGTGTGACCTGGAAGGAATTTCATCTTTCTGTTGCCATCATGCACTGCCTTTTGTTGCTTCATAATGTCCCCAGATAGAAGCTCTTGTGTAAGAAAAATCATGTTTAAAAGAAGGAGTAGAGGACCCAAAATCTCTTTATCTTGTCTGATTCTTTCTTTGTTGAGGCTCAAGACCTCAAGCACTTTAATACTATTAATTTTCATTCTGCTGACAGTGTGATGATCATAATTTTGCTAGTTAAGCCTCCTACACATGGGTGGAGTTCCCTGAAGGAATTCAAGGGTGAGTCGGTCAAATTCAAATGAACTTAAGACTCTTACTTGGGGATAATATAAAAGATTAATTATCACCATCATACCGTGAGAGTGGTCTTCACATATTTGAAATGAATGGCACCATTTGAAATGTTGGAAATATTATTGGCTGCAAAAAGTCGTACCTTACATCCAGTAGGATTTCCATGTGCAGCACTGTAACAGCATCGTAGGATCATTTTGGAGTTGATTTGGTTTAAACGTTTTGATGATAGAGACTATTAACACAGCTTGCTGCACTGCATTCCCATCCCATTGGTTTATCCTGCTTGAAGCTTGTAGTTTCCAAACCCTCGGGTCTATCTCCTACTGGAGATTTTCAGCTTTCACATTCCCCCGCACTTCACATCTCTTCCTGCCCTACATTGCGAGGCTAAGTGATTAGCTGTGTTTGGAATTGCTCTGTGGGTTGGATTTAGCATTACTAGCTGAGATATGCAACCCTCCAGCAGATGCTCTAGTTTAGTAGCAACCACAAAAAATATTTCTCTGCTTGTAAAAAGAAACAAATTTGATGTCTTTTGCCTGTTAAGGTATAAAAGTTATATGCTTGTTGTAATTATTTCAAAAACATTTGAAGGGATGATTTATTTTGTTTAATGGTTGTGATTGTCTATGTCTAAAGATTGGATCAGACGTCATGAAGGCAAATAGAGACTGACTGAGTAAGATCATAGCATCTTAGCTAGGATCTGAAAATCCGCTGATATATCATCGTGTCTGCCTGCCTGTTATTCCACAGTGTTAGTAAGATAGGAGCTGGTCAGCGTTGGACAAGAAAGGCAAGAAATATTTTTGTGATGAGTCGTATAAATATAGTGATACACACATTTGATTAAAGTTATTCCAGGTAGGGACCATTGTTGATAATCGAGCCTGCCATACCAGGTGGCAGCAGTTCTCTACGTTTCACTCATCTTGTTATCTCATTATGAGTTTAGTGTCAGAGAGTGAGCCAGTCTAGATGTCCTTCTGTGACTGTCTGAGTTTTACCTTGGACTACTATAGCCACTAGCTTGTCTATTATCTTGTAAAGGTGGCACACATTACGTTTTGTTTCTTAATTTCAACACTCCATACCAAACACAGTAACAGCCGTCTACAACACAAGAATTAAACAACAGAAAGTATGAAGAGGACGAGCAGTGAAAAGACATGATAATTCCTGAAGAGAGGCACATTTGCATGTCTTAATTTTTAAAAATTATAAAATTGTATCTGGTTACATCAACCCCAGACGTTTAATAACTAATTACAATTAATCACATTTGAGTTGCATGTTTAAAATTCCTTTGAATTGCATTTCAAAAAGGTTTCAATCTCCATATCAACAATCTAAAGCAGTTTTTACCAGTTTTTATTTTGGAATCAAGTAAAAGCAATGGAAAGTACTTTGTAATCGCTGCACTTCTGCAATCAACTGTTAGGGTTTTTGCTTTTTCCCACATTTGTCTCATGATGTAGAACAAAAACATTATACGTTATTTGTCGTCTTGTTTTCAAATACCAGATGTTAAATGCTTTATTATGCAGCAGAACTATGAAAGGAACCATAGATGGAAGTGTCAAAGTGAAGCTGGACTGCCGCCTACAACAGATCGAGTGTGAAAACTAAAGGAGGCAGATGTCTGCTGTCCTGCTGAGTGCTGACATGATACTTTCATTTTGCTGCCATGCACACTGTGATGACCTACGTTTCATCAAAAAGCTATGCATTGAATACATGAAGGCACTGGAAGTCAGAGGTCACCGTGTAACCTCTTATTAACCTGTGATTTCATGAATTCTTTAGTTCATCAGAGACTGGCTCAGACCTTTGATAGGAAAACTTGACTCAGAGCCGCGGTGGTGGTGGTGGTGTGGTTGTGTGTGTGCGTGTGTGAGTGTGCGTCATTAAACTAATGCAAAGTGCCTTTGAACCCTCCATATTGATGTGCTGATCACAGTGAGGAAAAGACAGGTGTGAGAGAAAGAAGCTGTCAGCTTTTCTTTACTTCATTCACAGTTTGCTAAATGTAGATTTCACCTCAGCTTTTCACTTTTACTTCATAATTACACATCCTAAGATTGTCTTTGGAAAAATATGTCTTTTATCTACGCCCAACTGCAGCTAACAGCTCCAGCTGAGATTAACAGATTTCCCTGCTGTATTTTGTATCTCATTTGTTTTGCACTGTCAGATATTTGATGCTCTTGCTGAATGTGTGTTTTTGTCTGGGTAAAGAGATAATTTGCTTACAAAATCCTCCCTCCCATAGCTTGTCAGTTTCCTAAGAAGAGAATTGCAGAGCTGGATCAAATGTCAGAAATTTCAAACCACAGACAGCTGCATTTGCTTCAATGTTAAGAATTACTTCAGGTGAGATTTTACTTTCACTTCTATCGGATTCATTTAATTTTGTTTCAATAGAGAAGAGAAACCTCACTGTGCTATTATAGAGCTACGTTTTGTCAGGTGCAGACATCGGCTGTGCATAAAAAGAGAGCGACAGATAATGCATTCTGTTTAGTTTCTAATCTAATTCTTTGCACCAGAAAGTGGCTTCACATGGATGCTGAAGCAATACTATGAAGTAGGCAAGGTTTGTTCTCTTCAGAATTTGTAAGTCTTATCTGTGGCAGACACAGCTGACTGTATGAAAGCTTAGCTGTAGGCGGTTCCACTGTGTTGGGTATGGATATGAAATCAAACAAATAATGAAAGAATCGAGTAAACAGTGAGGCTACACCTCACATAATTTTAATTTTGATTAAGTGTGCTGAAGGGTTCTAAAACAGAGTAAAGCCTCTCTGCCTGCATTCCCCCCAAACAGACATTTGCACTCTCTAGACTCTGACGATTCTTGTTAGCACAAATAAGAAGATGAAATAAATAAAGCTGCTGCCCGCTCCGGGTCATCATTATTCAGTGAGTCGAATGCAGGGTATATCTGTGGTATTAAATATTGACCTAAAGCTGCAGGGACTCTTCATTGATTCATTCCCCAGAGTAATGCTTGCTCCAGAAAACTTCCGAACTTTTTCCTTTGTCGCAGCATCGCCGTGTCACTATTGATCGCTAAGCTTTTGGAAGTCATTTCATTGTTATGGTTGAAGGCGTTTGAAGCCCAGAATGGCTTTGATGAGTTACTTCAAATCAACCTTTGTAAATATTTATTAGTCAGCTTAATCTGTGCCAATGGAGCAGAGGAAGTGCTGATGTGCTCACAGTCCTGTACAGTAAGTCTCAATATCTCACTGGGGTCACTTTCTATTTTGCTGCAGTAACTGGAACCAATAATTCCCTTTTGGACATGTTCACATTAGTTAAAGTGTGAGCTCTATATTTATGTGTATTAGCTGTTCAGTTTATAATAATAAGCCTGCATAATTGGAGAATCAAATGCAGTCACATGCTGAAGTTGTGCACTGACATATTTTACAACGTCCGCTGTATAAACTGTGAGTTCTTGTCTATTACGCACTTCTAAACATGATATCTTGACAGTTGTTTCTCCTGGATTAAATTTGTTTTTTTGTTTTTTTCGGTGTGATTTTTTGCGTTCTCTGCTAGCCTCACAGTTGCCACCAGATGGCATCAAATAACCTGATTGAATGATTTCGTTAATAAATGGCTCGTGTACCATCGTGCATCAAATTTTCACTTGCTGAATGTTACATGGCATTTGTTTGTATATGTGTACTTAAAAAAAGTATTTCTTATCATTGCAACTCAGGCAGTCTAAACAGTTTGTTGTATGACAAGTTCTTATCTCGCTTTGTAGTTTTCAGCCTTGGTTTGTAAACTGGAGATAAGTCTCCATTATTCTTCCTTTGTTGTCCTCCAAGAGTTTAAAAATATGATTTCCAACCAAGCGGGCATGAAATGAGATTTAACTGATGAGCACAATCTATTTTTCAACAGGATCCAGGACAAAATCATTTCTACTCAGTTTCTGTGCAACCTATTTTTTCTCACTATTGGTCCAACACAGGGCTTTCTTACATTCACTGCAGTCTAATTAGCTGCTGCTTTGCTTTTGTTTTGGAACTGCATTGCCTTAAAGGCCAGTGTGACTGCAATGAAATGTGCTGTGTCAGAGCGGTGTGTGTGTTGAATGTTAATAAGGTGACAGCTCTTTCAATTTCTGCCAAAGTGTCTGTCTGACAGGGTAAGAGACATTGACGAGTCCTTGCACCTGTTTTCTGCTCTCCACAGGGCCTGTTCGAGCCTGATCATACCATATTTTGCCCAGTGCTGCTCGAGTGGCTTGCTGGCTGGCTACTGGTTCTATAAAAGCACAGCTTGGAGCAGGGTTTTCCTGTTTTATTGATGCTATTTCAGACGATTGTACATGCATTAACAGACCAGGAAATCACTCCTCTGGTTGGCTTGTAAAAACTGTGTCACACTGTTCACTTGTTTCAGGGTAACTGCGGCTGTAAACAATGGACATGATGATTATGACTGAGGTGAATGAGTGCAATGGCAGCCAGTGTGATGTGATGTGTTTGGTTGTAGCTGCTCATTTGCATACTGAGTGACGGAGGAATCTCCCAATAACTCTTCAAGGACCCTTCCTCGATTATTCCTGCAAATGTCAGAGAAATGGAGCTGAGCTAGGCTGCTGCAGTGCTCTGCTGTGAAACTGATAAAAGGTCAGTCAACATGTGCGAATCCTGCTGCAGAATGCTTATCTCCTTAATGGCTCCCTGTGTCTGGGTACTGAGCACACACCACTGTTATTAAAGCTTAATTAATTTTGCCTGCGAGGCCAGAGATGCGACAGGGTGTTTCTGGTAGTGAAGTCACTCTCCGTGTAACGTCCTGCCACACATTCACTCTGCCTGGGTGGGGCCGTACACAAAGCAGAGAGAGTCATTATAGAGTTCAGTGCTGGTTCATGGCACCCAATTTGACCTTTTTTGTGTTCATATCTGCAGTCTTTCTCCTTTAATTTTCCTGTTTTCCTCTCATTGAATTCTGCAGACACATTTCATACAACAGCTGGCTAATATTAACGATCGGTTTGTGACAGCTAATTGAATTGATCTAGAGATGAAGCCAGCAGCCTGGCTGAATGAAATGATTGTGTCCTCTGGAGATTAGATGCAGAGAATTGATTTGTGTATTCACTCACATCTGCAAGGTAAAGCCAGATGCTAGCTGCTTTAAGACATTTAGGACATTTATGACAGCACACTAGATACGTTGAATGATCAGAGGTTTGATCGGAGGCTCTACAGTCACATGCTGAAGAATCACTGAGGAAGGCACTGAAGCTAAAGTTGCTTCTGCTGTTAGTCAGCAGTGTGTCAATGTGTATGTACAAGATTATCTAATACTAATGGTAGCAGCCTCTGCCATCAATGTGAATGATGTGTGGATTGGTGAAAGTACTTTAACATGTTCAGAAGAACTAGACAAGAGTTAGCTTCACAGAACCAAGTGTTTCCCCTGGGATTACAGTCTTTTGGGGGTGGCGGCAGCTGTGTGTCTTCACATTGATGGCCCTGGGATCACTTAAAAGAAGGCAGAGATTTTTTTTCTGTGTTTCTTGTGGTGGTTGTGAATGCTTCGGAGTGGAAGCCATGTGCGATACAGACAGCAGAGGAGAGTACGGCCATGTAGAGACAGTAATGACATCCCATCATATATATTTAGAGAGGTAACCATAATAATGGTAGGGGAAACACTGGAACCACCTTAATTGGTGAGCAGATACTTTAAGCTTCCCCTTAACAGGACAGAAAATATAACATGTGGAGTTTTCTTTGTGTGAAACAAAAAGCTTTATTTTATTCACTGCAGACTTCTTATTTCAAATGTCATAACTTGGTCTCAACAAGTATCTCTCAACACGTGTCTGGTTCTGCTTGAGGTTTCTACCTGTTAGAAGGTTTTTTTTTTTTTTGCTGTAACTTGCTGAATGCTACAAAGGGCTCTGCTCATGGTAGGTTAAGATAAAAGATTGAATCTTGTCTGTAAAATGGGACACAGGGATTAAACCTGCTCCTTTTGTAAAGTGTCTAGAGATAAGATTAAAGTCAGGAGTTTGTTTCCTGACTGACAACACGTTTGACTCGCTACTACCAGGGACAGAGACAAATAACTCTTCTTTTGGATGTTTTCTAGTGTATCACTTTATCTCGATTGATTTAGATTAACTTCTAGGTCAAAATATGTCGGTAAAAATCAAACAAACACTACAAGCTTAAACATAAAAACACTGTATTTGCTTGGATGTCAGTCAGATCTGACATTTAGCACAGGCCTACAGTATGTTAGTACCACCTGCTCCTCAAGGCCACATTCCTGAGGATTAGTTTAGATTCCTCCGTAGCACAGGTCGCAGGTCAAAGTTACTGTTAAACCTCTGTTTAAAACAAAAACACTGACAACCTTAAAGTGCCCTTGATGAGGCCTTTTAGATTCCAGAGATGAACTGATGAGAAAAATGTATGTATGCTGTGTTTCATGACTTTGATAATCTCTGTTGTACTTGTAGTTTACATGAAAAGATTATTATTGGAACAGTTTTAGAAGCTTACTACACTGTACGTTGTGAATAACTGGGCCTGTCAAATGAGATTATCTCACTTATTGAGGGAAAGGTCAATAACAATCAGTTATAAAATCATTGCTAACAGTTATAGTTTGACCCTTTAATCAGAAGCACATTTTTTACTCTTTTCTCGGCATACTGGTAGATGACTTTTAGTGAATTTAATTCCTGGAAAGTGGGAGTGAGAAGTGGACTGAGGATAGAAGAAAATGGAACAGGAGGAGGATCTGATAAGCAGCTGAGGTATCCCCCTGATGGGAGGGAGTTAGATCTCTTCCATCCACTCAGGAAGTGTGGGGTGAAACTCTCCGACAGCACGCCTGAGCGGGAGAAGGCAAAGATAAAGTGCTCCTGCTCTCATCCTGCTGGCTCCACTTTACTCTGCTCTTTGTGGATGCCAGCTGCTGCAGGAGACTCTCTGCGTCCTCCACCTGCCCTGACTACGCTGAAAGGATTTCCATGGCCTGCAGCACCACAGAGAACATAGCAGCTGATTCACAATGATTCACTATCTGACAGCAGGTGAGACTGTCTCCACTGATACATCAAAGCTGAGCAGCACACAATCAGAGAGAGCTATGCTAGTAGTGGGTACAGTTTCACAAGTTTTCTCTTTTATGTGCAATGATGTTTTTTTTTTTTTTCAAAAGAAACTCTAAATAGACACAAGTGTAGAAACAGTAGGCAGATCCTGGGATCCCGTCTCTGATGTGCATTGTGGAGCAGTTTTGAGCCTCGGTGTTTCTATGTTAGGAGAGAGAGAAAAGAGAGAGAGAGAGATGTGTAAACCTCAGAGCTGTGCCCCTGTTAGCCTGCTGGCAAGACTTAGCTGTTGTGTTGGACAGGGATTAGCCTGAGCCTCTTGTTTTTGTTGAAAGAAAAATGGGTGAAGCATGCCAGCGTTGAAGCGTGGACTTCAGTTGTTGCAGCGTTGAGGGAGAGAGCTGTTAAGAGCTGCAGTGATGCTGTTTTTACACCTTGCTGTGGGAAAGCTTGGCTGAAACTGAAATCAGGTTACCTGTCTCTGGGTCACTCACTGAGAAAAGATTATCGCTGCCTTAAAGGTCTGTTTTAGGATAAAGTTTGCATAGATCATTCAGCACTGGTACAGTCAGTACGCTCTGTCACTTCATGTACTTTGATATTTACCTGACAGCCAGCAGGATTGAATTCAGTCTTATTTACATTGTGGTGACATTTCTTCTGTACACATAAACACTAAAACATTAAGAAAGTTCTCTACAGGCTGGCTGTGAGCAGAGATGCCAGTCATTCTTTTTCTTCTTTATCAGCCTGATGGGAGCACAAACTCTAGTTGACCTGATGATCGGAGTTCTGGGGCCCTGTAACATGTGAGTGGTGTGCAGCAACGAGCTGATCCAGGTGTTTTGTTTTGTTTTTTTTCTTTTATTACTGTTGTTCAATAAAGTATGAAAATAAAAGCATGACGTAGAGTCCATTAACTAGAATGACAACAAAGAACTTTGTACTGTTCTATACTATGATATGATTATACATTTCTGGTAAATCCCTGGTTAAATACTTGTTTGCTGGTGTCCTAAAACATGTTTACACATCTTTTTATGATTTTGACTAGTTATTTATTGCACTTTAATTGGGAATCATTGAGTTGAACTAAATTTACTCCACATCAATCCATTGTTCATCATCGTTCAAAGTCAAAACTGACAGTAAACTGTAAAGGGGTTTTTGTACACAGTCGTAAAAAGATTCTATGATGGCAATCCATGATTTACGCTGAGTTAATATACAGTCTTATTTGTTACATTACATACCAGCAAGTTCATCTGACTTCCACCACCAACAATCTGTTTCTGTGCACAGTGTGCCAGAGCTCCTCTGCAGCAGGAGTTAATTTTCTCTTTGGGGATGGCGTTGTCACAAGCAATGATGAAAGCTAGTTTTGTGCAAACAAATGGACCCTCTGTGCTGCAGAGTTTGTACACGAACTGGGGATGCTGCAAAAATTCCATGACAAATAGTTCAGAAGTAATGCGGCTAAAACAAAAGCCTCAAAGAATGCAGATTCCTAATTAACAGGGGATGCTGGTGCAGAGCTGTGTGTGCCCCGTGCAGCTCAGCAAAGTATGAGCTGTTACCAGGAACATGACTGGCAAAGCCTGCATGTGCCTTTGTTTGTTTGTGTGTGTGTGTGTGTGTGTGTGTGTGTGTGTGTGTGTGTGTGTGTTTGAGTGATCAAAACTTTAACAAGAATGTATGTGTGCAGGTTTTATGGATTGTTTATATTTGCTCTCAGTTTTTTAATGTGTGTGTGTCCCGAATCACTGAGCATCAGTCCTTTTCAACACACCCTCTGAACTTCTTCTGAAATGTCAGCCCATAAATCTTTGCGCCCTGCTCAGTTTCTCTCCCCTCTCTTTGGTGCATGGTGATGCAGTGAGGTTATGTTTTCTGTTTGTATCCTCCTGCAGCTTTTTTGTAGCTCTGAAGTTTAGCAGCTGTTCTTCAGAGGGTTCATCCCTGAAGGTTGGAAATATGACCAGTTATTTACCTTTGATGCACTTTATATGGGATACTGTAAACATGTTTATCGCAGCAATTTTCTCATCTGTAGCTATGTTTATGTTTATGTCTGTGTTAATGCTGTGTTTATGAAAAGAAGCCTATGAATTTAGCTTCTGTGTATCTATATTTGTTCTGTTTTTACTGGTGTAGAGCATTTTACAGATTATGTTTAGAAATGGTGTTATCTGTGAACCTTTTCAGTAATAGGTTATGTCTATCTGTGATGGATGGCATTCCCCCCGTGGGACTAATAAAGGTAAAGGTATTCTTATGGTCACAGAGAATAAAACAGAATAATAAGTTCTGGAATCGACATACAGTATAAATTTTGTAGTTCAGCACATCATCACATAGGGCCACTTTTCTCCTAGTTTTTCAGCCTGTGTGAATGGGACAAATGCTTTTGCACTTTATGTCTTCCTAAATGTGGAAAGGAAAAATCTACATTTAGCGCTGGAAAATTGACTGACTGGCTACCTCCTATAAAAAAATACATGTATATAAACTGCCAGAAAGCAGGTGTACTGGGATTCTGAGGGGGTGTGGAATGCTCAGCCGTGATCTTGGAGCAGATTCAGTCAGCCAGGCGTGAATAATCAAACCTCCATGTAATCTGGCTGGACCTAGAAAATGTCCATGGCTCCGTTTCCCACCAACTAATCACCTTTGAGTATTTCTGCATTCCAACCTGCATCTACATCCTGGTAGCCAGATATTTTGGCAGATTTCATGTCTGCTACACAGAAGGTTAGGAAGTAAATGGCAGAGGGTTGCTCAGTCTTCCCAATCCTTGTCAGAGCAGCCATTGAAATCACCTGACTGGCAAAAGACAAACTGTTTAAAGAAGTCAGATCACAAAGGCCAGCAAAGGCCACTATTATGGAGCTACATGGGTGATGTGACAAGCCAGCACTGCCAGGCTCCTAAAAGGTTGGAGGAACACCTCAGATGGACCAGGATGAAGATCAAACCTGTAGTTGGAGAAAAGATCCCATTGCAAGTGAAAAAAACAGTCTGAAGTCCAGGTGTTCGTCTGTCTGACAAACGCATGACAAAAACCTCTCTGAAGCGTCACCACCACACGACGTTCAGGAGTTCATGGAGTCAAACATCAATGGCTGGTGGCCCCTGGCTCATGACCTATTGAGCCAGGGGCCACCAGCCATTGGCAGCTAGCTGCTTAGCCATGCTTCCATCTATTTTCCTCATTATCAGGAGCTTTTGCTCCTCACCAGCCTTTACGATGAGATATCAGTTATGGCCAGTAAGTTGTGGAGGCAGGAACTTGTGTCAGCATGTGTTGACTAGAGAAAATTTTAGAGATAAAAGGTTTGAGAGAGAGTAAATTAAGCACAAAACAAGTGATTGGTTGGAGTTTAAACAGCCATGATTATGAGATTTCATTGCTGGGGATAAACTGACTAAACATGGATCAAATCTCTTTTTAGTGACGCAAGGGAGCATTATATGAATATATACAGAGGTAAATCAATCTCTCTGTGCTTCAAAGTGTCAGCTGTGATTATGGGATTCATTTTAGCAGATTTGTTTCATTTTGTTGTGAAATTAAAATTTTAATCTTGATTGTCACATCCACAGCAGACAAAAACAAACAGAGCCACAGCTCAATAATAAATGCTTTCTCACCAGCTCCTGTGGCCACTTATCTATTTCCTTTTCTCTCCTTTGGCAGTAACATACGTTCATGCTCTAGTTAAAGCAATGAATGGCCTCATGTAACTGAAATCAATAAAGCCTGGCGAGCTGGCTAAAGGAGAGTGCTGAGCCTTACACTTTGAGTAAGAGAATATGAGCTGTGGTTCCTGACCTGGCTGCAGAGCTAACATATATCTGTACAGAAGACTGAGGTGATCATTGTAAGCTAATCTCTTTGTTAACACACGGCTGGGTGAGGGTAGGATCAGCCGGAACTTGATTCATGACTTTCCCATACGTGATCTCTTATGTTGTGCATCCCTCTCTGCCTTACAGCCACAACCTGAGGACTACATCGTTCCGGCACCCTGTCACTGGGCAGATTTCCCCTGATAACACAGAGTACACACTACAAGACCGGTGAGTGGGTTTTCCTTTCCTAGAAATGATGCAAACACTGTATGCTTAAATGAACAGATAGGTTAACTCAAGGTCAGTCTGAAAATAGACTGGTAAATAGCTTGTCACGCTCGGTGATGAATATTATCATCAGGAGTTATTACTCCTCAAATTAACGCCTTAATAGGATTTATGGTAATAGATTTGCTGGCACTTACTTCCGCTTTTGATCTTGTGATCATATATTTGGGTCATGAGTCTGTAGTCATCAATCAAACAAGTTATGGTCAAGTTTGCTTTATTTTTCTGCTTCATCAAGGCTTTTGCTATGTTCCTCAGTGCTTTGTGTGAGTTTTCTGACTTAGTAAAATCATCATATAACTTTTTTTTTTTAAATTCTCTTTTCAAGATGTTAAACTTGCCGGTATTTCCATTTTGTAGATAGAGATTGCAGGCATGGCATCACTGCATGCTGTCGTTTACTACATTATTCATTGCCATGGCTTGTCTATGGCTCTTTTTTTTACTGTTGTTGTTGTATTTATTGTCTGAATCTCATCCTGCGGGCCATCAAAGCTGAACAGCAGGATCAGAGCCCAGTATACAGCAGCAGGTGTTTGATCGTATATAAGCTGGCTGGTGTAAGATGATCATGTGCGGCATAAATTCCTCCATAGGCTGAAGCTGGAGAGACGAACATGTGACAGCTACATTCTCATCAATTAAAAGATGTTCTGTAAAAGTATTGAAAACTAATTGAGATTCATCCAGGGCTCTCACTGTCATTCATTTCCTAAGGCTTCTCTGTTATCCTTCTTTAGGTTCTGTTGAGCAGTAGATTTGGGGGATTTAAAGATACAGCTGCCTCAGAATTTTCTTTTACTTTTAAATACCAGCTGTAACCTTTTTAAGCTATGTTAGGAACAGACTCATTTTTTGACGGGGCAATTTTACTATACAGGCAAGTAGAGCATCATGCATCATAAAACTTCACAAGCATAAATTAAGACTGTCTGTTCCAGAGTTTGAATGAAGAACTGTTAAAGCTACGGCGCTCGTCTTTATATTGGCATCCGCTTGAAGAGACAAGTGGGTCCAACCAAAATCAGGATACTAGTGCAGGATGGACACAGGCTGAAACTGTGCTTCATGTTTGGAAAACAGAAAAATCAAAGCTAGTTAGTAAACTATGCAAAAGAGGGCTGTAAATGTGACACCTGCAAATGTAACATTTTATTTTTAGCAGCAGAATAATAAAAAAAAAACTTCAATCACAGCTTCTGAACACCAGAGTATTTATACTGTACACAAAACTTTCAATAATAAGTCTACTTCAGCTTTTAGTAGTTATGCTTCTGAATTTTTCTACTCTTTGCTGAGTCCCAAACTAAAACTGAGTGTTTCTTGAGGAGCAGAGGTTTCCAAAGGAAGCTAAAGTGCTGATGTAAGTCCATAAAAGTCATTTTCATACAGAGTGAACTGTTTTTTGTTCAGACTTGTCTAAAATATGCCAACAAACACACGGCTCACTGCATCAAAATAATATATTTTTTTAAATTTCTCAAATTCTGCTGTAGAGTTAAACTAAGAGCGTAAAAGCTGCAGTCTTGACTCCTGGTGTCGAATGTGTGCGACAAAACCGCGACCCCTCTGTTCCTGAAAAATGTTGCTCCTGTTAACCGTCACAGCGATGTTGTGGGATTCATTCTGCATATAATGATATCTGAAAGGAAAGTTGGTTCCTTCCATGAACCACTGGCTTTCTTCCAAGCAAGGAGAACCCCAGTGTGTTCCCCTGAGACCCGTATCGAATTGAGGACTGAGCAGGAAAAAGAGCTTCAGGAAGCCCTTCCCTATGGAGAGGTCGATCTGCCTTGCTTTGCTGGCCTCAAGGCTTTGACTTCTATCTATGGATTACCACACTGTGATCAATTCGTCAACTCTCCTCATGTTCACCCACAGCCTGACAGGATTAAAAAATGTCAAATGTGCCCTCATTTCCATCATCGCAAGAGAAGAAGGGAAAGATTGAGCTTAGTGTATATCTCCCTTCTGCATTTCATAATGTGAAATATCGCACCTCTCCACTACATGCCACAACAAATCTCCTGGGGAACTCTTCAATTGACAGAGGGGGTAAACAGTATGAAAGCTTCACATAAAACAGCAGAGTCCCCTTGATACAACAGAAACATCCCATAAAAAAAAAGCCTGGCTGCAGTCCAGACTGTGAGTGCAGATGCTGTAAGTTTTGTTTGAGTGTGGTCTCTGCTTTGCCCCCTTGTTCTGCCAGTATCTGTTCCTTTCTCATGAGCCTTATTGTCTGACACACATCTCTGCCTTATCTTCTCCAGCTTAGGTGTAGTGCAGCAAATATAGCAGGAAAAAAAACAACAGGGATACTGCAGCTTTTAACCCCTTTATGGAACAATGCAGGGAGCCGGTGGCAGTGTTACAAAAGTTCACACTGTGTCACCTAGTGTAGGCTGACATCTTTTCCCAAACGAGTTTCATACAGTAGCTGTAGACTGGCTAGAGAGCTGTTTACAAAATGATGCTGAAGGTCCTCAGATTTAAAACCCCAGAATATTGAGGATATATTGTTTGAAGGTTTTATAGAAGAGACACTGGATACATCTAACATGGTTTAACCATTGGTGCCTGTTAAGCTGGGGTTTAAAAGAACAAGACTCAACTCAAGTTGGAGTTGAACCAGGGCGGCCTACTTTGAGGGCTGTAGCCTCTGCACATGCAGAAGTTCACCCCCAGTTTTCAGAGATTGATCTCCTTTACAGCACATGAGGCAGATCAAATTCAAAAGCAGCAGCAGCAGTCTGAAAAAGTTGTTGACAATGTTACAGTGAGTGCTTTAGACATAAAGGCAGAAAGAAACTCCACTCATACTGTCACCCTCACTATCCTGGAAGCATCAGATCTACTTATGTTATATAATATCAGCGTAGTTTGAGAAAGTTTGAGACGTAAGAATCTACAGTTCTTGAAGTAGGCTCCACCTTTTTATAACTGCTGATATTTCATACGGTTACTGTCATATTTCTAATTAACTTTTTACCCATTTTATGTGAGGAATATTGCTTGTGCCTCCAGAGATGTGGTTGTTGATGCCTGGCCCAGCCGTCAAATGGTTGCACAATTTAGATGAAGATTTTCTTCCTCACTTGAACCAAGATATCTGTTGGGAACAGCATGATGCAACAGTTTGAAAAAGGCATGCTGTAACTGATGGAAAATACTTTGTTCTCTTCTCTTGTCTTGTGAATATACTGTATTAATATTTTATTATTGCTTGCTTTAGTACTTATTTTCATGTAGCAGTGTATTACTTTCTTCTAACTTTAAAATGGCGTTAAATTTACAAAATTTCTTAAGAATTGTTTGCAGAAATATGAACTAAAGTAGAAGTGTTTTGTGCCTTTGCATAATAATGTGCTTGAGGTTGTTTAAGACATTGTTCCTTCAACCCTGAGATGTTTTAATGTATGAAGCAATGCAGAATCAGTGACTGATACGGTATTCGCTGTCCACATTGGTAGATTTTTGTTTGCTCAGTCCCCGTCTGCACCGCAGCTTAAAATATCACAACTTAATAATGTAAAGATAAAAATAGCAGCTAAGATGACCAATGAGCATTGTAAGGTGAAATAAATATCTTATGTAATATTTTCTTTGAGGCAAGTTGAATTGTTTATGGTAGTGACACAGCAGGGCATTAGAGCACTTAACGTGTCAGGGAGCCCAGGTGATAAATAATCCTCTATATAAAGAAACAGACGACTGTAATGCATTTACAGCTGACTTTTTATATAGTTGATGGAACATTGTGACAACTCAAAGTGACATCTGCTGATTATTATACCAGTAATGGTGGCTTTTAAACCCTGGGTCATGTGGAAAAGCAACTGCTACAGTGAAAATTGCATTCAGTGATACCGATTCTTTTAGTAGTCAAGGAGGCCAATATTAAACGTCTTTTATCATATGTTTATTAAAGAGCTCCCAGGCTCAGCAGCATGTCTTATAAAGTTAAACGAAAACTTAAACAATTAAAAAGATACTACATTCCCACAGCAGTATGAGGGGACTGTTAGTCTTCATAATAGAAGAACCGTGCATGTGTAATGTGCTCCTCCATATGGTTTCACACATGGCTTAGGTTCTTCTCTGTTTGTTTTGGCTTGTTATCTGTGAGTGTGTGTGAGATTTGCCTTTGGCTGTGTGTGTGTCTGATGAAGTGTCACTGAAGTGTTTAAGAAACAAAGCTTACACTGTTAAGACATCCACTGTAAAGCTGTTGGGTGCGACAGGTCGCGTGGCGGTGTCAGGAAATAGTCATATCCTTTCTGTGTGAAAGCTCAGCAGGGCTGCTCTCCGTTTCCCTGTCTCTGTAGTTTGTCAGAGGAGACAGGGACTTCAGTATCCAATGCTTCTCTTCCTGCCTGCATCTCTGATCCTTCTTTATACTGCCGTTTCAACTGTAGGTTAGAAGCCCGTATGTCCAAGTCAGCTTCCACTCAAAGATCCCCCAGCATGGTCACAGACTCCTCTAAAGCCGTGACCCCGGCAGCAGTGGATGGCACCTCAGGGTCAAAGGTGAGCATCAGTGTTTCTTTTCTCTTAGAGCCAGCTTTATGTCATTTTTCTTTTTTCTTTAACCTAAAAACTAACAGTGAACCTTAATTTCTAAAGGCTTGGTTCATAGACTTGGTTGTAATTTTTTAAGAGCGCTCATTTTGACAGGTAACACTCATGTTGATAAATTGGTTTCATCTACTCCTGAAGATGTTATCTCTTTTTGATTAATGACCTCCTAAAATTTAAACTTTTTTAAAGCTCATTGTAAACATAATGATTCATCCTGTGGGAGTGAACTAGGGTGTGGTTTATAGTTTATATCTTTGGGCTGATGAGAGTGGCTGATGTTTACACAGGGATGATGGAAACATTTACTGCAATCATGTTTGGTCAGTGAATAGCTGACACGCCAGAGAGGAAAAGGACAGTAACACGTGGACAGAGGAATCTGAGATTGCTGGAAGCAAATGAAAGACAAAAGCTCCCTTTTAGAGATCATAGTTGCTAAATGTGTTGACTGGAATCATTTGAACACATCTCAACCCAAGAGGCTCAACACTTTATTTACTTTAGGTGCTGTTTATACAAATATTACTCCATCAGAAGAGATAAGATACATGTTTGTTAGTCTTTGCAAAATGTAGCCATTATTCTGATAATTAAATAACAGCTTTCATAGTTTTTAAAAGCTGCCAAGAATTGCTGGTTGTAGCCCCTAAATTGCAAACCTCGTTACTTTTCCATTTCAGATAATATAATATAATAGCTCAGTTCTTTAAACTTCCAAAACAAGCAAAACTAAGTTACCAGTTTCCAGTTTAATCTTGGGCTCTTGTTGCCTGTGAAGGACGTTTTCTGAAATACTGCTGAAATTTAAAATACCCAATGATTAATCAAAGTTTGTCTGTTTTATCTGTTTTTGTGGGTCACTCTTCATTGCTTAAGAGTTTAACTTTTATAACTTTGGTTTGCAGATATCAAAACTGCAAATGTGTGTGCTCCTTTAACTGTCTGGTCAAACCAACTACCCAGGGTATTTCTATAGAAAAGCTCTTGAGTAGAGTTAAGATTCATTACTAAAGAGAAGATGTAGCTTTACTACATACTAAAAGTTTACCTCATTATAAATAGATGCACACATTTACTGGAACAGTTTTTTGGCTTTTCCTCTTTTTTTTCTGTGTATTATTAAAAGGATGCAAGAAATAGAAAGTTATTTTATTGTTTTGATCCTTAAAATCCTGACCCATCAAATAGGGATGCACAATATTAGCGGCATTTTATCGGTATTGGCCGATATTGGCCGATAAGTTCCCTCATCATTAGTTGAAATTGATGTAATGTTTCTCGGTCTTAATACATGGGGAAACTACCTGTGAAGAAAACACAAATGAACAGAAGTGAACCTCAGAATGATTCAAGTGAGCTCTACTGCCTTGCTCCAATCAGAAGACCCTAAAGTGTGTGTTGTCGCCACATGTTCAACTTAAAATTCCCTCCACATGTGTCCCCCTGGTCTTACAGGCTCCCCTTCAATAGATCTACCAAAAGGCACACACATTACACTTCTATATTGATTACTTTATGGAAGAACTTTGGAAACCCGGGTAAGTTGTTTACAAGTCCTCAGCAAAGTCACCACAAACTTAACTCCTTTTCCTTTGCTTGCACTTTTTGCAGGGCTCTAGAGGTCCGGGGAAAGTACACAGCTTTGGCAAGAGGGATCATTCTATTAAAAGAAACCTCAACATCCCCGTGGTAGTGAGAGGGTGGCTCTATAAACAGGTGAGCTAAGGGTCCGGTGCTCTTATTCTTCTCTGGATTTTGTCAATACAATTGGTCAAACGTGTTTTAAACACAAGTGTCCTTGCTGAAGTGAGAGTGCAGCTGAGAAACAACAGGTGTAGTTATACAAAAGAGGCCGATGCTCCATGTGCTGTGCAAACATAATCAAAATAGATGCTTGGACTTTCCTTTTTTTGATCTGGGTCTGAGAGTCTCATGAGAGCACATACACAGCATAAGGAAGCGCTTTAAGTAAAAGACTGACTTTCAGGCTGTAGTACAAAGTAAAATGTGCAGGTTGCGGCTTTGTTCCAAACCCTGCAAAGAAGAAAATGTCTTAAATGATATTTAATTACTGTTTTAATGCTATGAACAAAGCCCCTCACCCCACTCCACACAGAGCTCCCTGCAGACAAACAGTGCAATCCCAAGCTATACCTTTTAATCTGATTTTGAATTAAAATGTGTTACTGCGAGAAGGCATTTCAAATAAGCTGTGCGTTTTTTCCCTCTTTACCTCCAGGACAGCTCCGGTATGCGGCTGTGGAAAAGGAAGTGGTTTGTTTTGTCAGACTACTGCTTGTTTTACTACAAAGGTGAGTCTGTACAGAGTGCACTTGGCCATGCTTCCACTGTTAAAATAATATGGTCTCGATTTTTATATCAGATATTAAACTTTTGATTGCGTCCCTTGTAGGTGAGATGCATTTTCGATTATCACAGCCTATAATAGGATCTATGTCATTTGTTGCCTTATTTTCCTCCCACTTCTTCCACCTTATTAACTTGAGTGTTGTATTATGGGTTGTTATATGTGCTTGTGTAGCCAGAGCATCTACCTCCTCTCCTCCATTAATCACACTGAATAATAGATAAGCCACATGCCACCTCTTGCCACATGCTGCCAAACGTCCTCAGCAAGACAAGAGTCGTCCATGAATTATGCCTGACGAATGTTCCTGCTGTTCATGAATCTGCAGCCTCTCATAAACATCGTAAAAACTATTGGCAGGATTAGTGTTTGTTGTTCTGGAATTCAGACATAAATGAGTAACTGCGTGTTGTTGTTGTTGTTTATGTGTGTGTGAATGTGTGTGTTTGTTTGCTTCACAGACAGCCGAGAGGAGACAGTGCTCGGAAGTATACCTCTGCCAAGTTATGTCATTTCACCAGTTGAGCCTGATGACCACATAAACCGCAAATACGCTTTCAAGGTAACACTGAAGTGACACTGAATCACATCTAGAAAATAAGGGATTGTGCACATGTGAAGGCAGAAAAACATGTGTGAAAATAATCTTTGCTACTTCAATGGTTAACTTTAATGTGGGATCTGAATTTTTTTTAAATATTAAAAGAGAAGGCTGCATATTGAATTACTACTTCATTACTCTCCAAATATGTCTGTAGCACAGAGCAACAAAAGCAGCCTTAATCAGATTGTTTCACTGTTCAAATCACAACCTTTCTGTTTTTATAGATTATTTTAAATTAACACCAGGAAGGTTCTGCCAAAATGCTGTAAGGACTGAGAAAAACTTGTTGTGCACTTCTGCTCAGAAACTTCTTCACCTTTGTGTATGAAAAAAAATTCCTGAATGAGCTTCTGCAGTCAATGAATAATTTTCAATACAGTTCAAAAATTGTGGCCGCTGACCTTTTCATACACAGACCCATTGGATGGCTGCAGAACAACTTTGTTGTCTGGTCAGATATAATCTGCAAATTAGCATATGTATTTCAGGTTAAGCCGACTTGTACATGTTCTGATTTTATTCATAAACTGTGAGCAGATGCAGAGGGATTTTTTTTGCAGTGTTTGGGAGCCCTGCTTGTGTGCTAAAGAGGCTGCAGGAGAGCAGCCGTCAGTATGGAGTACAGAGTGCAGGGGGTTTGTTCATTCACTGAATCCTGAATGGCACATTACTTTCTTGCTCAGAGAGCCAGCATGTGGCGATAGTGTCATTTTTATTTGAAAGCATGCAACAGAACTTTTCCTCACATATGGCACAATGTTTTCTCTTTCCCTTCTTTTCCAACCTGCCAGAGGACAGCAAAGGGATGTTTCTTTTCAGAGAGGGTTACAGCAGGAGTGTTAACATTATCCAGCTCCTCCTTTGTGGAAACACAGAGCTTGTTGCAAAGAACAATAGTGCCTGAATGTTTGATGCACCACTGCAGCTTCAGGGCATTCTGTTGCAATCCTTTCAGCCTCTTTGTACTCTGGCTTTTGTTCTTGGATTCCGTTTGTACGGGTGTGAGTGTGTGTGAGTGTTGACTGCATGTCTTGGTGAGTATGAACCTTATAGATCTCCTGGGTTTTGAAGATCATATTACATACAAAGGATTTGGATTTTAATTGTGCTACAGGGAATATTAATTATGCATTCAGCCTATTCAGCGTCTCCTCCCACCACTTGCAGGGGAGTAAATGTAAGGTGAGGTGAAACGAGCCTGCACTGTGCCGCTGTACCACCCTGTATTTAAAGAGATCCCTATTCCCCTCAGCTCTCTCTGAGCTATCATGCATCAAAGAGCAGGTTTCATTATGTGTCTGAGGTGCTTTGGAAATTTGCAGTTACTGCTAAGCAAGCATGACAACAGCTTAGTAGATGTCAGGTGTTGTTGAACAATGGGATGTTTCAGACTGTTTGAGCTGCTGATATGTAAACTGAATGACAAGCTTCCCTTGTTTAACTTACAGACTGGAGATGGTGAGACTAACGTTATTCTTTAAAGCACTTTGACGACCAGTTGAAAGGAGTATTAAAAGTTACCTTGCTCCATAAGTCAGTGGAGTACTTTTCTGTCCACTTCAGATATCCTGTTTGTAAAATCCTTGAGCTATACCGTCATGTTCTGAGTAATATCAGTGTTTCAGATGAGTAAGTATCAGCGTGAATTTTTTTTGTTGCTGCATTTGTTACTCATCAGTGCTTCTGTTATGACTGCCACACATCCACAGCTGGAGCCATCCCCGCTCTTTCTGACTGAGTCAGCACTGATCAGCTCTAACTTCCTGTTGTTTTGTTTTCTTATTTTTGCTCATCTCACTGTGTTTCTCTCATTCCCTGTTGGTCAATTGCCTACCATTGTGACCCGGTGTGTGTTCGCGGCGGAGTGAGTACTGTTCTCTGCGAGCGACTGTCCTGAATCACACAGGCTTCCTGTCTTGCATGAATAGGTATTTGATTTCACTCTAGCCTCATCAGTGGAACGCCATACCCAGCTCATTTTGTTCCATACGTAGACTATATTACAATGATCTCATGTCGGTAGCAGCTGAATGCACATTTTTGAAAATGTCCATCAAAGTTGTATCAGTGCAGACATGTCTACAGTCATTACTGAACAATGCCAGAGCACATAAGTTGAGGTTGGCTTGAAGTAAGAAAATTGATTGAGGATAAGCAGATGTTTGGTTTTTGGCACAAGTATCTGGACTGCAGCACATATGTTTCTGTGCACTGCTTTTAAGCAAACTTGATTTGAGATGAAACTTTGAAAAATGTCACTGGAAACACTCCAAAGTATTCGTCCTACAAATCTTTTACATCATGGCTACATACCATCACTACACACTTAATCCAGTAATAAAAAAAAAAACAAAGTAAATCTCAGCACTTAAACCTGAAAGTCATGGTTTCATTTCAAATACAATGAGACAAAGGAAACATTTGTGTACTATCCAGATGCATTAAAGCTAGCCAATGCTAACACAAAAAGGATGGTCAATGAGTGTAGCATGGCGCTTAATGTGTTCTCAAAGTTACTCATTTGATCACACTTATATGCTCAATTGCTCTGGCATTTGTTTTGTCATTTTGCCATCACTTATCACATTCTCATCATTGGAGAGATGGGACGACAGGGTCCCAGACACTTTACCCATTCTCCCATTCCATTTCTGTGAATGTTTGCTGCCATCGGCAAGTTTCCCTTAACTCAAATCTCCTGTCTATGTTAACAGTCTTATAAGATTAATTTTATTCCCTACTTCTCTTTTTAGCAAGTCTGTTGTTGGATTAACTCTACAGCATTTGGTTTTCATCAGAAAGATTAGTACAGGTCCCAGTTGTGATGAAATTCTTGCATTGATGAAGAGGGTGTAGCTTTCACTATCTTTCACTGTCTCCAAACTGAAACAATCTGCAGTTATATTCTGTTTTAGTGGTGTCACTGCAGATACGTCAATGACAAATGTGATCCACTCTGGTTCTATTTTCTTTATCAGTTTTTATAGATTTTTCCCGTAGCGATGCAGGTATTATCTTTCCAGGATTCTCAATATGCAGTTCAGTCTTGTTTCCTAGTTGCATAGTTTAAGAAGCTTTTCAGGATTTTTTTTTTAATGAGAAGTTCAAAAAGATATAGAATTAACAGCAGCCTGCACAACAAAAATCAATCATGGATATGAGCATCCTTTAACTTTTTCAAAGACGTAATGAGTCGATGAGTTCAGCACATTTTGACAGAAAAAATATGGAGGCAGAAACACGATTAAAAACTATGAAACTTCACACATATATTCTTGTTTCCCCGGATTTAGATTTTGCTGAGCAAGGCGGTAGCATATTACCTATTTATTTATTTATTTTGCTCCCTTATTGTTGTTTGCTGCTGTGGCTCTTTAATCTTTATCTGCTAAAGAGATGTTTCTTTTTTTTTGCTTAAGCTTTCCTTGAAAGCATTTTGAAAATATAAACTGTATTTTGCTTTTTTATTTCCTCAAAAAGCACAATGTTCACATTGTTTCTGCTGCAGGACTTTCCCTCCCTCTTTCTTTTTCAGTTTAGTGTTGCTGTAAACTTTGTCCTCACTGAGCTGACAGCTGTCAGTCTCAGGAAACAGGAAAGCAAAGTTTTCCATTCATCAGCCTCTCTGGGAGCTTTTTCCTGCCTTCTGAGAGACATTTTTTTTAATCTGCCCTGCCTCTTGCTCTCTTTTTATCTCTCTCTCTCTTTCTGATAGGCGAGCCACACTGGAATGCGCTCCTACATTTACAATAAGAACTCTGTGATTGGCTCACAGGCGGAACACTGCGGGATGAGGACATATTACTTCAGTGCGGACACACAGGAAGACATGAATGGCTGGATCCGGGCCATGAACCAGGCTGCGCTGATGCAGCAGAGTCACACTATTAAGAGGTTGGTCTCACTCTACAGCGTAACATTTTCCTCTCTCATTGGCTGGAATAACATCTGGTCTTCCATAAAAAAGCAGCCTCTGGGCATTGACTTTGTCTTCAAATAATATGAAGGGAACCTCGGTGCCCCTGTTTTAAAAGTGTACTACACTTACAGCTTTTTGCATCATCAACTACGGTGATGGAACTACAGTTTTGACATCAGTTTAGGACTGAATCTTTCCCTTTTTGTTACTTAAAGGGCAACATTTCAACAGCTTGAAACATCTTCCACAGAAGGTTCAACCCTGCCCGTCTGTTCAGGGGCACTGAGACCGCTGCAGTGTGTGTGTGTGTGCGCAAAATACATCTGGGCCTCATACATGGAGAAGCGTATTGCGGTCCATTGCTAGCTGAGCACAGGCCACACATATGATATTGTGGCTGTTATTCAAATGTTTGTTAAAAGATTAAAAGAAAAATCAAAATAGTTCCTGGAAAACAGACTGCTTTACACTCTGACTGCTGCAACTGTACATTGGAAATTACGAACTGCATCTAGTTACATTAGACTGAATTGGCAGTTGGAATGATTTGTGCTATTATGCCACCTAGAGGCTGATGTAGGTCAGTATTAGTTTTAATTACTGTCGCTTGTGAGTTCTATTAACTTAAATCTCTTCGAACAGAAAATGATGGGCTTCAATCAGCTTAGGTAAACATTTTGTGAATACCTTTTTCTCACCATGGTATTTTGCCTCTAATAATTTCCTCAGACATAAGCCGCATTTTAGTGTGCACACTCTGGGACATTATCAATGGGAGCTTGAAAATTAGACACTTTGAATAATATCTTACTCCCTCAAGTGGAAAAAAGAATGAATGAATTAAAATATGAAACGTAATGAATTTCAAGTCTTATCACTTGAACGTACTGTGCCGAGTACGCAGTTATCTCAAGCAGTTTGATGAAGACAAAGCGTATGTCATTTTGTTCTTGGGGGATTCATTCTTCACAGGTTGGACTCTACTCTTTCTCTTGACTGAAAATGATTAAAAGAGTAGGATGAATGATAGAAAGGTGTTAAATTACTCCTTACAGTTTTTTCTCAGTTGTGAATCTGACTGTACATGTCCCTCAAGAAGGGACATCTAAGGTTAATTTGAGTAACCTTAACCATGCGTTTTGTTTTTTTATTAACTGCTTCATGCTGTGTAGTGTCTGGTTTAAAACTGCTGCGCTTCATCACAATGTACAAATAAATGTGAAAATTGTAGGACGGTAAAATAATTGTACGAGCGTAGACGTGTGAAATAAAGTAAGAGCAGTTAAACTCTTGAGGATGAAAAATCGTCTTTTATGGGCAGAATTAACTGTGATGATGCAGCATCCTGTCTCCTTTTATCACAGAGAGGTGGAGAAGCCAAAGAAGGCTGTGCAGTATGCAATCCCACAAACCAACCATGTCCACGTCAACCAACACTCATCTCAGTCAGAAAGCCATCGCAGGACGGACAGAGAGGAACCTCGAGATAATGGCATCCATCCATCTAATGGAGACGAGATAAAGCATGGATTAGAGGTTCAGGGGAGGCCCACTCATTCTGCCTCTGAGGAAAGAGCGGAAAGACTGTCTCCAGACTCGCTTGAAAGTGCAGCACACAAGAACGGACAACAAACTGTGATCCAGGTTGCCCTGCCCCCTGAACAGAATGGAAATCTTGTCTATCAGAGGGGTTTTGTTTCACGGAAAGACTGTGAGAAAAATGTGCAGAGGAAGAGTACACTGGCTCAGGTGGAGCAGTGGGTCAAAGTTCAGAAAGGGGACCCACCGAAGAGGTCAGTCTGACTAAACACAATCAGGATCAGTCTGCTCACAGTAGCATAGAGGATGATTTAAAAAGTAAATGGCTCCCTCAAGTGGCTCAAATGAGAACTTGTATAGTCCTCATTGGTTCTCTTTGATATTGTTTGATGTAGAGAAATAATTTTGGATAAATGGTCTTAAATTTGGTATAAATCTGATGCATGTTTTTCCGTCTCAGTGCTCACTCTGCTGAATACAACCTCCCTCGACGGACCCCTCCCTTGAAACCCAAAGCCAGCACAGCGGATGCCACCTATCATTCGTTGCCAAAGTCTCCCCGTCTCCCATCCGGCAGCGGCTCTCCTCCAGTAACATGCAACCTGCCTAGTGACTACAAGTATGCCCATGACCGTCTCAGCCACTTCCGCATGTCCACCGACGAGCGAGTGGCCACCAAGGAGGGGATGGTGTGGCAGCTGTACGAGTGGCAACAGCGGCAGCAGTTCCGTCATGGCAGCCCCACAGCTCCTATTTACACAGGTCCAAACTTCACAGACGCTTCATCTTTTAGAGTGACTGTGGAGATGCCACGATCCATCTCTGTCCCCCCGTCCCCGTGTGAAGTCCCACCGTCACTCCCCTCCTTCAAACCCCTGTCCCCTCGGAGGCCACACACTCCCTCAGACAGACGCACAGTCAGGCCGCTGGATGAGGTGTTTGCAGGGGACAGCACAAGATCCAGCTCCCCTGGTCATATATGTGCCCAGCTCTCTCAGGTAGGAGACATACTAAATTATACTGAAGCTTATTTTGGCAGGTTTTCAAAGAGCTGTCTCTCTAAGATCTGCTCGAGAGACTTACTACAACACTACACTGCTCATTCACAACTTAGAAAATAAAATACTTAGTGATGTACGAGTGAAGACTTTGAGTGCCTGAATTAGTGTATATGCACTACAGTAGATATCTTACTTAAACAAGCGAAGGTTTCATTCAGATTACCATTCTAACAAAAAACCTAGCTGAAACAAGTAATGCATATTAGGAATACATTTAGAAAACATCAGAAGTCTTTGGAAATTTTTCGACTAACATGGATAATCTTTGAGGCTGACATAATCCAAAATCCGTTTGAAACTATTTCTGCTCATTTTTTGGTCCATACCACAAAAACCCCACTTTATTCAGACTTTCAGGATTTGTTAATTTTGCTTGTTTTCCATAACTTTCAGCCAAAAACCTCACTTAGAATTCCTTTTGGTCAAAACAAACAATTTTAATGTCACATTAAGCTGTTTTTTGTGTATTTTTAAAGATTATGTTTTGTCTTTGTGCCAAAAAAAGAAGTAATGAATGATATTTCCAACCATGATGAGTTCATGAGCTGATATTCAGTCAGTTGCGCCTTAACACTCATTGAAATTCAGAAGCCTGTTATTTCCTTGGGACTGAAGTAAAACTTGATGTCTCTCATGTAGTGATCCAAAAGACAAAAGTCTTAAAGATAAAGTGAAGTGATGTATATCTGTTGATGTCAACTTGAGGGATGTTGTTTGCTTAACTGACACGATGGGAAGACAAGCTTGAGGAGCATGAGAAGGCCCCAATTTCTCAGTGTACACACATTTTTATAGTCATGTGAATCACTCACAGATTCACACAGTCCACACCCAGGCCCGCTCTGCAGGTGGTGCCATCATGTGAGAGCGAAAGCTTGCCTCTCCGGCGTTCAGACAACACCACCGCTGCCACAGGAGACAGAGCCAGAGGCCGTTCTGTCATCCACACCCTGCGCTGTCTGCCAACCACACCCTCCACATGTGAAAAACTCTTGCTCCAAACCAGCACCACAGTCGCCAACACACACAGGCCTTGCAACCAACCCGTAGGCCTGACACAAGTTAACAACGTGATGTTGATGTTCTGTTTCCTCCATCAGTCACACCAGTGTCAAGATACTAATTACAATCATTGAACAGAGAGACGGGCGATTGTGGGAAAATCTTTAAGGAGGAAGCATTTCTGACAAAGGGCACAGTGACTTTGTTCAAGAGAGTTGTTTATGGGAACTAAAGTAAGTCTGTGTTGATGAACTTAGTTTTAGTGCACCCAGCATCTTTGAGGCGCTCTTTGACTAGAGTGCACTTAAGTAATAGCGGTATGTATACCTCTGTGGAATATCATTAAGAAGTATGTTTTATTAGCAGCTAATCCAATTTGCCCAGGGCTCCTCGGCACCCTATAAACATCTCCACTCTATCTCAAACATCAGCAGTGGTCTCTTTCTTCTGATCTCACATTTAAATAAAAAACCTATTATACAGCAAAAAAAATAGTGGCATGGGAATCTCTGAGGGAATGGCTTACAGTGCTTCTCTTGCTGGTAGCAAACAAATGTTATTTTAAGAAAGCAGGTTCAGTATAATTTATGTGTAGTTAATTAAATCTCTTGTTGTTTGTGTCCTTTTACGGTTCTGTAGTGGGCCTGGTTTTTCACTAATTCTGTGTGTTAAGCAAAAATGTCAAATTTTCCAAGCCCCGTAGCATCTCAAACTCGAGGCGCACCTTGTTTGGAATGAGAGAAGGAGTGATGAAAGGGAGAAAAGGATAGATGAAAAAAATAAATCTGCTGTGTAGTCAAATTTGTTTGCAGACTTGGAGGCAATGTTTTAACTTGGAGTGTGATCTATTGAAGGATGCTGAGTGAATTAGACATTCTGTTTGATTGGACTCTTATCAGAGCTGTTATAACAAGTTGATGAATTTTGTTTCCCAGCAGACCTCCCAAATAGAGAGAAGGTCCATGCCAGCCATGGGCTACATCACACACACCGTCAGCGCACCCAGCTTGCACGGAAAGACGGTATGTTGCTATCTTCTAATTGTTTTTTTTATTATTATATTTCTTCTTTACATAACTTGATCAGCGTTCAAGATATTTGCCAAAATTTAATGGTTTCAACTCGTCAGTGTGTAGATGGAATAACGATATATGTATTAATAAATACTTATATTTTAGACATCCGTGTCTGTGATAGTTCTAAGATCAAAATCTAAACTGATGTTGTGCATTCCCACAAAAACAAATTAAATTTCATCCAATATAATTTAAAATTGTCTCCTATTCTTGTGACTCGTAGCCGAATAATTGGTTTCAACATTTTTATAGTCCAGCTCGAGCTTTTACATTTGGAGCTATAACATGGATATACAAAAAAACAAACAAACAAAAAAAAAAACGGCCTCTCAGCTAAATGGCTTTTTCACCTATTGTACTGCCCATACGGTTCTTAAGTATTTTCTCTCATCCCTCTGCGCTTTCCGCCCTTAAACCTCGGGCTTGGCTACAGCCAGAGGAGCTGACTCTGCTCCTCATTCAGCTTCGGAGGCATCAGGCCAAGATGGCTGGTGTGCATAGCCCCAGCGATGCGTTCGCTCACCTGCAGCACCACCAGCACAACGGCCTTCTAGGTCCCAGCATGCAGGTCAGGGGCCCTCATACCTCCCCAACCTCCTCTGCCTCTGCAGCACTTTGCAACCCTTGCCAGTGCATTGTGGTCCCTCACTCCCTAGCCAAACCCCTCACATTATCTCCCTGTCATCCATAATAGTGAGCCATCTGTCAGTACTGCTTCGTTGCCTTGTTTATTCAACCATTTTGGCATGGGGTGTGTTGTACTTCAGACTGTCCAGATTGCCTTTAAGCTGTACATTAGTGCCTTTGCCCGTCAGTGTCGCTCATTCAACGTATTAAAACCATTTAAGAGCATAAACCAGGAGCTGGTTTGTTCTACTTCTAAGAAGTAATGTCATTTTGCAGCATGTTGCTTGTAGGCTGTGCTTGCATTTTACACTTACCTTTGTGTGATAGAAATATCTTTTGATGTGTGATCCTGCACAGCCACAAAACAATCTGTGATGAATACAGAGCATATGGATCTTCATCACTGTGTGCTCTACTGAATCTGTTGCTCTTGGTGTTATTCTGAAGCAGCCATCAGGCCACAGTCTTCTTTTAAGCTTGCAGTGTTTGTTGCAGTGTTTCTCGTGGTGCTCAGAAATGACAACCCCATCTAGTTTATAGAATCCATCCATCCATCCTCCGGCCATCCTCCATCCTTATGTACAAGTATCAATACTCAGTTTGACCACATGACAAGCACAAGACCTGTGTGGCTCAGGTGTGTATGAGGTCAAACTTGAGACATTTATAAAGTTAAAAACTTTACAAAGAATTCATTTTATATTGTAGTATAGAATTATCTGGCTTCACTGATCATAAAAAGAAACAAGAAGAACTAAACTGCCATTAAAAGTTGCCATCAAAATATGTCAAAGTCGATACACCACATAAAAGCCTAGAGTCATCTGGTCACCCATAATCCTTTGCAGCTTCATTTCAAATGATTTGTCTCTCCACTGCTCATTTCAAGGCTGATGATACTTACATACAACTGAAGAAGGACCTGGAGTATCTAGATCTGAAGGTGGGCCCCAACAAAGTAAATGCCACTTTATCCTTTTCATCTCTCCTCCATCTTCCCCCTGTGAACTGCAGTTTTTTTCTCCTTCTGCCTCCAACATCTGCCTACACCTCTCCTCTTTCCTCTGTTCTGCGCTTTGCTTTCTACTGTCCCTTTATGATGGAATTGATGTCTTCTCAGTGCCTGTTACTATGGTAGTTATCTCTTTTAAAACAAGATGTGTTTTTTGCATTGATTATCATGATGTTACAAATGGTGGAATGTGACTGACATACATGTAAAGTCATGTTTAGCATCTTTCTTAATAAGCAATCCCTGCATTTAATTTAACATTTCTTCTTTTTTTAGTACAGCAGTGTGCTATGAGATGCAGAAGGCTAACACAGCTTAAAGATGGTCTTATTTCTCCTGAACCTGATGCTTCTTCTTGATAGAGCTATTATTGTGTAATTGATTTGTTTTACCATTATGTAAATATTTTTTTTATCATTATCTTACCTATTTATTTTGTGTAATTTGACAGAATACACTTTCTTCTATTTTCACTCCTGTTTATTTAATGGCCATTGTGCTATGTAATCCATGTCTTAAGTGCTTTTCAACCAAAAGGTCTTGGAACCTTTAGTTCCTAGTAGAACATTTCCAGGAACTACATGGTTCCTGTTTGCATTGTTCATCTCCATTTCCAAAGACCGAGATAGATTATATAAACCAGGCCAGTGATGTATGGAGAAAATTAACTGTAACTGCAACACACAGTCAGACCAGTAGAGGGCAGTGAGACAAGGACAAAGGTCATTCAGCAAAAATAACACCATAGAAGGCAAAGACAAGCCAGCATGGATACGTGCAGCTCCACAGTAAGCCTGTTAGCATGGAAGATATTCAGCCTCTGCTAGTTAAGCTTGTGCGATATTGCACTGCAGATGGATTTGTTGACACTTAAATGGAGACAAGCGCTAGTGGCAAAGCCATTGTCAGTTGAAGCTGTTTCAAAAAATCCTGTAACAGCTTTGACGGGCAGAATACTGGGCCAGATCTACCAGTGTTTCAAGGAATTTTCTAATAAGTTCATGGTTATATTAGTTGTTACAAGTCTTTTACAGCGCAGCACAAGTATATATCTTTAAGTATACCTTTAAGTATGTGTAGTTCTTAATTTATGTGCCCATTTAGATAAAAAACATACAATGAAACAGTGTGTGAGTGAGGGTATAGCTGTCTCTGATTGATGTGCTGCTTTCAACTTCTCATAACCTGTCAATCTGGGTTGATATACTGAAATCTGTGTCCAACCATCTGTCCAAATATGGTCATCACTGGCTTTAGGTAAAAGATGGTGACTGAAAAAATGCCTAAAAATGGGTTTCTGTGTGACATTGTGGTCCAGTTATTTTATTAACAGTCTACAGGGATTGTTGGTGTTAAACTTTTCCTGATTGGAGTTGTAGTTTTAGTAAAAAAAAAAAATAGTTATGTGTCATGGTAAAAGTCTGTCGGTGCGGTTTTAAAGTTGTCCGTTTCATTAAGTTAGCGATTGGCATATATTCCACTTATATTTGTGCATTTAAAGCTAACTGTTTTGTATGTTTAACACCACAATACATTGATTAGAAATCTGGGTTGTTTTTTTGGAATGGAGGGTGGTCATCTGATGAGGTACGACCCATAACACCTCTCCATTTCCTGTGTCAAAACAGATCCAAAGTATTGACCCGATGATCCTTTCAGTACACAATGTGTTTGAAAACTCCACTCCGAGTTTTGGGTACTGTTGGAATGTAAGGATGGTGTGCATACAAAGTGAAACAAACCATTTCACTGCTTTTCAAAAGGAATGTGATGCATCCCTGAAAGTTATGCAGGATATCACACATGGACATCTTAATCCAGTCATTCACTGTGTGATACTACAGCACTGCTATGAGATTGGAGATTGTGGAATGGAAGCTGTGATGCTAAAAGGCTTCCTTGCATGTTTTCAAACATATCTGAATGTGTTGAGCTTTTGTTTAATAGTTCTCGTATCTTCACTTCACTGTTTTTCGTTTTGCCTGTTTGAGAATGAGTGATGACCCAATGGTGCTCTTTAAGAAGTAAAATGGTAATCAAATGAAAATTCCCGTTCAAGAGCCTCTAGTTTCATTGTAAAGACTTGAATACAACGCTGTGCTTTTGACTGCGCAGCAAAGAAACCTAATACTGCAATTATATTAAGCTGGCAAAGTTGTAAAAGTGTTAATTACATTCAGCTTTATATTTTTATTCAACCCCCTCTTAGCTCTTAAAAAATAATGTCTTTTAATAATATCAAGTAATACAGGCTATTAAAAAACAAACTTGTCCTTTCCATGCCCAAGCTCAAGTCCCAGTGATCATTAAAGTTATTTTTCCACACACACAAAGGCTTTCCAAAGCCACAAAAACATAACAAGACTTTTCTCACAAGCTGTTTGGTGCTCTCCATGATGAATAAATGGTTCCGACATGTAAAATAGGTGGAATGCCCTTTTAATTGAGTCTCCCATTTTCACTGGTCCATGAAGCTGTGCTGGGTGTGGTGCTCCTAATGTGGGTGTGTTATGAATATTCCACTCACATTTTCAGCTTCATGATCTTACTGTTCAAGTAAACTGGCAATTCAACTTCTGCTCTGTTGTGTAGAGAACCACAGGACAGACCAACAGTCAGTGTATTGTACAGAAAGTAAACCATAGCAGAACAGATCACATATAAAAAAAACTGTGCTAACTATTTTGGGCTACAACAATTCAATGGCTACTCCAAGTACACAAGGTTTTTTGAATTCCCCACAGATTTTGAACACTAGATTTGCCCACAGCATCACTCCTCTCATGTCTTGCCTCGATTTACTGCCTTACCACACCTGCATGAAACTAGAGGCCTTAACAGATTCTTCTTAATATTAACCTATGTGACCCACTGCAGTTTTTTGAAGTAGAAATAATAAACTGAAGTCCTCTTTTTACTTTTTATCTTCTAATCTCTATTAATGTTTGTGAATCAGTGAAGCCAGGGATGAGCAGCTTTGGGTTTTTGGGTGTTTCCCCAAAAACAAAGATGCAGAAGTTCTTCCTGCATACATGTTTCTGCTTTGCACTTTTTAATACCAGCTCAAGCTCCTCTTTTATGTGGCTGTGATTTTTTTTCCCCATTCTCTTCATTATCTTGTCTTGATCCACCCAGCTTGATTTAAACACCAGTCTTAATTTTGTTTTGAAAATCTCTACAGTTATCACTCTTTCTTTACTGGATATGTTCAAGGAAAGTTCTTCAAAGCATGACATTTTGGTTGCTTGTGTTGAGTATTATATTGTGTTTGTGGCTATTTTGAATTTCAGGTCACTGGACGTGAGAGTTTTAAAACAGAAAGACCACCAAGGCCTGTGAAAATAGCAGAAAGTGATGCTGATGTGAGTGACTCCTTCTGTTCTCAGGACTTCAGAACACATTCTGAAAAGCACTCTGTTTATCCATCCCATTCTTTTCCTTAAGATCTCCACTGCTAACTACTTACAATCCACTACAGAGGCGCTGTTGACTTCAGTCTGACTTTACTGCGTGTTTTGGTGTGGTTTGTGTGTGTGTGTGTCTGTTCTTAAGTTGTGGTAAACAGAGGCTGCAGAGGGAAGGGAATGTATGTACATTGCAACACTGTGGGGACACCCATCCACACTGCACAGAGAGTATCCACCACAGCTTTTATTTTCCTCTCTGCAATTTAAAGGGAAAAATACATGTAATGGGAGTTTTGGGATGTCGGGCTGTTAAATTTTTCAGTTTGATTTGCCTGATCGCGCTCTTCTCACTCTTTGTTTTCTGCTGAATGGAGGTAAATAAGATGGATGTCCTGGCTTTTCATCATTAGCATTGTTCTACTTTAACAATTTATAAGAAATTGCCAGTAAATTTGTCTGAGCAATGAATATTTCATGCAATTAGAAACAACAATATACAGCAGCAAAATAAAAACAGCTTAATTATTAATTGAACAGAATGATAAATAGATCTGAGAAAAAAAAGGCTGTGTGTGAGAAAGACTGTGAACTAGGCAATCTTATGTTGTTTTCATAAACATATAACCCATTTCTGGGAAAACAAATCTGTCACTCTCAATCAGCATGCTTTTCTCCTAAAAGTGAATGTGAAAATATGGATTTTTGATTATGATTACTCATAATGGGTATTACCAGAACTGTATCCCAAAACTAGACAGTACAGAGCCTTTTGATATCTCAGTGCAGTGATGAGAGGGAATCCTCAGGGCTTTTCACATGGACAAGCCTTATTGACATATTTACAGACAGCAGAAACAACAGGAGACAATCAATTCCTCTTCTTTGGCTTCTTATTGTGGATACAGCTGAATGAAAATGAGAACGAAACAGTGAGTGTAGCTCATCAATCTACTCAATGTATCATCTGTTTCCTGTGTGTTGTGGTGTTGTGTCTGCAGGTTGTAGTGTTATTAAAAAGAGTGATAGGATGGTGGGGCTGATGCAGCCAGTCTTATTTTGTCAATCTGTTTCTCTGCTTTAGGTGAAATTAAGTCGGCTGTGTGAACAAGATAAGATTCTGCAGGAGCTGGAGGCCAGGATACGTGCTTTGAAAGAGGACAAGGTTTATATCTACAAACATTTAAAACAAGCCTTTTTTTTTGGTTTTCTGTTTTTCAGGGTGTATTTGTTTGCGGGTGTGTGACTACAAATGCTCCCTGTGTGATCACCCCGACTTTTATGTCCTTATCTAGGACAAGCTGGAGTCTGTGCTGGATGTTTCCCACCAGCAGATGGAGCAGTACAGAGATCAGCCTGCACATGCTGAGAAGATTGCCTATCAGCAGAAATTATTACAGGAGGACGTGGTGCACATCCGGGCTGAAATATCCCAAGTTTCCACAGTAAGACAAAAGCTGCGCTCACAAGCTCTGCATGAAATTTAATGTTCAGTTCTCCTCCTTTGACGTCTTTGTTTTAAAGCAAGATGATCTGAATTTATCTGCTCAGACTGATTGCTCAAAGATAAACATGCAGCCTCTTGTGTTTCTATTGGTATGAAAACAAGACACTCAGATTTATTTTTAAGCTGTTTCCTTTTGATAGTTTCTGCAACTGGTTCACTGTTTCATGTTGACTGTTACTACAGAAATGAGTGTATGGGGGATTAACCCAAGGTTACAAAGACACTCATAGTATGCGTGTTGGCCACATGGAAAAAATGACTGTCAAAACATTTGTTGTTATTTTAAATTATCAGTATTCAAATTTGGTGAGAGAAGTTTCAAAAGAACATCTACAAAGAAACCACGAGGTGAGGCAACAGTAAACAAAAGTATTTTTTTTTTGCCCTCAAATGAAACTTACAGTCACATGGATTATATCCAAATATAGAGAGGCTATGATCTTTTATAGGACTGAGCAAAATATTAAATAAGCATATTGAATTAAAACACCTGCTCTACACCGTCCAGCTGCACCTTACTCGGACAGGCTGACTGTTTGTGTTAAATGTGACTCTACTTTTTCATAACCCAGACTGAGAGTTTTCTTTGACTTGCAGGAGATGGAGAACGCGTGGCACGAGTACAGCCGATTGGAGAGAGACGTGGACTGGCTGAAGTCAGCCCTGCAGGGACAGATGACCCGCAGTGATCTGTCTCAGGTCAGTGGCCTCTGTCCAGTGTGATTAAATGTGTGTGTGCCTGATAATGTATACAAATAAAATAAAAGTTATTGTGCTCTTCATAAGCTTTACACAGACAAATCTGAACCCAATTCATTTACAGTGTGAGTTAAAAAAATGTGTCCGTCAGTCATCTATCAATACGTCTTTCTTTGTGTGCAGCAAGAGAAAGTCCAGATCAGAAAAGAGCTTTGGAGGATTGAAGATGTTATCGCAGGCCTCAGCACCAGTAAAGCCAACTATAAAGTCACAATCTCCTCTGTTACCAACCCAGGTCAGTCAAGTGCAGCGTGTGGGTTTCATGTGTACAAAGCAAATATTGTGAAACACAGTACAAACCATGTGCTCACGCCACTGTAACTCACTGTTAAAGCTCTTAATCACCCGCTCAATACGAACGATGATGAAGATTTCACATGGGGAAACGAAGCACTTTCTCACAGCATGTTTGTATTCATCCTACATGTGCTTATTCGCCAAAACCCTTAGAGAGGAAATTTGTGCCTTCAGTGTCGGCGTCATCAGTGCCTTCTGTTTCTGGGAGCCCGTCTGCTGTGGAGATGAGACTGTCCCAGCAGCCGCAGCACAGCCCCCACCTCAGCCCGAGTATCCACACCCCCACCCTGTTCTCCAGCCCCAGCCAGCAGCCCTTACAACAGTCTGCAACGATCACCAGTGGGCTCAACTGGGTGAGTTAACCCTGCTAAAGACGTTGACTTTGTGTATGTTTCACTATTTTTCTGTGCGAACCAGCCTGACAGCATTTTTTATATTTATATTTTATATTTTACGACAGACTGTCTGTAACTTATCTGACCTTAAACCTTCTTAAATATCACGTGTTTTACTGGTGACTGAATATCTGAAGGTTTTCTCTTTTGGGTTTTTGATAATTTATTCAACTTCAAGATGAAGGGAAGCAGTTTTCCCTTTTTTTTTCTTTATATGTTTGAAGTTTTTAAACTACAATGTATTAATCAAATAACTATGAAATACAGACAAGTTCTCATCACAAAGAGACTTATATTTCATTCTTATAAAACTGAGCTGACAGTGAAAATCCTGACATTTGACAATCCACACTATTAAATCTTGGTGTTATCCCTGGTTTGAGGCTTGCCTGCTCTGTCAGTGTGTCTGTAGTAAACAGTTTCTCCACGTGCAGGGTGAGGATGATGTGCCTCCCAGACCTCCTCTACCTCAGCTCTACAGTCCTGAAGAGCATCCTCCTGCTGTGCCTCCGCTTCCCCGAGAGACCACAGTCATCAGACACACTTCTGTACGCGGCCTCAAACGACAGTCAGATGAACGCAAAAGGGACCGAGAGATCGGCCAGTACACTAATGGAGACGGCAAGGTACAAACAGCGTTTGACGCGTGTGCTACTTAAGTGTCTAAATATTTGTGACACCTGTTTGAAATGTCTGCGTTGTATCTCAGGTGGAACTGAGACCTTTCCTGAGTGATCCTGAACTTATGGGAGCTGGAGACAGCTCCAGCCACACTAATACAGTGATACTGTCTGGACCTGAAGGTTATCAGACTTTACCCAGCAGAGGTAAACAAATCATAGAGTCTGTATGACTGATTAAATTAGCTGAAGCATATATATATATATATGTATTAAGTGAATATATGATCATATTTTATGGTTCTCAGGAGTGTCTGGTTCCTCACTTCGACTGAATCAGTCCTCAAACATCTCCTCATACGTAACTCTCCGCAGAGCAGCGTCAGCTGCCGGCGTAAAGGTAAAGTATTTCAAACTCACCTACATGAACCCAGAAATCAGTGATGTTTACGCATCAATTTAGCAAAAAGTTCAATTATTAATTTTTAGGAGTTCATGTTGATACTTATTTTAGAAGTATTGAAAAATGTCCTCCAAGAAAATCCAGCCAGAAGTGCCCACAGGTGCAAAGTCAGTGAGAGATTTGTGTTTTTATTTCTGCGACATATATTTAGTGCTTTTGTAAACTTTTATAAATAAAGTGTGTTTATAAATGTACAGGTGTTAGTATTGTGACCATAACAGCCTTACTGTAATATTATGATTATTTTTTATCAAATAATTATCACTTGGCAAAAGCTCATGTTCATACCTGACACATGCTTCAGTTATCCATTTTAATCAGTCAGTTAATGAATGTAATAAATACACAATAAACTAAAATGCTTTTTTTATTCATTCAAATAAGTTTCAGCAAATATTCAGTAATTTACGGGGTTGATTTTTTTTTTTTTTTTAAACGCTGTGTTTGTGTGTTTGTGTCACAGGTTGATTTTTTATTTCTACCCATCTTTGCCTTCCGCTACACCTTTTGCTCATGTTATCATCTCCCTTTCCTCCCACTCCTCTCAGGAGAGACCAAAAAGTGCCTTGGAGCGTCTGTACTCTGTAGACCCGGCGCAGCAGCAGAGGGGGAAGATGAGTGCTGATGAGCAGCTGGAGAGGATGAAGAGGCACCAGAAGGCCCTCGTTCGCCAGCGCAAACGCACCCTGAGTCACGGGGACCGCCACTCCTCCGCTTCGCCACGCCCCTCGTCCTCATCCTCGCGCCCCCTTTCAGCAGACATGGGATCAGTATGTCACTAGAACAATATCGCACGTCACCCCCTCATGCATGACGAGAACCAGCCTGAGAGCGATGGTCTACAGTAGTCATGCATGTCTTTAGTCTGTCTTTTCTCTGGTCCTGACAACACAGCGTTAAAAGTAATACAAGAAACTAGTGCAGCCTGGTTATTCACTGTGTACCTTTAACTTTGCATGTTACATTACTTGTTTTTTAGACTTGAGAAGGCCTTTTTAGTGGCAAGAAAAGCACATACATACCAGTAAAAATAATAATAATAATAATAATAACAACAACACTACAGTAAACATGTTTCTTTAACCCTGTGCCTTCCTTATGCGACTTGTCAAAACAAACAGCCCCAAACAAAAGGGTTCATAGTACTTATGTTATTGTTACAAAAAAATAGGAAATAATGGCGAGTTTAAATAGTGATCACTTCTTGCTCATGAATTTCTTGCTTAGCAGTCTCATAACACAATAATAACCTGAGACACAGGCCTTCCAGCCGTCGACACATCATAACATCTTATTTATTCACTCTCAGAGATACTAAACTAACAAGTCTCTGTCCTTTCAACCTCATCCATCCAAACTCACTCTTTCTATTTTGTTTTCTCTGAATTGTCACCATACGAGCATCCTGTCTCCGTCCTGTAACAGTGTCTTGTGCATTCATTAGTGTTTCCTTCCTCTATTTTAGCCTTCTGTGAGAGAGTCCTTTCAGTTTTTATCTATATGTGTGTATGAATGTGGGAGAGAAAGAGAGAGTAAAAGTGCCTTGTTATTTTCTACTGACCAAAACATTGACATACACTGAGCTGCGCATATTTAAGCCTCACTAATCTATACCTAATCATGGCATTTTTCTTGCTGGATTCTTCTATCTTAAGTCAGGGTATACTGAAGCGAGGCTAAGTGTTAAAGAGCGAGGGCTTAGGGTGTGAAATTGAAGAACTTTGTGAGATGACGCCCTTAGTTTTGATCATACTAATGTGTATGGCATCCGTTATTTTCAGTGTTTGCTCAGCTAATAATTGTTAGTTTAAAGAATCCTTTTTTTAATGTGAATGCTTGAAAATAAATAAAGGTTATTTTCTAATGAACTCATATTTCAATGGTTTATTATTTATTACATTTACCTGTAAGTCTGTATATTATTGTCCTGTCTGGTGAAGGTGTCCTGAGTGTGTGAGCGTGCTGATCTGTCCTGTTTGTTTCAGAGGTGATGTGTTGTCTTCTCCACCAGTACTGTAGAGGATTATAGCATGCTGTTATTTGAGAAATCATTTAAGCATGCATAGCATAATGATGCATGCTCCCTCGTTTTTCTTTTTCACACCTGTACCCTAACACACATAGACACACATAGACACACATAGACACACATAGACACACAATCTGCACCTTGTAACTGTGTTATCGTTGAACAGGACATGTAACATGAATTAATGTTTGAAGGCAAGTGAAAAAGTTTCTCTGACATTTACTTGATGATCAAAAACACCTGACAGGAGACTGATGTAGGTGTTTCACATAAAACACTGTATTTTGTCCTGTTTGCATTGTCCAGTGGAAAAGGGAGCAGGAGTTTGATCTGCAGCTGCTGGAGAGAGCTGTTCAGGGGGAGGAAGCACAGGGAGTGAGGAGCGTTCAGGGGGAGGAAAGACCTCCCGAGCACAAAGAGAGGCCCCGCCCTCACTCTGACGAATGGCTGACCTTCCGCTCCACGGCCACCACCCCTCCCACGGATAAGCCCGACCTGGAACCATTAGACTATGACCTGGACCTAAACAAGGAGGTAAGTTATCTCTGTTTCAGTGAAGGAATGAAAGATTAAGATCTCTTTCTCCTTCCAAAACCAAAAAGCCAAATATTCAGAAACTGTTAAGCTCTTTGACCGTACACATCTTCATATTCCTCATTCATGCCACTAGAAATTTTCCCTATTTTGGTGGATAACCTGATTGTAAGAGTGAAGAAAAGCAGTGAAGTTATTACTGTAACACAAACACACCTTTTCTGATCTGTGCAGCTCTCTAAGCCTCAGAAAGTGTTGATTCCTGAGCGCTATGTGGATTCAGAGCCCGATGAGCCTCTCAGCCCTCAGGAGGTGGAGGAACGCCATCGTAAAGTAGAGCGTATTAAAAGCATCTTGGCCAAGTCCAGGTAAATAAGATCATTCATTCTGTGTTACTGATTCTGAGGTTCAAGATATTTTCACATTACTACCTTCAGATCCAGTTTAGTGAGTTTGTTCTTTGTGTGTTTGTGTTTGGGACAGTGTGCAGAACCTTGCCTCTACTGTGCCTGTGGATAAGCCAGATGCAGGGCTCATGGCCCTGGACTCAGCTCTGCAGGAGCAGGAGAGGATCATCACTATGTCCTACGCTCTCGCTTCAGAGGCTTCACTCAAGAGCAAACTAGTGGCAGGTCAGTCATTTACATAAACTGAAATTATTTTCTATTCATCTGAGCCTGTTGGAAATGTATGTTTATGTATCTTTGCTTTTGGGAAGAGAGTAAAACCTGTTCTCTGAAACACTTAGAGATGTAATCACTGTATCTGCACTGGATAAAAACCTGTACCAGCACTGCCAGCTTCAGTACATTTCTTCCCTGCTTCAAATTGACATCTTTTGGTTTAAGAAGGGATAATGGGCAAAACTCTGGATTGATGAAGTGGAGATGAGAAGGGCGTTAGGTGCAGAGTCGAGCAATAAGGCTGTTCATTTTCTAATAACTGAACATTACTCCTTCTTAGGAGTCCAGATAGCCTCTAATTGCAACCCGTGTAGAATCTTTCAGACAGGGGAGGAATCGCTTGATGGGGCCGTTTTGTGTGCTGATCAATGACCCAGTCAAACTCCACTCTCCTTCTGCACACTGCTGCTGCTTTGAACACAGCTCTGAACCTGCATAAAAGACACTGCACGCACTTTTCATCTCTTTCATACTCTACAGCAGACAGCCAAGTTCATTTTCACTGTAGCTGCAGCAGGTTGTCAGTCTGTCTGTCTGCCTCACACACACACACACACACACACACACACACACACACACACACACACACACACACACACACACATATCTGTCACACACAGTAACACTCAAGTTGTCAGCGTGTGTGGAAGCTTAATATGCACAGTGAGGCAAAGTCAACAATTATAACATTATTTCCAGCACTGAGAAATGTCAGAGAATATAACTGGTGGCATCTTGTCAGAAGAGACTGAATCACAGACTCTCTCTCTCTCTCTCTCTCTCTCTCTATCTCTCTCTCTCTCTCTCTCTATCTCTCTCTCTCTCTTTGGTGTTAAAGGAAGATACCGAGGTGCACTTTCAAATCCCTGAATTAAAAGAAGTGTCTCTCTTTTTTTTAACAGTATTATGCATGAGACACTTCAATGAAAGCTGGCACACAGGCAGGAATATGCAGCACTGAAATCACTTACAGTCAATATTAAAGAGCTGCTGTTAATATTTAATTTGTTTTTCTTAATTGTGGAATATTTTGGCATTTCAGGCTGGTAAATGTGGGATAATGAAACTGATAATCTGTAATTCGGCACTGGAAATTAAAATCAAAATATTAGGGATCCACAAAACTGAATTATTCTTGCAGAAGGTCTTTAATGATTAATACTGACTGATCAAATGGTTGCCCACCACTTGTACTGACGATGAACATTTACCTAACTAATCACGTCTTATTGATTCTTTTTCACTGGCATTGGTTGATGTTTTCAGATTTCTAAATTGAGAGCTGCTTGATTTAAAAAAAAGATGACTGATTCACACAGAGGCCAAGTTTCCACATAACTTTTAAACATGATACTGCCGTCTGTCTTACGCTGGATGTTAATTCAGTTAATATACTTTAAAGGTTTTGTGCAGTTTTCATAACAGTCTGTCATCTAGATTGTATTACTGGAAGATCCACTCACACTTCCATTTATGGGTATTCTGACATATTTCTTTGATAATCAAATGTCAACCTCCATATCACAGTTGATGAGTATCAAAGGTGTAAGCTCATTTTGTTCAGACACATTAAAGTGTAGTTAACAGATTATAAAACGTCGGCGTCAGACCTTCTCTCCCATGGCTGGCCTTTTGACTAACAATCACTGATGTTTTCTCCTTCTCTGTCTTTTTCTCTGTAGTCCCACCACAGGCTAACCTCCCTACACCTCCTCCCCCACCCCCTCCTCCACCCCCTCCTCTTCCTCCTGTTTCTGCCGTGTCTGTGGCACCTCCCTCTCCTCTAAGCAATGGAATTCACTACACGTTTGTCTAATCCGAGAAATAAAGTAAGGCCTAACTGCATGTTTTATAGTGCTAATGTTTTCAAGGCCTCACTAATCGTCTCTCTAACAGGAGGCTCCTGCGTGCTCTCCACCTCCCTGCATGCTCACTGCTGTGCTGTGATTGTAGGAAACAGGTTAGGGGAAGCCCTGCCTCTGCTCCCATTATAATCCAAACAAACATCTGCAGGCAGTCGGCTCATCTCACTGTGATAATTGTCTGTAAATTGTTTTTTTTCTTCTTTTTGTACTGCTGCCAAAATATTTATGGATGGATGAGGAAAGAAAGGGCTCCAGCTAACAAGACTGTTTGTAGAATCGTGTATAATTAACAAAGGAGACACCTTCTGATTTAGCACTTTGACAGCTCAGTAGTCAGCACAGCTGCATTCCTCAACATCAATTAGCTCCCCATCTGTACCCAGGAAGAGACAAGCCAGATAAAAAACGCAGCTATCGCTGATCTTTCTGTACATGCAAAAAAAAACATTTTTGTCTTATTAAAAACAAATTAAACAGCTAAATGTTATTCCAACTTTTAACACAAGAGTAAACTCTGCAGTGAGCGTTAGGTGGTGAAGAAGACATGAAACCATCAGGTGGTGATAAAGTATTGAGAGTCCATCTATGATATTTTGACCTTTCAGCTTTTGGTGTAGTGTGGTATTGAAAAAAGGAGCAGCAGCTGTGTGACTTGTTGACTGCATGACCATTTCTGTACAAAGGAGTCTTTTGTCTCTGAAAACTTGTGTGGTCACATGCTCACTGTTATGTTCTGTGTGATACTTAATTTCACACTGAGACATGAGACGTTTCTTACGGACTGGTAAAGATCAGGAGGACACGTAGACATGTAGGATCCGCAACTGGATTCGTTTCTCAGAACAGAGGGCTTTTTCACCCAAATTTGCTCACCATGGATTCACTGATTCTAAGATTCGTTTATTTATTGGATTTCGCACATTAAGTCAAGGCATTTCCTACTTCAAGCTTTGAACTTTCGAGCACAGTCACAGAAAATATACTGAGCTGGTTTCATGGAAGTTGGTAAGATTTCATGGCAACAGCCAAGGAAGAGATAAAGACATCTTGGATCTTTTAGGGCCTAAAGTGATGAAGTGACAATAAGTACTTGTTTATAGCTTCTGGTAGTATCTCATTCTTGCAGATTTCCATATTAAAAAGGACAGGACATATGGCTCCTAGACGATTGATCTAGGTTTAACTTGAAAACATCTTTTGTACCAATGAAACCTTGGCTTAGTGATGCGCATGTATTCGGTGCATTGAGGAGAACGACCTCTTAAAAGAAAACTGAATCCAGCACTTACAGTATTGACTTTCTTCTAAACTCACTCTGGGTAAAAACAGTAAAATAAAATTCATTAGAAATCAAATGTGTTTTGTTCGATCAGTTCTTCTGTTTTTGTTCTTACGCTGTCTTTCTTTCTTATTCCTTCTAGCTCAAGCAATTTCTGGACACTGAGGTGCTATTCTACAATAATAATTTAAAAAAACAAATGGATTCTTCAAGAAAACAGGATTTTGTTTCAGTTTTCATTCTGCAGTACTGAAACTGAACTAAACCTTTAGCTCGATCTTTGAGACTCAAGCAGCGTTGACTGTTTCTGAAGACGTTATGAGGGAAGACTTTGCAATGAGAGCTGCTGTGCTTATTAACTATGTCCATAAATGTAAATCTCATAGTAATAAAAATATTTTCTACATGTCATTGCACTTTGATTGTACACTGTATCATGTTTTCAAGGTACGACTGACTGGCTTTTACTTGCAGTGTGTTCTTAACCGGGAGCCTGGTTGTGTTTTTGTTGGTTTGATTTGTCAGGTACAGAATGTTAAGAAGCAGAGGTACTAAAAGCGTCATTATGGTAGTATTTTTGTGGAAACTAAGATAATATTCTTACACCAAACCACTTGAAGTATCATCTGTATGTACCTGTAGCACTGCCAGTCTCCTTTTAGCTTGCCAAATGAATTTTATTTTTGCTTACATCAGGATGAAAATAACCTTTAACATATTTTCGGTGTGACTAGGATAAGGTTGCACAATTGAAATTTATAAAAATGTGAATATTAAAGATATTAACACAATATCTGGTTCATCATTTCTTTTTTTTTTAGCGGTCGAATAGCAAAATAAAACCTGACAAATATCAATTTTAAAATAAGGTTGCTCTTGATGAAGATTACATTTCCTGATTAAAGGCCTAAAGTTTGACATAATGCTCCTTAGAGAGGAACTGTCATACTTCTCCACAAAGGAAGAAGAAGAAGAAGAGGTTTCAGCTGATAAATCAGCATTGCCCCATTACTGAACTGTGTTAAAAACACCTTTCATCGAGGGTTCACTTTTATTCTCTGTTTTTCAAGCATTGGTTGACAAAATCATTCCACTGGGTTGAAATCTTTTAACTGCTGACAATAAGTTTCACTTTTCTTGTCAAATGTGGCAACTTCTGGGGCTGCGCTGCATTGTGCTGTCTGCCCTTTTTGAAGAATGAGCTGGAAAAGTTCAACTTTAAACCGAAAGAGCCTTTGTTCTTCAACATATTTCACTGATGCACTCATTGAGCGCATCTTTATTCTAATCATGTACAAAGAAAAAGTACAAAATGTGCACTCATCATAGCTCCAAGATTCTGTTTGAACTCCTGCATTGATTGCCTTGACCCATTAAACTTCATGCTATTATTTGAAAAGGGAACCAGACTATGGCATGCTCAAAGGAGGTGAACTTTCAATACAAAAAAAGAGAGAGGGAGAGAGAGAGAGGGGGCTTCTTGAAATGTTTCTTAAGTTCAAAGCTTTCTTCATCTCAAAAGGGCATTTTTAATTTCTTGTATTTTCAAGCAAGAAGGTGGATACTAATAACTCTGGATTCTGAAGAACAGAATTTATATCTTTAAATCATGAACTATGTCTCCGTTGCAATTGTAGAAAGAAACCCCTGAGAAATTCATGTATTGAACTTCTGATTCAAAAGGAAAAGAATATAAGACAGAATTTTTATCAAATCTACTTTTTAAGGTTGCTATTATTGAGTAATGATGCACTATTTAACACATTTATCCTCTATCAGCCTGGTACACACACAAACAGATACACACACACACACATGGAGGACGTAATGCAAACATGATTAATAGATATAGCGCCCTCGCGCTTTTTTTTTTTTTTTTTTTTTTGCTTGTCTTACTTGTTGTGTTTGGCTCCCTCCCGAGTGACATCTTCATCTTTAATTGGAGAGTAATTATTTCCCCCCGCCTGCACCGTGGTGTGCTTTGAACACACCTGAGAGAGAAGAGGCTGCACCTCCCTGAGCAGCCTCCTCCTCCTCCTCCTCATCTTAGCCTCCATCTCTCCTCCAGGATCAGGGGCCCCACTGCGCCAGTTGGCCCTGGTGGCAAGAAGAAGACCCTTTGCATCCTCCGTTGTGCTTATTTAGCAATAAAATGGGATGTTTTTCCCGCCTCCTGCAAAAAAAAAAAAAAAAAAGCACCCAGGATCCTCCAGTGAGGATTGTGGCATTTCCATGTATTGACGTTTGGCTGCTGGTTCATATACATTTGTTATTCTCTGCTCTGGACTTCAAAGAGAATGAAAGAGGGCCTATTATGCTAATTGAGTCCTGTTCTGTTAAACGCAATCAAGGCCTCCTGCATTAATCCTTTACTAAACACTCACTGGCTTCAAAAATGCTTCCAGGATGAGACACTGTTGCCTTCCTGACAGCGGTGTGAGGGTGTTGATTTTGTAGAAGTAAATAAAAGGTTTCAGGTTTGTAGCGGTAAATTAAGTCTTTTTTTTTTTTTTTTGGAGTTTCATAAATCAAAGTGCCTCATGTCTGTTTTTAAAGTATTATCAAAAACACAGTGATCAGGTTACAGCTTTGACTTTTTCTTCTTTATATGCCAGTTTTTCTTCTCTTGCTGCGTGAAAGGAGGAGTCTGCTGAGACCACACTGAGGAGTCCGACCTTGTTCTCAGGTCTACATTGTTCACTGCACCACACACTGCATTTGTAACATATTCACACTTTCCCCCCTCGACAGGAGAAGAGAAAGAAAGAAAGCCAACACTTATCCCCAGTGATACCTATTTCCATCACATAAATATTATTGTTCCTCTCCGTGAGTGTCTGAGGGTTTAGATTACAGTGGAGGCACAGCCGGCGCCTCCTTTGCACACTGTGGGGATCCGGATTGTAGTCCGATTGTACAAATACAAAACCAAGAAAGCCCACGCAATAGGTGCTTTGATTTCAAAAGAGTATTTTATGCTGTTTTATCATTTCCAGGCTCCACATACGGTACATTTTTTAATATGTAAGAAATGGAATGGTGATTTGTTGAATAATTGAAGAGGAGGGAATCACTGAATATTCTTCCCAACGTGCGGTGTGCACGCTATAAAAAGAATAGAGAGGGAGCTGAACTACAGTCACGCTGCTGCACATTCACCAAAGTGTTTGCAGTCACTGAAACAATGCCTGCTGCTTAACCTTTTACTTCAAATCCAATTATACTGAGCTTTTAAAACTGTGATATCATCTGGGAGATGATACAAAGGAAAGATATATTAAATATTGACAAATACATTTACTGACTTTATATATCAAACAGCAAGAGAGCACAATTCCTTCAGCATTAATGATTAAGGATGTGTTGAGAAGGCGCTGTGCAACATTAAACAATAAATTAATGTCTTGTCCCTTAAATGGAAGGATTTTACAATACCTACAGTGAATTGGGCTTTTTGTACATAAAAGCAATTGCTTTGTAAATGAACCAAATGCCCCTGGGCCTCCTCTTTAATCTAGCAGATTCACACACACACACACACATGCACACACAAACACTCACTCTCACTGATCTATGAGAAATGTACTACATGCAATAACTCTAATAAAAGGTGACACATGCTTTTACAGAGCTACACTGATGCATTTGTTTTTTTAGTACTGAGTGACGACCTTTATTCAGAAAATCACGTGATACCTGTCTGATTCTGTCATTTTCCGTCATCTGTTCATGCAGTTTAATAACCTAAACTCATTCTCAAAAAGGGCCTCAAAACACAGTGAAGGTGTTTCAAAATCAAATTCATTTTACAGCAGCAGAAACAATCATTTGTGTGTATTTACTGTTACTACAGTGTTGATATTTGTAGTACTGGCTGTGCCTGTGTGATGCTGCGCCTGGTAAGTATATAATTAGAATTGGCATGTTGCACTCCTTATTTCAACATGATTAATCACTGCTCCTCTGTTAACTTGAAAGGAAATATTAGATCCTGACTAAACTTTGATGAAATCCAGAGTTACAAGTAAGAGATTTGGGTCAGCTAATGAGAACAGAGCGTCCCACTTTGCAAGTCCAATTGGGAGAGAGACCATTTGCATGTATGCAAATACTGTTTGACTTAATTGCATAACTTGGCGTTCAATAATGACTGAGATGGAGAGGAGTCGTGGATGTCGGTCACTTACAACAGGACGGTGTCAGTGGTTCACCTCATGAATGAAAGGTCACAGTTACACATAGATAGAGAATAGAATAGAATAGAATGTCCTTTCACCGATCCCACATATGGGAAATTCTTTGTTACAGCAGCTTAAAATGGGGAAAGAAACAAAAGTGCAGAACGCAATAATAGAACAAGAGATAGTAAAAATAACATTTTTTTTTACAATATGTACTGATTAACAACAAATTAAATAAGAGTAATAACAAAAAATAGTTTGAAAAACAAAACACAACAAGCATGTACAATAGTGTTATGGATGACAAAATGATGTGAGTCCAGTTATGCTAACATCAGGCAGTTGTGCTGATGTTATAAAGTCTTATTGCAGTTGGTAGGACTGACCTGTAGTAGCGCTCCTTCCTGCAGAGTGGGTGTCTCAGTCTGCTGCTCACAGAGCTGCTTAGGGTCCCCACAGTCTCATGCAGCGACTGAGAGGGATTGTCCATAACGGATGCAAGCTTTGCAAGCATCCTTCTCTCACCCACCTCCTCGAGGGAGTCCAGGGAGCAGTCCAGGACAGATGAGGCCCTCCTGACTCTCTCCAGTCTTTTCCTGTCCCTCTCTGTGTACAGTGTCACATCTAAATATTCCCCTGATAGTTCAATAATATGTTCATATCAGTTACGTCGAGCTTGACCAAAAAGGCATGTTTGATGGTGGAAAAAAAAAAATGAGGCACAAAGTCATAATGAATCACACAATCCATTGAATTGAATGTATAAACTGATGTTTCTACTTTTCAGCTCAGCTCTAATTCATGGGCAGTTTTTGCAGCTCAGAGCTAAATGTTAATATTATAAACAGCAACATGTATTTAACAAAGCTTAAAACAATCTTACAGTACATCCTTCGGTTATAAGACTATCTATTGTTTTATCCTGTGTTTGATGAACTCTGATGAACAGAGATAAGTTATACAGGGATTTGAAAAAAAAAAATTACGCAAGCAAAAAATAGTTCCGGTAAAAGTAATTGTTTCTATCCTATTCAAAAATGCAAACTTTGGTGGCTAAAATAAACGCTGCAATTAAAGGAGCCCTACTCTGTCCCTGTGTGGTTAAATGCTGGAAAGTTTCAAGCACAATTCTTCTCCATCAACTTCTGTGATAAAAATAATTGTGATCCCTCGCTAAGACTACATATCAGTGCATTCCTGAGAACAGTTTAGCTGCACACCCTTAAAACCTGCTCGAGCTGCTCTGTAATCAAACACCCCTCTCCTCAACCTCCTCACCCCACTTCATCCTCACTCACTGGCTGAATGGCGTTCTCTAATTAACCATGCTGAACAGGAGAAGAACACATGTTAATTTAATGTAACAAAAATGTTGATTTTCATGCACTCTCCTTTTCAAATATTTATGGGCTAGACTTGCATTTTCAAGATGCATCAAAGACTCACAGGGTATGCAAATGTGTCTGCCTTACCCCCCAACAAGTTGGACTGTCTTCTGCTTTTCATGCCGGCTTCATGCTTCACCATCTGAGCTACTGAGAGGAAGCCATTACACACAGTCATCTCTGAATAGAAGAACATATTTTGGTTTCTGGAGAACACCTGCTAAACTGTACCCAGAAGTAGCAGCATGTAATTTTACGGATCGAGGCTGTTAATAAATGTCAACTTTAGCATATTCAGTTAATGCACATTATCTGATTTTTTTTTCCCTCTCTAAGATTGTTTAGCAGCATCAAAATGCAGAGTAGCAGCAACAATCCTAAGATTTGTTGTACAAAAAACACGTTCCTACTTAGAATTGTTAACATACAAACCAGCGCGGTAGAGCCAAAGACTTTGGCCCAATTCCCCAGATGTTATCTCTGATAAACTGATCTGATTTTTTGCGGGTAAAACGATTTCTGCGTGTGATTCCAGTAGTGTCCAAAAGGTGGCGCATGAGACACGTGAAACACATATTCCAGTCGCGGTGAGTCCGCTCCTTCAGAAGAGCCTCCACACACATTCTCACGCAGCAGATATCAACAGTGAATCATCATGCATGGATGTGAAAAGTACAGAGTTAGACTGTTACAGGGCTGCTCATAATTTCAACACACGAAGTGCTTCACTGTGCGTCACTTTTCGGCAGCTAAAACAAGTGACGGGTATCCCGTCAGGGTTACATTGCTGAGTGCCAGGAGGCGTTCAAGTGCAAAGTTTGCGCAGGAGTGAAGTGAAAGTTTTTTTTCCCCCCTGAAAGGTAAGTCTTCTCTCTTTTATTGTCTTATTCTTCTTTCACTCTAGTTTGGGCCTACAATAAAGCAGGATACACTCTTACACACGATGCTTACAAAATAATGACAAGAATGACTGAAAACTTCTTTCTTGATACTTTTTAAGGGTTGGATGTGGTGAGCTCTCGGATGGAGATAATGTGTTTTTCTTTTTCTACACTCAAGAAAATGATAGCAGGGCGCACATGAGTCTGAGCGGATGTTACTATGACTTGTGAAGTCTCTCTCTCTCTCTCTCTCTCTCTCTCTCTCTCTCTCTCTCTCTGTTTCTCCTCCCTCCTTTAACTCTATGTGACTCCAGTGAACAATCTGAATTTTCTCCTGCTGTCTCCTCTCTTTGTAAGTAACTTTCTATTATCTGACACAGACAGTTCTCAGTGATGACACTGGCATGTTAAATATGGGATGGATGCGTGCAGTAATGTGTTTGGGGCTTATGTCGTGTAAGGCAGAGGCTGATTTACAGATAATAACTTCTCCATCAATTGTCTCGCTCTTGTCTTTTTTATTATCTTGTCTCTTTCCGTTCAGCACGCGCTCCTGTTGGTATTCACGGTGTTTTTGACAGGTGGTAGTTCTTTCTAAACTTGGCTGGAAATTCTAAATATAGGCTCATTCAATGCAGCTCATTTTTGTCTCTTTTTTAAAAACTTGTGTCTCGCCTGGGTCGGTCGCCTACCTTTGCTGTAACTAAAGGTGTTACGGATCATTTGTAAAACAAGATCTAATTTTTAAAACAGCTTAATGGGTGTAGCAGGAAATTTGATGAGTCTGAATCAACTTTTTAGAAGGAAATGTAGCATTTTGTTTTTGTTTTTTAAGAATGGCAAACCTTTTGTATGAAAAACGTAAATGGAATTTTATATAAGCAACAAAAATACAAGTTTGTTCACATATCATCAAAATGTAAGGCTGCTGGAAAATTTCTTATCTTGTCTTAGCTGCATGATTACTAAGGCCTTTTTATACAACAATGACGCACCATGTTATTTTATTTCTAATAATCAGTCCGGTAATTTAAATTGTATGGTTCCCAAAATGGATTTTGTCACGTCTTTAAATTTTTAACCGTTTTAATTACAATGATTTAATTATTTAATAATACAATGACGACGTTCAATTGAATTGTGACCTCTACGTCTTGTTTTGCGCAAAAAGCAGACTTCTTCATGTCGGAATCACCTCTAAATCAAACAAACTATCTAACTTCAGAAGTTGACGTTCCATCCAGGTCCATGGCGTGTACACACCTGAAGAAAAAAAATCCACGGAAGGAAACTGAATTTGCTGACGAAGTCTAAACCTTACAATTTAATAATATAAAAAAATGTTACTCATGATACAAGATCAGGCTCAATTTATGAAAATGAAAGCTGTTACACACACAAGTCTGAACTTGTCCCCTCACTCACTCACTCCTCGCCGTCTTCTCAGAGTTCCTCTTCACTTCTTATAATTTGAATCAATTTCATTTCCACAGAAACAGTGATTTTAAGCCATGTTTCAGTGAAGTTACAGAGGACAGTGCGTTATTGTCTTCAAACTAAATTAAAAAAAATAGTGAGTCATCTGCGGAGGAACGAAGTCAGGTTAGAGCTGACTGTCGTGCTGCCTGTGAGTGATGCTCATTTTGGGCTTATTAAACGGACTGAACTCCGGACAGTTAAAACCATCTCCCTGACTGCACTTTAATTTCACCACAAATCTCCCTCTCTGTGTCGTTCTCCCTCCTTCTCTTTCTCTCTCTCTCTCTCTCTCTCTCTCTCTCTCTCTCTCTCTCTCTCTCTCTCTCTCTCTCTCGCATCTCTTGTCTGGGAGGAGAAGGAGGGGAGGAGGGGGGAGTCCTGCCTCTTTGCCTTCCTCAGATCAATGCCCTGGCCACTCACTTTCTGATGTTGCACGACGGGAAATGCTTTGAATACTTGCGACATGGCTGCACACATTGATTGCCAAGATTGACAGCGGCTCAACCCATCGTCTTCTCTTGTCTGAGTGAGAGAGAAAGAGAGAGAGGGAGAGATAAAGAAGAGATAGGCGAACAACAAAAGGTACTTGTAGTTTTGGACAGCTGAAGTTCACAGACAGCAGACGGGATCCCCTCGTATGGCCCCGTGTGCGCACACTTAAGTTTTCGCTCAACAGATAGCTCAGTGAGCATTTTCTACCAAACACAGCGTAGTCTAGAAGTCTGTACGCACGGGAAAGGACACAGAAGTATCGTCTCTACCTACGATTCAGATCCTTAAGGTAAACAACACATTTTCCTTACTTTCTAACATGTTCTCTGCTCTCCTGACATTTTCTCCCTCTGTTGCGTTGCCGATTCCAAAAGTCGAGCGCGCTGTCACTGAAATGTTCTGGGACAGCGCGCGCACTTTACTGACAAACCGTTTATAGAAAGTTGTTTGTTTGTCTGGTTTATGCGGGTACGCATGTTTTGTAACGACAGGACGATTGTCAAACTGTTAGGGTTAAGATTTTCTGATGTGTCGCCTTCATCAAAACAAGCCAGAGTGCACGCGAGACCAGAGAGTGGTGCGGGGCTGACTCGAAGGCGCTCGGGCTCACCTCAGAATCGGAAAACGCGCTAGTTTTACATCCAACTTTATGAGAAATAAGTCCGAAACAACCAGAAACATATTCAACAGCTTTGAAATTCTCTTAAATTTTTGTCTGTTTCTGCAGAGTGAACCCGTGCGAGGGGACAAACATTTGACAGTTTAATTTGCAGCGTTGAAACGCAGACCGCTTTCACTGAGAACATAAACATCAAAACATCACCAATAAGCGATTATTCCCAGTCTGCTGTTCACGAAGAAAGTCCGACAGAGGTGTCCCGTTTGTGTTTACATGTCCCGTAACTTTCTCGCGCTGGTGGCAGTTTCTCTCGTGTCCACACAGCGGTACTATTCATTGACACTGACGCGCGCCCTGTTATGGTTCCTCTCTGTGCCTGTGAGGAGCTGGACAAGTTTATTTGAAGCTTTCGCTCATGTCTCATTATACCTTTATACATTCCAACACTGCCTCTCACTCCCACATTTTTGTCTGATTTTCTAATGTAAGAATCTGACTCTTTCTGGCCGCCGTGCAGCCTGGGAAATTTCTCTTCCTTAACTTTCTGGAGAGGTCAGGGGAATCGACCTCTGAAGAATGCATAAGCCATAAATTAAATTCAACAATCGCAGGGCTTGTCCATTTAGAGAAGATGTACTTGAACAGACAGTTTTCCATTTAAGCCAAAGGCTCTGAAGCTCGGCGCTCCCGGACGCAGCACACAGAGGATCTCTTGTCAAAAGTGCAAACGTTTCTCAGAAGGGTTCCTTGTTGTCTTTCTTTTACATTAAAAAAATATTCATCTGGCCTTTAAGCTGAAGAGATAGGTTTGGAGGGTTTTTTTAAAGGGAAAAAAAATCTTTCGAGTGTGTTTTGAAATACTTCAAAATTTATTTCTTAGTTCTTTTTTTTTGCATAAATACAATACATAATTTTCCAGGTTCGTCATAAATTGAAGATGAAGTGATATTTTTAAAGTACATGATAATGGCAGCTTAAGTTAAGCGGAAAGACTTTTTTAGATATTAAAAAAAATAAGAGTACAGCAGATTTGCTGCTTTGAGAGTCACTCACATCTCAGTATAAATTGAAAGGATAGGATATTTTTCTTTATAATTGTCTATTGTAAATTATTCACTATTGTTTGACCGTTCTTCTTTTAAAAAAATGAGCACGTGCATCTTTGGACCACACACACCTGTGGCTAATTAATGAAAGCATTATTATCCCTCGCGTGTCCTTTTTTTTCCAAATCCGTCAGACAATGACACGTCTTGTAATTCTCCTCTGTGAATCACAGAAACTGTCCTCAGAGTAAAGTTTTTTATTCTTTACACCATCGTGGTATTTTGTCCTGAACAGTTGCTCGTAGTGCAGCTGTGCGCACAGGTTTCCTCATAAGGTAAGGCGGTTCTGGAGACCAAATGCGAGTCTAAATGGCACATTTATAATTAGACTGCCCATTCAGCACATTGTCCTGGTGTCTATACAGGGACACCCGGCTCTGTCTGTGTTACAGTTTGTGTGTGCCGGCTGCTGCAGCTCAGCGTGTCGCTCCCAAAAAGCGCGAGAGGGGAAAGAGTGAAAAGCGGTGTTTGAGCGCTTTGATGCCTCACAGCCGCTGCACTTGGCTCCCATTTAACATCTCTCACTTCTTTATGAGCACAAAACTACCGGCAGCTTAATTCCCCACCTTCTTCTTTTCATACACGGCTCTGAATGTGAGTTTTGATGAATTTTAAAATGTAAAGTGCAACTACAATTTAGGCGGGATAAACTCTTTTTATTATTATTTCTGCTATTTTTAAGACATTACCCAAAACATACAAGCTTTTGTTTTCCGTTATTGTAACAGATTTTTAAGTTCAATTAAAACAAAGGACCTGATTTATTCATTCATTTATTAATTTATTTTTACAAAAGTGAGTCAACATAACGACAGGGTTATGATATAATTAATGTATACTGGCCTCGCATGTTATCTGTATTTTAAATAGGTGGGAGAAAAAAAACCTACATGTCTTTAACTTGAACATTTCTGCAGGACAGACAAATGCAGAATTTCCCACCTGCACTTAGCAGAAGATAGAGACCCAGTGACGCTGATGTGCCAGTAAGTTGAAAGAATTTTTAGGACTTTCAGTTTGGCATGAAGGAAGAAGCCACCTGGCTTGTCCAAACACATCCTGCACTCTGTCCAAGTCCAGTGTGTCCTGTGTTGCAGGAAAAGTCTGTTGCTGCTGCTGAGAGTCAATTATTTCATTCTTCTAGACTGCTTATAAGAAACCTTTTTATAGTATGTTTTTATGAAGGGAAAAATTGTTTAGACTGAGTGCCACTGAGTAAATTTACTCACAGCTTTACTTTTATTTGTGCTCATCATCTAAAGGTAGAATTTGTTTAAACTGGACTCTTGTACAGGCAATTAGTGAGATCAAAGGAAAGGCAGGAGTGAAGGAGGGAAGGATGGAGAGAGAGGAAAGAGGAGAAAAGGGGGGCAGAGGGGGATAGGGGGAATGATTCAGACACAAATGTGCTCTGTGGTATTTAAGCCTTTTTCTTATATCTTAACTTGGTCACATGAACATTGATTATTGAATTTTTTATTGAATAATTGGAGAGGAACACAACAATTGACTTTTCTGTCACTGTTGGGGATTTTACTACAGTTATGAATATGGCTCAAACACAAATTGCAGACTCCCTTCAGAGTTGTTCGGTTTGCAGATCTGGAGAAGGAATTGTACAGTGTTACTCATCTTCATTGCTAGATATGATCTAACTATAAGTGTCCAACAGACACAATTTAATTTCAGGTTTCGATGTTGTTTCTCATATTTGTCAAACTGGTTGATTTTATTAGAATTCCAACTTGCTGGTTTCACAGTTGATGGAGGGGGAAAATTTTTTTTATCGACATAATCCTGCAATGGGATCATGAATATTAGCGGTTATCATTTGCAGATACCGCAGGGCAACTTGGCAATAATCTTAAAAATATGTGACAGTGTGAACAGATTATTCCGTGCTGGTGCTGCTGCATCAGTCTTTCTTTGGATCTTGATAATTTTAATTCTCATAAAACTTTAATTACTTTATTGTAGTGTGTGTGTGTGTGTGTGTGTGTGTGTGAGAGAGAGAGAGAGAGAGAGAGAGAGAGAGAGTGAGAGAAAGAGAGACAGCCCCTGAACACTCTGGCACGTGTGCATGCATGACTGATATTTTCCCTCTCCCTGATATTTTGCAGAGAATGTTCTCACTCTTTGCACGGATGGTGACTACGCTTGATTCCGATTTGAAACGTCTAAATTCAAAAAGCCACCCCGTTTTTTGACCAGATATCATTCAGGCTGTGAATCTGAGTCCTTACATGTTGCGTTATCTGCCCCTATAGACGGTGTTTTGCAGAGAGACACCTATTTGTTTCATGTGACAGGACCGTGCCTCTTGGATGAGGGCAGGCAGAGTGGAGGAAGGGGAAAAGGGGGGTCAGCTGAAGGGGAGAGGACAGGTATTCATCTCCTTGTCTTTGTGGTGGTGGAGCGAGCTGATGATAAACAAGATGAGAGGAGGTAAACAACAGCAGGTCTGGTAAAGGTGGAGGAAGGGGGCAGCAGATGTTGTGACATCTGTCTATCTAAGTGTTATCTAATGTGCTGCAGGATATCTCAACAATGATCTAAACTGAAAATGCTGGTAGTTTTATATTTGAGCTGTATGTTACTTTTAAAAAGCAGTTTCTGGTCAGTGAGTACCTGGTGCATCGTGACGCTTCATCGTCTGTCACCAAATATTTCAGTCAGCGTTTTATAGAATTATAATAAATGCATGTAGGCAGTAATGGACGTTGTTCTTTAAACACACGTAGCTCTCGGTGAAGGTGGTTTGTGTAGACAGCGTGTGTGTGTAACTTGGTGCACATGAACCCGTGTTTGGACACAGTTGGTGTGTTTTTCATATAAAATGCAGAGAGTGAGGCATCATCTCAAGAAAGTCCCTGTTTTGAATAAAAAGCTGCAAGAAAGTGGAGCCAGACCGATTAATAGGAGGTGGTGTAACACAGCAATCTAACAGACCAGCTGTGTATAAACTGAAGCTTTTACATCCTGAATTTCATCCAGCTTTTCTGTTGATTTACCACAAACCGTTTAAGGCAGTTTTTAAGCGCCTTTATTCAGGTTTCTCTAATGCCAAAAATTGAACTTGAGTGTGTTATTTTTTATTTAGAATCACACACAGCACCTGTGTGCCAACACTTAGTGAACATCCGCTGTTTTTTTTTTCCTGCTCCTTTAGATCTCTGTGTCCCTTTGACTGCTGTAAGTGAACAGTATTGCTGACATTAAAGGATTACAGATGAAAAAAATCTAAATATGTGCATCTTCACAGGAACTGCATAATTGCACAACTAACCTAAGTGGCCCATTTTGATCTGTATCATTCACTCTCCCACTGCAAATGTTTTTCTCAAAATAATTGGACATTTTCTTTTAGTGCATGAGGTAATTAACTTTGACTTCAAATTCAGCAGACCCGGCCTCTGTTGACTTAAAAAAACATTAATATGTAGAGTTAATTGGAGGGGCTTCAGAGGCCGCATGTGTCTGACACAGGTCTGAGGCTGCAATCAGGTGCAAGAATTTAGGCGTCCTCATTGTTTTTGAGGAATCACATGAAGATTTGTTCAGTGGCTGTGTGAAGATGCTCGCCTCTATTTACATATCAAAGAGGCGCACAGTGCAGCCGGGCAGTAATTAAAATGTGCTGGATTTTGGAGTCTCTCTCTCTCTCTCTCTCTCACACACACACACACGCGCACACACACACACACACACACACGCAGAGAGCATATGGATCAAGGCTGAGAACTATCCGGTTGTGTGAAAAGTGTGCAGGTGGTTGAAACTGAATTAAAAAAAAAAAACAACCATTTCTTACGTTGTCCCGTTTACCGGTTTCCAGACACTTGGGTATAGAATCCAATAATATATCCATATTTGTGTGTGTGTGTGTGTGTGTGTGTGTGTTTTAGTGCGTGTGGCAACCATTTTGTTAGCTTCAGTTTGCGAGGACCATGCATTAATTACTTTTCACTTTAACTCCGGAACAGCTTTTAATGACTGCAGTCACACTAACCTTAAATTAATGTACCAGACAAATGTTTCAACTTTTCATACACTGATAGATTTGCAGTCTTTATAAATGTGTATAAATGACCTTGCTGCAGAAAGGCAGGATTAATTAGGAAAGAGAAAAAGAAGAGGAGGCTGTGATCTTTTGCCAGAGAGATTTCTGTCCTGGTAGAGTTGGGGAAGCTCTGAAGACCTGAGATTGTGTCTTGTGAGTGAACAAGGGAAAAGAGATTAGTGTTATGTGGGCGTTTGCGCTGCTGACACACAAAAGTGTCACAACAAGCTTTTTCCTTGTGATCCCTCCTATTGTGTTTGGATCAAGCTTATGGGCGAGCCACTGTCTTGGAGGACATTTAAAAAGGACTCAATGAAAATATCAACATGGACAGCCGTGATAATCAGAGCCGTACTGAGTATGAACTTCTCATTTAATACCAGTAATCTTCTGCAGAAATAGTAATTATTTCCACATTTAGGGTGGAGCTTTAGCCATGAGGTTATAATCGATCAGGTTGCACAAAGTTTATGTTGTCAGTTGGAGGCAGTGGTTATTTTTTTATCCAGCTTGCACAGGTCTCTGCTGTCTGTAAAAGCTCAACGATCAGACGTTAACTAGTCAGCGGAGGTTGACAGCAAGTTCGGTATCTGCCAGCCTGAGCTCTCGTGAGATGTAAGATATGCTCCATAGTATGAGCAACTAAGCCAGTAAATCTGGGTTCTTCACTCTGTGGCGCAGCCTTGAGGATGCTAGGAGCCATTCTCTTGGCACACGGCTGAATTTCAGATCAGACTGGCGGCTTAGTTTCTGTGTGCATATCTGTGTCTGTGGCTTGCAAATTGCGTCTATCAGTGTATGTGTGGGTATTACTGAGATGCAAGATTTGAACACGTTAATTTTGCACTGAACTGACATGAGGAGTACTACTTTAATGTTGCAAGTCAGTCCATTTTGAAGATGTAATATTTTCAAATTACCCTTACTTTAACCCAGATTTTGATGGACCTCAGGAGAAACACAAACATTTTACTTTGATGCCATTGAGTTTCAGGATCTCCAAATTGTGCTTGTGCCCTCTTAGATGCAATCAATTACTGATGGACGTCTTGCATCATGGGCCTCCACTGTGACAACTAAAACAGGCGAAGAAATTATGGAAAAGAGAGGACATATTGGGCCAGAAATTAGATTCCCAACAGTTTTTCCTTTGGAAAAATGCTAATGCCAAAAATAAATCAGAATGACAAAGAGCTGGGGTGGGGGATCAGTGGAAATGATCTTGTGGCTTAAGTTTTGATGAAGTTAATTGTGGCATCTCTGCTAGGCCAGGCCTTTTGTTTCCTTTCTGAAAAATGTCTCCTTACACCGGCTTGGATGTGTTACAAGACTTTGCCCTCAATGTGCATTAAGAGAAAATGACTTCAACAGACTCGACCACAAGCTTTTACTTGGTCTCTGTCAGTCTCTCTCTCTCTCTCTCTCTCTATAAAGGGAGGGGGTTGTTTTAGACTCTCTTGGTGAAAGATGGTCTAAGAGCAGGTCACCTGGGACTTTCAGGGACTAAGGACTCAGCACAAAGAATGATTCAGGTGTTCATGTTATCTTTGAATTAACATCCTACTGTCTTACTACCTGACCTGCACATCTCATACTCGTATTTCACACTGGATGGCCTTTCCCCTTTGAGTTGTTTACTCATCAGTACAAGGTCTTTTTATGACTGTGATGAAACAATAACAATATGAGAGAAACTTATGTTGGATATAAGAACCATTTTGCCCTGATTGGCTCAGCTGTGCATACTTGCATATATAAGCAAAGAGCAGCTACAGCGAGGGAAGCCCAGAAAAGGCAGACTCAAAAAATAAAGGCAAAGAAGCACATCAGTGATAATCACTTTTTAGAACGAGAGTTAACGACAGAAATCGGCTGAAATGATAGAGAAAGCCTGTGGTTTGGCCAGTGCTGTAAATTTCCCATGAGCCTATTTGACAATCCATGAGGATAGCCACTCTGGCACACGCCACCCGCCCACACACACACACACACACACACACACACACACACACACACACACACACACACACACACACACACACAGTTGCTGCTGCCAGGCGGCATGGCTGTAGAAACCTCTGGGAGGCTCGTAGAGGGTGATTGACGGGAGGTGTGTGAGGACCAAACCGTAGGGGAGAGGAGGATGATGGGAGAGGATGTCTGTTTTAGGAACTGTAACACTCAGCTTTGTTACACTAAACAGCGAACCAACAAATCCTTCGCTGAGGACGGTGAAATAATAAGTATTTAGAAGTAAATAGATGGATCTTTAGTCTTTAATTGGAACATTTTATGGGTACAATTAAAGAGCCTGCAGTCTCCAAACCAATACATACAAATGACTTGAAAACCTCCTACGCTTTATTTTCACATGCAACTAATTTGCAACAGCGATTTACGTTTACTGTCAAAGCTTGTTCGCAGAGTTGGGTTTGTGTACTGCAGTGTAGAGCGAAAAGGAAGACTGGGGGTGGATTGCACGTGACTTCTCAGATATTTATCCCATTGCAGTTGATGTTTTCGAGTATTTACCATACCATGATGTTTCTGCAAACCTTATCCAAGTGTTTGACTTCCCCATCCCTAATCATAATGTACTAACCAAGACCACAGTGTTTCCCCTACTCAAACTACTGCTTTGAGTTGCTGAAACATTAATAATGTAATTGTGCTTTGGTTGGTGGGCAGGGGTCTTGTAGCAAGTACAGAAAGTAAACAGACTTTCTTTGTGCATAAAAAAATTAAGACAACAGAACAAATGCTAAAAAAAACCCATTTTGGTCTCATGGCTTTAGATTTCAAAGTCTGTAGAGTGCATACAGAGGTTTCAGTCACAGTCAGATGGTTGCTCTTAAAGGAGCACATGGAGCAGAGCTGAGGTTGTGTTTTTGTCAGTGAGGAGAAAGACTTTACGTCCTTGGTTAGGGGTGGGGTTGAGGGTAAAGTGGGGAGGTACAATGTTCCTCCTCATCTTCACTAAGCTAAATTTATTGGTCACCATCTGCAGGGTGGAGGAGTTTGGGTTGTGGCCAGGCCAAAGAAAGGCTTCTAATTAAACAGTCATCATTATCAACTTGTGGTCAGCGATCATCATCCCCAACACTGGTTCCCCCAAGATGAACATGGAACCACTGAGGCTTTCCATGAACCCCATGCTGGACTGAATTAGAATAGAAGGAGAAAGAACAGAGGAGAAAAGTGCAAGCGACAACAGTTTTTTTTTTTTTCCATGTCTTGGCAGAATGAGGCTGCATGCGGCCCTGTGCCATATCCACTCAGGTTTAAACAATTACCAGTTATCAGAGAAGCCAGTAGAGCTTCAGGGCTGGCACTACTGTCGCTCTTTTGACTGCTGTACTTCAGACCATAGCTTCAGAGATGGCCAAGTGTCACATGTAAGCAGAGCTTTCGATAATTTCAATTAGTGTAAGAGGGTGTAGCCTGCAGTATCTGTATCACGGCTGCTGGAGGAGATCTCCTTTGAAGGTGACAGCCGCCTTAATACACTATTTCTTGGTGTGATGTGTGAGTGACACAGAGGCGCTCCAAGAGGATGGCAAAATGGTTTATTAAACCTAATTAGAGCCCTGTGATTAAAGGGGAAGTGACTGTGATTAAGAGACCTACAGATGATGTGAAAACAAGGATGAATATTCAGGGGTGAAAAAGCACAGTACGTATTCACCTGTGCGTGTGTGTGTGTGTGTGTGTGTGTGTGTGTGTGTGTGTGTGTGTGTGTGTGTGTGTGTGTCCAGGCTGCCTTGAAGCACTTTTTCTTATTTTGACATATTCTTCACAACTGTTCAGCAGTGGAGTGGCTTTAAACTTTTAAGCTAATAGGAAAAATGCACACACATGAAAATGCGACTATAACCTCACAGTAGGTAAAATATGTGCACTAGCATGTAGGAATTTTGAAATTTTAAAAGCAGTTTTTGCATTGTAAAATACTAAAAACACGTGAAGATGACCCATTTGTGGCTTTCACTTAATGGTTTCAGTTCAGCATGTAAGGGTTAGGCTGAGGACTTTCACAGCCAATTGAACATGAAACCTCGAGGAATGTTCTCCAAAGCCAGGTCTGCCTCTGGAAGCTTAGGGCACTTGCAAAGAATCACACATTCTTGTGGACTTCAGAGTAAGTGCTGTTTAATCAAAGAGATAAATGGCTCTATTATTAGAAGTCTCCATCAATAGAGAGATTAGCATTAGAGAGTTTTTTTTTCCCCCCTTTCTCGCCTCACAAACTTTTTCAGATATGTGATAGCCACCGCCATTAGAAATCATTTATGGGAGTGTTCTGAGGGCAGGAGATTGTCAGCAGGGCCGTACGATTTTTACAATTTCACAACTGACTTCCTCCTTAAAATGACACAGGCTTACCTGCCTATTACTCCCTTTGATTTCTACAGTACATGCCTCTGCGCTCTGAGAGGTATTCATAATAAGCTTAAACTCCACTGGCTTCATTGCTAAAGGGTGCTTATCTCTCAGCTATTCAACAGAAAGAAGGGTTATATTTTTTCCAATTTCAACATTTTACTGTCGGGCTACCATTTGTCCGGAAAAAACACACGAGCTGGCACACACACACACACATGGATATATGGACACATACACGCACACACACACACACAAAGCTGTACTATGAAATTATTATTTTTAAATCAGTACACTTGCAGATTTTTTTTTTTTTTTTTTTTTTTACTGGACGGAAGTCGAATATTTCAGCACATTTATTTTTATTCAGCTTACATTTAAACTCATATTTCTAAAGCTTGTGGGAACTATTGTGCCTGTTTTATTTAACAGTCTGCATGCTTCATTCAATTGAAATCCTGCATAGTGTTTTCCTTTTATTGCATAGATCATTCTTACCTTGCAGCACTTACTGCATGTTTAGACTCGTAATTTAACCTATGTACATTTTCGTTTTGTCCCTCTGGAATGTTCAAAGCACACTGAGTTCTAAAATACTTGCATGTAATGTTAGATATACTTGAAAACCTATTTGTGGTGAGCAGTAGTAGCCATGAAGGGCCCTCTCTCTTTTGCTTGGAGCAATGTCAGTTTTTCCTGTAGAATAACGAGAAGCATGTGCCGGGCAAGTGAAAACAACATCTTTCATGTGACCCACCTGTCATGTTTTCAGCACAGTTAAACCAACCTCATGCAACTATTGTCTTGACAGCTACACCGAAAGGGCCTCTTCCTCCTGCTCTTCTCCAGTCTTCTTATCTTTATTATCCTCTTTTAGAAGCTTCTCCTGGTGGCAAACAGAAATGAATTAAGACACGCAATGAGAAAAACTCAACCTTAATGACCACCAGAATTTAAATACACATAATCTGTAGGTGCAAAGTGTTTGTTTGAACTTCATCTTTCTCCAGCAGTTAGCAGTGTGCAGAGTGTGTGTTTGTACTATGAGTGCTCCCCAGCCCTCTGCATGTTGCCTCTGCCTGCAGGGTTTCTCAGTTTTACCACTGCTAGTGCCATGCTGTAATAGGCTCCCAGGACATGATGGGAATAAAATAACCGCTTGACGATGTTTTTCTTACCCCCCTTATTCTTCTACTAAATGTAAAATGTGCCCAGAAACATGGGATATATGGTGCAGGTTGTGATGTCAGTTGTTATTGCTGGATATGGGAGCCAGTAAATTTTGGATTATTTTCCACAATCTGCTGTGCAGAGTGCATTATGTCACAAAGGCCACATTGTAGCGAGTTGGGTGTAGTGCAGTGTTGTCTCTCTCTCTCTCTCTCTCTCTCTTGTTCTGTGCATTGCTGGGCCACCTTCTGTGCTCCAGTCCAGACTGCAGCTCTACTTTGCCCATTTTTCTTTCCTTGTGCTGCAATCAATGGACAATGGGCCTATAGGGTACTCTACAGAATGGGAGAAAATCATGCATAAAAAGTGTGCAGACTAATGGCTGAGAATTTTCTGAAAGACTTTTTGCACTTTTGGATAATTATTCATCTAATATTCAGACAGGGTTTTTATTTTTGTTTCTTTAATCACACATTTGTAAGCACAAGTTTTAATCCGTCTGTTAGGCACGGCCTTGAATGATCAGATGGAGTAATTGTTGAACGAGACATTTTTGCTTCTTTGCCATCCAATAAGGACTCGAACGCTGCTTTTGTTGAATGCAGTATGGAGCAGAAGAGTCTGCTGTTTTTCTGCTAATTAAATTTGCTGCTAACATATGCTAGCAGCAACCTCTTACCTTGTTTTACTTATTTATTGCCTGACCGTCGAGGTAATTTGACCTTTCATTTCAAAGTTGTTGTTTTTTTTAAATCCAGAAAAGGAGTGTTAAACCTAATTATACCAGTGATTAGTGGCTCAAACACTACATTTGTTTCCTCTGAGGGGACAAGCCAAGTACACAGCCCTCCACTCAGCTCCTTGTCCCCTTACTCCTGGCCCTTCCACCCCTACAGGGCAACAAGGGGAGAGAGGTAGAGCAGAAGCAGGGTGAGATGAGGATGGGGGCGGGTGGGAGACATGAGTGAGAGGAGGAAGGGAGAATGGAGAAGAGAGAGAGAGAGAGAGAGAGAGAGAGAGAGAGAGAGGAAAGTGCCCCACAGTTCCTGAACATGTCAGTGGAGATTTGTGTCCTCCTTTTAAATCATTTCCCTCTTAAGAAGATTAAGAAGGCAGAAATATTCTCAAACTGATCATTTTCCCTCCCCTTTAAATGGATTCATTTGCATTTGCAAACGCTGCTATTAATTGTGGGTTTCACAAAAAGACAAATGACCCCTGCATCTGTAAATAAAAAGAAAAAAACAGAGGTTATAATGTTAATTGTTAAAATGGATGTACAGGGGCCAGTGGAGCCAGAGCAAAGCATTTACCTCATCAGTATCAGATTTACACCACAGCAAAATACCCCATTCATCAGCTTCATTTTTTTTTCTTTTTAATCCACACAAACTTCAGATTGTTATGAAAAACCTGTCATTCTGTTCCTCATGTAAACAGACACATCCACACTGTTTTCCACAAGAAAAAAAATGGAACAACACTTAAATGCTGTGAGCATCATGCAAGAACATGCTGTTATACTCTCTAAAAGGACAGTGCTGGAATACATGAATGGAAGTAAGAGAGATTTTCCTACATGGAATATGTTTGTTGAGCAACGGTTCTTCCTTTCCTTGAGAACACAGCGACCCATTTTGGACTTTTTTTTTTTTTACTCTGTGACATGCTACAAAGGTTTCACACATGTGCTAAGTGAGCTCGCTGTTAGGATAATTATTTTTCAACTTGAGCCTGCCTTTGCGAATCGAAAAATGCTTGCCAGTAATAGGAGTCACTGGCAGAAAAGGCCGCCATCCCTGCCCGCTTCTCCTCGAAACAAGGCAAACACTGAATAATTTGAGGACACCAATGCCTTGTTGTAACCTGATCATTTATGGATCAGTTGTTTCCTTTCTGGTTTAATTCACCATGTGATTGATTTTCAGTGCAGTACTGTTGGAAAATATCCACACTAAACCGCGCCTGAAATAGGGAATCATTTGAATACAGATGCTTACGGCTTAGGCCTTGTCACTGGAAGCACTCGGAGCCAGGAGACAATTGCAGGTTGATTATGTTGCTTCTGACAGAAGTTGCAACTCCTTTGTATGAGGCAGAGATATTTGCATCTAAATGCTTATTGTAGACATCTAAACAGCATAAAGACTGATTGTAAATGCCAGCTGTTGGGCTGTGCTCGGGAATAAAAAAAAGAATTTCAATAAGGAAAATTGGGATGGAAATGAGGAAATTATTTTCAAACAGTGGAGCTGAAATCAATAAGAAGGAAATGGCAGCATTTGTTGTGCTGGTTGTATTTGTCATTTTTATTGAGCGTGTTTGTTCAATCACATATGAATCTATTTACAGTGAGCTACCATGCTGTATTTTAACTGGTGGGTTTGTATACAGGTGAATTATATCTTACTCTCTTTTTGGATAATTTATCAAATTTGAAATATAGAACTGCTGAAACATATTCTACCTTTGATATAATGTTCGGAGGTATTTGAGATGGTTGAAACATGCCATCCCTTCCTTTGTACTGCTGCTGTGTGAATGTATGTGTTTCTATGCGCGCTCTGTATGTAAGTGCGGTTGTACAGTATACGTGGGTGTACACTTGTGTGTCTGCTCGGTGCCCAGAGCAGAGTGATGCCCCTGCTGATTCTGCTCCTCTAGCTCTTTGTCCTGCTGCACTCAGTGTGTCTGCCTCCTCAGGAGACTGGCAGCCTTCTCTAGTGTGTCTCCACAAAGGCCTCAGCCTCCTTTGAGGTGTTAAAAACTTCCATTTATGCATCTCCCAGGACAAAAAAGCACCAAGCCCATTTGAGTCCAGTTGCAACACAGGCAGACATTGTGGCCACGCTTCTCTAGCACTCATTTCACAGATTCTAAAACCAGTATGTGGTGAACAGGATTTGAGGGGCTAAAGTGCCCCGTGAGGGCCAGGCGATAAGAGGGGAGAAACGCCACCACACAGTAAACTAGAAGATGGGTCCAGGAAAATAAACACATTACCTGAGAGAGAGGGGAGAGACTTGTTTTCATGCCCCTGCCCCCAACATAACACAAATACACAAACCCCACACTGAGGAAGAAAGAAAGCTGGACTAAAGAAATATGAGTGGATTTCTTCGGAGTAGAAAATAGAAAAACAAGCCTTTTCTGTTCTCTCTGTTTTTACACTCTTTGGAGTATGCAGAGGGTATCAAAGAAAGTTGATAGGTTGCACATCTGCCTGTTAGGAGCACAGGGGAATGAATGCCATCCACCGTGAAGGAAAAACATTGTATTAGGTGGTTCTTCCTCCCTCTTCACCCTCACGCTGTCATTCAGCAGAGAGACTTTTATTCTTGTTATTTTAGGCAAAGGAAACAACAGATAATGCCATTTCAGAGCAGCATGCAAAAGCCTTGTTCAGCCACAGCATTGTATCTGTATCAGGCCATCGCTTGCAGCAGACTCAAAGTAAAGCAGTTGCTGTTCAATAGTTTCTTCTGCATTATATGACAGTACAGCACTTCAGCTCTACCAGAAAGAAAGGTCACTGTGATATTCTTCACAAAGATATTTAACTGGATGTGGATTGTCTGGGAGTCACTCCTCACACATCGGTGCAAGACATTTTGCGAGTGTCTCGTCAGCAGCAGTTCAGTGTCAGGACAGGATCAGGCCGAGACTCACAAAAAGGACAGTCTGAGAGAGGCAGAGGGTGGAGATAAAGAGGAGAAAAGAGAGATTTGCAAGGCAGTGACAGTTAACGGTGTGCTGGAGCATGAAGCAGCTGTTTGCACGTGATTGACCTGTTTCCAACACCAAATAATTCAATGATATGGTGGATCTCCTGTAGAAACACAGCTTGTCCACCCAAAGGCATGGTGCTGGGCTTTTTTATTTTTTTATTCACGGTTGTAAAAAGTTTATTCTACATGTGGGTCGTGAGTAATTTGATGAGGTAAAAATGACTCCCTCCTGAAAATGGCTCTACCTGAGCTGCAGCTGTTTTCTGTCCAGCTATGTCCCCTCAGTCCTGGCTGAGCTGATTACTCTGCATGGCGGCTGTCGATTCATATTTCACACATGATGCCACCACAGAGAGAGGATTGACTTCATGGAACTGGATATTTAACAGACAATCACATGTGTTCAATTACTAAATCAGGCATTTCAGGACGTTCTGCACTTCCCTCCCTTCTTCCTCCCGTTTCCCCATTTCTCTTGGGGCACAGTTACATCCCAAACTCCCCCATGCAGTCCCAATCCTGAGTGCTGCCTGCCTGTCTGCGTGGCTGCTGCTTCTGCAGAGATAACCACACAGCATCCAGGTGGGGAGCAGCCTGCTGATGGCATAGATTACCTCTATTGTCAAAATAACTCACTCGGCAGAATTCCTACTTTAGCGTGTTTGGACGCAGGAGAGAGGGAGGATTTAGGATGAGGGATTGAGAGGATTTTTTTTTAACATGTTGCAGATCTGGATGAATTCCAAACAGAAGTTGATGTACAAGTTTTGGCTTGCCTAATGCATATCCAAACAAAACTACACAGCATCAACAGCAGTCACATAAATATACTGTCACTAACACAACTGCAATTCTAACCTGTCCTATGTTTAGTAGTTTTAATGCAATTCAGAGGGAGAGAGCACAGAACATTAAAACTATATTTGGTCAGAGCAGCTGTGCAGTGGTTGGTTTCCCCTGTGCTGTATACAGTTGTGGTGAGGTTGTCTATTGATTCAGAGCCACTGTCACATGATGGTGGAAAAACACAACTCTCTGTTATGGTCAGAGGAAATTAAATCAAGCATAGCCCACACCGAACAGGAGCGCATGTTTGGAGTTTGAAGGCTCAGCTGATTCAAAAGTGAACCTTGATGTGAAAAATATAGAAAATACCCAGGCTGTTTTTTTAAGGGATTCTTTTTTTACCTCTTTGAGGGGGCCAAGCTTTTGTTTTGCCACTACTATTAATGAGAAAAATGGAGTCTAGAGTAGCTCTTAAACAGACTGCAGGAGAGAAAGAGTTAGTTTGTTCAAACTATGAAAGGCTCTGGGAAACTTTTGGTCAGGGGCAGTCAGTTTTGTTTCCGCAAAGTTTAGAGCTTAAAAGACTGCATTTGTCTGCACATTTCCTTACAAACGAAACTGAAATGATGCTTTCATCTTTCACCCTGCTTTGCTACAAATGAAATCTTCTGTGGCGACTTCAGTGTGTGTGCATTCATGATGTACGAAGCTATGCCCATCCAAAGCTGGGAGAAAAGGCCACTCTTTGACAGAAATGCCACAGGTGGCCATGAGCTCTCTGTCTCTGCTCCTTTGATGCCAGCTCCATCACTCAGTTTGGATCTCAGTAGCCTCGAGCAAAAACAATTCTTGGTTCTCATTCTGACCGTCCATTTGGAGCTCATTTTCCTGAAAACACTTTCTTTCTCTGAATTAAAAAAATACAGGATCGTATGTATTGGTTCGGCATGTTGACAATTTGTGTATAAAGCGTGGTTAAACCAGTCATTTGTATTCGGTCTGAACTGGAATTGTTTAATAAGTCCCTGATCCTCTAATTAGTACCGGGGAGTGCCTGTTTTATGTTTCCTGCCTGTAGGTCTAACTCACAGCTGGAAAAAGCTGCAGCATGCTGCTACAATAGGGCCGGTTGACACTGACTCTTATTACACCGCAGGGATTATTACATTAGCTTCATTAGAATATCATTTGGCTTCCCTCGTTGTTTGCAATTATAAATTCCTTTGTTTTTTCTCTCCCGCAGACAAATAATTGACTGAGATAACCAATGAATAAGGAATGCATTTCCCCATTCATTATATACCTCATTGTTCTCAATTTACATCAGATTATGAATTCAAAGGATGGTAATGCAGGCTCTGTGTAATTATTAGAGCTCTCATTTAAGAATTAAACTTATAGTCAGATGTTTGACAAAGACTGCTTTATTAAATAACCACACATGTAATATATGGTTTATCCAGCAGGCAAGCAGGGATTGTTTTGTAGACTGAAGAACTGCAAATGTAAATTAATCGTGTGTGTGTGTGTGTGTGTGTGTGTGTGTGTGTGTTGTGTGTGTGTGTGTGTGTGTGTGTTTGTTAATAAGAGTGGGTGGTTACAGCTGGAGCAGAGTTCAGAACAGAGAAATAATGTGTGTTTAGCATCATTTGAGAGGCAGCAGTAGACTTTAAACTCTGAGGTACTATTCATGTAACAGCTTCCCATTCAGCAGGGGTCACCTGGGTCCCCTCTCCCCTATTGTCACCTCCAGCCTCAAGGCCAACCCATTCAAACCCGCCTGCCTCTATCTGGTTCACTCTGTTAGCCCTCCAGCCTCCCACGTAGCAGACTGTGCGCTGTGACAACAATGCAGTGGTAGTGGGTGCTTCATCTGGACTCGTTGTTGGTGGCTTACTGGCCCCTGTGATGGGAGACTGGGGGGGCTGTACTGCAAATTAGTGACAGATCAGTTAAGCGTGACCTTAAAAAACCCTTGGCCTTGTTTAATTGGCAGTGCTGAGGCGGAGTAATTGTATAAATCAGCTGGTAATGAGATCTTGGCTTATTATGAAACACAAGATAATGTGAGAAAATGACACCAGCGAGCTTCCAGGTTTTCCATCCCTTTGGGCTAGATGGGCCGATCAGTGATTTGTCATCATCTACAACTGTGTGTTTAAGACGGAACTGCTGCCTTAAGCTTTATGCGCTTTTACTGTACTAGAGTTTCCTGTCCTGGTTATTTGTGTTCTTTAAAATGGTCCAACTTTAGCAGACATGCTGAAACTAGCAGAGCATGGCCTCTAAATAAATCATTAGCAGGCAGAGCTTGAAGAAAGGAAGCTAAATTAAATAAAACAGCCGCTCTATAGGAAAACTGTTTATTATGGGAATACATCAACTCAAGACAGATTAATGAGGTAACAGAGACGTAGATTTCAAACAATGTCTGAGACAGATTCTCATTGGTGAGGACTGCAGCTCAGACACAAACAAAGCTGTGGTACAGTAGCTCTGCTGTGGAGACTCTGACCCCGCGCAAACACACACCACGGCCCCAATTCTCTTCCTCTTGTTCTGTCTCTATTTGTTCTCATGTAGATAAACATGCTTATCTAAGAGCCTTGTTAGGTTCACCCATGGTCCAAATGCACTTTTTACCCCTCACTGTTTGAACTCTTTTTTTAAATGATGTTTTATGTGAAATCCAGTCAAATGCAAGTAATGACTTTTTTTTTAATATCAGTGATTTAAAACTGTATATAAGGACGAAACTAAAAAAGCCCCTCTCTGTTTCCTTTTGCTCACATTTCAGGTTTTTACATGAATTTAAAATCAGCCAACCAGTGATCGCTGGAAGCTGGGGATTGAGTCTTTCAGTTTTTGTAAGTATCAATTTGTCTCTTAAGCTTTTTCTGTCTTGCCACATGTCTCACACACACCCCTGCTGTGTTTCACCCACACAGAGCACCTGCATCAAATGAGGTGGATAGGCACACAATGTACGCACAAATAGACGATTATTGTAGCTGAGCACAAATAATGGCCGACCTTTGGAATCTAATGTAGTCTTATCTATCCATCCTGCTTAATTGTTTTCATCAATGCTGCTCAGACTATTTTTTGTCTTCATTATTACATTGAAAGGGATGCATTTTTGCTTAAATCTCCACATTCTTAAATCCAATAGATGGTTGATGACAAGCAAACAAAACCTATAAGACATAGTCAAGGGATTTATTGATTTATTTATTTATAAGAATGTTAAAATTTTAAATAGTTGCAATAAACTAAGGCTTTTTTTGACTTAAAAATTCTGAGGTGTAAAATAGTAGAAATAGAGAAGTCATGACATCACCATAATGCCCTTTTTAAATTGAAATAATCCCGTAGCTAATATTCAAACTGGATTCATCTTTTTATGTCACACGTAAACCCAAGCCAGGTCAGCTGCACAGGAAAAGCTGCGAATGACTATGCCCATGAAAATATGTCTTCATAAATGAGCTACGTGCAGAAAAAAACATCATACTTATGTTATGGAATGAGTCATTTTGCTTGTGAAGAGCAGAAAAGAAAATACTGAAGTATCTCTGCATCAATGAAAATATGGCTTCAACCATCTTTGCTCCTCTGCTGCTTGTGCTGGTTTTCTTATAAAACCGTATCTTAGATATTAAGCAAATAAAGGTGAGGAACATAGCTGATATTATTTTTTTCCTTCAAATGTCATTTGGAGATGTCATGAGAATCATATTAATGTGGCTGTGAAGTTCTTCAATAACATCGAGGGAAATGTCTCTGAATTCAAAGTTCATGGCCATTTATCATTGTTTAACCTTTTCACACCGCACACTGACTTCTGATCAAATGAGCCTGCATCCACCTCTCAGAGAACTGTATCTGTGTCTGTGTGTTGAAGTCACAAAGTTCAGCTCAAAACATAGTTTATAGTACGACTGTGCTGAAAAACATAAATCAGGTTATTAATAGAACTGTTTTTAATTGATGCGATATATATTTTTACAGATAAAAAGCAGCTGGTGATGACATAAAAAATGTAGATAACTAATGTGGAGGATTCACACAGAGCACAGACAGTTTTTGCATTGAGTATGTAAAGACTGACTGTATGTAATGTTAAACTGAACTTGAAACTTTATTGGTATGTTGATTCTGACGACCTGTTTTAAAGACATTATGAAGACTGAATTTCCCCTGAGCAAGGTTATCCACCATCATAAAGACCGAGCTTGCTAACTGTTGCATCTGAAGGACATTAATGATGAACAGATCTTCTTATTAAAACTACTCCTCTTTGTTCAAGACAACTTTGACCAAGGTGTAGGGTGAAAGTGATCAGACGTACTGGTTTAACTTTACTTTTCATCGCCGAGGCGTCATGATCTGTCAGAACAATGAAAAACATGCACAAGGTTGGTTGAGTTTCTCCAATCAAACAAATCCTCAATCCAAAATGCTCATCTTCTCTGCTAATCCGGCTCCACTACCAGATGTAAGCACAAGAAATATGTAAAAATAAGATAGTTGTAAGAAAAAAAAATTCTCCTGATGCTAACTTGCCTCTCACAACCAAATTTTGTCAGTCGAATGGATATATCTGTAACTGCATCTATGACGTAACTGAATCAGCTGCTTGAAAACATCCAATAAAAACTCAGCCATGATAAACAGGATTCGATAATCTTTGTAGAGATACTGCCAGTTTTCTCTACTGCCTCCATCTGGTTGTGCTAAAATACTTCTCCTCGTCTCGTCAACACTTTATGCCCGCACTTTGGATAATAAAGACTTGATACTGCAGTGTGGATGGTTCTCTTTTTAGTGACTGCACCATCATTGTGCATCTTTTGATATATTTTTATAAAAACCTCATGTCCTTGGTGAGCTATCATTCATTCCGACACACACACACACACACACACACACACACACACACGTAAGACGTTTCCTCATACCATCAGAAAACTCCATCCCTTCACCTACAGGTTTAATTAATCTCAAAGTAATTTTGTGTCTGGAGTGCTAAGGTAACAAGTTTATTTACACTAATGCAATGTCATTTAGAAACACCTGAGGATACATTAGACTATTAGAATAAACCCTGCACATGCTTTGTTAGTGTGCGTGGTTAATCTAATCAGCAAACAGCCACACAGTCTCGCAGTTCTCAGCCTCGTATCGATGGACCCACTCAAGAGGAAGATGCGGGGGAGCCATTTTGTCAGAAATTAAATAAACAGCACTTCACCGTAAAATGGAAATGAATAACCTCTGAATGGTTATTCTTCATCTATTATTTCTCAAATGGCCCTCTCCAGTCCAGTGACCACAGTGATTATGATCAACATGTTGCTGAACAGAGAGTGCTTGACAAAGAACGCCTGACAAAGATTTTAATTTCATCAGCCTCAATAACCACCAACGATCTCTGTGTGAATATGAAAAACTTATTGTTGCTCATGTCATTATGTGTGATGAATGTGGAAAAGCTGCCAGAACTTTAAACATCTTCTTCAACTCTGTAAACAATTAATTACCGCTCACTTTATTAGTCATGACTGACCTCCTTCTGAAGGGCTTTCACTAGAATATAAACGTTGGCATTTTGAAAAGGTGGACTGGTGTATGAGTTGGTGATTAAAACAAGCATATATCCAATCACACAGAAAAGACCCAACCTCTGAGTTGACTTTATTATTTTCAGAAGGTTTGATGGACTTTGTGTCCTTATCGGAAGAATAAAAGTCTAATATGAAACGGCTGCTGCTGCTGTCCTCCTCCTTAAGCTATGTTCCTTTATACCACAAGACAGGGTTTCACCTAGTCACTATAAACTGCAGAAAACAGAACTAAAGCACATGTCATTAATCTTCCTGCTATCCCAGCTGTGGAAAGTAATGCATAACTAAAAGTCCGGTAAAATGAATTAATGATTTCAACCATGAACTTTTCTCCCAAAACACCATGAATCGTCTCCAGCTGATAATGCAACACGACCCTGGAGTGTGAAATCCCTGTTGCGTCCAGAGTAGCCAGTTAATTGATTCGCAAATTATTTAAAGTTTGTGGTGCCCAGGGGAGTACTAGACTGTAATGACAGCCCATTTAAAAGAGTTGAAAAACTCTTCCCGAGCATGAAGGTATTAAATTGTAATGGTAAGCTAACAAGTCTTATCTGAGCCCAAAGAAGGGGGATGGTAACCTGAGTTCTGCTGTTAGATAAGTCCAGAATGTGAACGTGCCTTTATAGGTGGAAAATATCTGCCTAAAATATAACCTCAAGTTTAATATTTTAAGACCGTCTCAAGGAAATCATACATGGGATAAGAGGACTCTGATTTCAAATAAAGTAATGATGTTGAATATTTTCTATAGAGTTTGTTGAAATAGTAATATTGTTTTTAAACATTTGAGACGCTCTTGCATCACTTGTTCACACATCTGTCTTTCTACATGATTGATATATACAAGAAAAATAATCTGATGTATGCTTTAAATTAGATTAGTGATGAGGTTACCTCAAATATACGGATTTCATGATCAAAGTTCAAGAGATATGAGATCACCCTGTGCAGAATTCTAGAACGTTCATCTGGTAGCACACACAGTGTATGTAGCTTTTTAGCTGAAGTTGTTTGATCTCTGTGTTAATATCAAGGAGCCTCTAATCTCAACCCATTAGCAACTGCTGTCATTCAGACACACGGTGTCGGCCTGATTTAAATAAAATGAAATGAAGATAGTTGTTTCTGGTCCCTTGGCTTCACTCATTGCCATAAACATATGCTCTGTGCCCCGCTTCTTTCCATCTTATTTATGACTTTAATTTGTTGTGTGGGCTGCGCAAGAAATCAAATTTAATCCAATCCTCCCAGGGACCCTGTCATATAATAACATGGTAATTTCTGTGTATCCTTTTGAAAAATGAGGAAATTAATTCTTCCTGACATGTTCTAATTATTCCAGTGTGAACAGCGGATGGGCTCCCCTCCTTCCTCCCCTCCTTCCCCCAGCCCCCTAAGTGTCAGTTGCCGACGGGTGGCGAGGTGCTAATGCTGACCAGCAGCGCGTTTAATTTGAAACATGAGCAGACACCTTTCAACACACCTTCTTAATGTTGGAGTGGCTCACACAAATTAATTCACTACTCATCTGGCAGCCCTGACTGAGGTGTGTGTGCGCAAACAAGACTGTGTGTGTGTTTGAGAATGGGGGAGGGGGTCAATTTAACACTTGTGCCATTAGTAAAGGTAACCTAAGGTGTGTCTGTGTGTGGGAATGGCACCATGTGTGTGTACCATATATACCAAGTGTGAGTGTATGGAAGTTAATGTGTGGACACATTCTGGACAGGTGACACCATATTTCATGTGGCTTAGTGTCAAGTTGGCATAAAGCTGTCTGCTGGGATGGAGGAATGCTTGGACAAGTTTTTTCTCCCACTTGTCGAGCCAACAGTACCTTTTCACACATTTCAATTCTCTACTGAGCGCACAGAGAGGCTCATTTAATTAGACTGTCATCAGCCGGTCTTTATCTTGTCACTTCAGTTCAATTCACAGGGACACAACTGGAAGAGATCTTATGGAACAAATATCTTATATTGTATGATCACAGGATTTGGATTTCTGTGACATAAATGATTTTTCTTCCATTAAACCTGGAGAAGTGAAGTAAAATAACAGCAATACTAAAATAAATTATGTGTTTGGTTAAAAAAATCCGAGGTGAGGTATGCTGGTGTGATGAAATAATAACTCTAAGGAAAGGTTTGTTTAATGGTTTGAGGGTTTAATTCCAAATTAAAAAATCAAAAGAAAACATTTCTGACTTTGTCGAACCATTTATTTATTTGAGTCCCAAACTCTGTGTACGTTCAGAGTTCTGAGAGAAGAAATGTGTTTCCACTCTAATTATGTACAGTGTCTGAAGCAGCTCAGACAGAAGGAGAAAAGATAAACAAAAATTACTGAACTTTGGAGTCAGGTTCAAACTGTAGAACTGTAATTGATTTGGTTTGTTTGTGTGTGTGTGTGTGTGTGTGTGTGTGTGTGTGTGCGTGCGCGCGCTTGTGTATGTTGTCTCTGGGTAATAGAATACAGGACTCAGCCGTGGCGTCATGGTTTTAGGAGAAGAGAGCATGTCTTTGTGAACGGTGGGTGGGTCCCCCCCATGACTCAGAGAGTGGAGAGGCGTCAACATGGCCGCCCGGCCTTCAGGGATTAAATTGCCCCCCCACCCCCACCCCCACCCCGTCGGGTTAATCACTGCAATTTTGGATCCATACAGAGGAGCGAATGCACTCTCCATCACTGTGGAAGAACTGAGGCATAAGCCACCACTGCAGCAGCTCTGTGGGTACATCTGCTCTATAGGCCTGTTTCCACTCCATACACAGAGTATTTTCAGAGCTGGTTTACTTGTCTTAACAATGTTTGAGTTCTGGATCAGAGCAGACTCTTGCTCTCTCCTTTGGACACTGCTATTTTTGTCATATGGCTTTGGTTTAGGGATATTCAAAGTAACCCTGGGTGTAGTTACTGCTAGGATCTGTGTAACTAACTTGTGTGTCTCGCTGTGCGCCGCGCTCTACGTGAGCTTGTTAATGACTGGAGGCTGCGAGAGCCGTCTCGTGCCAAGACCCACATGGCTGCTGGCGGTGCATTAAATCTGCAGTCAATTTGACTGGAAGTTCAAAATCTGTGCTAGGTTAAGGGGATGTGCTGAAGCCGTGTTAATAGCTAGCTTGTTGTCCATATGGTACTGCTTTAATAGAGCACATTTGTTGCAGATGGTGGGAGACTTGGTTTAGGCAGAGGCAGCTTTTGGCAGAGTCTCATTCTTCGAAAGGGCCGCTGTGTGGACTGGTACAGGCCAACTCAGTGATGTCCATCCTCCCTGCTTCTCCTTTACCAAAAAGCATGCCCTTGAATTGTGGCCTAGCCCTGATTTAAAGACATTTTTTTTCCTTCCTTTTTTTGTGAGCAGCAAATACAATGTGGCCCAGTCACTTCTTCCTGAGTTTGGTCATTTGCTCTCCAAACCACACCATTGGAGGCTAAGTTCAGTTGTTTCTGACCACAATGGGACTTCAGACAGCAGGCACAGCTGAGGAAACACAAGCACATAGAGTAAAAGAACAAGGCCCGTGGAAGAGGACCAAAGATAAAGATAGAACCTGAGCATAGCCTAATCTATTTATTTTCCCTGCTATTTTATGCTTTAGGCAAGCCCACTGGAAAACTTAGGTGCCACCAAAATGAAACAAAAACAAAACGGTTTAGATGATTAAAAACTTCTCTGTAAGTCCAACCGGAGGTTGTGTGTGTGCATTGACGTTGATGCTGTTTCTATTCCTCTTCCTAGTTTCTGAGGTGGAGTTTGCAGTATGTAAATGTGTGCTCGACTGTTTGCATGTACTAAAAGTTCAGAGTGATTCACATTTGTGTTGGTGATTGTTTTAGTTTGTGTGCACTTGCCTCAGAGTATGTGTGCTTTTTGCACTCAGAGAAGTGAGGAGACACGCTTGATCTACTCTGCACTGTTTGACGGTTGTTTTCTCACGTTGTCACTGGCATGGTGTGCTGTGCCGTGGTGATGGTATTATGTGCACTGGGCCCAGCTGAGTGCAGAAAAGAGCAGAGCTGCAGCGCCCTCAGCTATGCCACTCCCGCCTCCCCAGACACCTTATTGTGAGAAAAGTCTCGGCTGAGCCCTCTGGGCCTTGTGGATCGGCTGCCTTGCTAAGTGCTGGCCAGACTGAAAGGCACAGTGTCCTTGGGCCCGGCTCAGTCTTTCCATTCTCTCAGAGGCTTTGTCTCATAAGCCACAAGAGCAAGGGGAGAAAATGCCAAATTACACCAATGTCACAAAAAACTTCAGGTGTTTAAGGGCTGTCATTTTCTGTCATGTTTTGTGTTTTTCATAATGAAGTGCATGAGAATGTATAATACTAAACATGTTAAGAACTGAGCATTTTTCTTTCCACTTCTGTTAACAGTGGTGACTTTAACAGCAAGAAATTTGATCTTCAGACTTTATAGCTCTTGAATTCAAAGTTCTGAAACTGAATAAAATGATGGTGGTTTGTTGCAATGTTGAGGTGAAATTACTTGTTATAATGCTGAAATATTTCTGCAAGATCTTCTTGCCTTGTTCAATTGGCTGAGATTATTTATTGGGTTAGTTGAGAGGTCTGAGAGACATTTACATTCAGCCACAGAAAAATGTTCCACTCACAGATCAGTTCCCTGAAACTGCTGCTTGTTTGGACCACTAAAAATGAAGCACATGGAAATCCTGATCAATTTTCAACCAATCTCAACACAATAAAACTGTATCTTTAAACAGACCAATAACACAGACTAATGGAAACCTGTTGTAAGTCATTTTTAGCGACGTGTCTCCACTATTTTGTGGCTTGGGCTTCTGAACGACCCGTACAAGTGGTGACATCATGACCACATCCTTTTGCCTCATTGACGCTGCAAGTCCTAGCTTGGGTCCCCTGTGGCTGCACTCCCAGAAGCCACAGCGCCCATCACCACACATGGGCTGCAGCTGGACCACCGTTAGCTAGCCTGAAACAGACTGAGGCTGATCTGGGTCTGTGGTCAGAGCCCGAGATGTACATGTATATATCTGCTTGGAAAAAGATGGTATAGGGATCAGTAAGCAGAGTTTATTTGATGCAAACATATCATCAGGCTCTCAGTGTGCAAACCGATGTTGTATGCAAATCCACTCCCTGGATGGAAAGAGGTATAATTAATGATGTCAGTTCATAAAAAGAGAGGATGGGTTGCTAGCCATATTTCTGCTTTAATTAAAGACATGCCTTATTATAGGAGGAAGATGTATGCTGTTTTTCTTTTTTCTCTTTCTTTCCCTCCTCTCTTTCTTCTTGATTATCACTCGTTTCATAGTTAAAATGGTTCTCTGTGATTTCTCCTGCCAGAACCCCCACACGCTGACATGGAGGGCTTTCTTCGTAGCAGCTTTTTACTGAGGTTAGTTTCATTTCTGTTGTTGCCATTTAGGATCACAGGTTGGGCTATCGGGGATGGTAGCGGGCTAACAGGGGTTAAGCTTTCTGACACATTTAGACTTTGTCCCGTCATGTGTGTGAGTGTGTGTGAGTGAGTACATTTGATCAATGTCAAACATGGATTCTGACATATTTACCCAAGCTGTGTGTTATGATTGTGTTCCTGACTGGCATGCTCACCCCACTGACAGACAGCCAGACTGAAAGCACACATCAACAACTTAAGGGACACATGTAGATTAGCTGCCCCCCTCCCCCCCCCCACCCCCCTTTTTTTTTCTTCCTCCCTCTTTCACAGAAGATCAAGCTTTCTGTGTCTTTACCCAGCATGCTTTTGTCTGACCACTCTGACCCTCTATGCCTTCTCACTAACTACCCTAATCAGGGATGTTGGGTCAGGCAGTTGCTGTCTTGTGATGTCCTGTTGTTTCCTGTTGTTTTCTGTGTTTGTATTCAACCTACCACAAAGATTTACATTTTTTGCCTTTACCCTTCCTGTGATTCTAATTAAAAATGTGTTCTGTCATTACACACACACACTCTCACACACACACACGCACACAAAGTAAATAAGAGAGTGTATTTACCATTGGCTCCTTTCCTAGTCAACCACCTTCTCTAGGCTCCAGTGTTGCTCCCTAATTAGGGTTGGCTCATTAGAAGCCACAGCAGCAGCATCTGCCTTTCAAAGCTGCTGTCAGCCAAACTTTACTAAAGCTAATGAATCCTCTTTGATTTCTTTTTCAAAAGGTCACTTATTTGATTAAATTAACAGCATTTTTTTTCTCTCTCTCAGAACTGTGGGTGGCATTTTAAAAAGAAAGGACAATTTGATACCATTACTCTCGCTAGTCAGAATGTCCTTCAGGAATTCAATAAGGATAACCTTTCAGGCATTTAATGTTGTTTTATTTAGCTTAAGACTGTAATAATGTGAAACTGCACTTAAATTAAATGTCCAACATTTATACTGGCTGCAACTATTTCTCTTTGTTTAATAAATTGAAAGAGCTTTTTCCAACAAGTTTTATAAATCAAATATACACTCTTTAATACCTCATATATTTGTAGAATTTGCAGCAGTAAAAACTGTAATACAAAAATGTACATTAAACGTTTTTTTTTTCCACATGGTATGAGACAGAAGTTAGTCAGGCATATAGCAAGTATAATGTGAGCTGACTGCTTATTTTCGCTTTTGTTTGCATGAAGTAAAAGACAGCGTTTAGCGTGCCCACTGTCTGCAGCAGTGGGGTACATTTTCCACTCTTTATTAAAAAGAAAGAAAGAAAGAAAGAAAGAAAGAAAGAAAAGGAAAGAAATCCGACCTTTGACCCTTGCTGTCCTCTCAACAATTTCCTTTTGTTCCCATAGCTGTGAGAAAACACTGATTATTTTAAGTAAACACATTATTGCACTGCTAATCCACATCCTTCTGTCAATGTCTGTTTTAATTAAAGGAGAAGAGGCAGTAGACAGATATCACGCATACTGGCTGCAGATTGGAGGCCACAACAATCAGGCTGAGATTAAAGGCAGGCTTTGCTTCAGGGTTAGCCCTTTTGCTTGGATAAGACTTGTGTCCTGGAGAGGACTGTGGCTTGTGGGGGAGGGGGCAGAAGGGGAGCAAAGGGATCTAGACAGAGGATGGATGTGGCAGAGACATTCCTCCAGTGAGGACTCTCAGTATCTTTACTCCTGCAGCTGAAATAGGTCAGAAGGTTGTCTTTTTTTTATAACATGCTCGTGCATTTTTACTACAAAGTGCAGATATGAATGATTTTTTACACTGTGCAGAATATTTCAGCTGCACACCAGATGGACCTTTCTTGATTATACTGACTCATAAGTTTAGTTTTGAGTTTTAAAAGCTGCAAAAGAGCTTCTTAACGGCACCTGATACACAGCTTACATGAAAAATACATCAAACTTTTCAGACACGATGGTTAAAAGTTTGAATTTCATATTTTATATTCAAGTGAAGCTTTTGTAGTTGCGTGAATATAACGGCAGTTCTGTTTAAAATTCCCAAAACAAAGACAAAAGTTCTCTGAACCACAGCGTCGGTAATAGACATCTATTCCTGCTTTGTTATTGTACGCCTCGCTGAAAAGATGTGTTTTTATTTTACATCAATTTTTTATATGTTTGTGCAAGAGGTTTAACAGGTTTTTGTTTGTGTATCAAAGCGACTGAGAAAATGAGAGCGAGTGTAGAGAGAAAGAGGAAGGAAGAGAGAATACAGAAATGTGAACAGAGGCAGAGAGAAAGAGTGCGAGAGTGAGAGAGATGTCTTCAGTCTCTGTCTGCTCCCAGTGGGCAGGACCTCCCCCTACATTTCTGCCATTATTTGATGTAATGAAAGGAGAAAGTGTGTAACATTGAGATTGTTAATTAATTTAGTCTAACAAGATGAAGATAAATGAAACCCACTGAAGGTTGACTAGGCTAAGGGGCCCACTTAGCATTTTTCTGCCCTCAAGCTCTCTCACTCTCTCTCTCTCTCTCTCTCTCTGTCTGTCTCTCTCTCTCTCTGTGTCTTTTACAATGGTGCACAGCTAAATGGTGCAGCATCGTGTTTAAATAAACCTACTGTGCTGTCTCACAGGAAGTTAAGGTGTGCAACTTTTGAGAAAATATTTTATTTTCCCCTCTCAATTAATCATAAAAATCTCTCTGGGGTGTTCTCATTCCCGATTGGGTGGCTGGATTTGTAATGAAGTTAGTTTTGGAGTAGAGATATGCCATTATCTAATTGAGTTATCTTGTCATGTTAGATGGTGCTCAGTTGACAAACATGTCTGCTGAAGTAAATTGACTTTGGGAAATATATATATATTTATATATACCGAGAAACAGCTGAGAGGTTAACGTTAATTGAACTTCTTTTTTTATCCTTTTCAAGAGATCAGTTATATCTTTTTCTTTTTTTTTTAATTAAAGGGAGGTTATATAAATGGCCATTCTTTCCAGCATCTCTGTGGCCCCTTCACATGAGTCTGTGTGACTCCCAGCCTTTCATTAAATGAATGCTTCTTCTCTTATGCAGCTCGGGGCTATTTGAGCGGCACGACAGACAAAAAGCAGAAAGGACATTTTTTTTTCTACAAAGCCAGACAGTTGTCTTCATCTGGAGCCCTCACAAGCAAATCAGTAGTCTATCGAGGTCCCTCCTCACTGGGCACTTTGTACGGGATCTTCATGGCAGCACAGACCAATCATTATGGCCCCCATTCTTTGCTCCCGTAGTTCTCAAGTCATCAACAATGGGTTGTTGATTGTATGGAAAACACCAGAACAATTATGTCCTCTGTTATGGTGGCAGGGCGGCGTTTTAAAGTGCAATCCTCGATAATGGCCTCATTATTGTTATTCTTGGAGCAGGCCTCAGGAGAGAGAAGTAGCTACTAGCAGTACGTCATTATTTGGTAAATTTCGATTAGCTCATCATGCTGTCTCCTGGCAAACAGAATCATAGCTAATTAAAAGTGAGCAAGCGCTCTTTCCTGTGGCTTAAAAGGTAGCACTCGATAGGCTGTTAATACAAAAAAAGTGGCAAAAAAGGAGGATTAGAGCTGTTACCCTGGTAACTCCAACTTCCATCTGTGAGGGGAACAATGAACTTGTGTTTCTCCACCACCTATGCTTGAAAAAACAGAAAGCGAGGAAGTGAGTCTTTCTGAAAGGACAAGACCCTTTTTAACAACAAAGTGGGATCCAGGCCTAATAGGCTCTCTGGTGCGAGTTGTTAGGCGAGATCACTGGGGGATAGAGGAGCAAAGAGGTCACTGTGTAATCCTAGGACAGTGAAGGTCGGCTGTTTACAATGGATCAGTTTGTCTGCAAAGGAAACGTGACCCTAACTTTGTCCATGCTAAAGATTCTAAAGGAAAACTACATTGACAGAAAGGGCTGCTGGTTACATGTTTCCTCCTGAGATAGCGGGTAACATGCCCCAAAGCCAAGATGTACACATCCCTTCAGCTGATTAAATAAACACAAACAAGATGCCATAGAGTTGGACCAATTAGATGGAGCTGTCAGAAGCTGTTGGAATTGTCTCTTGCATCTCTTTAACTGATAGAACCAAAGTCTGCATCGAGTTCTGGCATCTCAGCTCTGCTAAAAAACAACATCTCCTAAATGAATCTTAAAAACAACTTAATATTTAACCAATGCAGCCTTTTCTAGCACTGAGCTACACACAACTGCATTTTTTCTGCTTTTCTTTTTTTCTTTTCTTACGTTCCAAGATATGAGCCATTACCATAATGTTCTTTATATTTCAGCCAGCATGAAACAAATTTTCAATCATTACAAAAAAAATGTTTGATGGGCTTAAAGTTAAGAGCTGCTTAAGAGCTGCTAGACAGGAAAGAAACGCTCAGGCACTAAAACACTGCTGACTTAATATGATCCATGACTGTGGAGGAACAGTATGTGTTTCTCTTTGAGTTTTATGTCCCTTATTACAGCTGCAATACGTCTGCTCACATTAAGCTAATTTATGGCTGAGGCCAGCGTAACAGCAGTACAGGTTAATGAATTTGGCATTACTAATTAAACGTTATTGAGGGATGAATATGAATCCTGTGGGGTGGGAGGGACAGTACTGAGAGGAGTAGGAGGGGGGGGGGGGGTGGAAGAAAAACGGGACAGGGGGACTGTCTCTCTTTTGCTGTTCTTACTTTTGGTTGCCTTCACTGAGTGCAAAATATGAAATGCGAATGTGACATGAGACTTTGAGGTGACGTGGAGGATGGTACAATATCAGAACAAAACTTTCTCTATTAGTATGCACTTACAAAAAATGTTGATTTATGTAAATCATGCACTGATATTCCTCAGGTGATGCAGCGAATACTTCATTTTTTGCTGTCACAGAGGCTCACTCTGTTCAAGTTAGCACAAAATGCACATTTTGAAAAAAAACTGTTGTGAAGCACTCACTTTAGCTGCCTCCTTAAAAAAAGAAGAGTTAAAGACCAGAGAGCAAATGAGACAGAGAGTTACATTCAATACTGAACAACCTGACACACACTCTCCACGACCGGATTGTGAGCCCAGAGGAAAATAATAAGAAGCATGTTATTTTCCATGAAATTTATCACGCACCCCAACTGGTCAGCAAAGACTTACAAAGAAGCAACATTTTTTTTTTAGGTTGATGAGCAACTTTTTCTTATGGAAATAAGCTCAGAAAGTCACTAATCAAGTGATACTGCTGATAAGATTGGCGCATAAGGGGTTAACTCAACAGTTAAAACAACACTACTGAAATAACGTGGTTAGTCATTGTGAACCCTGCCCTTTCTTTAATGAGTTCAAAAGAATTTTTGTATTAGAGAGAAACGTTTAAAAAAAATCTTTAAAAAATGTCATGTTCCATGCTGCAGAAACGCTCCCAGCAGGCCGTTTAATGAAAACTAGTTTGAGCCACTTTCATATTCCAGACACAAATTGTTGTTGCTGTGGATTATTTTTCCTGTGTGGATGGTTAGTGGCTTGTTTAAATCTTATTTGTCCTTCCAGTCATTCTTTCCGTCTCGTCTTCTCTCACTAGCGCCTCTATACTCCATATCTGACACACTCTCCCTGAGAGCTAAGCCTTTCAATTTGGATTTCAATTATCATGTTAGTTTTGTGATTAGACTTTAGTCCTCCAGGAATCAGGCCTCTCTGCTCCTCTCTATTCCACTCTATTCCACTTCCCCTGCAATCACGTCCCATCTGATGAATTGCGCATATAATTACGGAAGTTATTGAATATGCAGATCACTGTTGACTCTTGGTGTGCGGTTCATAATGCATCAACTCTAACTGTATCAAACAAGGGTCTCTGATAAAGACCCACTCTGATAATGAGAGAGGGCTAACGTATGCTATTAGTCAGAGATAACAGACACCACAAAGCCTGGGGCTCAATTAAAACAAGGCCGAGCTATAATCTGTGCGAGCCTGTGTGTCTCCGTGTGTGTGTGTGTGTTCCTGTACAACAGTGGTGTTGGGATTTGGCACCGGCCACACTACAGCTCTACAACCAGAACAGAGCAGTGTGAGGGTCCAGCCAGCCAGTGCACAAGGTGTTTATGAATCAACCAACATGAGGTATTTCCTCCCTGTTACAGTATGTTGCTACCATCGTCTTACACCCCATCCCATGATGCAATCCCTTGGAGTTTTTCAAGAGCAGGGAGTGAAGCACTTTACAGGCACACCCACAGGAGAGGGTTGTGGGAAATCTTGAAACTTTTGATAGCTTTTAGAGAGCTCTCTTAAAACCTGGCTTGTAGACAAAAAGAAAAAAGGTCTCCTGCTATAACTTCTGCATTTTGCTGTCAAAATGTAGGGGATTTGTTATGAGCCTACAACAGGTCCAAAACCAATACTCATTTTTTTTTCCACATAAAGCCAGTCCTACTGGGTCTCGCAGCTAAAGTTTCACACACAATTGAGAATACAGGGAAATGAAAGAAAGCGGGCCCTGTATTTTTAGCCTGAGCTGTAGTGATGTAGCTGCCATTTATAGCTGATACGCAGGCTGATGCTGGAGGGCTGCCCTGCTGACAACAGCGTGAAGAGTTCGTGAGCTGCTCAGAGCTTCACAGACATGGCGCGACATGATCTCAAATACATACAAGCACAAACATTCAAGTAAATTCACACCATGCTGTATCTGTTCCATATGAGACATAAAAAGATATACTTCAATTCTTTTTTTGGTCTTTAGAATTGCATCAAGAAACTCATTCAGATTTTACGGGTTTCGACTTGTTGAAAAGAGAAGAAGGTATTTTTATATGTATTTAGCTTAAACTCTTCCTTCATGTCTTCAAGTACAACTTATAAACAAGCCTGGCTCGTATTTATAGAAGTATTCATCTATTTATAGTAGAAAATAAAAACGTATATGTTCACCTGTGTTGCTGAAAATACCATTCAAATTTGTGCAAAATGTTTTCTGCCTCTTATTATTTCTGTTATTGTTTCAAAAGTTCAGTAAAAAAATTAACCCCTGGACAAAAAGATTTACCCTTTTGCAGAAGTTTCATGATGCACGGGTGTTTTTTTTTTTTTCCTTGAATCAGCAAAGGCTTTTTCCCCTTATGACACGTGCTTCCTGCACCTGACACCACTTCATGTAAGTGCAGAGTCAAGAGGAAAAAAACAGCTCCAAATTGTTAATTTAGGCACATTTACTCACTATTTGTATTATTCATGAGAAGATTTTTTTTTCTAATTTTTACCTCAAATGATAAAAAAAACTCAATGGATGTCTGTTAAAAAAGAGAGGGAAACGGTGTTAAAGCAGTGACAGGTCTGATCTGGTGTGTTTAGACATGTAACAAGCTAATACTTTTGTTGCCCCCACATCCTGTGGTCACAGTTTCAGGTATTAGCGAGCCAGGCAGACGCTGGATCTCTTTCTCTGTCATGGCTGTCTGTTGTAATTAAGACTCAGGGTAGCTTTTAGCACACGGCACTGTGACACTTCTCCAGCACCAGGTCCCTTGTATATTATTAGATTATCAGGATTGAGCATGTTTACACCAACTGTTAGCTTAACACGAGGTCAAAAAGGTGACTTAAACTTTGTTAAGGGGCTTACACAGGAGCTCAAATAGCATTATAGTGGCAGAGTAATGGGCCCACACACAAACAGAAAAAAACACTATTTACTTATGCTTGTGTTCAGTGTTAAATACTTTAACCTTCTTTAGAATAAAAGGAAAGTGAAGGGTTCATGATGTGTCTGCCCATTACTGTAAAAAGTGTGTTGCAAGAAGCAACGACCTTTGTCAAGTTTCAGCTATTGTTTGCAGATTGGTTACACACACTGCAGGCTGTGAAAGACACATCTGCTGCCTGCAGCACAGAACAGAACAGATAGTGAGGGTAGAGGGGTGTGTGTGTGTGTGTGTGTGTGTGTGTGAGGTGTATGTGTGTGTGTCTGTGGCACTGCTTAGCTACAGTCACTATCCTCTTATCAAATATTTGTGTGGCCTTCACTCTCTATTTGCCTTTCATTCTGTTCGCTTTGTTCATTGAAATCTATCTCAGGCAGAATGATAAAATGTCCAGAAAGCTGTTTTCAGATTTTGTTTCTTAGATAACGTCTGTGTACGTTTTTTAAAGTGTGCTCCTAGATGTTAATGTCTTATGATATTAAGATTATTTATTGTATAAATTTATTTTCATAGATATGGGATGCTGATGTGGATATTTTCCTACTTAATTTAGATTGATTTCATGTTGACAAGTCACTGAAGGAAATGTTGTTTTTGTGTAAGTATAGGTCAGTTGAACAGAATTTTCCCATTCGGCTTCAAATACCAAATATAAAACCATATTTGTTGAATTTGTTTTTGATTACTCCCCTGATTGAGATTCAAAGGGTGGTCATAAATGTTTTGAGACAAAAGCTCTCTTTGTGTGAAAGGGGCCCCAGTTAAAATGGAGGAGTAGTTTGAGATTACCAGATTATTTCCTATACTCGCCCAGTGAGCAAGGCGAGGTGAGCCGCAGCCCTGCGACGTGCTGTGCTGCGCTGAAGTTGAGTATAATGAGTGTGGTGGCAGGGAACCACAACAGAGCCAGTGCAGAGGCTGCCTGGGAACCAGAGGCCTGTGGCCCATAGCCAAACACACATACACACACAAACAAACACACACACACACACACACACACACACACACACACACACACACACACACACACACACACACACACACACACACACACACACAAACCCTGCTGCACACTTGTGGCTTTTTAAGAAAGCAATTTAGTTAATGATTTCATTTTGGAGCACTGTCATGATGCATGCGTCCTCTGAGCAGCCAGCGAGAGAATAAAGAGAGAAACTAAGAGAGAGAAAAGGTAAACACAAGCTTCCCTGACAACCACAAGGAAAAATAACATGCAACCCAGCCTCATGTGGCATTTGTTGTTAACACAGCACAAAAATTCAGAACCAGATTGTGGTATTCGCAACTCTTTTAACTCCTGGTATTTCATGCATAGCGTTGGACAAATGCGTGAGAGCTGAAGCACAGGATGAGTGGTCAGACACATGGTTGGCAGCCGGCTGCTAAGGCATTTTGAGTTTTGGTCGACGTCTAATCCACTACGGTGACCGCTCCCCCGCAGTGGAAGCACAGTATATTTTTCTGTTCAGCCATGTCTGTCAGCTCTCTGATTTTATTAGAGCCATGTTTCACATTCATTTACTCAGGTTTTCTCAGCGCGGGGGCATGAATGAAACCATCTTAGCATTGCTAAAACAGCCGCTTGTCCATGTCTTCTGTGAACCAAATTTTTGGGCAATTACTCAGATCAGTGGCTGGAGTTTCTGGTTTTTGCTCCTCAGATCTCATTTTTCTCCAGTCTCTCTCTTCTCTTGTATCAGCTGTCAATCACAAGAGGTAACTTTTTACCACCTCAAAACAGAGCAGGGTGCCAGCCCTTCATTTAGTCCTTCACTTAAGCTTGGTTTCTCCCTGTCCAACCTGTCAGAATGACACACACTGTTGACCATGCTTTCTATTCAGCACTGGCAAATGAATTGGTTTCAGTGGTTTAAATCAGCAATCAATGTCAGTTTCCCAACATAATAAGCCTTAATCATAAATCTTTGAGGTGTGGCTTGCCTGACCCCTATTCATCATGGCTCCGCTACATGGCCTCATCTGGGTGGAGCAAATGAACTAGCCTTATTTTGATTTTCCAATTGACGTGTCACATGAAACGTAGCTACTCTTTCTCCCCTCCCCAATTCTATCCAGGCCCTTCTGCTTCTCACAGTAAAAAAAAAACACATAAGAGCCCAAAGACAAAGAGGCAAAAGAAGTCCAGTTGTCACTAGGGGAGAGACATTTGTGTGCCTTCCCTTGTGTGAGACTGAATAGCATTAATTTATTCAGAATGTGAAATAGAAAAGGACAAAAACTGAAGCATTTGGGGTGGGTCTAACTGTAGCTAATGAGCTGTTGTACTCTTAGCCTCTCAAATAACAACAGAGCATCTTAATTACTTCAGTGTTGGAGGTAATTTTCTCATTTTTCCCCCGAGCAAGAGAGATATATGTATGGGAACAAAATTGCTTTTCTTCCTTTCAAATTTGCCATTTTACTTACCAGAGCTTGTTTAACATTTTGGGGGGAAAAAGCAAGAAGCAAAGATACTTACAGAGAAAGTAGTTCCACTGTCTGTTGGCATTCCAGATGTCCAAACCAACCCTACCAACCCTTTTTCTGCTTGGGATTACAGCTGCCAATGATGACCTCATGGTGGCAAGACCAAAGACTGAGGCCCATAGTTTCACTGGCATACAGTACAATAACCCCCTCCCTACTTTCATAAACCACTCACAGTCACTAATAATCACGCTTTTTCTCCTCATGCTGAATTTCTCCATTACAATTAGCTATTATGCTCGAGTATTTTGCCAAAAGTCTCTTTTTTCTACTAACTTCCCCTGCTTTGGAGATTTCTATGCTCCCCTATAGACTTATTGTGCATCTCTTTAGAAACTTGGGCTGCATCCCCTCACTTCTGTTTGACACCCTCCAGCCAGCTCCTCAACCCACTTTTCTGGCAACTGTGAAAGATGTTACACTCGATTTGTTGAAGTGCAGTCATTTACTGCAAATTCTTCAGTGCACAGAAGAAGTTATCTTTATAAATGACAGAAAGGACCTGGCCCTGAATAGCGCTTTGTTTTCTGTTTAACATAAAAGGGAGGGGGGCACTCTATATTTCATCAGTCACCGTGGCCCTCTTTTCTTCAACAATGCTCAATTGTTTCTGTGAAAATTTCAGGTTCCATGAACAGGAGAATTCTGTATTATTATGTTCCTGCCAAATTCCAATCTCTGTTTTCCTTCTCCTGCTTACAAAGGGCTCATAACTTACTGTCAACTATGAGGAGAGCCACAAAGCTCCACTGTTGCTCAGCAAATAGGCTTGTGTTGGTTGATGGCTTGACTTGCTGTGAGGTTTGTCTAAGTGCAGCAGCGGCAGCAACAGACACAGAGGGCTCTTTGGTAACTCCATCCTCCAGCAGGCCTGGAGAGAAAGTGAAAAGAAAGGAAAGACAGAAAGGCGAGTGAAACAACAAGCAGCTTTTCTTGTCTCTGTATTATTTTTTTTCTGCTCCCAGACAGGGAATCCGTCTGGCTGTTTAGGTTGTAGTCATGGTGCTGTTTCAGTCTCTCCTTATTTTTTTTCCTCCCTCTAAATGTTTGACTCAAAACATCCTGTTTGCTCTTCTGCTGGATAGTTCCTATAATACAATTGTGCAAGTCTACATAAAAAAAAAGCCAGGAGTGATTTTTTTTTTTTTTTTTTTTTGTACGGCCATCCTTCATTTGTGAAAGCTTACGCATGAGTGAACTTGTGTGTGTCCTGGGGAACTGAGAGGCTGTTATGCCATCCAGCTCTGTGCCTGTGTCCTGGGATCAGGAAAAGGGCCAATGGCACAGGGGACCGAAGGAGAGGGAGGAGGAGGAGGAAAGGGAGGAGGAGGTAGGGCAGGAGGGGGCAACGAGGGATTCAGTGTGTGAGTGCTCATCGACCCTTCCTGAGTAGACAGACAGGGACACTTAAGCACTCTCACACCTGCATCTGCCTTTGCCTTGCATGGGGGGCAAGGACAGCGAGCACGCTGTCATGGCAGCTGCACAAGTGTTTAAAGTGAGACACAAGGCAGTTCTTCGAGCAGCATATTATTGCAAATAATTTACCCTGCAAAGTAATTATCGATGCTCTGCTCAATATGTAAAGTGTGCACTTCAGGTGGCTGGCTTAATTTGCACTGGGCGGCTATCATTTGAGTGTGGGTTTTAGCTGTGGTAACTGTGGCAATGTCTAATAGAGAAGGCATCAGGAGAGAGTGTGAAGTGAGGATGAAGTGGCGCTGTAATTGAGTTGACTTTTTGCAAGGGAAGGTCAACAATAATGGCGGAACAATTTAAACAAATTCATTTAGACAACTCTCCAGTGACTGTACAGTCAGCTACCTTGATGGAAAAGTCTGTATTTTCCCAACCATTTACTCGATTTTATTATCATCATGTATAATTACTGTCTGCTAAAGTTTAGGAGATTTAAATCAATTTATGTGATACTGACTCAAAGCAAAATACTTTTTTTTCTGTTATTTCTGTTTTTGAACGGTAGATTTTTACAATAGACTCATATGAGCATGTGCACACACTGTGTGTGTGTGTATGTGTGTTTGTGGAAAAAGAGACTGTGTACGGCACACAGCCCGTGTTAGGAGTTGATTATGTATCCAGAAGCTGGCTCCTGCACAGCATGGCACAATCACAATGGAGGGTGATAATTTAATTGTGCTAAACGGTGTATTCCGTGTCAATGCTCCTCCAGCTGGGAGCTGTCAGGTAGTAATATCTCATTATGGCAGGTGAAGAACCCAGAGGAACCCTACCATGACACCTGTTAGAACAGGAGGAACCCCTGAAGGAAAACACACAGGTGATTCTTTCCCCCCTCCTCTGACACTCTCTCTCTCTCTCTCTCTCTCTCACACACACACACACAGGAGGAATACAGTTTTAACTACTTTCTTCATCTATTTCTCCTGTAAGTTGACTTTAAGGTCAACTCTGATTAGAGGAAGCTTTTTTCTTGGGATCTTTTACATTTTTGAAAACAAATATAACGGGAAAAATTAAGGCTGTAAATGTGCTTACAATATAAATATTTCTTGTTAAAATGTCTTTATTTTTTAACTCAGTAACTTCTGTGTTAATTGGGTGTATTAAAGATAACATGCACGTTCAGCTCTGTGATATGCCAAATATTCTTTATTCATCAAATGCAAAAATGTAATACTCTTTATATTCTCTGAGTCCTCAGACATTGTGTCAAAGAACAAGGAGTAAGATTGTCCTCAGCTGGGATTTTAAAACTTAAAGGTTTAGGACATCTAGAAGAGTAAAATAAGTGTATGGGCGGGTCGTGGAGTGTGGAGTTACTCATCACCATTGTCTATAAAAGGTAAACAGTGTGACTGAGCAGATACGGTGTGAGGGTGAAAGTCAGCCAGACCCTTTTATGATGAAAGAGGAAATGGGATAGCCAGCGACACATGGCCCCACAGTCACAAGACCCTCGAGATGAGCAGAGCACAACACTCCTCTAATACTCTCCAATTAAGCAGAGGTTGTTTTGCACGCTGATGAAACATTATCTCAGGGAACAATTCATGACTCAAAGCATTCCAGGCTATATTAGCCGGCGGCTGCAGAACTTAAATCCTAATCCTTCAAATGTGCGCAATATTGTCAGCTATATATAGAGCAGTTTTCTTTTCGAGCTGTCCGTCCCTCGTCTCTGCCTCCACAGGCTTCAGGGTCACTTGGGCTTTGTCTTTGAGGAAGTGGGAAGGAAAGCAGCATTTCATGCACTTATTGATTACTCTGGTTTGTTAGTTGTCCATTGTTGTTGTGAAATCAAGCATGAGGGAGGGCAGCTTGTCAAGAATTTATGAGCTACCCCTTCAGTTCCCCATATCCCCACTGTTTGGTTTGTTAAAGCACATTTTGGGCTTATTTTCTCCCAGATAAACTGATTTAATTATTAATGTGAATAAAAGTTATTTCAGCAGCACCAGAATACACTGCAGTTGTACAAACTCGGCTGTTTTGCTTATTTTATTTTGCAAGCATGAACTCTGAGGCCGTGAACAGTGAAACACTATCAGAAAATAGGATTAGATCCTGCTTACATTCTGCTCCTCATCAATGCCTTTGTTGTGTCTGTGCTGATCTATCACACACAAACCCCCTTTAGATCTCAGCGCTGTGTGCTCCTCTCTCTGTAAATATGAGGAATAAAATGTGGTTGCCCTCAGATATTTTCAGAGCATTACCACCACTCTTCTCCTTTCCCTTTCAATAATATGAGGCAGTATTGTGTGGGGCTTGTCGAAGGTGGGGGGTGGGGCAGAGGGGCTTCTCTGCACTCTTAAGCTGCCTGAACGCAGCCCTCCCAGCACTGCTAATAAATTATTAACTCCTGCTGACAAATACTGTTATGGAGCCTGCCGCAGATCTGTTGCATTCTTTAACAAGATTGCTGTAGACACATGTTACAGGAGGATGGAGGCTCCATTGCTCCTTCTCTCTCTCTCTCTCTCTCTCTCTCTCTCTCTCTCTCTCTCTCTCTCTCTCTCTCTATCCCCTTCTCTCGCTCACGCCTCAGCAGTTTGACTGATGGCTGGAGACCAAAGTAAAAGTGCCTGAGAGACTGAATATTTTAGTGGTAAAATAATACCACTTGATTTACTGTGTAAGACAAAAGCAGTGCTTTGTTTCACTCTTACACTCCATTGAGGACGAGGTGCTTGTTGCGCTGCAGGCTCTGGCTTTTTGGGGGCATGAATAAAAAATATGTCAGAATCTACATGCCTGACCCACTCCACACACACACACACACACACACATATTTACACACAGGGTTGCTCTGAACTTTGGTCTGACTTTTGCTTTTCAATTAATAGTACCCAATTTTGGGCTTGTCTTCTCTTTGATATAATTACAGGAAACAATTTAAAGTCTCATTAAAAATCAGGGCTCATAGTCCAACTGGACACAGCTGACAACTCAGGCACAGATGATGACTGACAAAAGAACAGACAGGCTGCACAGAAGTTTCACACTTGTTCTCTGCCGTCCACCTGACTTACAGGGTTTGTTTGTTCAGCTGTTTGGACACAGAAGACAAACTTAAAGCTGTCATTGTTTTTGGTCCCCCTTCACTGCACAAGTTATCTGAATATGTGTGTGTGAAACTGGTCATGGATATGTAGGGGCAGCTTACAATTTGGAGGGTGAAAAATTATTTTCTCTGAGCTCCATGTCTGATATAAATATGAAGAGGATCTGTGATCTGATTGGACGACAGACTATCCTGAATCAAGACTTGAACCTTTCTGCATGTTATTATGGAACTATAAATGCACTCAAACTATAACAGCAGTAGTCTTTGACTTGTGACCTGCCATTCTTTTCCAGCTTTTGTTCTGAAGCGCTGCTGTTGAAAAAATTTTACTTCAATAGCTAAAAAAATTCAAAACTGTTTCTCTTGAAAGCTAGGCTCCTCATTTTGAAAGACCCACTTGAATTAAAACCAAAAACCTTGCTCTGAAAAACCATCTTTAAATGGATCATACTCTTCTCTATCAGTGTGTGCCTGACTTTGAGCAGACAGAGCAAGGCCACCATCGCACCACAGCCTGCCCAACCTTGACACCCCCCACCCCCACCTTGCATACCCCCCAGGCAAGCTAAAGCGCTGTCACACTGACCCCTGTGGATCGAGCAAGAGAAGGAAGCAGAGAGGTGACCAGTGATCAGCTGTACAACGAGAAATACCCGTAGCATTTTGTCACATACAAACAGACTCGTACCTTCACACCCTGCTGCTGTCTTTCTCACACACACACAGGCAAAAACACATCTGACGACCATAGAGTCCTCACATTAAGCCTGAAAAGTTAATGTTTTGTATTTTAGAAAGGGAAAGTAGAACAACAGCTCAGGGTAAAGCCAGTTATGAGTTAAAAACGCTCCCGCTCCTCCACTTCACGTCAGCAGGAAGGCCATATTATCTTTTTTTAAATTCAATATTAAATGCATAATTATTTTTCCTGGCACAGTGTTTAATTTCATTCATTGTAGCATGTTACACAAGTGTGGCCTCATTAATAGTGAGGAAAAAAGGAGAAAACTCTGCATGGAAAAAAAAAAGGTTTTTTTTTAAAGAAATAAAATGAAAGTGGAATTAATAGTGAGTTTTCTTTGCATCTGATATGTCAAGTGTTCTCGTCACTGCAATATTCATGAAAGCATGTAACACATTTTTAAATTTAGTCGTCTGCTAATAGCTTTGGATGTTAAGCAGCTCAAGTAGGATTTGTTGGTCTGAGAAAACACTGTCACATCAAGACGTTAATGACTTCCATAGCTGAAAAGTGAAAACAAGGATGAGTCTGTTTTTTCGTGTTGACACAGGAGATGTTTAAACAGATCATTGTGAAAGACAGAATATTATTCAGGTAGTTCAGAATTAAAAAGAAAAGTATATTAAAAAAGAGAAACAATCTAATTTCCCATCTTTGTGGTGCTGAAGCTTGTTGTGATAGATGTCCTGCTGCCTGGCTGACCTACTGCCTGACTAAGTGTGTTAGGGTATGGGCCAGGACCCAAGCAGGCAGAGATCCAGCTTCAGATCAAGCCATCCATCCACATAAAACACAACATTAGAGAACCCCTTCAACTGCTCTGGCTGGAGAAACTACAGGCCTCAGTCAGGTGGAGCTTCTTTATTATCTCCTCAGGTGCACCACTTCCCAGCTACAGCCAAGCACCATGAACATAACCGCAAGTTGTCCATGAAACACTCAAGCAGAGAGCACTCCATGTCATGGATGGTTTAAGATCATCATGAGACGTCTTATCTCTATCCTTACTCTGTTCTCCCTTTCTTTTCCTGCAGCAGAGTCATGTCTTCCAAACAAGCCACGTCTCCTTTCGCCGCTGTGGTTGACGGGGACGATGCCATGAGTCAGGAGCACTTGTCCTGGGAGAAAGAGGAGAGCGCAGAGGCCCACGGCACACCACAGCTGCCCCTGCACAGTCTGCTCCACGGAAAAGCCCACCCCGATGAAATGCAGCCACTCAGCAGTGTGCCACCTGAGAGCGACTGGGACAGCCTGGTGTCAGCACAGCAACGCATGGTGGGTCGTGTTATCATGTAACTGACGTTAAAAAGTTTTAAAGAGAGACAATAAATTCCACGCTGAGGCTGGAAAATGGCTCCAACCAGACGTTTCCCCCCACACATCTTTGTGAAAATAACAGTTACATAAGGACAGTGCTGGTGATTTTGTCCATTTTGCCCTTTTCTTGCAGGGAACAAAAACATTATTCATCCAATAAAATGATGGTCGGTTTGAAATGTATTACTCAGAATTCACTACAGGGTGGTGTGAAAATAGGTTTAAAGAATGAAAAGTAAAAGGTCACTTCAGTACAAACCTTCCAAAAAGAGTCAGTCTCGCTAAATTTTACAATCTGTTATTTTTGAACTTAAATTTTATATCTTTATTTGATGTTTCCAACATAAGAATAGAATATGAAGAAACACTTTGAATAGTTTTGAGGGCAAAGCACAATAGTAAAGTGAATAAGTAGTTTCTTTTCCAAGAAAAGAAGAGAGAAAAGGTCTTTCTGTCCTTGTTATAGTAATGGAAGGTCAGCAGGCCGTCTTTCTTTCTGACCTGTATAAAGAGGCTCAGTTGATGTTCTTCAGTTCCCTACTGCTGAAAACGTCTTGGGTCTTTTGATAACCAGCATATCCTGGACCATTAGGTCTTGCTGGGTCAAACAAAGGCCTCAAACTCTCCCTTCAACAATGTGGACGACGTATAAAATAGCATGACCAATGACAGGGAGTTTAGTCTTTTTTACCTTCTTTACCATGAGCTCTCGTTGCCATTTGAGAAACACAACTTGTCCTCTGTGCACGTATGTTGTTTTTCTTGTTGGGTGTAAGCTACATCTGCAGCCAGACCCAGAACACGGTACATTCTAAGTGCAAAGCTGCTTTGATGTGAGCAGAGCGACGAAGAGCACAGCACTTGTGGGCTTTAGACATGGAAGGCAGGTGGTTGTGTGTGACAGACGGCTCTGTGGTAAAGAGACCCAGAGGGCCTCTGAAGTAGCTGTGCAACCGCCCACTGAGAGCCTCAACACCTCGCCATTGCAGTGCCACGCACACACCCGCACTCACATGCGAATAGCCTCTGTAGAAGACCGCTCCTCATGATGCTGGGCTGTGCATGCTGACTGATGAAGGTAACTGACAGGCAAGGGTATGCTCAGGAATACTCCTATGACACATTATGGCATTAACAGGAGATTTTACTATGGTGTGAAGATGAAAGCATAGAACAAGTTTATAGAGAATTATAAATAACTGCAATCAATATTTGCTTAAAATGCTTAAAATCAATAGTTTTACTTTAAGCATTTATTATAAAGATTACATGACTGTCTTGAACCGTTTTGGCTCTGGAATGATGTACAAATTGACAAAAGTAAAAAAAACAAACAAACAAATATAAAACATATAAAAACCAAAAATGAACAATTGCCTCATTAAATGAAATTATTAAACATAATAGCATTCCTTCCTTTGAAAAAAAAATATGAAATATATTAAGTGTATCCTCTGCAGTGTATAGAAATAAATTCCAGAAGGTGTGATCTCTGAGAGCAGATATTTCACTGAGGCAAACAAGACTGACAGCCTCAAAAGTGATTATAAGAAGATGTCAGGGTTATCCAGGATGAATAAATGTGGGGATAATGAGTAAATTAAAGATAAATAAAAAACAAAAAAGCTGCACTGTTTGGAGTGTAAATGCTTCGCTGGCTTGGATTAAAAAGTGAAAAGACTTAATGAGAGAAAGGAGGAAAAAGACAAAATGAGAAAAGAGGAGTTTAAATTAGAAGACAGCAGGGAGAGAAAGAGAAGAAAAGGCATAAGGGGAAAGGAATGAGAGTGTTTCCGTTGCTGATTACCTGACTCCACTGCTGTGCCATGCGTCTGTGTGGGCTGTGCCCTGAACCTATGCCAGCTGATTAACCCAGCACTGCTCCACTCCCCTCAAGCACCCTCCACTGTCTCTGCCACGCTGCATAACCATCCAACATCCAGGCCGGGAGGTGCAGAGTCGGCGAGTAGGTCGTGCCACCCTGGCACTTGGTACCAGACCACCCTACACACCGACTGTAACTCTGCCTGCAGCTCGACGTGTAGCGTAGAGATGAGATCGTGGCACTGTCATCACTGCTGTCCCGTTTATTGTATTCTTGGCTTTTATTTCGGGATTTTCAGTGACTCCAGACGTGCTTCTATGCTTTGCCCTCACATCACAACGCTCTGTTATCACACTGTTGCTGATTAAAGATTGTTCTTCCTGCAGAGGTGTTGGATACAGATGTGTGATGTGTTTATTCTCTTCACTATGGAGGCCAAAGTTTAAACCACGGCTAAGTGTTCCCCCATTAAAGGCAGAAACTCCTGGCTGCTCAGCTACCTTCTGCTTCCTCAGACTCCACAAACCATAATTAACACCACCTTCTGTCAGACGCAGGTCTGTGTGTTCACCGTACTCTCCCATGTGCAGAGCAGTCTCCCTTCTCTCTCTCTCTCCCCCTCATTCTTCTCCCCTGTTTCCTTCATGTCTCTGTTTGTGCTCAGGGAGCACTCAGCCAGTCAGCCAGAGACGGGACCCTTAGTTAAATACTAAACCATACACAGGTGGGACTGAAAAACAACAACAGCTTGAGACAGGACACAGATTTACGACGGCCCAAGGCACTCAGCTGAGAATAGGTCTCCACTAGAAAATGAACAAATTACACAGCAGTCACCCTAACACAAATGCACACTCAAAAGCAATTTGAGAAATTACAGTTGGGAGGTTTCTCTGTGTAGTCTCTGCAGATGAAAAGTAAAGCCTGGGCGCATTATGGATATGCCCTATGAAAGTGTACCTCATCATTTCATCTCAGTTTTTCGCTTGTCATGTCTCATTTACCAGCGCAGCCAGCTCTGTTGAAGACACATACGCCGCTGTGTGAAAGCCAGAGTGGAGCTATTTGATACGGCCAAATCGCCCCTGAGCTGCAGAAACCCAGCAATCACTGCATTTGAATGAAAAACTGTCAAAAAGCTCAATGGAGCCCTGACACAACACAGAATCGCACTTATCATTTAATATAAATCCCATCCCTTGTTGCCACCCCCTCCCTACCTCTGTTTGTCTTACAGGAGTCTGACAGCAATAAAGTATGTTCCCTGTACTCCTTCCGGAACAATTCCACTTCTCCACACAAGCCGGAGGAGGGGGCCCGGGAGCGGAGTGACCTGCTGAGCGGATCAGCGTTTGGAACTCCGGAGCGCCGCAAAGGAAGCCTGGCAGACGTAGTGGACACGCTGAAGCAGAAGAAGCTGGAGGAGATGACAAAGACAGAGCAAGACGGTATGACTCCCTACACGTGTATGTTTGTGTTCGCGCGTGTGTACTTTTTTTCCTCTACTTTGTGCCTGATCTTCTTCCCAAGCAATTTTTTGCCCTCTCTTTCAAAATGTCTGCTCTCTGAATATCTGCTTCTTTTCTCTTGTATTTCTCCCTCTCATATACTCCCACGAGCACACCCAACCTGGGAATACTGATGCTACTGTGTTTCCAGTTTGTTCTGAACCTCATCCAACATGACAAAGACAGTGTGTTAGTGCACACCAGCATAAGTGTTTTCTTTCTACGTGCCAAGCAAAACTCTATGACTGTAAAACTCAAAGTGCAGACTGAATGCCAGGAACATTACCTCTTCTTATTTTGCTACACAGAACACTTTTCACTCAGCACAGGTATTCATCAAAGTTTGCTACTACAATTTTCAAGCTTTTATTCCCCTAGAATAACAAAAATCTTCCGCTGTGATAAGTCTGTTGGGTCGATGTCATATCCGCACCCTGTTTCACCCTGCTCAGCTCTTCCTCCCACAGCCTGCAGTCTATCAAGAGTATGGGGGAAAAACAAATATTTGAAAGAGCTGCTGAAACACATCCCCCTTCTTAATTAGGGCTGTAGTAATATAACTACATCCAATCAAATGTTAAACCCCCTCGGGAATTCATGTGTCTCATTTAGTGTCTGGGGAACTCTTAGCTTAAGCACTTCATCAGACGAATAAATTAGACCTCTGTTAGCCTAAAAATAATTTGCCAGTTCTTATTTTAAAGTGTCCGTTCAGCAGTCTTTGTATCAGAACAAAACAGGACTCTCATCATGTAATCATTTAGTCACCTCCTAATATTGGGACTCATTATCTGTGGAGTCATTTGAGGAAAAGAGGAGGAGATATTAAAGAGGTTTTGTGAGCAGAAAGTTGGGAGGCTTAAAGAAAAAGATGACCTGAAGGGATCCAGATTTATAAGAACCATAAGTGCAAATTCACGCAGCAGGCTGTTTTTATTTTATTTAAATTAATACTTCACTTTTAGTACTTACTTGCAGATATTGCTACAATTAATGGCCACCAACATTGAGAGATTCAGGGAATTTAATCCTCGAATAAAGGATACTTGTACATCTGTAGGGGATTGTATTTTTGCACTCAAACAGACATTAATACTAAAAATTTGCAGTATTTAATACAGAATAGATAAAAAAATAAGTTTCCTCGATGAACAAGACAAATTTTACTTGGTTAAAAAAAAAAAGCTAAGTGGTTCTGCGGTTACTTTTTGCTTTACCTGAAGGTAAGATAATATTTTATGAGTGTCTTGTTTCTCAGAGTTGATTTTTCAAGGCGAGACAGTCAGTGCTCTCTGGAGCAGCGGCGAGCGTCGTGGTAATGAGCCCCAGCTGGTGAAGGCTGGTTGTTGCAGTAATTTAAATGGTCAAGTGCAGCTTGAAATCCAGAGCCGTATGTTAGCGCAGGGAGGAGAGGGTGCTTTAGAGTGCCATACAGCTGTTTTAATCTCCTGTTAATAATAGAGACTTGGTCTGCCTCATGTGCTGTGTATCATCGCTACCTAAATAAAGTCCCTTGTTGGAGGAAATTGGTTTCCAAACAGGGAACACAGCAGAAGACAAGAGCCTCACAAAGTTCAGTCTGCTGTCCCCGAGCTGCAGGAACTGAGAGATACTCTGTTCTCAAGAGCACTCAAGGAAGCTTCAGTGGTGATGATCAGTGATTACTGTAAAAATGGAAGGAGAGGGACTCTTAGAAACTACCACAGCTTTGAGATATCACAGCCGTAACAATCTGTCTTTGTTTGTGAAGCGAGGCAAAGTTGTGAAATGAAAACGGCAGGATTAACCCAGTAAAAAACGTACAAGACAGTCGGGGGGTGAGGGCGTTTGTTGTCTTAATGATGTTGCTAATGTGACACAAGCAACAGATGAGCTAAATATATATCGCTTATCTAAGCATGACAACTGTTGTGTCTAATTCTGCTGCTTTGGTGCCTGCCTGCTCGGGATCACCGAGGTCCTCTGAGGCTCTGAACCATCTGCTACCATTCTTCTCCGGGCTCCCTTGTCTGGTCAGCACAGTTCATTGTCCTGATGGGCTGAGGATGAACGTGATGACCTCGAGTGGAGAGGGGAAACAACTGGTGTGTGGTGGACTTTTTCTGCAGGGTCCTGCTCATAAGTTAAATGTGACACCCCTCTTACAAAGATGTCAGCGTTGGTGAATGAATTAAATCATGGATTTACTGGTGATGTTGTTGACTGTAGTTGTACTTTTTAGTTGTTTCTTGCAGCAAATTTTTATTTGCTTGAATTTATAAGATATAGCTAAAGCCTCTGTTGTACTTTGATGATGGCAACATTCTTCATGTCTCAACTTTAACCCAACTTTTAAGTAAAACTACAAATAACCCAAATTTTTTAGGATTAAAAAGTGTTTTTGTTCAACTGACTGTTAAGCAGAAGTGAGCAGACAATATGACTGAAAATCTAAAAGTAAGGATACATTTAACACCTTTCAGTGAACAGTTTCTATCACAGAACACTAAAGAATTAAAGTAGTCAGGCGATCTGGTGCCTTGTCCTAACAATAGAGGCTATCTCCATGTTTAAGTTATCACTCCTCTATTCTTCACTCTCTATATATTCATACCTTTCACCCTCTTCATCCTTCCACTCTTCCTCTCCATTCCTGCTCCTTAAAGTGCTTTAAGTGCTTGTGACTGTGCTAATGAATGAAAATGTCCTCCCAGCAGCAAGCAGCACATTTAGCTGAATAGTCACCTTTGCTGTAAAAGCTCTATTAGGCCTGGTTGCCAGCAGGGCTAACGATTGTGCCCCATGTTTATTTACTAGGTATTGTAAATGCATTATTTATGGATAGGTCTCCGGACAGCACTTGTCAAGAGTTAAAAATGTCAGTATAAATTAGGAAGAGGGAAAAGAAAAATAGCCAGCATTATAAAAAGCCAAGGTGACCTTGATTTGATTCACATGCAATTAGAACAGTTTTATATAATGCACTAAAGTATGAATCAATACCGTGCAAGTCAACACACAAATACTTTGTGTGTTGTGCCTTTATGATTGTCCCCAAGACAAGGACGGGTAATTGAGTTTAAGCTTCCTGTGTTAGCTTTTAGGGATTTTCCACTATTCATTTGTCAAGACCTTGCCAGAAAAACAAGATCTGAATCAGATGCACTTGTGTGCACCTTTTGTCATCTTTGTGTTACTGAGTTGTATGCTTTCTTTTTTTGTACTGATTAGTCAAACTGTCTACATGAGAGCTGCACAGAAAAAAATCAAACAGAGTTAGTTTTTTTTAAATCAATTAACTGCTTTTATTCAATCTGTGTTCTACCATTTAAGGGTTGAAGTGTTAAGGTAGTGGGTGAAAGAAACTTTCTTCACCACTATTTTTTTTTTTATTATTTGCTAAGGCACCAAAAACCACCGTAAATCAGTTTAGTGGGTACTGTTCTGTTAAAATCAACCTGTAAAAAGCTGTGACCAGCTCACTCAGCTCTTCGACTGCTAGTGATGAGTTATCTGATCAAATTTACAACTGTAATTTAAGGGTATTTTATAAAAATGGTGGGGGCGGGAGGGGGGGGGGGGGGTGGTGGTGTTACCATATTAGGACTACATTGATGCCCTCCCATTCTATCCCAGTTTTCTCAAACAGTCAAAGTGGATACAGAAAGTACTCAAGCAGAATACTGCACACCTGGAGCCCTTTGACAGAGTCATGGCTAATTAGCTTAGCGAAGGGGAGCCATAGCAGCATCCAGCCTAACTGTTCGCCCTTTTAATCTCAGGTATAAGGATATTACTGAGAGAAGAATGCCTGTGTAACAGCAGTGGGTAACCGAACCATTGCTTGTGACAGAAAACGGCACAAAATAGAGGCCCCTGGGGATCCACATCATGTGTGTACTGTATGTGTACCCTTTAGACCTTTCTTTCTTCTGCCTCTGCCTTTGTCACCTCTCCTTTTTTTATAAGTGTAATCCCTCTGGTGAGGCTCTGTATTATCACTGTATAATGACTTTGCTGTAGGTGTGTGTGTGTGTGTGTGTGTGGGGGGGGGGGGTGATCAGCATTGTGTGCGTAGCTCTAGGTCATTATCCCCTATTACAACAGGCCCTGTAATGAGATTCAGGGATGGGTGAAAGCTTTGGAAGAGAACAGGATCTGCTCTAAGCCTGTGGTCTGATTAGCACTGATGAACTCTTGACTCTGTTTTAACACTGTCCCCTGTCAGTGTTACAGTCTCTGCGGGCTCCAGACTGGTGACAATAGAAACTGGTTGCAAGTGCTTGAAGTACTTTTTTGTGTATTATTGGCTCCAAATGTAGAATTTCAACAGATCTTTAAAGGTAAATTACGTTTAATTAATCAATACAAAACAAAATACATTCCTTCCCTCCCCCCAAACAGACTAGTGCATTTTCTTCCCTCCTCTTTTACTTCCCTCCCTTCTCCCCTCTCCTCTCATCCCAGCTGCCATGTCATCTGGTTCTGCTTTATCCCACCTAATTAATAGGAATCTTTGTTATAATGATCTGAGCATGAGCCTCTGACTCTATGCATATGCAATGAGGGCTGGAAATCCAGTTGCCTTGGTTGCAGATTTTTTCATGGCAGTCTTCACATATATCTGTGCGCTGCCTCTGAGTGCAGCTTCCTACCGGACAGTGTTAGGCAGGGACCCTCCTGGCAGGACACACACACTCAGGCCTAACATCAGTCAAGCAGCAGCATCTCTTCTGTGCTCTGTCTCCCCACCTTCTTTAATTTTCCCTTCTTTATTCTGTCTACATGATATCAGCAAGCTACTTAACTTGATGCAAGTAATCTATTTGATCAAATAGCCAACGTAGCTCTGTGTGTGTGTTTGCATGGACTGTATGTGTCAGTGGGGGCCTACCCATGTGTGTGTGTGTGTGTGTGTGTGTGTGTGTGTGTGTGTGTGTGTTCTCTCTTGGCCTGTGGCGTGGTGCAGCAGCCCAGCGGAGCAGTGCTCTGGTCTGTCACTTTTGTTTGAATAGGTAATGTAGATCTGTTCAGGCTGAAGAGACATGAGCTGGAATCGCTTGTTAGGACACATGATCAAAAGCGGCTCTCTGCTCTCTGCCAATCAACCCTCTTGTCACCCTGTGAAGCAGACGTTAAATAGATTTTTCGGCTGTATGCCGCGGGCAGCCTGCCAGTCTGACATGTGAACTTTCATAAAAAAAAAAAAAAAAAAAAAAAAGACACCCTGCCCTTCCCTACTTCCTAATCTCATGTACCCATCCTCTTCATCCCTTTCTACTTCCTCGCCTCCTTTTTCATTGCTTTATGATGCTTTCTCTAGTCTGGCTCACTCCTACCTGATCCAGATGAACCTTTCCCCTCCTCCTATGTTTTCCTTCTCCCACCCCATCTTACTCTCTGGTGACAAAGTTGCTCCTCTGCCAGGTGGAGATCAGAGCCCAGGGCTAAATGGGGTGGCAGTATGAGTGGAAACGGGGAGCAAAGAGTGTCTGGTCTTCTCCTGCTGAATTATGTATTTACTATCTGTTCCAAAACAGAGCCCTCACACAACACAGGCATGTTCCCCACAGGACGCCAGGGGGGCTGACACAGGTTTCACTTTACACAAGCTAAGATATAGATTTTGTTGCCCCCTTTCAAAACGGGAACCCTTTCTGCTGTCTTGGTCATTCACATGACAAAACAAGCAGCTGCTTCTTCAATGTGCCATTCTTTGCATTCAAGATCACCTTCCCTACTTCTCATATTCCGATTAGTCAACAGTAGCAACTGCTGTGGAGCATTCCAGGGGCCATCTTCCCGGGTTTCAGCTGTTGAGCGTGTCCCCCTGCACCCACGCTGCACAAAACTCCCATTGTGATCCCGGCTTACTGGCTGCACAGGAACCCCTTGATAGGAGGAAACGGGTGTCTGGGAGAGACAAATCACAGCCAGCGCTGCACAGAGGCTTGTTTGTCTTTACACGCTCACACGGTGGTTGTAGGTACGTCTCCTTAGTGACATCACTGTTTGTGAAGAGGAATTGTAATTAATCTTATTTGTTGAACAACAAAATAAACAAACAAAAGAAAAAAAAAACAATTGATTTATCTCAGTCCTGCATGTGGATGACTGGATGATGAAATCAGCTGCGGCTTGAAAATGTTCTGACTGCTCCTGGAGGGGCACAGAGATGGTTAAACGCTGACACATTAGAAGGCTGAAGCCATTAATGGTTCTATATCTGTCATTGAGTGGTGACGCCAAGAATTGGGAAACATTGCTATAAAGAACATGAAGACACAAGCAGTAATCTACAAGCTTCACGTAGCCAGATGAGAGGGAAGGTGGGGACAAGATGGCCAGAAAAATACAGAACAGAGTCTATTCTAGAATGGGATGGGGTCCAGAGGGAGGGCGCATACGTATTAGACAGGGTGCATGTGTGTGCATGTGTGTGTGTGTGTGAGAGAGAGAGAGTGCTCTCAGGGTTACACTGGAAGGCTTGTGTGCCAGCTCAGTATCACTGCCCTAGCTAAGGCATTCAACTCTAGAGCATTCTCCACACATAACTTGACAAAAGAGCGGGTGTCATCTGACCAAGGATCAAAATAGTGAGAGTGTAACTTACACCCCGGGCACAGACAGCCTCTGCAGCTTGCTAATGATTTCAGGGCACATTTCAGGCTTGTTCTGGAAGTCAGACGTACGTCAGCAATCCGGCAACGAGATCCACCTCAACACAAGCAAACATGACAAGCAGAGTAGGTGCAGCCTATCAACACATGAATTGTTTCCCCCCCCCAAAAAAACAGCAAAACTGAATATTTTACATCAAACTTTGATGAACAAAGAGACTAACTAATAAGCAATGATGGAACAGATGTTTCCTCCCACTCAATGCTTTATCTGTCTCCTTGTTCAATAACATTACAAGAGCCAGGAGATGAGATGAGGATGTCAGAAGAAATGAATAGAAATGTGTTTTATTGCAGTGCAAAGCCTGAGTACCGATGATTATAATTATTTGACGAACGCCATCTCTCTTTAGAAGTACCTACAGAATAATATTAAAGTCTCTACCGGTCAAGTGGTTAATATGCTGTACGATAATGTCATCCATTGCATATCCTAAAGTGTAATTTGCTAGTTGACATTGTATGAAAACTGGATAAATGATTCTTTGGCGAGACTTATTTGTTATTCCGTCATTATCGTATCACTTAAAATATAAATGTGTGTTCAGTACAATTGGTAACTTTTCTAAACTGCATTTCCTGCTCAACTCATCCTCCTCTTTCCTTCCTTTTTTCCGTGACTGGGTGGCACTTTACCTAACAAAGCTCATACTGTAAGACCTGTTAGCCGCTCTGTCATGAGCTAGACCAAAGATCTAAGACATTCATGAGAGGCAGATTTCTGCATCTTCGCCCAGCAGGTCTCAGTCTGTACAGCTCTGCATCCGAAGGGCAGAAAGAAGAAAGAAAACAGATCTTGTTTCTGATCAACAAACTGATAAACAGCACGTCCAGACAGACTGACTTTTTTTTTTTTATCTTTGAGTTACAATTTTCAACCTTTACAAGCACAAGGGTTGAGTTAATACTTGAGTAAATAAAGTTGTGCAAACCGCAGTACTACTATGAAAACATTTTTCACGACCAGACAAAAGATGTAATGTAATTCATGAAACTTTTTAATGGTAAAAGTTTTCTGATACATGCAAACATCTCTTTTTTCCCCTCTGATAACCAATAACATAATCTGAAATTAGTGGCCTTTGGTTTTACAGTCCAGTAAGCAGCATGGTTGCATCCTGAACTCTGGCATCTTAGTAAACAAAGTTGGCTGTGAGATTCAATAAACCACTTTAATTACTGTTTGAAAATAAGAAAGCTAAACTGTAGAAGTAGAAACTAACACTATCCTCACTGTGAGTTTGGATCTTCTTTTTTTTTGTTTCTAAAAATGTATCGTAAACTTCAACTGAAGATAGAGCAAAGTATACATTACATGTGGTGGATGTCACCACCCACACACACACACACACACACACACACACACACACACACACACACACACACACACACACACGTTTCAGGGAGTTGTATAATTAAATGTACACTATATGATACAGCTTGTTTTCCTAATTTGTGCTCTTTTACTGTCACATCTTACGGTTCAATCTCTAGAGCACAGTGCTGTCGTCCAGTGTTTACGATGGAATAAAGGTTCCATGTCTATAGCATTCACTTGGCTTCACTGCAAATTGTAATGCATTCATGTGAATCCTATTAGTCTCTTTTTTTCCCTTGTGGAGTCAGACACCCATTAATTTTCTTAATCACAGTGAACAGCCATGATCACAGTACTCCACTTTTTCTTCACACGTCTATTAATTTAACATAGATGAATAAATGTGAATGTTTCCCAGCATTGATTAGCAGGCAAGTTCATATCTGACACTTAAATTGCTGGGTACCCCAAAAAATCTCCCCAATGCAAGGTACCCAGTAATTTAATTTCTGTGTGAAATTATTATAATTTATTACAGTGTGTGGACCCTAATGATTACTGACATCAAATGGAAATTATAAATTGAAATTAAGTCCACATATTTCTCCTTGTACTGTTGATTTTCAAGTGCTGATCCTCTCATCAGCAGAAGCAATGCTAACTTTCGTCTCTCTCGTAAACCAAACACATGAATGCATTATTACAGAGCTGCCCTTTCTCTTTCTCTATTGTCATCCAGTTTAATTAATTAATTAACTTCTGTTGCTCTAACGCTATCTTAATACACTGTGCTTCATGAAAAGCTTTTATAGACTTTTAGACTATGAACATGAATAACTGTTTAACAAAACACAGACTGAAATGAAAAACGTTTGTTTTACATTTCTCTTTCATTATAACAGCTCCACTTCTCTTTGACCTTGTCTGGCTCTTACATACGATACATATTTTCCTACCTTCCTTTATTCAGCCAAATTAGCAATTGTTTGAATCTCTGATGAATAGTAGTTTGTGTTGTATTGATAGCCAAGTTAAATGGATTCACTCATTTACCAGAATAAAAAGGGTTCGATATTAAAAAAAATAAATAAAGACAGGGGAAAGGAGAGGGAATGAAAAGTTCATTTTGCCATCCAAGCATTTAATGGGCCTAGTTCTTAAAAGTGACCTTGTGGGGTAGAGAGCGGAGCAGCACAGCAGCTCCTTCCAGATGCACACATGGCATCCATCGGGGGCACAATCACGCACAGTCCCAACACCTCAGGCTCGGACATATGTTGAGTTTTATTTCATTCTTCTGACATTAATCCTATTCACCAGCTGTTCTGCCAGCTGCCACTCTCCGGCTTAAGGGGAGATTGCAGTTTTGGGGGCTCTGAGTACTGGTTTATCTTGGCTCCTCATCTGCTCCTCACCAAGTTTTGATTGGATTTTTTTCCTTGCCCTCTTCCTACTTCCAGGTTCCTTGAGTTGCATACTTCCCTGAAATACCCCCAATGACTTTGTTTTTGTTTCTTCTTACTCTGAAATAAGTCAAAAAGTAGAAAATATGCTGTTAAATCTTGGCTTTTTGGAGCCAGTGCTTACAACAAAGCCTCAACATTTTGCATCATTTTTTTCTTAAAATGTATCAAGCAAATCTTGCATGCATTTTCAAACACTGTCAGCCATACCATTAGCAAAGGAAGTACATCACAGAAGTAAGAGGTGCATCTCACTTCTCATCATGAAGCACAGTGGCTTCTTTTCTGAATCCTTCAACTTAACCCCCTTTCTTTCCTTAACAAAACGTTTGCAAGGTACCAACACTGAAACCTGCTCACCCCGCAGTCATCTAACAGCATTTCTGTGGGATTAGCCTGGACATGGCCCCAGCCTGTACAGTTATGATTATTGACATATTGGGTCTGACATATTTCACATTTATGTGCATTGTCTAGAAGCATACTCAAGTGTTCTCAATGTCATTGCTGCTGAAGTACGGCCGGGCGGCCTGTGAGCTGGGGCCGCAATAAATTGATCATTGCTCACTGCTCACTTTAATAATTCAAGCCTGATTGCCACAGAGTGCCGCAGTAAAATGGATTGGGAGAGGTCACATGCTGCTCAGCTCAGGAGGTGAAGCCTCTTGGGGACAGTTAATTCATATATGCTTGATAGACATGTGTCCTATTTGGAGAGGTCAGGGTGCTGTGTGTGTTGTCGTCCTCTCAGAACGGCCAGGTCAACGCTGGGGGATTAAAACGGTGGTCAGAGCAGATAATGGGGACGGGTTAAGGGGGAAGTTTTCTGCTCTCATAGGCCAGTGCGTTAACTGCCTGAGTTAAAGAAGAAAAAAAGTAAATATTCAAAAAGTTTCCATGCAAATTTAATGTAATTGAACTACTTATGGCAACACAGTTTGTAATAACTCTGACCTGTGCTCGTCTGTGTCGAGGTCTTTCAGATCACTTTGAATGAAAATCTGAAACCCTCAATAGCTAATGAGATAAATACAAGGATTAGAATTAAATTAGCCGGAAGCAACCAGAAAAAGACATCCAAATATCAATGGCACGCAACAGCAGAAGAAAAACAACAATGAATTATAAGGAACCAGTTTGTAAAATTCCAGCTTGGTATAAGTTTATAGTTTTAGGTGTGAGTTCAGCTCTTGGCTAAATAAACATGTATTCATGAAAAGACCTGAATCAAAACCACCCATTGAGTTTACGCTGCAAGCAAAGCATACAGTATTTGGATGTTTGCATGTAGATCATTGTGAGACATTTAGATCTTTATGTCAGTTAAGAAGAAAGAGTTAAAAATAAGAGGAAATAAGGCCTTTAGGGAGTAAATCAAAACCTTAGGAGAATGGAATCATCTCCGGGTTAGCTACAATGTATTTATAGTAACTGTTTACATGAGCAAACAGGATAGTCTAAAGGTGACTAACAGGGATGTTCACCAAGTGGAATAATGATTAGGTGTCAGTTAAAGAAAGCCCACCATGAGGTGCAGGTGCTGCACAATACACTGCCATGGTTGGACCTTTTTATTTATGCATGCCAGCGTGTGTAATTACAAATTAAAAAGCTGGAATGATTTAACTGCACCCAAAAAAAGTCTTCTGGAAATGGTGGAGGTTATTAAAACTGTTGACAACGAGGAAAGGTAATTGCTTGAAAATGAGCGACAACGCACTGTTGTGCTCAGAACGTATTTTCCCCCAGCTCCCTCTTTAGCGCTTGCATTGTGCAGCATCACCCGGGTGTGTAACCTATTGCGTTCCGATTGCTCCCTTGCAATTAGTGCCCTTTTTGTCCTCACTTCAATAACTCCATGATTATGGAGACTTCAGGAGTATTTGCAGCATCCAACAGCTGTTGTCTCAGGGACTACCGGCTGAAAGACAAAAACATGTTTTCTCTCTGCATTTCACTTCCCTGCCTGCCTCTTGTAATTATTATGTTTTATTTGGTGTGATGACGGGGTCTTGTTTTTAGTGTGTCTGTGATTAAGATATTCAAAGGACTTCTTCGAGTGTGTCACAGTCATTTTCTTTTTTATCAATCTCGACTTTTGATTTGTTTCCCCGTGCAGTGCAGAGTGGATGGGAAATTAGATGTAAGCCTATCATTGTCTGACTGAGGTTCAGAGAGTTTATCTCTGAGATAGAAATGTACGCCTAAATTAAAGATATATATTCTAAGTAACACTGAATAAAGGAGCAAAATGGAGTTCCTTTGAACCTCATTTCAGACATTCTAGTTTTTCTTTACTTTTTAGAATTTGGACACTTCCTTTTTCCGTACATAATTACAAAATACAGTTTAAAAATGAAATAAACCAAAAGCACTAATATCATATAGAGAAGTCCTTCATGCATAATGTATTACTGTATGAATCACTGCTAAGCAGCAGTAATTTGTGTGATTTTCAAACTAAGTAACAGCTGATATTTCTCATCCCATTTCTCACGTCATTACACGCCTTAGCCGAGCTTCAGCAGGCAACAATCATCAACACTTTTTAATGTACAGTTTTATTGCCATGACAAGATCCACTCAGAGAAAAAGCTAACTGATGTTTGGTAACTTTGATTCTCAGGATGTCCTACCCAGATATCTTTGTTGTTATGTATTTCTGGAGCTTTCTGTACAGCCTTCATTTGACCTTTTCCAACCTACCAAAGATATTTGAACAATTGTCGCATATGATTCTTGCACATTTATGCACCCGGGGCTTGTTTTATTGGACCAATGACATAAAAGCATTTTAGGGTTATTGGCTACATGCATATGATGTTTTAGGGGAAAGCTTTTCTTGCATGTCTTAGTTACAGGATAATACCTGGCTGCATTGTATAACAAACAGATTATAAAAATGTGCTCCATTCAAGCTGAAGCTTGTTTGAGTGTTTAAGCCTTTTTCCCGCATTTCCCAGCTCAGCATTGTTCCCCTGTTTGCCTCACTGCATGGGGCTGTGCATTCTGGGGTGGAAATTATTTATATGGTCAGTGTCAGTTGATCATTGATTAGGTAATTACATGTTTCCCCTTGAGGCTGGGATAACTGATATACAAGGCCAATGCTAAAGGGGAGGTCCCTCAGTCTGTTATCCATGACTTATGGCTAATTTGACTCTCCCAGATAGCCCTCTTTTCTCTGCCAACGGCTTCTCATCACAACAAACACTCAAACACAAGTATCATCTTTCTCCCCGGAGAACAGCGCACATGGAGAAGAAGCCCTGAATGTGGTGGCAGACAGTTGCAACAGTTTCATTGCTGACAACACCGAGTAATAAAACACCATTTGCAGCGTGCTTTAACAAACCATTTTTCTGTGTTGAGGCAATCTTTTCAAACGTAATGGCATTTTTGTGACATAAACAGTTTTAGCAGATCAAACTTTTCAGATAAAACACCGATATGTTAAAGTTTTTTTTCCCTCATGCAGTGCTAGTATATTTCTTCTTTTTTATTTACATGCTGGACTTCATATTTCCATGCTGATCTGGAGAGCAATTTGAAAATTAGTGTGCCATGAATTTTTAAAGATCTGTTTTATTACTGTTCAATGCATTTCCAGAATGACAAGATTTGATTTGTTTGAAGCTGTTTATTTGTGTATTTTGTGCTCTACTCATTGAATCGAGCCTCTTTACAGCTGCAATGATCGTTTGAATGAAGTGCTCTGTTTAGAGCAGCAATAAAAACATAAATTAGCAAACAACTTTCCCCTTCCTTAACCACAGGCATTTATAGCTTAACTAGCACTCAGTTTGATAAAATGTGTTTCATCTTCTCAGCAAAGACAATCAAAAGTGAAGTCAAATTTATAAATGTCTTTAAAAACTGGACAGTTTTGGAGCCAGCCTGTGTCAGGAGTGATACCTAACCATCCTCTTAGCCTCGCTGCTGTGAGCTGAGACTGAACATGATCCTCTGGCAGCACTTAGTGCCAGGTGCTGAGAAATTTGTTTACATCACACATCCAAAAGAAAATATTCCTTTGTTGAGATAAATGCAGATCATTTTTTAGAACAGTAAAAGTAAAAAGAGTGCTACCTAATCTAACAAGCTTATCTGGGTTCAGGTGTCTTAATCCCTGCGGCTGTGCACCCACATCAGTAGGATCACAGAATACCTGCACAGGAAAGAGATGATACTGATAAGAGAGAAACTAACCGACTAATATGGCTGCATTAAATCAATGGCTGTTTGCTTTCTTCTCAGTGCCACTTGGAAACTCTTTGGAAAAATCTCGGGGAAGGGTTCAGGGCTTTATTCCAGCTATCCAGCAGCAGCCCCAGAGAGGACACAATGAGACCCAGACAGCCTTAGTAGTCCAGAAACCATTCCTCCCTCAATGGGAACATGTCTTGGACACACTCTCCAGTAGTTTTGTCTTGTATGTTGCTATCTGTGCTAGCTGCAGAGAGGAGTGGGTCCGTGCCAGGCAAGGGTCCGTAGGGACCGTTGGAATCGCTGGGGCTGGAGGAAGTTGGTCTGGGTCCAGTGGGGCGATCTGGGCTTGGTGACAAGCCAAGCTGTCTACTGCAGGGACGCTGGGAAAATGTAAATAAGAGCCTGATAAGGGCTATTGTTTTCATTCCATTCTCATCCCTGCTGAATGGCCTGCTCCCCAGCCACAGAGCATTTTATCTCGAGAGGGGGAGGGAGAGAAATGGAAGGGGTGGGGGTGCAAAGATTTAAGAGCCCCCAAAGGAAAATAAAAATAAACTCTTTGGACTCTTCTGTTGTTTAAGCTAATTCCTCAGTATGGGATGTCCTTCTTTGAAAGGACAAGATCAGCAAACTTGCCTTTGCACCAAAAACTTCAGAAGCTCTTCACTTGTACTCTGCAATAATGGTGTTTGTCTTTTCTTTGTAAATCTGCCAACACTTCATTTCCAGTGAAATCCATGAAGTGTAAATCTTTTCAGAAATAATTTGTTATTTTATGGGGAATACAGTGTTAAGCAATTTTTGATACTCTGTGTCAGAAGCTGACAGTAATTGTAATGTTGATACAGAGCAGTGTTTCCATTGGCATCTATACTTTCTCAAGAAAAAAACAGACCGACATTTCAGACACTGAAATAGCATTAATCTAAATTCTTCTGAAAAATAGGCTGTGGAAGGGTGCTTTGAAGAAAGCCAGACATCTGACTCATTTACTGTTCTCCTCCAGCACGCCTGCGCAAAAGTTGCTCTGCTTTCACCAAACCCATTTTTGGTTGCCTGCTTGTCGACTTTATTCGAAACACTGAAGGATGTTTGAGAGTTATTTTATAGCCTAATCCAGGTCATTATTCACTTCTCCCAGGTGGAAGGCAGGGAGGACAGCGGTGCATTCCAGCTGTAGTCTCTCCTGGTGGAGGACTTGGCAGGTCGTGTCTGGCCCGGCGGAGGGGATGGAGAAGTGAGGGAGCGGCAGCTCTCCTGGGAGGGAGGTGGAAAGAAGGGGGAGGACTGGAGTAGAATGGAAGCTGGCACCACATTATCTCCAACAGTTGGTGCATTCCTTAATGATCAAGTGCTAGAGAAGCATCTGTGATGAAAGAGTGTACATATGTGTGTGTGTGTGTGTCAGAGAGAGGGAACATATGTGTGCATATTAACATATGCTCAGTGTGTTTGTCAAACACCCCTTAAAACAACTTCAGAAAATAAGCCTTTTCTATGCTTCGGGGGAGGATATTTTATGCACTGATGTTGCTCTGTCTGTCCGAGGGTTATGATTTGAGGGGAGTTTGTTGTTCACCCAGAGGAAGCTGTCTCACCCAGGGGTGAGACGCAGGGAAGAAAAGCTGAGCTTTCCCCTGCCCTTAACCTCTGTTTTAAGATGGGTGATCTTTGTGCCAGGGAGGGAGCTGACACGCACAAACACACACAGCCTTTCCTCTCTCCTTCTCTTGGGGTCAAGGGGGACAAACTGAGTTGGGAATTGGAAAGTCAATAAGGCAGAAGTAATGTTATAATGACCCCGAGCTGGAGATGTCCTGTCGACCCCCATCACACTGGAGGAAGTGGACAATCAAACAAAATGGACACTCTGCTTGATCTCTCTGAAAGCCATCCTTAAACAAGGCAACAAGAAGAGCGGACTCCCTGTTACTCCCTGTTCCTCTGAAGTCAGCGTGTTTGTCTGAGGGGGCAGCCGTGTTTGGTTTGTGGAAGCCGAGGGCAAGAGACGTTACAGATGGATCTAAAGAAACATCACTTGTTTACAGTAAACCGTAGAACACTCTTCTGTAGTTATGCAAAGAATGATTTAAGTGATGCTAGCTCAGTCCTTATTATTGAACGTAGCAGGTCTCACTAGTGCTGTTCTGTCTTTTACATAGTATAAAACTTAGAGCCCAAACCATATGGCAGATTTATCTTACTTAGAAAAATCTACTCTGGATTTAATAGAAAAGTTAACGTGCTTATTAATTATGCCCTTTTGATGCCAAAGCTCTACAAATATATGATTACCAGGCAGATATGGGGTGGGACTATTCATTACAGAGCTTTGGAGATTTTTGTGGTAATAATTGGTGCCTGCTTTGATTTTGTATTTTGACTTCAGACTTAAAGAAAGCAGTTATAAACAACAACTTCCTCAACTGTTTTATGAAATCTGACGACTGCTGCTACATGAATCCTCGAGCAGTGTTACAACCATCTAAAGAAACTCACACCAACTGTCCTCCCAGCTGTTAGTTTCACCAGATTTAGCACAACTTGACTTTCTAGGACTTATGTGGATCTTTTTGGAGGGGCTTTGTGGAGACACTGGCTCAAGGTGGAGGCTTGCTTGTGCTGCTGGTGTTTGATGGGAACAGGCTGACCCCTGAGCGCTGCAGGGATGGCGGAGGCCTGGGTCAGCCAGCCCAGTGTGTTCTTTATCAGCTACCCCACCGACAGCATGGCAGATTGTGGCCATTCCTCCTCTGATTCATTGTCTGCTGGACAAATGTTAATTGTTTTCATCATTGGCAGCCTTGCGAACGCTCGGACATACCCAGTTTCACTCTTTGCCTCCTGCTTAATGTGTGTCTCTGCCCTTATGCTATCCCCACAATGCCTGCTTCCCTCCTCACTCCACTCTGAGCTCATCTCTTTACTGTCCGCCTGAGTCTCTTTTAATGTTCACCAGGCAATATCATCAAATAAAATACCTCTATTTCATCTAATACACTTACTTTCCTTAATTTTCATCCAAGTATTACATTTGGGATTTATAACAGCCACAAAACTATAAAAATAGAATCTTAATTCTTAATACAATTTTCCACATTTACAAGGGAAACTAAATGTACTTTTTATTTAAATAACTTCAAGTTCCTTTTATTTCTTTTTGTCTTCTGCAGATTCTTCATGCATGGAAAAACTTCTTTCAAAGGAGTGGAAAGAGAAGATGGAAAGGCTCAACACCAGTGAATTACTTGCAGAAGTGAAAGGTAGGACAGCTAAAGCGAGCAGATACACCACACAAACACCTCTCGAAGCTGTGTTAATAAGCTCCTCATTCCTATCAGATGTACATTATCTCGGCACTGTATAATCTCAGAAACCGCCTTGTACTCTGAAATTAAACAAAGGCCTTGGCCGCCCTCCTCATCCATTTCTCTCCTCTCTTATCTTTTGTTGGAATGCCCGACTCTGTCCAAACTGCTGTCTTCAAGAATTCCAGCCTATTTAGACCTAAAAGCTGACGCTCGCTGTACTTGTCAGCGGTTTGATGTAGCTATCCCTGAGTTTTAGCTGCACTGCTGTGGCACACACAGTGGGTTCATGCCACTCAGGTTATTGTTGAACCCAAAATGTGCTGGACGTAAACAGTAAACGTCAGAGCAGAGAGGGGAGGAGAAACACAGTGGTCTCCTCAGTGAGTGTGAGTTTGAGTGGAATGTCTCGGCTCTGACAGTGAACGCCCTGCGCAGCGTAACGAGAGCACCACGGCAACTCAACACTCCCCAAAAATCTGTGTTTATGACAGGGTGAAGGTGGGCTGCGAAAGGGAAGGGCAGGGCTGCTGCTCAGTCCTTAGCACTGACTGTTACAGAGAGCTGGTGTGTTTATACAGCACAGGGAAACACAATACCAGCTGGCTGATAACACAGGGCTGTCACTGGCTCCTGCACTCAAGCTTCATTCGACAACTTGAACAGTCTGAATAATTGAATGACATAGCTTACAAACAAAACCATCTACAAGTAAATTATCTTGTAACTGTAACAAGTAACAAATATCTGGGCTGCAAGAGTGTGGTGCTAGTAAAGCTCGCAAAATGTCATCAATTAGTGGTCAGATCATGTTTGCTTTCTGGCCTGTACTTGAGTCTTGACATGGGAATCAGTGCAGTAAGAGAAAAAGTAACTGTATAGGAACACCTCAACATGGGTGACACTTACGTAAAACAAGTGCTTGGTTTTAATTATTGAAATACACTTGCCGAGGAAAGAAAAAAATGCTGCTGAATGCTCTATTAAGTATATTCATTGGCAATAACCTTAATGAACTGAAAGGGTAAATCACTGCTTGGTAAACTAGATTCATTGTACCTGTCCTGGTGCACTGTATGCCACAGTAGATCAAAGTGCACAGGGTGAAATGTTTCAAATGATTTAGCCTTTTGAAAGGCGGTCTGTTAAATTACAGGCAGGGAGTTTCTGCTGTTTGATGAATGGGAACAGGAAGGCTACACGGTGGTCTGTAAACAGGTAGGGAGTCTGATAATAAACACTATGGCCTCTGTCTGTCGACGGGTTATGGAGACAGTCTATACACCGCAGTTACTAATATAAATGCTTCTCCTATCACAGTCGAAGCCTTAGATTTTTAATTAGCATGCCATTTCATATGACTGTAGACATTTCAAAGGGCTGCTTTGTGCTCCCCCTTACAAATGTCTCTCTCTCTCTGCGTTTGATGTCTGCCTGATGTAAATACGGGCAATTAAAAAGAAGCCCAGGGTTGAAGACGCACAAGGTCCGCCTAATTAAAACATAAACAAAGGTAGCAAGGAGAAAACACCTTATGATTAAGATCTAAAGTGTTATGATGAATCAGAGGTTCCATTAATTGTTAGGTTAAAATCAGTACAAAAGGCAAACATGCCTGTCGGTTTTGAATGAATAAAAGAAAGCTGAGACTAAAAGCTGACGTGCAGATTAAGACTACTGTATGCCTACTGGCACAGTGGCCTTGCATTTTCTATGCTGATCGCTCACTAATTCCTCAACCAATTATACTGAGCGCCTCAAAGGCTACCTTTTGACATTGTTCCAGAGCCTCAAACCTTGAAAGACAAGTAATTGCATTATTGCAGAGGCTGGTGAGGAAATCATTTGGTCTTGCTCTCAGAAGAAAAAAAAGAAGAAAAAAAACAATAGGTGTGACATGATTTGACCTGAGGCTGTGTAGTTGTGTTCAAACATGCCCAAAATACTTTATCCATTTGAGGTGAGAACACATGTACAGTTAGACAAAAAAATAATAATTTTATCAACAACATCAGAGATTTGCTTTTAAGTGTCTGCAAAACCCAACTGACCACTTAACTCTTAGAGATCTACAGGCATAGCTTATTGACATGTAGGCGTGTGGCTACATGGTGAGCTGTTTCTGAGGTTTTACACTCACTAGAAATAAGCACAATAATCCAGCAGAGTTGCTGAACTTAAGCCAGAAATATAGAATAGTTTTCCGAAGGGTTAATGATTTCGAATCTCTACCTCCTTTACGTGTGTGCCGTTAGGCTTAGCACCAGCAGGTGAGACGGGGGAAAAAAAAAAGAGTTTGTGAAGGAGCATTAGTGGCGGATTTCTTTTCACCAGTCAATTCCAGAGCTAACTGTTTGTTTTCATACCTGAGCTTAGCTGTCAATCTGCAGGAACGATGAGGAGGGAGATGAAATCTCCTGAACAAAACCACAGAGCAAGAAAGAGAGGCCGGCTGGAAGGGCTCCAAACCACAGAAAGTAGCAGATAATTCGAGGCAAGGTTGAGGGAGGAGTGCAAGAAGGAGACATAGAAAAAAGAAAAAGATTTTAGACATGGATACTTAAACCTGACATTTATAATTATATACCTATAAAGAGATTTTTCTGCCATAAACATGCAAAGCCCCCATTCACCACATGATTTGGGATGCTTATAAGTACACAGATTGTTGCTCCGTGTGCATGTTTCTCTGTATGTATGCTCATATACACACATTGTGTCAAATGTAAATATAGCACACAGTGTCCAGTGGCAGATAAAGTTGCTCTGTGTTCCATGCTTGCTCTGTGCAGGGTCTTAGAGCCTCATATTCAACAGAGCTGTTTAAGTTTCCCTGCTGAGTGCCAGTCTCCCACCCCTCATCCCCCACTGGGAGGGGTTAAAAAAAAGCAAAATGCCTGAGCATTTACTCAAACTGAAGGAAAATATGTAGTTACTAAATTGGAACACAAGCTGTATTCATTCTCCTGGAATTTGCTGTAAAAAAAATAAGAAAAAAGCTTAACATTGTATACTCCAAATGGCAGCTGGGATTCTGAAGCAGAAAAATCAGGTTCTTGCACTGTCACAATCAATTTGAGAATGGTGTCTACATGACAGTGGTCGGCTGCGCGCAGACAGTCCTGTGGCAGGAAGATAAGTGGAAGCTGTTTAGGAGGAGAACACAGGGCAGGGCTGGGGCGGTAGCTGAGACTGATTCGATGCTGACCCTACCTGTACTGGCTTTACTTCTGCACTCACACAGAAAAGAGTCCACTGTGTGAATACAGAAGCTACATTGTTCCACCTCAAATGTGATCATAAAGTGTTGATGCGACTGGAGATACACATTTTCTGGAAGGAAAAAAGGAAACAAGCAGCAAAAGAATTGTGCATAGTTGACTTCAGATTGCTGGGGTGTTTTTACAACATACTGAATATAAATATTCTGAGTATCGTATTCAGCCAAACATACGAAAACACTCACACAAACAGCACAAAACGGTATCTGTCCAGCTGCTCCAGTCAAAAATGCCTCAGTTAGCATTTTCTTCACAACACTTCAGTCAACTGTTTGCCCTGTGCACTCAGGTGAAATATGAGCCACAGTAAATCATTATTCCTCAGGCCACATTTGCCAGATGAATGTATGAGAGTGTTGGACTGTGTGTTTTTCTCCTCTAATGAATTGAGGGATTTAGCTTGTGGCTATGGAAGTAAAAGGGCTGTTCTTCTGTTTGGGTGTGTGTGAGAAAACAGAATATTACAACGTTTTGATTGACATTTAATTTAATTGCACTGGCCGGTTGTGGTCTCTTTAATTATTTACATATTAATATGTATACTACATTCCATTCAGTCAAGCCTATTAATGCTGATTTTATCCAAAGACAATGAAAAGAACATCAACTTAAAGCTCTCATTCTTAAAAAGACAGACTCCACCAAATCCTCCCTCAACAAGTCAGTGTGTGTCACTGACACTGATAAAAAGTTGCTATATGGAGGAGCCGTCACCTCCATGGATGTAAACAAAGACATGATCAGAAATCTAATATACTCTGAATATATTCAAACAACTGTTGAATTTTGGTGCAATCCAGTGTAATTCAATTAACTTTGTTAAATTCAAAGAAATGTTGCCTCTTCTTTCTTTGAAACATTAACTTTAATTCAGAACAACTTAAAATACTGTCAAATCTAATATTGTACAAACTTAGTTGTTACAGTAAAATAAATGAAATAATGTTAATTTTAATGTCTCAAGAAAACAAACTACTACTTTACTCTTTCTGCCGTGAAAAAGTCTGAAGACTGATGGAGTCGAAGGTGGTGGACAGACAGACAATGTTACCTTCTTTTTAAGTCACTGTTGTTCCTTAAGTGTCCATAGATCCCCTGATTGTTTTTTATGAAGTCCAAAGAACTACAGAGAATACAAAGAAACTTTTTTTCGGTGTGAGAAGAGGAACCTCTCTTTCATCTGCCATCTGTTTTGACAACGATAAAGGTTAGCTTAGTTAGCTAGACAGCTACAGGAGTCCTCTCCTGTAGCTGCTTCGTCTTTATGTTGCTGTTCATTGTTTGGTGGCAACCAGAGTAAAGAAGCAGATCAGGCCCTCGCTCTGATACGGGTTGGCTACACAGTATTACTGTATTTCAGCACAATATCACTATAGTTTCTTTCTTTTTTTGCAAAGGATGGTTATCATCAATAAGGTCACCAGCTTTGCTATGTGTAGCCTGTCAATTCTTCATTCAAAGCTCAAGGTGCTCTCCAAGCCACATAAATATAAGCACCAAAAACCACTCCAACATTGTATTCGTAAAGTCAATTATGATCTCTGGATTCGACCTAATGAGAACGACCATTTCAAAGCTTGAAACCAAAGCTGGTTCTTGTGTACTTACTGAATACTGTCCTGAGCTGTTTTTGTGTCCTGTTAGGCTATTTCACTTTGTCATTTGGATTAAAGTGGGACAAAACAGATGCACTGTAGATAAATGCTCTTATCCATCAAAGACAAAAGTCTGAAAGTCTTTTGAAAGATCAGTCCCTGAATCAAGTACATCCTTTCTTTAATTATCATGCCTGTAAAGGTACTAAATAAATGTTCTGTGAAAAGAATGAGATTACTTCTGACTCCTAATACACTTCTAAGGTTTTTCAACTTTAGACTTAATCACTGTCTTGCAGGCTTAAAGGGCTTTGTATTAGCAAGACCTTGAAAACTGTGTATGCTTTTACTGATTGTAAGGGCAAAAGAGGTCAAACTCATCATCATAAAGGCCAGGAAGGATAAATGAAAGGACCAGAGACAGTCTTTGTTTTTCTGTAATGATCTTTGCTGGATGTGACCTTGCATACATACAGCATCCTCCATGGTGTTGCAGTGTATTGTACCGTAAAAGAATCTTGCATTCAAGTGCTGACAGAAGTAAAGTTTCAGTGTTCTGAGTAGTTTTCCTGCCTTCAGTATAAATTTCAGGGTCTCTGGCATTCCCTGTTGAGCAGTGCATTCAGGTGGAGCATCTATCTTGGCTTTGATGAAGTACGTCGTCCAGTGTCGTGGACAGACAGTGAAGTGCTGGAGTTTTTACATTAGCATAATTATACTGAGGAGTGAAGCTTACTTTTTTATCAAAATATCATCAGAGTGAAAAAAAAACACAAAATATGAAGTGTCCTTTTTAAATAACCTCTCCATATGCCAGTCAGTGTATTAAAAATGTTTTCATTACGGATGTGATGATGTAATACAGAATATACAATACAGTTTGTTACAATATGATAAGATGATATGCAATGTGATATACAATGCAACACACAATGATAGGATGCAATACAATACAATATAGTATGATGGGTTATGGCCATATGATAGAACATGATACTGTACGATATGATAAAATGCTACATGATATGATAGGATACAATATGAATTGATACCATACCATTGATGCCATACAATACTATTTTTAGAAAAACTGACCAATTTTAAGATAAAAATAACATCAATACATAACAATAACAAGCTGATTTTTTTTTTTTTTGACATGATGACAGCAGCTTTTCAGTATGATCAAGCATTTATACTCAGTCCATATAGGAAAGCTGAGGGACGTAGGAGTCAATGCTGCCAATAGATGACATGTGCTTGTGAGTCATTGCTCATGCTTGTTAATGGGGTTTTATTGGCAAGATTAACAGCTTTTATATCATGGCAGAGGCAGCAAGCCAGGTGAAACAGCTGTTGCTCATATTGTCTTGGTTGTAGGGCATGGAGACACGTTAACACCACATTACTGGAAATGCATATGGATTTGTAGCAATGTTGAACAAGTGTGTGCAGTAGTTAAAAGCAAAGAATCCCATAAAAAGATGGTTTCCTAACTTGGTTTTCTGCCAGCGCAGATCCTGAATGTGATTTATTTTCTGACCAAAGGATAGAAATGTTTCTGTTGAATTCAATATCGCGCAAGTGAATTTGGCACAAGGATTGACTTATGTGTTCCGCTTTTGTTGAAGCAGTTTTTGATGTCTTTTAAGAAAAGCAGAAAAATCCTGGTTTGATCACACCATTAGCCGCTACTCAATTGGCTCTTTGTGTTTTCCACAGAAAGACTGGACAAAGGGTCAGATGACCGCAGAGTTCACACATGTGTGCATTTACTCACAGGCATGTACCTTTTATCGATCGGAGCAGCATGCAGCACGCATCCGTGCACACTCATGTTCGCATTCACACACACTTTAGCAGAGAGCAGTGAGAGAGCCTTAGCAGGCAAGGCATTCAAGCTATGTGCAGTCTGTGTGCGGACAGAGCTTGGTACAATCGTAGCATTTAGACAAGTCTTAATTTACTTAGGATGGGCTTGCAGCATATGGAAGCATCCACAATAGCTGACTGATAGAGGGACAAAGAAAATCCAGTCTTCTGGTGCTAAAAAACTCAATTCAGATCTGGTCATAATGGCTCAGCTGTCGAAACCAAAGCAAGGGAAGAGAATAGAGTGCCTTGTGATTTTCCCCCTTTTCACCCTCACCCTCCCTCGCTTTTCTTCTTTTTTTTGTGCCTGAATCTTTTATCTGTCTTATTCACTCGGGACTCTTCAAAGTAACAAGCCTCCTTCTTTTTCCCCGGTACTGGACTTGGAACCCAAATTAGAGACTGCTTGATTAGAGCAGAGAGGAGGGAGCCAAAAGAGAGAGAGATGTGGGTATTGGACAGAACAAATCGCACCCCTACAAAGTGCCTTTTATCCAAAGACCCCAAGGCTCAAATACCCCCATCCTTCCCCAAGCAACCATGGCTCTGCTTGTTTTCCTCTTATCATTTATTTAGTCACCCGTTGATGTTTTCTGCCCTACTTTGTGACATTTAAAAGAGGGCAGGAATCTCAAAAGGTGAATGCTGAATAGGCTGGGGCTGAACAACACAGCTTTAGCATCTCCTCCTATATGCCAATCTAACATCTCTGAAGTTAACACCAGGGCCTGAGAAAAACAAGAAAAATGCCAGCTTGACCCTTCACTCCTGGGATCCTCTTTCTGTGTCAGGCGGGTATTGTCCTACCGAGCATCAGTCGTCTAACAAGAGGATGTCACAACATGTTAGGTCTGGGACGACTGCTGGGGTTTATGTAGCGCCAAGGCATCTCTGGGCTGTCTGTCTGCTGTCGGAAGTGCAATGTGAGGAGACATGTTAACAGGCAGACCCGAGCCCCACCGCTGTTAAAAGCCATGCAATATGCAGGAAACGGCCTCCTTTGTCAGCAGGCTGGTCAGACACAGACCGCGACTCCCCTCTCCTGCACCACTCAATAAAACTTTTATCTGCATTTTAAAACTGATCCATAATTTAAAGCAGGAAGAAAGTGATTTTTTTACACCGAGCACACAACAAAAAACATATGTGCCTGCTTTTCTACAAAGCTCAGTCTCAAGGGTAGAAAAAGGAGACGATTTTATGCCCCTGGTATTAACTTCTAATAAATGATATAACGATTTAATGAAAAATAGACAAAAATGTGAAAAGAGCAAAAATATGAATAATAGCAGAGAAAAGGCCCTGGACAGAGGGCAGCTTGGACTTCTCACAGTTCAGCTCAGCATCAAAACAATGGGTTCTCTGTTAGTATTCTTTTGGTGTTCATAATGAGCTCTCTGAACTCAAAGTTGTCCATCAGATCATTCCTCTGTACCTCAACACCAGTCTCCCTGCACATTCAAGAACACAGCTACAGCGAAAATATGCTTTACACTCCTGTGAATCATTGCAATTTTGTGTTTTTACAGAGTAAACACTCCAAAACTTGTCAGTGATCATCAGAGATGTGTAATTAGGCAGGCTGCGAGGGCATCAGTGAGCCCAGATGTTGAGTTCCTAATTCAAGGTCACCTATTTCAGCCCCATGTCCCTCATCTTTATCTGGATGATGATTTTCCATTTTCTATGTTTCTGCATTTTTCTCTTTCTTTTATCACCTTTCTCTATCCCTCCCTCCACAGTATGGATAGCAGTGATTTATTGTGACTACGTCTGATGTATCTTGCCGGTGACCTGTAAAAGGCAGCTCCTTCATGGACACAGCCAAAGGTTAATAAAATTGGTGCTGATTGTATCAATTTTACAGATAAGCCATTCACAACAAGTGAAGTTGGGTGAATAAGAAGTCAATTCAGACCGTGGAAACTGCACGCAAAGGCCCGATGAATAGCTGCTTTTAGGTGCTTTTTTCGTTGGGAGGATAAATGGAGAATTGCATCTCTCTTCTATTGCAGCAGGCAGCGGAGGCAGAGCGAGGCGAGCTGAGGTTCAGACAAGCCTGCCAGTAAATTGCCCTGAATGGGTTCTGGAGGTTGACAAGCCCTATTAAGACAAACGGCTTTCCTCATCGGAGAGATAAAATAAATCAGGTGTTTAGTCAAATTAAAATAGTTTGAGTGGAGAGGGCCCCTGGGAGCTCTCGGAGAAACTCAAGACAGATGTGGCCAGAGACGAGATGAAGACACCCAGGAAAGAATTCAGCTCCTGCTGGCCTCAGGCCAGACTTCACTGTACTGTTAACTGGATCTTTGTGCTTTTATCCTTCTCTCTCCCTCTTCCTCTGTCTCCGTCTCATCTGTTGGTTTTGCCATCTCTTTTTCTGGCATGTTCTCTGGGATCAGCTTGTCACACAGGAGTGCAGCAGGAGGAGAGTGAGTTACTGTCTAGCCTCTCACTGGCAATTATGTTGGCGGTGTAAGTCAATGGTAGGATCACTTAGCATTGATTAGGCGATGGGAGAGAGCAGTGCAGCCGAGCTGCTCTCTCTGTCACACACACACACCATCCACATGTGACTTCAGAGAGAAGAGAGCCTATTGGTCTGTCGGTGCTTTTGTTTCTTATTGTTTTGCATAAAATTACAACACAGATAAAAAAAAAGAAGTCTTTCATGTTGATCATTTTAACACAAATCTTCTGTTTAAAATTGGGATTCAGAGTGTATTTCTAATGTGAGTGTTCCCACATTTTGAGGCAAACCTTTCAGAAGTGCGTCAGAGGTTCCTCCTCCACTGAGTTTCTGGATCAGTCATATAATGAGAAACTTGTCCAGTGTTGAGTCCAGCACAAACACTGACTCTCAACACTTCCTTTCTATCCCCCCCTCAGCAGTCTGACATAAGCTGCCATCTCAGTTTGACAGCTCCCTGCAGCTTTTTGTCTGTGTGCCGGGAACAATTCCTTCCCTTTCTTCCTGTGAGAGCTGTGAACAGCAGCTTCAGTCAAACAGACAACTCCAGGCTGTGTGTGACCTTAACACTTTCTCGTGAATTCACTGCAGTCGGTTGCTGCCCGTGTGGTTTTCTTCATGGGATATATTGTGTACGATACTATAGTGCAAAATGAAGATCAGTGTGTGCAGCACGGCCACGCTCTATATATAGCCATCCCGTGTACATTAACCGAGGCCTTCTGCAGGCTTTCTTACAAAAGGATTTCATCCTGGTCATGAAGTCAGGGCCACGATGAAACCTCAAAGTAGATTTTTTCCTTTTTTTTTCTGGTGGTTATAAATCAAATACACCTGTATCGTGCTCTCTTCAACGTGTACTTATCCACTTTTAGCATCACTCACTTTCTCTCTCTCTCTCTCTCACTTTCTCTCTTATTACCAGGTACTCCAGAGAGCCTGGCAGAAAAGGAGCACCAGCTCTCCACAATGATCAGCCAGCTGATCAGCCTGCGAGAACAGCTCCTTGCTGCCCATGACGAACAGAAGAAGCTCGCTGCATCACAGATGGAGAAACAGAGGCAGCAAATGGAGTTAGCTCGTCAGCAGCAGGAGCAGGTAACTGCTCACCGTTTTCATTTTCTCACTACCACCGTTTCTCTTTCTTTCCACCACAGGGATTAAATTTATTCCCTTCAAACCGTTTTTCTAAATCACCTCTTAACAGGAACACCTTTTTCTAATATCTTTCAAGCCATTTGTTATTCAAATAGGTTCATCAAAGAATTGCACCCTTAGTGTCTGATTTTCTATACAAAAAAATAACTTCACAATATCAAAATAAGCAAAATAAACCCTGAAGCTGAGGGTTCTTTTTTTAAGTTTCCTCTCTCAATATAAATGTTCTGCATTTTTTACCACAGATCAAATCAGTTTATTGACGTAGCTTTTTGCAAATGGAAACAATGGATGGACTTAAACTTTTGTTTTTTTTGATAATAATTGACTGAATTAATTTTGGCTTATATTTTTACACATTTTCTGGCAACATTGCATGACTGATACTTTTAAAACCGCAGGTATCTCAGGTGTTCCCTGCAGCTCTACACACATCATGACAATATTTCATGTTCGTTTCTTTCTTTCTTTCCTTTACATTTACATTCATTCCCTCCTCTGCCTTTAATTTTGTTTACTCGTTTTATACAGACTATCACCGGACTATTTCATATTGAATTTCATGCCTGAAATATGCCAATAAAATCTTCGTCCTCTCTGCAAAGTTGGAATAATATTAGATTTAAGAGATGTTATATTCTATATTACTTCAAATATTTCTGTCATGCTCTCTCGCCCACATTTATGCTGTGTGGTAGAAAAGTGTTATTATGACTTGTACTAACAAATGCTGGGGAGTGTGTGAATTAAACGTTATATTAAACATAGAAGTCCTCTATATCTTATAAATCGACTCCTATTAGAACAAGGATGGCATTAGATTTGCAGCCTGAATCAGGCCAATGAGCCATATTGTACAAATCAGCAAATTAGCAGAGGCCATGAAGTGTGTTAATGTCTGGGAAGAAATAAGGACACAAACTATCCACACAGGCGACACTTTTATTATCAGCAGCCAGCCTAATGGCCATGAGTCAATTATCAGCCAGGAGTTCACTCAGAGTTTTCTCAGCACACACTCAGACCTTCATGTGCTAAATGAACAGATAGACCGTATACCTCCGAGTGATGCATTTGGTCATAGTACACTAATAATACATTAACGCTATTGATTCCTTTTTCAATCAATGAGGTTCATTTGCAAACTACACTCAACTCTGTGGGCTTTGTAGACATTGCAGCATAAATGAACAGTGATGCTAGGTATTTTAATTTTTGATCTTATTTTAAAATGGAAGAATATTAATAAAATGGAAGAGAGGGATCAGGGAGGGGCAGGGGGAGAGTGAGCCCGCTGAGAGCTTAGAATGTCACCCAGCCATCAAGATACAACACAGTAATTAACTGTTGACACTCGTGAGGAAGCCAGCACAAATTAATCTTGACACATTTGCAGACGACCGATATCTTATAGTGAACACTTTGTAATTATATTTAAAAATGAAAATTAAATGACACTTAAAACTAGGTTGTCATGCTCAATGAAGTGGGCATGTTAGGAAGGGGGACTGCTGGAATGAGAAGGATTGCGGCGGGCCTGCTTGTCACTCAGAGGCGGTAGGGACCTCTGTCACCCGCATGCTGCCTGCACCAGTGATCCCCATCATAACCACATTTGTCTGTCCTGTAAATTATTTATTGTCTTTCACCGACGTTTTCATCTGCACCGTTGAGAAAAATTTATTTCATGTTCGCTTCTATAATTAAATGTAGTTTGTCAGATTTGCAGCAATGTAGCTCTTTAAAAAAAGGTTTATTAGAAGAAGTTTAATATCAGTGATTTTACTTCCTTTTCATTTTTACGTCTATTTGAGCAGAAATCCTTCATTTTTCTGTCTGTGCTTCTGTTCCCAGATTGCAAGACAACAGCAGCAACTCCTGCAGCAGCAGCACAAAATCAACCTCCTCCAGCAGCAGATCCAGGTCAGTCAAAGTGTTTCTGTCAGCTCTTTAACACAGAGCAGCTTACACCTCTCACTTCTTCGACGTTGATCACCGCACGCCTCTCCTTTTACATGCTAAGCTTTGGTCGCCATATTTTAACTTAATGACAGAGATCAATGAAATTACTATCATCTGTTAGCCTCATCTTCTTCTTCTTCTCTTTTCTATATTTCTTGTCTTTTTATCTTTAATTTTTGTGTCACACTAACATTCATCGCTCTCATCAAATGTTAATTGCCTTTTGGTAATTGGGAGGGCTTTAAAATATGGAGGAGAATAATTAGCACATCTTAATGAACAAAAAAAAGAGAGGGGTGGTGGGGGGGGTGTAACAACAGCTAATGAGTCCTGTTGATGGAGAAGAGCCTGGAGGTGGGGGACATGAAAGAGGCTGGTAAATGCCTCTGAAACCGAGTCAGTCCCAGTTGGGCAACGTGGCATGCTTTCACAACTACTGAAACTTCTGTTGTCATTAATACAGTACAGCTGACAATGACTGTGTTTTCATTTCCTCCTGGTATATGTTATTATTCCACTGCTCTACTTTTTATCCTGTGCACCTCATGACAGACATTATCACTCTCATTAGTGAGTGTAGTTTTGATGCATGCAGACCACCCAGGCAGTGTGTTGCTGGCCACAGTCAGATAGTTCAGGGTAATCCAGGGTTTGTTACTGGCAGTGGTCAAGGCTGTGAGCCTGTCTGCCTGTGTGAAGCTAACATTATCCTGCTGGGTGTGCTCAGTGTCAGGCACATCCTTCTCCATTCTCCTCCTTCACCTCCTCTGTTTCTTCTTTCTCCTGACAACTCCCCATCATTACCCTCTATTTTACTCTTTTTTTCCCACTACCTCTCCAAACATTCACTGACAACAAATTGTTCTTCAAGACCTTCTGAGCATTCCTCAGATATTTTCTTTTTTGCTTTACTTCAGAGGATTTTTCTAAGGGCACCTAACCCCTACGCAGTCTGTTCTTCAACGAACAGGCAAAACTTCAGCCGTAAACACAACAACCACATTTAATATCGTTATCAAGAGCTCTCTGTCAGAAAAGCTCTGTACCGTCAACATGTTCTTGGACAGAAAACACCCCAGACCTTCCACTTCAGCAGTGGACAGTCTATTGGAAAACTACCTCCATATTACACTCCACTAAAGTGAGGCACAGAGCATGACATCCTATCTAGAAAACACTCCAAAATGAAGTACCTTATACACCACTAAGGGGCTAGTTATACTCATATCATGAAGGGCTCTTTACTGATGCTCATTGCGCATAAGGGCACAGCCCTAGTACATCTCACTACTCAAGACTCCTACTTTCATCACAAAGTTAAAGGCAAACGATACCTGAAAGTTCCCCTTGATGCATAGTTTGGAGAGAGGGTGGAGGGTGGAGGGTTGAGGCTGTATGGGAATGCACTTTTAAACATCCATTTCAAACACTTGAACAGTGATACAAGTAAAGTCATTCTCTCTTGACCAAATGTGCTGCAGATAAAAAAAGAAGCTGCATCCACAATTAAACAAAACAGACTTGTGTTCAGACCATCTGTTCAACTGCCCATCTAAAGCATCCTCATACTTACTGACGACTGCTCAATATTTCAAATGAGATTAATAAGTTTGCTATCCAACACTCTGAGGTAGAATAATTTTTTCTCTTAAGTCGAGTTCCTCCAAAGATACCCAGTTTGGTGATGGCCACTCCTCTAGAGTTGGAGTACCAAAAAGAGCAGATAAATGAGACTCAGGGCAAAGTTAGCGAAGCATTTTTTGCCACTCTGTTTTCATTACTGCTGCCTCTTAAAAAGACCCTGGCCATCTTAACACATAACAGCTTTGACTTAATTAGTTCTGTAAACAAGCTCCCAGCCTGTATGTCACAGACTTGTAGCACTGGTGAGCAGTGTTTAGGGATCGAGTTTCTCTGCTATTAGCATGGAGAGTACTAAACTTTACAGGAGACCCTACCGGTCATCAAAGTCCTTCTGTTTTGGCTTCAGGGAGAAAAGCCACAAGAAAGCTCCTCACAGAGGTCTCGGGTTGATGATGTAACCAATCACATCAGTGGACACTGTAAACTGTCCAAACAATAAAACCATGGGTACTGCAACTGGAGACTGTTGTTGGCACGTTTTGTGTGGGAAGTGGATGAATGGCATATGCCAGGAGTGTGTGGTTATGGGAGGTTTGGTTGGAGGCTTGAAGCAACAAGCTATAAAGAAGTTTAATCAGGTTTCCCTTCTGAATAGCCATCTCGCCTTTTATCCTTTCTCATCATTCCAGCAAGAGAGTTGAAAGAGATTTAGTCTTTGTCCTTCGGGATTACAATGTCACTTGTTTTAAGATAGCAGATGTTTTGATTGCAGTGTTAGAGGCTTATCAAAAGTTTAAGCTCAAGGCTTTGTGTGTTTTTCCCTCAGCTTGTTTGTATTCCATCAGTCCTTCCTTTCGTCGTTGAAATCAAGTTGGCACTAATTCATTCCCAGGATGAGATTAAGCCTTGAGTTAATTTAGAAAAAAAAAATCAGAAAAACTACCAAGATACATGTGACAATTAAATGTATATATTATCAGGGAACTAAGTGACTTTTCTCTCCATTTCTTTAATTTAAGCCCAGCATCACTACAGCACAAGGACATTATTGGAGTGCATCTTCACAGCTTTCCGAAAGCAGCTGAACCATCTCATGATGATGATCTGAAGTTGATCTCGGTTTGGCATGTTCTTTTAAATGTACTTCCTTATAATCAAAGGCATGACATGCTTTACAAAGAGTATAGCAGCAGAACAGTGCACTAAAATAGGTCCTGTTGAGAATCACCATGAATCTCAAGTGAAAAGTCTCTCCAAGTCCATACCACAAATTGAAGCACATTGTAAAGACCCCATTCTGTCATTCCTCAAAGATTATTTTGCTAAGATACTACCACTTGTTTGATTTTCAAACAGTCACTGAGGCAATGGTGTACAGTACGCAGGCACACAAGGACCCACACGTTGATGCACACATCAAGAGAATAAATATTGGTGGAAAGGTCATGGTGAACTTTATCTTCACAAACAGGGAAAAAGAGAGCCCCCAACATGAAACAGAGTGACACTTTAAATCTAAAACATTTAATTTACATTTTGTTTCCATTTAAAATGTGAAAAATTGGCAGAGGAAATGCTTGCAGAGCATCAACAATAAAAGTTCACAGGCTGACATAAATGCAGAAATAGTCTCTTTGATGAATATATGAGATGAAAAGCAGTCACAGTTAAGTTTAAAAAAGTGACAATATTGTTATGTTCAGTTTGCTCTAAAATTGAGTAAAAGCCTTTTTCCTTCTGTGAAAATCATTGTTTAAATTGTACATTTAAAGCTGTTGTTGAAACCCTGAATGATCCCAACATCAATCAGGTCTGAGTCCTCTTTATCTTTCTTGACCTGACACCTCACAATATCTATGGCACTGTATCAAACCTTTAACCCTGTGTCCACAAAGATATGGAAACACGCACAGAATGTGCACATCTCTCCCTCTTTTAAAGAAAAGAAACTGAAGATTAAAGAGAGGAAAAGGCCAGTATATTGTTGTCCAGTGCACACTTCAAAGTCCTGGAGGCTTTCTCACATGTCTTTAATGGTGTAAAGGAACAGTGGGGGACATGCAGTAGTTCAATGGTGAGATGCAAAAGGTCCCAAGATTAAAGACGAAACACATTTACATCAGCATTAAGCTGCCCATCGTCTGTAGGGTGGACAATCTAGTTTTGTTTAATACAAACAGAACTGTCCTTTTACACTGCTGTCAACCTTCGAGGTTCATTGGGGGAAAAAAGTTGACTGCAGCTTGTTTAGTCAGCTGCATATGGATTTCTCATTTACCTTTGTAACAAAGAAACCAGAGAACACACAGGAGAGGCTCTGTTAAGGGATCTTCTGTTTTCAGTGGTAGAGCCTGCTCAGTTAAACTGAGCACTCATTTGTATTGTGCCCTCGCTCCTGAAAATGTTGTACTAGCCTGGCAAATGTAGATAATATCTGAAGATATTTTTGTATCACTGGTCAGGCAAAATGTTAGACCTCTGTCATGCCTCATATCTTGCTTGTTCCACAGCTATCACCAAATCAGCTCACTAGTTTTCAATCAAATCCAGCCCCTGCCTGATCTGGTATGTCCCTCAAGGACTTTCACATTTTTGTTGTGATGCCAGTTCAGTGTGAGTCAGCTGTATGAAGCTTTGAATGCTTTGGTTCACGGTCTTGTTTGAACATAAATCATCAAGCTAATGTTAGTTCTTTGTAAGTGAGAAGCAATGTTTACCTAATTACTGGCCTCACAAGCCCTTTACAGCCTGATTCTTCTGATGGAATGCTTTGCAAAAACAGCTGTGTTACCATTTTTTAAAGCTTTTAACTATGGCTGAAACAAAAAAAAACTTTTGTCTTATGCAGAGCAAAGAGAAGCCAGATCTCCCAGCATGAACAAACACAAATTGTGTCAACTGCTGTTTGTTCTGAATGTTAAATTGGCTTTCATTAGGACTGGGGTGTTATCACGTATTTTGTTATAATAAAAACAAAAAAAAAAATGCATGTTATCCAATCCAGTGCCTTTATTTAATGAACAGATTCTGTTTGGTTACCAATTTAAAAAAGAAAACACGGCAGAAATAAAACATTATGGTAAATATTTAAAATCAATCGGATGAGTTTAAATAAACACAGGGCTGTATGGTAATTGCACAGAATAATAGGGCTAATTTGTGTATTCTCAGATGCTTTTGTTGTCTTCTCAACACAAATTATTTTCTCAGTGTGAGACTCTTATTTATGCACCGACAAAAAAAGGCTCAAAAAGACATTGTTAAAGAGAATGTGTAAGTCCTCCAATTAGCACAGCTAGATGGGAACTGTTAGCATGATAATAAGAGAATAATAGAGCAGGGAAATGATTATGTCCCTCTGTGTGTGTGTGTGTGTCTGAGTGTGTGCACATGAGAGTGTGCATAAATGCAGCGCTGCCAGTGCTTTTCCTTGTGCTGAAGAGCTCTGTTAGCCTGTACTAGCAGGATTATGTTGGGGTATTAACAGCCCAGTCAGACGGGCTTGGCTCTCACCCAGTGAGGCTCAGTCCAGCATGTTCATCCTCCATTTAAGGAGACTGTTAGTTGATGAAGATGTGCACATGCAAGACTGAAGATAAAAGAAAGCGGTGACCCGACTCATTAGCCCCTGTGATTTAATATATTGACACTTCGATACAAATAATTTCATTTAGTGGACTCTATCAGCGGAGAGGAGGAGGAGGAGGAGGAGGAGGGGGGATCAATTTAATTAGTTATGAAATGTGACTTCTTGTCAGGAAGCAGAAGAAATGCTGACGTTAAACAAAGTCCTGGGAAATTTAAACAATAAAGCCATCGTGGCCCTGTTAAAACCTAATGATGCGCAAAAAGGTGTAATAGATACAACCTCGGCATGGCAGTGATGGTCTGCAAATGAAGCTAAGTGGATGAACGTTTGGTGTGTAATGCCATTTGCCTGTTAAAACAAATTCTTGCTTAAGGAATTTAAACAGTGCACGCTATTTGACCGGTTTGAGGTCTGTGGGTTTTTTACCAATTAGGACATGAGTGTGTCACTTTTTCTTTGGATGAAACGCAGCATTGCTCTGCTAGAGACTGCAGCTTTAAGTTGTGTTACACAGGCATGGCTCCAGAGATACCGACTGAGCCGTCCTCCTTCTTGAAGTGTAACAGCTGATTTCTGTTCTTGTTTGAGATTTTTATAAAGACAATGACATACAAAATATATTGGCTTGTGGTGGATGTGACAATGAGGCAGAAACGTAGACAAACATAGATCCATTATTGATGTAAATTGCACAAAAAGCTGTGGTTTTGTGTAATTGGCCTTTGTATTCACACACCTCTGCAGTTCAAGCAGCGATAATTAAGCAGCTCAACCCGAGAGGTGCCACATGAACGGCTGTAATGTGTGAAATCACACAGGGGTCTACTTTAAATTAGTCACCTGAGGGGTTTATACAGCAGCCATGGGACTGGTTAATTTATGGCACACACTTCCAGCCTTGTATCAGTTCTCACAGGTGATGAGAACGATCAGCGCAAGACAAAAGATTACACGGCACACAGGGACCTGGATTTGCCTTTTTAATGAATCCTGGTGTGAAATGATTCTCTACATACTCTAACGATGAGTGAAACAGGTTTGTGTTCAATGTGAACTTCACAATAAGGCACCTGTGTAAAGCTCATAGGGCCTACACTTAGCGTCCACTGTGCCTTAGGAGGGAAAACATCAGTTGAGAGAGAACACAACCTCCAGTGTGATTTTTATCCAGCTCTCTGCTTGGACTGTGTTTTCTCTGTTAATGTTGAGCAAACTGTTTTGTCTTTGCTCTGCCATCATCTTCAGCAGTGGGCACACTCACAGGGAGAAGGAGCTCCTACATTAATAGGCTCTACTGTGTACAGCAAGGAGAAAGGGGTGCATGTTTTCTTAGGGCTAGGGTGGCAAAGCAAAGCATTCAGCCCAGAGCCAACGAGGAAAGGGAGCTTTTTGTGTTTGGAGCAGAGGAGAGTCCAAGCATTCCCCAACATAACACAATGAGCTATTTTGTCCTTGCACACAGGAGCAGAATTGTAGGATTTTTACGTTTATTTTTATTTTATTTTTGTTGTTGTTTGTTTCTGTAATAACTTTGTCCTTTAATATAAAATATCACATGCTTTCACATATTTTCTCAACTGCATTGCTAATCCTTCCAGCATATTTCAGACCAGACGTCGCTACTCATTTATTTGACTTCTTAAAAACATTACAGTTTTGTACAGCCAACATTAGCTGATATTTGAGCATATTTGAAAGGTTCATTTGTGTCGGCTGCCCCCCTGACAGGCCTCCTCTCTGTGGAACAACAGAATGGGCTCTGTTGTTTTCTGCAGCTGGTAGGTAAATCTGAAGACAGAGCCTGGGTCTGTGAATGCATGATAGTGAAAAGGGGAAACCCAGCAGCATTAGCAGCTCTGTGGACAACATTACACAAATAAGGGATGTGCCTCTTTTTCGGTCAGTTAAAAACATTTTTGATTAGCATCCCCTGACTATTTTTTTAAATGTTTAAGAAGAAAAATAATAAATTGGTATTATCTTAAAAGAGTCAACAGTGGACATGCAGCATCTCTGTCTGTTGGCCGACTCTAAAGTGTTAAAGATTCAGACCCACATTGATTTCTGAGCCTCACATACTTCAACCCCCCCCTGCTCCCATCACATGTATGTACGCTATCTGACTAACCCGTGTCCAATGTTCTTAAGAAACCTCACTCGCCCCCCTACAATGACGGGTCAGAGGCATTTCTCTCCTTCCTGTTTCCATACAGTGAGGATTTAAACGCAGGATAATGATGCCAGCCAAGAGCCCACTTGTGGGTTTGTTTATGTCTGTTCTTCTCTATCCCGTCATTACATATGCTGTTTGAGGGCGTCCCTGGGGATTTGGCCAGTTTACTACAAACCTTAATTTTATGGCCAGGGTTTGAAAAAAAAAATCATTTTCACTCCCATGTAACCCCCAACCTCCTTCAAAAATGAGACAGTATACTTTTACAGTAGAATATTGACTTTTCTGTAATAAAATAAAATATATTTTAAGCATGCAGTGCAGGATTGTGTTAACATTCTCACAAGATACATTACATGAATTGTGTCAGCTTGTTTTAGAGAATCTACCTACATTTGTATGGGTTAATAGTTTGCCTGTAATATGTTCTTTTGCTACGTCTGAGCAAATGTTACGTCTAACTAAGTTAGAACTTCTTATGTAATTCAGGGCTGCAGCACGTTAACACTATTGGTTACAAAACATACACCAATTAAAATGCTTCAAAGAAGAATACACCTTAAGGCTTGACTTTGATATTTATCTTTCTTCTGCATGTGAAGATTTGTACTAAACTTACACTAATCTAATGTCAATAAATGCAGAACTAACATTTTAATTTTATAGATTTCAAATCAATGTGTGTATTAAATCTTGAACATGCACAGACTCAATATTTATTGTTCTTACTTATTTTTTATTACTATTATTTGATTTTATTTTTTTAGCCACTTTTATACTTTTGTTTCATACTTGAGGTAAAGCTTTTATTGTTTCTACTCAAATATGTGAAATTACAATAAATAAGAGCACCATGCAGAAATCCTGTAAATTTGTGGCAGTGCATTTAGACTGTGGTTTTATCAAGAATTATAAGAGAAGCAAGAGGAGGGATGAGATGGAGGAGGGCTGGAAGGAGAGATTTGGGGTCAGAGGGTTGGGCTAACCTGCTTTCAAGCCTCCATGGACTTAATATTGGGATGGCTGTTTTCCAAGAGAGCTTGTTTTACTGTGTAAGGAATTAGTGGAACAAGAAGTCATCTATTGGTTATTCCCTCTGGATGGCCTGACTTCACCCAAGTGTCTGGATTTGCTGCACTGCATCCTGAACAGTACTCAGTGTAACACACACAGGCATGACTGATGTGCAGCGTTACACTTAAGCCTGAGCAAACAGCGCCTGCAGTCACAGTTAAAGTCGTACCCCGACAATTCAAGGAAAACGTTGTGAGTCTATTTTCAAATTGGTGCTTGCACGCTGTTGATCTTTGGAATCAGAGCTCAGTCTTTCGACTTCAGTAGGAAAGAGCCCTGTTCAAGGATTTCATATGCAGGAAGGAAGTGAGGAAAAAGGTCGGAGACTTGTCCGGGACAAGGGCCCTTTGTTGGTGACCTGAACCTCGCCAATTCATAGAGCACACGCAGGAATAATGTGTGTGCAGGAGTCTACTGGGTGGCAATATGAAGACTTTGATTCAAAGGCTGTGGAGGTCTGCAGCATCAAAGTCTTGTTGAGATATATTGATCCATTTGTCTGATTACCATTAGCAACAGACAAATCCAAACACCATTGCATCTCTGTTCAATCAATGTGCGTGTCTGCCATGTGCTCTATCATTCAGCTGAAGTATTTCCAGCTGACTGGTAGATAAGGAGTTCTATGTTCTTGAAAACTGTTAATTGTTTCATAGGGAGATAAAACCTGAAGCAATAGAGAGGATTCAACAAGCCAGAAGTGCTTCCACTGAGTGATTTTCCTCCTGGTTAGGCTCTAGTACAGTGTACACCCAGCGGGCTGTGTACACAGTGGCGGGTGTTAAACATATCCCGCTGCCTAGTGTCAGTTTTACTGGGTCCGCTGCTGCTGCTGCTGCTGCTGCTGGGACATAGCCAGGCTTACCCGCTTCCTTAAGATCACTTTCTCTTTAAATGGATCACAAAAGGTGATTTCTACTCACTCAGTGGAGAGCGGAGGGGGGTGAAGTGTGAACTATCAGTTCTTACAGTAACAGCTGGAGTCTCAGCTCCCTGGGTGAAATTACTGAACTCCACCTATAGAAAATGTGAAAGAGAAGGTTAGTGAGAGCCGCGGATCTGACAACTACTAAAGTGTGGAAGTAATTTTATTAAAACTAGGTGTTAGAGAAATGTGGGTCCTCCTCTAAATGATTGCGGATAATTGTGTCTTTTCCTCATGGGAAAGGCACCTTTGATAATCTAAATGACTGTACGGAAAAAGAAGATTATAATCACAGTGAGCTCCTCAGAAATTTTGGCTACTTGGAGCTGTATTGTTGTCAGTATTTTGATAAAAACCTTAAAAGGGTTTTACTTTTTACAAGAGTCTTTGAAGCAAATGAATTCAGATTATATCAAGGATAAGCACGTGTGAGAGGGGTGTTAAAAGGTGTCAAGTTGCAATTAATAAGGATTTTAGACCTTGGATCTCAGAGGTCCCTTCAAGCTAATAACCATGTAACAGTGAGAAGGAGATAGATGTTGGTCTTTGCACTTTTTTTCCTGACTATTCTTGTTAATACTTACTTATTTTGTGGATAAAAGCAAAAAACACTTGCAGTTCTCTCAAATGTGCTCTGTAGCGAGCAGCAAACTCGTGCGTACATCAGCGCAAGAAAGTGTGAGGAGATTCAGAGGAGTAGCCGGCAGGGGGTTTCAGGCCTCCTGGGTGCTTTGTAGAGACTCTAACAGACAGTGAGGAACATGGGTGTTGACAGGGGCCCAAGTGAGTGCTGTAATGCGCTGTACATCTCCATTTGCACTCAGAGTTTTGGAGCTGCCTGTGCATGTGTTGTAGGTGGATGCTTAAACAACTCTCCTCTGTCACTGGCAGAATTATGATCAATGCAGAATTGTTAAAATGTTTATTTTTTGTCGTAAAGCTCATTAGAAGAAAGCTTTAAAATTCCCCCGATCGTTACACGAGTGTGTGTGTGTAAGAGAGAGAGAGAGAGAGAGAGAGAGAGAGTGAGCATAGGACTTTGTTGTTAATGCTTGGAAAACTAAAGTGTGCTCTTTCCACTCCTCCCTCGTTTTTTTACACACCACGTATTTAAACATCAGAGATGAGAGCGCACCTGAATCACCTGACTCGAGACGGCTCTTTGTATTAGAACTCACTTTATGATTTGTATTTGTTGAAATGCCTCATCGATATAAAAAGGAGTGATAAAGCTTTCGTAGCACAAAAAACAAGATGCAAAACTATAAAATCGGCTCTTATGAAGCTCTTGGGTTGAACATGTACAAACAGACAAAGGTGTGACTGAAGTCAATTTTGAATGAAAGAAAAGTGAATCAAAAAAGTTCTCTAATTAGTTCTTCCTAACATGGTGTCTATATGGTATTCTGCTCACAGCTGAGCAGCAAGTTGGTTCTATTTATCAAACACCAGCGTCTCCTTGAGAGGGAAACAGATTGCTTGCTGGCCTGATACAGACTTCATCAGGTCATCTGAATTGATGATACATGTTGCAAGGCGGCTGCGTTCCCCCAGAAACCGCTGTTGGAGTGCTTGCTGGCAGAGACGGGGGCCTCAGCCAAGTCTGTCTGACTGATCACTACAGATGCTCCTCTTCAAGTATTCCGAGTCAGATCCTTAGTGCCGGGTCTTGAGGGACAAACAATAGCACCTGTTCCTCATAAGATAGCCCATTCATGTATCTTTAATGAAGCCTGGGGGCAGATGGTGTGAAATGACACTATCTAGTGCTAAGACAAAGGAAGAGCAGTGCCAGCACAACAATGCAGCCACATTTATGAGGAGAAGGGAGGACGCTGCCCGAGTGCCCCGCTCACATCTGCTCCACTTCATACTCCAACTCTTCAAGATCATCTTGGCAATGGAAGGATCCTGGGCACTCAGCCCACACATAGATGAACTTGAGGGTAACTCTTAAAGAGAGGAGGCGGGGTTTACAGAGAGAGGGAGAATGAGACACGCATACATACACATCTTTATGTTTTTCTCCTACTTTACTTTGACAGTCAAATTTAAAAAAAAAGAAAAAGAAAAGACAGCGCTTGTGAAAATGTAATAGAACCTGCTCAGCCACTGTGCCAGCTGTTAATTGACAGCTCAACTAACCTCCACTATTTGTTGCCACCTTGAAGCTCCTCAAAATTTGATTTGCCTTTCTCTGACATTAGTTGCCGTAAATTAAACTTTAATGCGCTGAGCTCATTACCGCAAATCACAGCCATTCCAACTCAATGCAGTTATTTCCCCTTCAGCACACATTCACACTCTGTCTTGCCTCACTGAGTCTTGTATATTCTGCTTCATATTTTAAAATAATAATAGTAATAAAAGGCGATATCCCAGATGAAATCACATAATTTACAGCTAGTGTTGGAGAAAAATGCTTCCAAGTATCAAATGCCCTTTCACTTAGACTAGATCTGTATACACCTCATGTACATCACAGATACATAAATTAACCCCTCCCATCTTTAAAGCAGCTTTTCTTCTGGTTAGTGTTCAGTGTTTTAAGCAGAATTCATATTTTTAACACGACACAAGATTTTAATCTCACACTGATTAATCAACTTAGCTGTAATAATTCACAATCTTTGAAAGACTTTATTTAAATTTGACATTCTAAATTTATAGCTGATACACTTCAATTAATTGTAAACGTGTAGGAACCAGGACCCATCACACTTAGAACACACTCGGACTTGAGGGAGTCCTTTCCTGCCCTGTGACTACTGCATATTCAGCAACAGTCTCCATCTGCTTTTACAGTCCAAATACAGAGACAGAGAAAAGCTGTGTTCCCCAGCGCCCCCACCTCTACCCCCCTCGCCTGTCACTGGCCCTACCTCATGTTGTGACATTAATTATTGTGTTTTTCCATATGCTCCATACATGCAAGGCCAAGATCCATCTTTCATCCATCTAGCCTGGAAACTTGGAACAGTAATCCCCATAAAGCAATGTTTTATTTAAGGTCATTTGTCGCAGTCTCCTCAGCCATTTATTTTTCTTCAGCAGCAGCACTTTTTACAGAATTACTTTTAGAGGAACCACATACTTTTCTATTCTTCTATAATGCACTTTCTGCACTTGCACTTCTGTAAAAGCTCAGTAGACATAAAATGCTTCTATTTATTTAGTTTTCAGTCTAGCTTTGCACCTCTGGACCGATCAATAAAGTAGTTTTAAGAAGGTTTAGCCTGCTTTAAAGTGGGCCTGTCTGCTCCAGTAAAGGGTCTATGGGGGGGTGGGCAGCGCAAGCTGAAAAAGGGGAGATCATAGCAGACCTCAGCCAGAACATAGGGGGGAGTCGTTGCTCAGAGCAGGTTGATTTCATGCCCCAATGCAGTGGCAGTAATTGCGCCCAGACCCGTTTTATTGCAAGTTGATTTTAAGGAGGGATGAATGGAGAAACATTCTGTAAAGTGTTTATTTTGGGGGATGACCTTTATTAACCCATTTTCCAGGCAGGTTCCCCTGAGGTGGCCTGGCACGTTGCTAGATTAACCCTTTCATGCTTGTAGTAGCTGAGCTGCTTCTCATCACAGAGTTTCAGGAAGCAGAGAATGACAGTAAGATTGGAGCTTGCAACATGTGTGCATCCGCTACACACACACACACACACACAGATATATATTTTTTTTAGTTATTCTGGAACCCTAAGCACAAACATGCTGATAATTCCAGTACATAAGTCAGCAACTGAGTGGATGGTGAAGGTTAATATCTGAGTGGGACAGACAGAATGACAAACAATGAATGGTCAGTACTTATAAATCATCTGCTGTTTTTTCCACAGCAGTTCCAAATCACCAGAGTGTATCCATGTTTTATTTCAATCAAAGAAAAAATGTTGTAAACATTTCAGAAGTAGTTGAGGAAAAAAAGGTGCTCATCAAGTCTGCTTGTAGATCAAAGTAATAGATTCAAAAACACCTCTCAATAAGATGTTGTATATATTGCTCCTGCACAGTGTCACTGAACGCATTTTCAACCATGAACAATACTCTTCTTAAGTAGCCTCTGTGCTCTCTGTCCTGCATGTCACCCCCTCTAACTGATGCTGTAACAATGTACGTACGCGAGGCCTTTGATGTGCTGAGGTGAAATTGTGGTTTGGATTAAGAGCAGGCGCAGCTTGGCCAGGTATTGTGCGAGCACACGAGGGCCGTCATTGCCGCGGAGCCCCCTGTCAGCACGCGTTAGAGGGAGCTGTGATCTGGCCTCCCCCCCTGAGTGGGCTCTGTGTTTCTGTGTACCATGACCGTGCTTAGGCCTCTCTCTGATCTCCGCTCTCTATCTGTTCAGCAGGTCCAGGGTCACATGCCTCCGCTCATGATCCCCATTTTTCCACACGACCAACGCACTCTGGCAGCAGCAGCAGCCGCCCAGCAAGGCTTTCTCTTCCCCCCGGGAATGTCTTATAAGCCAGGTATGCTTGCATCTTAAGTCCTCAATTTGTGCCCTCCTTTCTCTGTGCTTTCAAATTCCCTTTTGTCTTTGACTTTTAATGATTATAATTGTAAGTCTCAAGATTGTTGAAAGTGCATGATAAATGTGCAGCAACACACGTTTGATTCACACTTGTGACTTGTCTGAACTTGGATTTGAGACAAAGCCTGGGAATGTAGTAGACCATGTGGAACAATAGATATGGCTGGAGAAACAGAGGAATGTAAACATGTAATCAACATGAAAGAATCTTTCAAGAGTGTACTGGCTGTAATTGTTTCTCAAGTATCTGCTGTTCGGATCCAGTAACTCGGGAGATGAACCATTTTTGAAACATCCACGATTGTTACTTCTCAAAATCCAAACTTTGATTACCGTTGAAGCGGTTATTTTCTTCAGAAAGTAAAATTAAGTACTTAAAGGAAAATTAGAAGGTGGTTAGTTTGTGGGTGATAAAAAGAACAGGTTTTACTGCACATATAACTGTTTTCTATGCCTGTTACAGCATGCCCCTTTCTCACCCTTTTGTGTTTTGCATTGAGTGAAAGCCCTCCACAGCCTTCAAAATAAAACCTGAATGCTATCAGTGTTGCAACATGCTGACTGATACTGTGTATTCTCACACGTCCCTGTAAATATGTAAACATTTCAGATATACTACCACATACAACTGAACATGAATGTAGTAGTTCAAAAACATGCAAAAAGAAGGAAACAATGTTATGTTTATGAGAACTTCACCATTAAAGAGAAGATTTATGAGTCAGCTTAAAAAAAAAGGAAAGGAGAATGTCTTTGTGTCTGCTTTAAAACAGCACCGGAAGAAGGAGGCAAACTAAAAAAAATATATATCAGAATAAGAAACGTGGGGAAGTCAGCAGGTTTGCAGCAGAACATTAAAAGGTGTGGTAGTGCAGTTAATGAATTAACTATAAAACCACAGGATGAAAAAGAAAGTCAGCTATTTTGAAACTATGGAGCCATGACAGCTTAAACAAAGTGCCTGAGGGGGAGTCTTTCACCAGTGTGCTTTCTGCAATAGGTTTGACACGGAAAATGTTTTAGTTCAGATAACAGGAGTTATTACGGAATCATGGTCAGGGGTTGCTATGTGTATGCTTCCTGCATTATTCATGAGTTAATGAAGAAATAGCAAAGGGGGTCTGAAAATGACTCTTGTAGTCAGGAGAGGGATTTTGAAAACCTCTATTATTTCCTCTCCATCCAACACAATATGCACAATATACCCGATGACTACAATGTTATCGCCACCACCTGCAGGGTATACAGGATGCTGCCGTGTCCTCTTGCTACGAAGTGAGTGGCCAAGCATTCACTTCCAAGACTAAGGCACACTAATCTGATGTTATCATTATGAGACAGCTCCCAGGGACCACTGCTTATGACCCCGGCCCTGTGGTGCTCACATGGCAACACAGTCATTCTGACACAATGGTGGTAAGTCATCAACCCGTCTGCTAGCTGTGCTCAATGGCCTGGTTAGGCATGGTAGACAAGCACAGTGGTAGAAACACACACTCATCTTTTAAACAAATAGATATGAGTCTGACTTCTCTGTCTGTGTGCACTGTGCACACAGACATGGTAGCATCCAGTCAGATGTGCGGTTAATGGACCTCCAGTATGACCCTTTAGCCTCTGGAGTCTGCCTGCCTCCTTAATAGATATCCTGCTGGTAGTTCAAGGTTCCCCGATGCCATTTATATTAAAGTTTTAACCTCTTAGCACATTTTAGCAACCAAATTTAAACTGGTTCTCAAATATTATGTCGTTTGTCATTTGACAGTACAGCAAGGACTTTTTGACTAGTTATAAAAGAAAATAAATTAAATCACCAGAGAGATAGGCTAAATTCTAATACGGGTTACTGGTTTCTACAAAAGAACAATAAATGCATGTAGGAGCTGCTACCAGATCTGCATAAGAAACGGTCATTTAGGGAACACTGAATTTAGGTGCTTATGTGTAATTCACAGGGCAAAGAATGCAAGAAGAAGTTCCTCACGGTAGTTTTGAGTAGTTATATATATATATATATATAGAGGCACTTGATTCAATTTCCCTTGGTATACTAGGGTTTAATACATATCAAATGTACTTTGCGCAGTTGTGTCAACAACTTAAAATAATGTACCAGGATATTTATTGTCATGTAAGCCTGTTTTTCTGTTAACAGCTTTGGTAATTCAATAAAATTTAAAAGGGAAGATCAAGTTAGAGGGCTGCTGTCATACAGCTCATTCATCATCATTTGATCTGCTCTAAGAAAGGTCTTAGCTACATCTGTCAGCCCTCTGCAGAGCTATGACTAGTGTTTCATGGCACCCCATGAGTGGGAAACACAGACTGATGTGACTGTGTCGTCACCTGCATTGCTCTTGTGGGCATGGGACCAGACATGGTCTGTTGAAAAAGCAGTTTTAGATGTGATTCCCTGGTGATGCTAACCTGGCATTGTGCCACTCTGACAGTCTGGTGCCTCCACATAGACTGTGTGCCACCAAGACCCAGACCTCAGAGCACAAGACTCCCCAGTAAATGATGTGGACTCACTTAACACATGACCCTCCCCAGGTTTCACATGACATCTAAAGACATCCAGCCATTTATTATTCCTGCTCCTACGTCACAGACAGCACAGAGACAGAGAGAAAGCGATACCAAAAAGAGGTGGTGTAGAAATAACCACAGTGCCCCCCAACCCCCCCACTCAACTTTCTCCCTCCACATCCAACCCAGCACTATTTGAAACCACCTCTGCTGTGTGATTTTATTTGCTACTAAATGGGGATTGAATTTCCATGGCCTGTATCACATTGTGCTGTGCTGTACAAGATTGCAAAGTGAGGCAAGCAGAGTGGGCGAGGGCAAAGTGAAAGAGAAGGTATATACATTTACCTTGTCTGTGGCTTAATGGCTCCATATGTTTGTGAGAAGAAGTGGCAGCAGAAGTGGGGTCTGAGCGAAGGCCAACTACCCCCTCCCTGCAACCACTGTGCGCCCCATCTCTGCTCCTCCACACACATGCCTCAAAACCAACCTCCGCTCACTGATCGTTGAACTGCCCCGTCTCAATGGGGCTGTTCTGTCTGTCTCAACACACTAGCCTGAGTGTATAAAAAAGTCTGGTGCTCAGTTATACTTCCCCCAATGGATATCACTTATGCAGCAGCTGTTTTTATACCCCAGTCTGACTAAAGTGCTAATGGCAGGCCAACAGTAGTGAACGGTAATAAATACTGCTGCTATTTGGACACCATTTCTTTTCTGTTGATCACAGTGATATGTGAGATAAGAAAGTGTGGGATTAATTTGCACCTTGTTATTGTGACTGCACACTTGTTCCAACCGGTCTGCATATAAGTGCTTTCACTCTGCTGCCAACTCACTCAGGAACAAACAATGTAGAGTTGAACAATAGCCAGACAAGTCTACAGCTGTGGGAGCTGCCTGAGAGAACATGCTTGTCCTTTTACATAACCGCTAACTGAATAAAAGGGGAGATTTTTCACATTTTGACAGAAACCTTGAAAACACTCTGAACCTGTTAAAGTTTGCAGTAGTGGTTGTTGCTGCTTTCCAGGAGCAGAACTGTGCAAGTGAAAGAAGGAGGGAATAGTGTGAAACGTTCCCTAGTAATCCAGCTCCAGTCAAACCAGTTCAGCCTTTTGTTAATGCAGATGTTTGGGCTTGAAGCCGAGGGTTCGTTGCAATGTGCCACATTGCTGTGGCAAACTAACGCAGGGCGCTGGGATCTGTGTTGGCACTTGCCTGGTTGCTGTGGGCCGGCTCATTGTCTGAACCTGCAGGCATTGTTGTCTTTTTCTCTCTCTCCCTCTCTGACAGGTGATAACTACCCGGTGCAGTTCATTCCATCCACAATGGCAGCTGCAGCAGCGTCAGGACTCAGCCCCCTCCAGCTTCAGGTATGTACTGTACTATGACAAAGAATGCTAGGGACGCCCGCCAAGCCCAGGGCAGAAAGGATGGCTAGGCAGCTGTACGCTAAGTAATGAGCAGCACACTAAATAATCCTGGAGGCCCCCCGGCTCACACACGCTTATCACCTTACATATGTAATTTATCCTGTTTTATAGAGGATTTATCCCCACTAGCTTTGCAAGACAGAGGAGCTTGGAAGATAATAGTTATTAGAGGGAATGAGAATCACTTTGGTTTCCTTAATCGCCTGCCAGTGAATTTATCAGAGGACAATTGAGTGTGTAAGCAAAGATCTCCTTTCTGTTGCATTTTCCAGTAGAACTGTTGTAACATTTCTTTTATCTCCATGGAGAAAACAATTAAATAAAAGGAATGAACGTGAATCTGGGTAATTATAACGTATGTCATACAGTATGCACAGTATGTAATAAAAGCAAATTCATAGCATGTAACAGAGTGAGGCTGAATGGGGGTTTAAAGTCACAGAAAATGTTGGCATGGACTCCAAAGCCCTTTAGGCTCCTCCAGGACTTTTCTCACACAGCGTTTAAAAAAGCTGAACCCAGGTCAGAGCGTAACCTGAGGCCGTACTGTTTAATACAGATAATCATCTAAGCTCATTCTTCAAGTTGTTACGATGAGAAATACTACTGTTACCACAGCTTGTGTCAACATTATCTGTTACCATACCGATGATTCCCTCCCCAAAATCTTTTACAGACTTATTTGCATTTAAACAATAAACACATAACGGTAGAAAGCTAATTAATAACCACTTCTATTCCACTGCTGGTTTGCTTCTTTAACTATGAGTTTGAAAGATTTATGTCTGGTAACAAAACATGAAAACAAAGGATTAAAAGCCTGCCTCCTTGCATGTGGTTAAATATTCTCTACCGCTGAGTCAACAACAACAACAACAAAAAGTTCTGAAAAGCTGCAACGTGTCATTCAAAAGCAAAAGCAGAAAAGAAGTATGTAAAGATTGAACAAGAGAGCTTGAGAGTGAGAGGGGAACTGTTTGCATGCCTATATGTGAGGCATTTGTCCTACGGAGACTACCACTGTCAATGCGCATGAGCCTTGGCAAGTTGGGACAATGCACACAGCTGGCTCTGAAGAGCTGTGTGTCATTATGCATCCATGAGAAGGGCTATCAGAAGCATAGAAGGTGATAAATAAGTTTTCTGGTGTCTAAAGACGTGTGTCTGTGGGAGAAAAAGAGTTTCTGGAGTGAATATGTTTTGTGTGTTATAGAGAAGGCCATTGGAAAAGAGTGGTAGTGCAGAAAAGCATGCTGGGTCTAATTTTAGTGGTGCATGAGGTCAGATGAGACAGTCATATATCTGAAGGTTGGGGTGAGGAGGGGAGACGGGTCTGGAGTGATTAATTCTGATTATGTATCTAACCCTGGGAATGGGCAAAAACAGTGCCTCCAAGACCATGACTTGGCTGACCTTTACAGAACACAGTAAACAAAAAGAGGTGCATTTTCCATTAATTGAAGTCTGTCAGCCTGTCGAATATTTCGCCTGCTGGCTGCTATTTACCCTGCATAGAGACTTCCCTTAAAACAGCAAGGCAAGTCAAACATGCCCTTTCCTACAGAGCTGGGATCAACAAACCATGTGACTGCCACCACTTCCTCTACAAAGCACTGGGAGCCAGCTATGATTAAAATCATCATATCAAGGCAGACATGGAATTAAGTTAGAGTTGTCTGTCTCCTCGCTTTTGGAGCAATAACAGCACACGTCTCTCCTTTTTTCTTCAAATTAAACTTTTGAAAAGTCTCATCTGTATTTGTGCATTTGTGAAAATGGTATGAGTTCAAAAGAAGAAATATGGCGTCGAAAAACTGGTCATGGCAGTTCGCTGTCTACCAAATGGTTTGAATAAAGATGTATGACAATAAAAACAGTATTATGAAAAAGCCCAAGAAATATCAGTGGGTACCTTTGTAAGATAAATGAAGAAATTGACTTTTTCAGAATATTCTTCATGTTGACATGCCACTGAGTTTCTAATTTTTTCTTTATGCATCATCAAGCGTAATACAGCAGTTACCCTTTAAACTCCCCTACACTTTCCAGCTCTCTTCATTTTCCTCTCACACACTCACATATTTCCCTTTCACAAATGACCAAAACTGTTGGCCTCCAATTAAAATATCTCCTCCTGTCAGGTGCATGGCAAGGTATAATTTTTCCCAATTTACTCTGTTTAGATTGTGCAATATATGGACCTGAAAAATTAACTTATTGAAAGAATTAGTTTCCACAATGCTGCAGAGAAAATGTGATCAGCCATCCAGTTGGAAAGGCTAGCCACGCCATCAGTCTTAATGTTGGACACTCAGCCTCTTCACAATCTTCTCTGTCATACTAGTCTGAGATCTCCCCTCCTTTTTCACCGCCCTTTCCCTCTAAAGGAAGAAAACCCAACGAGGTAACAAAGGCTTAGGGCTGATGGATGTAAATGAATCCACCACGATGCGTTTGAGTGTTGGAGACTGTAATTTGCTTGTCAATACAGGGTGGTAGCATCACTCTGGTGGCTGGCAGTCTGCAAGTGGCTGTCACCAGGCATTGCTGTACCACAGGGCAATTTCACTCAATATTTTTCCTGACAGATTGGCTCTCGTTCTCAAGTCACAGGAGAGGAGGCGGGTAAACTATCCCAGCGCGACATGCCCATCTTTATTAGTGCCCACACAGAGCCGGGATGAGCCCAGGACCAGCAGGAAACAATGGCTCCGTCCCTGCCTGTCCTTTCTTGATTACAAGTGACACCTCTCAGCGAACAGAGGAAATTGTGCTCAGATTGTACACCAATCTGTCGGGACACCTACTATATTCAATCCAGTGAAGAGACAAGACAGAGAATTTCCCTAATTCCACAAAAGAATCTCCTCTATGGGACAAAACTTAAATTGCTGTTTGTACACTACACCCTGCATCAGTTGCAGACTAAAAAAACAATTTACTTAAGGCCGACATGGTCTTAATATATATCACCCGTCCTTTTTACAGAACCTCTAAACAGTAGAAGGGCCTTCGAGAAAGTCCTGTTTTCTATTATTGGAAGCAGACTTTGGGGTTAAAGCTATTTTAAGGAAAGCATTATTGGATAAAACCAAACATCTGGGTTCTCTGCTTGCACTAACACTGTTAGGGCTAAAGAAATAGAAACCCTCTGCTTTCACTCAGTCAATAGTCCATTTTCTCCGTCCCACTGTCTTACTTTTCCAATTTACTGAGCACAATTTGAACCTTCTTTAAATATCTTACTTTGTGCACTCCCCTTCATCCTGTTTCTGTTATACTTTTCTCCTCCTATAGTCGAGGCCCATCTTCCCTTATTCTGTGAAGTACTGGAAGTCGAGCTGTATTGTAGAAATAATGCTGCTGGCTTTGCAACCACATCTTTCTAGGTCTGAGAAAAACCTAAGCCCAGCTTCAGCTCTGTAAAGATGAAAAGCAACCCACACGCTCAGCGACAACCTTGACCAGAACTCCAGCAGACGGACACATCTGAAGGAGTACTCAGAAACTCAGACCACTGGAGCGATAAGAAAGAGTGTTACGCAGTCAGGGACAAACAGGAAGAAAGTGGGAGAGCGGCAAACCTGCACATTATCTTTTGTTTGGATGTAAATGCCTGTGTAGTACAGATGTGAGAAAACAGCTACCATCATTAACAAGTGAAGCACTTTTGACTTTGAAACAGAGAGAGTGGAGGAGGAGGGGAGAGAAGAGAGAACAGACGTACTGTAGAGAGCAGCTGTTTCTGTGTTTATGAGCAGAGGAGCTCTGTCTTTGAAGGTAACCCAGAGCAGAGCAGCAACGCTAGCTGTGTGTGGAAAGCTGGCTAATAGGACAGCTAGGTGAGCAGCTGGATGGAGGCAGTGGTGAACAGAGGGACAGATGGACAGATAGAGTGGATAATGCAGCGAGCGGCACTGAATGGGAGGGCTGGCTCTGGGGCCCCTGAGCCCGGAGAACCCACACAAACACACACTTACAGTGGATGTGTTTGAATGTGTATGTGCCGGGGAGAGAAACAGATAAAGAAGGACTTGAACATATATACTGTTGATGTAAGATAGAGGACTCAGAGAAAGGAGGGGTTGGAGTAGAGCAGGTTGAGTGCCAGCAGATGAGACAGATGTTGGGCCATACTGGAAAGCTTCGGCACAGTGCACCAGGACGCCTTCCTCCACTCCTGACATCTGGGCCTAGCCTGGGTCAGACTGCCTGCTCGCCCTGGGCAATGAGCCTGTACAAGCCTTGTGGCTAACGGGGGCTGGCGCTGTGCTGCCATTTAAATGGCGTGGTGCACTGAAGCACAGTTAATGCCCTCATATCCAGTCCAGTGCTCAGCGCCCAGGCCAGGCAGAGGTGAATGAGACATTGACAGAAAGACAAAGAGTCACACGTGCACACAAAGGAGAGAGAGTGTGACAAAGTGAGGCAGGTAGTCATCAGATAATGCTCAGCTTATGTTTTACGCACAATGAGTTAACTGGTGGATTCACTTCTGGAGCTGTTTGTCTGTCTGTAATTTACAGTTTGCAGGCTGCAGCTGTAAATGCAGCATTATGGCTGGCAGCCTGAAATGTGACGAATATCTGCCACTGTTTATTCCAGAACACATCACTGAGTTGCTAGTCTGGGAAAACAAGATGCACTTTTTCCCTACAAAGATTTTCATTCAGTACAACACATACTGTATGCTCCAGCAGATTAAAAAACAAGAAGTTATACAGATGGTATTGTTTTCTCATTGTGGATTTAGAGAATGTTGTGCCGTATTCTCTTGTTTGTTTTACTACACAGACAGACACTGCCTGTGTAAGATGTCTAACTACATCAACAGCTGATGTAATCAGAGTTTAATGTCGCAGGCAGAAAAGTGAACCTCCCTGTTTAACCTCTGTTGCCTCCAGAGGGCTTGTTTTTAATTGCCAGAGGCTAACAGGCTGACCTTGGGCGTGCTGCACTCACTTTGAATCCATGCTTGCTGAGATCTGCTCCGCTCTACTGGGATACAGGGAATGATGAGGTCAAAAGGAAGACCTTAGATTTTGTGCCTTTTGATACATGTGTGTGTGTCATTTCTGTATTTCTTTTAAAAGAATAGAAAAAAACATCAAAAGCTGTTCAGAAAAAAAAGATTGACATGTATTACAAGCCAAGTTCTAAATATACTGTGGTACATATAACGGCTATTTATCAATGCGCCTTTGAAAGAAAATGGCATGAAGTTTCTCTTGCGTGCAAGCTGAGAGAGAAAAAAAATAGATGTACATATTTCTCTTTTGTTCATTTTCCTTTTTCACCTACATTGAAAACCCATTAGCTTTTTTGCTGTTTTCTACCACGCCATGTGCAGCTCTATGGCTCTTATGAGCAAAAGTGTTCTATGTGTTACATGTTTTTTTTCTTTTATAAAGCACAATAGCCACAGAAGTATAGAGAGGATGAAAAAAGTAGGGGGAAAAAAAAGAGTAGAAAAAGTTAACAGAGGGCTCTTGAACTTTTCTCAGGCTTTGGCCTGCCTCAGAGTTGGAGCCCTGACTTTCAGTTTGACCCTTAATGCCATGAACCATTTGCTGCCCCCGCCTGGCAAGTAGATATGAAGAAGAGGCTAATAGATGTGAAAGAGTCATTTGGGAGAGGCAGGCAGATGTCCACTGCTTAGGGAGACCAGATTGGCAGGATGCATCATCCTTTGGTGAGTTAGAAACAACACCTTCATGAAACTTTGTAACATAATTCAAATGCTGAAATACTTTAATGCTTGTTGAAAAGCCTTCAGACTACACATTCTGCACATCAATAATGACTATATGTCCTTCAGCCTTTCATCTCTCCCTCCCCCTGATTGTATTTATTGTTCTTTGCTCTTGAGGAGACAGACTTTTCCTGGTTACAAGGGTAACCGTGGCTTCTCACCCCACGGCACTGACCTGCTAATCAGCAATGAAAAGGGGCACCAGGACTGTGCCTAATTTGAGGCAACGTCTAATTGTGCACTTTTTCCGGGACGATAATGTTCTTCTCAGTCAAGGTCAGAGGCAGAGCCGTCGACAAGCCTGTTAGCAAACATCTGTCCAACAGACTCAGCCACGGCTCCTCAGTTATGACTTGTGTGTTGCCTGGAGTGACCGGCACTAGATAAAGATTTCTCCTTCTTTTTTTCTGTCACTGTTTTTCTTTCTCTTACACCCCCCTAACACACACACACACAGAAAATGTGGTAACCGGTGACATTAACTAAGTCGCACTCAGATGAGAGGAAAACAGAGTTGGGTCTGCTCCTGTGTCCATTCCTGTCCGAGACAAAAGGCTGTTTGTGAAGGAGGTGGGGGCAGTGCTATCATTGTGGGAACATAATCAGTCTGTCATTTCCGCTGCCCATGTGCTGTTGTTATCCCCAGGTCCCTTGGAAGAATGGGCCTTTTGTACTGCCGCTTATGTGGCAGCGATAAAGTTTCTTACAGGACCACATGTGTTTATATCTGGAGATATGTGCATGGACATAAAGTGCTTTGTTTGGCTTTAGTCTGCTCTTACACACTGCAGAAGGTGAGGCCAGCAGGGCACAGTTCCTTTTTCTAAAAAATGCAGTCTGTGTGACCAGTACAATAAGGAAATGAGACAGGGTTTGCTGATTGGCCAGAGGAAGAGAAAATTAGATTCCCTGTGATGGCTACATCTGACTGAAAAACACAACAAAGCACAAGGTTGACCCAGCCTGAGGATAGCGGGACAGTGGGGGAGTTAAAGGGTGCTATCTGTCTGATGAAGTGAGGTCCGAAGACTGCAAGGAGTAACACTATTTCCCAGACAGCAGCTCCATTTGAAATACTCTTGCCTTATCCAGCAGGAGACAAAAGCCAATTTCATCACCTACCTGGTGGCCAATCAATGAAGACCTAGGGCAGAAAGAAGACTCAGCAGTGCAAGATTGTTTGGCTCTGTAAGCACAGAAAAACAAACACAAAATAATCATCCCATCAGCCTAGTATTATTTATCTCAGGTTTTCTCAAACAAAAAGCACACAATTCAATTTCAAGGCATTAACTGTAACTTGATCTGGGATAAAGGATGAATTACTATGTCAAAAATCTGATCCAACAGACACTTAGCAGTCTGTGGCTCACCAAATTTTAAAGAAATATTTCCAAACCCTCAAATCAAATTCTTGAACGAACCTTTCTGGTATATGCAACATAATCAGACCAGTGGTGGAAACGTAAAATGAGCTCTCTGAGTTCAACCCTGAAACAGGCACAACTGTAAGTGAGCACTTTGCCAGTCATGTGAACCCCCCCTCTTGTGTGGTAATGTCACCAACAGTCAGAGATCTTACTGATTTAATGCCAAGGAAAATAACGGTGATTACATCAGCGCACTCTGTGCAGGTTTCTAAGCCTTAATAATGCTTGTGTTTAACGTATTCTGTGATGGCGATCCAACTGAGGTTGGGCTAGAAACACTGAGGAACTGGGCTGTCTCACATGGCTGTGTGGAGACAAATCACAGGCCAGAAACTTCAATAGGAAGCAGTGTAGATCTAGAGAAATGAGAGATCGTTGCTAACACACTCGCATCCAGTCGGCAAACTTTTCTCTGTGATGAGTGGAAAATAGGGGCTCCAAGTATTTTGACTGAAAGCCATCTCTGTGTGGTTTTTAAGACTGCTGTCTCTCTCTGGGTTCTGCCTTTGAAATACAGTTAAGACCTTTGATGGAGGTTCTCTGCCAGCCTCATGGAAAGAGAGGAAAGACGTAAAAGAGAGAGGGGGGAGATGAAGGCAGACAGAAGCAGAGAGAGTTCTAGGGACAGGAAAAGACAGAATATAAAACTTTGAATGTTCACTGGGTTTGGATGTTAACGCCTTGCGGGTTTTCTCCACCTCCCTACAGCAACTGTATGCCGCCCAGCTTGCCAGCATGCAGGTTTCTCCTGGTGCCAAGATGCCCCCACTCCCCCAGCCCCTCAATGCAAGTGGGCCCATTTCTCCCTCCTCTCTGAAGAATGACAAGAGTTCCTCAAGCCCCATCACTCAAGTCAAGGTAAGACCCTTCACTTGTCCAACCTGCCCACCCACCAATTCAGGCTTAAGTACCACTTGACCTCACCTAACCTAGATGGTGCAGTTAAATATAAATAAAAAATAAAACATCTACACAGTTCACTACTTCATGTTTCAGAGCCCAGCCTGTAGCGGGCCATCAATCTGCTGGGCTTAACATGGCGCGCTCTCTCTTAACCAGAACTCTGTGGACATGGTTGCTATGGGGAGAGCTGCTCCAAGTCAGTTATTTGTGGAACACATGGTTTCAATTTTTTTTCACAATAAAAACTTTTTTCTACTTCTTTTCTTCAGACTAAAATGGGATAAAGCTGTTACAAAAGTGCAGCACAAATCTGACAAAAGGGAAGTAAAAAATAGGATTGATGACTGTTTCTGGCTGGTGAGCAAACCGAATGTAGGATGTGTGTTTTTTGCTGCTGTATGGCACGACTCCACCAGACCTCCATGCAGAGGAATGGCCGTATACATCATCCCCACTCAGTAAGGCCATAATCAGAAACATACGCCCATTTGGAGTAGTTTAGCTTAATAATATCACAATGGAGAGAGATCATAAATCATGTCTTGAAATGGTAGAAAGGCTTTCTCTTCACAAACACACTTGCTCACACTCACACACATTTCCTACTGCCTCCTGCCTCATGCCTCATGGGATTTCAATTGAAAGATTGCTATCAAACTGACATTTCATCATACAAATACAATTCTCTATTTATCAGATTCCATTGATGCCAGTCAGGCAACACTAATAAAACAATAATTGGGGTCATAATATTACAAATGTTGCCAATAATCACAGAATTATGGATTTTAAATGAAATTTATCAAGCATAAATGGAAAGCAAACATAAACTGGCATCACCCATCTGTGTCCACAGTCCAATGGAATTAAATTGCCTTTAGTTTTGTTTGTGTGCTTTCAGCTTCACTGCATGACAAACTGTTATTGGCACAGCAATAACAAGGCCTTAGGGCAGTCTGTGCTTGAGCCATATGTTTGGACAAGGAGACACTTGGGCTTTGAGAGAGACTGTTAATGACAGCATGCCATCATCGGATTCAAAACTGCTATGTTCCCGTGGCAGCTTATACTCTACAAAGGGACATCTATTTAATGATTTACAAATGATGCATTAATTCTCTGCATTGTATTGAAAGAGAAAACTGATTTTAGTGATTCCTATCCTCTGAGGCATCTTTACTTTTTATTATTTTTTATCAAATTTCTCATTTTGCGTTGAATCACTCTAATTAACATTGTTATAATTTCTCAAATAAAAAATATATTTTTAAATCAGTCCGAAAAAGAAAGGAAATTCTAACCTTTTTTGCTTACTTCAAGTTACTTTGCTTTTATTTGCATTTATTCATCTTACAATAGTTCCATTTTTAAACATTTTCAAGATTATAAGGAATTTGATTGACCTTCCGGAGCACCTCAGTACATGTTTTTTAACATCCACCTGCTGCTTCCAATAGTTTATCTGCAGGTGAACAACAGGTTTAACATATTTAGTAGCTGTTGAAAAACTGCTGAGTGTGGCAACCTGGAAAATGGTGCTCATCATTAAACATCAGTGAGTCTTCTGTAAGGCTCAGACCAGACCGGAAAGTGCAGCGCCGAACAGATGTATCCTCCTCTGACCTCCTCTCAGAATTACAAGTGTTTTTTGAATCACATCATATTTTCTTTGGGATAGGCATATCAAAGCAGATCATAACACCAAGTATGCACAAATGAGGAATGAAATTAGAAAACAAGTTAATGAAGTAGATAATGCAAGTCGACATCTGATGAATGGAACAGCTGTCTTTGATCACTGGCACCGCCGTTATCTGGTCATTATTTATTCTTCGAACCAGAGTGCAGACAGTGAGAGCGGGGAGGAGGAGAGGGAGAACAGATGAAGATGTACAGAGAGGCAGAATCTGCCTTAATTAGTGTGAACAAAGGCGCCGGGCAACTGTGAAGAAGATCGCAGTGGCACAGCTCCTTAGGAAGGATGGATGAGAGAAAGATGGAGGAGAAGAGAGGAGAAGCTAAGAGTAGGTTTCAAGTAAGGGAGGAGGTGCGGGTCAAGACAGAGATCCTATAATTAAGCAGGAACAGAGGAGGAACTGTGCTGTCTGGGAATCTTGAGCTCCCCCTGAAAATGGGTGGAGGAGGAGGGGGGAGGGCACCTATTCACATCTGTCTTCTCTCACACTACACTCTCTCCTGCTGTAGGAGGAGGGAACACAGCCGCTCAACTTGTCGGCTCGGCCAAAGACGACAGACCTGGTCAAATCCCCGACTTCCCCATCACAAAACCTGTTCCTCGGCAGTAAAAGCAGCCCAAACAGTATGACCGGCAAGGGCGGGATCCCCAGCCCGCTTGGATTAGGCCTGGGCCGAGCCTCATCTCATGGTAAGACCTCATAATGTCTTAACTTCACAAACACACACATTTATTAAATTCATGAAATATATAAAGTGTATTTTTACAACCAGGGAGAGCACATTTGAGAGATTCAATATTTGTTTTTTAAAATACTGGAATATTGGAATAAGGTTCCATTCAGCACTTTAAATTTGTGAATTTATTTTGATACCAATATTAGTATCATGCCTCTCAAGTGTGGCAGATACCAGCATTCATTAGCACTGCCAAATAAATTTTTTTAGTAAGTGTTCCTTCACCAATAATTTGTATGTTTTTTAGTTTTTTTATCACATTGGTATGGAAGAAGAACTTGGAATTGGCCCATTGTAAAACTTTTTCTGGCTTCTATATATATATTCATATATGTACATTTATTTGTGTATGTGTGCATGTGCTTGTACAGATATTCTGTCCAGCCTTAACTCGACTGCGCTGTTCGGGGACCAGGACACAGTGTTGAAGGCGATCCAGGAGGCCCGGAAAATGAGGGAGCAGATCCAGAGGGAACAGCTGCAACATCACCAACAGGGCATGGAGGCCAAGCTGTCCGCCCTCAGCTCAGTGGGCCTCAACAACTGCAGAGTTGACAAGGTTAGGACCACTATTATACAGCCCAGCTCCATGTCAGGTGTTCTTCATTGCAAGTTTTTTCCACAAAACAAAAAAACGAGCTGTTGATCACAAAGATTGTTCAGTCCTCCATGCATGTGGTGCAAGAAAGAAACTATTCAGAAAGTGGAACATGGCAATGTGGATATAGAAGTAATTCTTAACACTAATATATTTCTTTAATCCATGTCCAGGGTGGTCATATTGATAAGAGCTGGCAAAACTCGCTGTTAAAAGATGTTTTGAGTTAAATTATTAGGTATGTGTTAGTGTGTGTGTGTGTGTGTGTTCAGAGGGCTCGGCCTTGTTGATGTTGGTGTGAGAGCCGTGACAGGCCATGGCGCTGCCCGGTGTGGGCTAAAAAGACTCTGAAGTCTCTGCCCAATTAAGGCAGACTCACAGCCCTTCTCCGTCCCCTGACATGGGACGGGGCTGCTTTGTACCAGGAGCACACACTCCCAGGGATTCCCTTTAAAAATATCTTCAATCGATGAGTCAATCAAGGAGAGAAAAAAGCTGTCCTCCTCTCTTCAGCTTGATGCCGTGTTGCCAGTTGGCTGTGAGGAGCAGGCAGGAACTGGGAGCGTTGCTCATTAATATTTCAGCACCTGACACTTTCAACCAGCAGCTTCAACTAGGTCAATGTATATGTAAAAAAGTCAATGAATATCTATTTTGATTTCTCTTTAATTTGGTGTTTTTGGAAGAGATCACTGTCTATGCAGGTGGCGATCAGCTATGCTCTTAATGGAGTGGAGTGAACTAATTGGTGTAACCCAGAGAGGGGACAGAGACGAAGGGAAAAAAAGAAAAAAAAAAACATCCTTACAATAATTAAGCAATCCATTTTGTTAGCTTTTTTAATGTCACTATATATCCTTATAAACAAAAAAGACATTACACTTCTTCCTACTATTTATTTGTTACAATTATCAGGAAAGTGAACAAGAGATAGTGGCCATTAGGGACATAACATAATATTACTCCCTCAGTAATGACTTTTCAAATAGGATCACATTAACACAATAAAGCTTTAAATAATGACAGGAGGTTCAGTTGGAAAATGCAATCTACATTTTAAGTAATTTAAGGCCTGAGACATATTGCTGGATGGGATCTTCATGCATAGACCTCCCACTATCAAAAACTGAAAGCATCCCCTCAGGTAATACGCTCCTGTTTTCATTACATTACTTATTGTCTTCATGAATGACACCTTAACCGAGCTCATGCTTGACTCTGGCTTGTGCAAATCATTGTGAGATACCGTCACCTATTAGTTTCCATGACACTGGCCCTATTAGGACAGAGTGAAATGAGAGGTGCGCTTTATCAAGTCAGCTAAAAGAACCGCCCCATCATCTTCATCCTTCGACCGCAATAAAGAACAGTGGGTTGTAATTCAGCGGTGAAATGAGCAAGAAGGAGAGAGAGTCTTTTGCTGATACAAGCCAACGAAGTAGAAAGGTTTGAACGCCCCAGATAAAAGCTTTCACTTTGGTCAGTTTCAGAATATTAATATTTCAGGAAAGCGCCTCACCTGACATAAATATGGTGTGGTCTTTAATAGCTCCCCTCCCAGTCCCTTGTTTGGAAGTTTATCACAGTGAAAGCTTGCATGAAGAAGATTCTGGAAAGGTAACATAAATGGGATTAAGGAGAGGTTAAGATCATCCAGCGTGGCTGTTCAAGGGGGATATTAAATATTGATTTATCCCACTGTAATGACCGGGCAGAGGAGTGGGTCTAAGTGCTGCTAACAGATGGATCAATTCATCTTTTCATACAAAGTGTGTCTGAAGAGTACAATACATACCTCCCAACCCTTATCACTAGGACTCTCTCTCGCTTCTCTCTCTCTCTCTCTCTCTCTCTCTCTCTCTCTCTCTCTCTCTCTCTCTCTCTCTCTCTCTTTTCTTGGCCATTGACCCAGGAGAACATGGCTTAGTGCAGACTCTCTGTCCAACAGTATACAAGCCTTTAACCTGAGGACATGTAAAATATTTATACTTTACACAAGCGTCTTTTCTTGCTTGTCTTTTTATTTGTCTGTTTTTACTACATCCCATCAGTACAATAAAACCTTTTACAACCCTTCTACAATTTACCTTTCTGAAATATTTATCTAAAGGTGTTATTGTCTGCAGAGGGCAATTACTTTGTTCCATTATTTACCATCTCCCTCTAACCCAGTGGAAGCTTTTACATAGAATGTGCCGGTAAGCCTCAATTCAGAATACACAACATCAGAATCCATTTGTAACCATTTGAATTGTTTCCTTTTATTTTGCCCTGTTGCTATATCTGGATGTGCTATTTTTGTGGGTCATGGCTGAATGAATATCAAGTTCTTGTATCTGTCTGCATTCAGAAGCTCAACTGTGTCACCGTCCTGTAAGATAATGGTACAGTTGTTGAGCTCAGCCATTGCAAAATTAAATGTATGTGAGGTATAGAGCCACGACCAATTTGCCTGGCATCATGCCAAGTCAAATCTAATACTCAGCCAGAGCAAACCGTTTCAAATGCCTTAATAAATACACAAGTAATGTTAGGCCACTGATTGAAAAGTCAATCCTGCTTGAATCTGGCTTTGATGCACTCCTTTAACTCTGTTTTGTCCCACATTATATGCATCTCCACTAATGTAATTCTTCTTACTTTTATTCTACACATTGTGTGTGTGATGCCCTGGAGGTGGTGTAAGATAAAATATATTCCTCTGCTGACATGTGCCTAACTGGAATCAAAAGGTGAAAGGCCAGTGTATTAACCTATTGAACTGCCCTTCTCTGCCCCGCCACACCTCCTCTCCTCAGTATTGATGACTACAGTTGTCCATTTCCCGTGTCCCAAAGCTCAACCTGTAAATATTCAAATGCAGCTCACATTGGTGCTCCACAAAATCCAGACTCCTAACCTTTTGGTTACAGTTGTTACACTGTCCCTCCTCTCCTGTGTGCACACGTACATGAGCGTGCGTGTGTGTGTGTGTGTGTGTGTGTGTTTGTGTACATGGATGTGTGTGTATGTGATGCCAGGGCTCTTTTCAGGCAAAGCCCTCACAAAGACTTTGAATATAATCTTGTCTGGTCTGCAGCCCTGGAAGCAATTTTCTGCTCCTTTTTGACTGCTGTCTTGGAAATTGCAAACCAAGGCGTTTTGGCTGCAACGTAAATCCTTGGCATACAAGGGTTTGCCCATCCAAATTAGATTATGTGTAGCTTTTAGTCACAGGCTGTAGCCAGCAAGTGCTATTGTGAAGATTGCTTACATTAACGCTTTGTCCAATTGTTCATGTTTACCAAAGAATAAAAATAATGTAGGACTCTGGATAATAGTGTGTGTTTGTGCACAGTATGTTTGTGTGTTTGCATGTGTGTGTCTGCAGGCTCCTTTCCCAGGTCAGGTATTTTGCTCTGTCTCAGGTCTCTCCAGGAAGACATCAACACTGCCTCCTGGTAGGGTCATTTGGCAGTGGTGGCTCCATTATTTTACAGTTGTCATTTAACATGGTGAATTCCTGGCCGGCTGCAGGTGCTCAGAAATGCTGCTGGCCACAGTGACTAAGACCTGTGATACCACACTCACCACGAGGCGCACACAACAAAGCACAAGCGAAAGAATAGGCCACAAAGGACCATTTATAATCTATGGCATTGTTGCAGAAAGAACATAATAGCTCCAGTGTCCAACATGTCTTTTTAGCTTTTTGTTTTTATGTGAAAGAGGTTTTGGTAAAGGTACAGTTCCTAACATTGTGCTGTTTGCAACCTGGAGGGTTTGAAAAGGAACTAGACTCCAGTCCAGCTTAGTTCAACAGTCCCTGGAGGGGTCAGTGAACAGTTCTGGATCACTGAAGATTAAAAACCCATAAAAAATTATGTCAACACAAATGATCTCAGCAGTTTGGAGAAGACGAAAGAATTGTGCTGAGATGGACTCCTAAAATTACTACATTTTCAGCACAGCTGATTCTAATTGAGAAAAATGAACTTGAAATATAGAAAAGTGTACTCGCCAACATAAAGAGGACAAGCAATTGTTCAGACTGAAAGGACATGGGCACTAAAGGGTCACATTTTGTGGCTTTTTCCGTCAACAAACAACATATCCTGAATAATAAAAAGCATATCCTTTTATTAAAATCAAACAATAAACACTGAATTGGCACAAAGCCCAGAGAAGGGTTACCCGACCATTTTCGTTTGATTTTTTTCCCCTTAGTTTAAGCCCTCTAATTTAATTAAAGCTCTTTCTGCCTTGGTTTTAAACAGATGAAGTGATGCCCTGGCAGTACGAATGGCACTGGGATAACAGGCCATCTCTCCTCCTGTGTGATGTTGAGGACGACTACTATAGAACAGATGCCGGTCTTTTGTGGGCTGCTACTGTTGATTCTGCTGCTGCCTGCATTAGTCCTCGCAATAGGAGAGCTTAGAGTAAAAAGAGAGCAACAGTCTGCATTAAAGCAGCTGCGGGTTTACCGCATGGCTGGGTGTACTTAACATTTAAATGGTTCAAAACTAGAAGAAACTACTGGAAAGCTGCAGACTTATAAATAACACTGTGACTGGTTACAATAAAAATACAAAACAGATGAGGGGCTGAGCTGTGAGGAGCTGCAGCAGTATTTAAGTGCGGTCTTTGTCTCCATCAGGGCTGGGACATATTGTCAGAGAGAAGACTCGGAGGGTGATGACTGACACTTGATACACAAAGGCCTGTATTGTGGTCAGAAAGCCACTGCCTTTAAGTTGCCACATTCCAGGTGTGTGATATAACCAGAGCTGCTTCAGCACATTACCAAACATAAGTGGCTGTTTCAGGGCCTGCAGCTGGTAGAGATTCCAGTGATGACAATTTTAAACATGTGCAATCAAACTTTTTCCAATACGGACAGGATTTTATGGTTGAGAGATCCTGGAAAGTGAAGCAGTCGCTGTCAGTTTTCAAAAAGGGCTAAACGTGCCATTTACTGTGTATCCAATGTATTCATATAGGGCCGAATAATAATCAGACTATTATATGACTTCAACTTGGCAAGTGGTAAGATTTTGAAGGAATAAAACGCCTGCCATCTGCCTGAAAGAGATGTAGCAGTTTTCACTTAAACAATCATTCTGGCTCTTAAAATGTTTTGGCATTAGAAAATGCCAGAAAGTTCTGTGCTTAAGTCATGTGTCTGAAGTTATTCTGGTTTTAACACATTATGAGATTAATTATTTTCAAAACTATCTGGTTAATTAACAAAAATGCATTCAGTTATAATTAGGAGAATGGAATTAATCTGCTCTGTCCTTTCTCTGAAGTCTTGATATAACATGCTGCAGGGACCTGTGAAAAACAGACTAACTGGTCCCATTTTTTACCTAAAATTTTAAATGTCTAAATTCATCTGAAAATTGGCGACTCCTGTGGCTGAAATTGGTTATTGTAGTCATTTTATTCTTTCGGACCATTTTTGGATTTTTGAAAGTTTGCATTTATCAGAAAACCTCATCTGTAATTTTTTTGCTATAATATTTTCACTAAGTTTTACATTTTTCTTATCTTTGTTCCAGCACTGCTAGCTGAGACTATGAGACTTTAAAAAATATATATATTTCTGCACTGACTTCAGTTGACAATAGGCTAGATTTCTAGCTAGTCATTTTAGTGGGAAACAGTTGTTGACATGAAAAAATAATCTTAAAGAAAATAAAATGTAGCATTTGGATTAAGTCGGTTTCATTAAATATTTCAACCTAACTCAATATTCTGAAAGAAAGCCTAAAAAGAAAAGACACCTGCACTCCTTATCTGCACCACACTCTACCTCACTCTACTGGTAATTTTTCTCTCATCTCTTTTTGAACAATCTTGGGCCATATGGCTTTGCCCATGGCCTGGAGCTATTTACAAAAGAGTGAGTGAAGGAGTGTTAGGATTGGCAGTGCGTTGCTTAAATATAGGGCAGGACGAGGCACAATGCACAGGGCCGTCAGCCACCCGCCTCTGCCCAGAATACACCCTGTGGGCAGAGCAGCAGGCCTCCGGCACATGTTCTGTGGCTGACCAGATTAAAGCTCTCTTTACAGCACTGTCAAGGGCTCTTTTGGGTTCCCTCGCCCAAGAAGTTGCACAGACTACGCTATCTATCATCTCTCTGCTTGTCTCTCTTCCTCAGTAACTCAAAGCTTTAGGAGACGGGCTCATGATCTCATCAAGCAGCCTCAAGCATCTGAACAAATATGACGTGTTAATAAACTTTAAAGACAAAAGGCTGCACGGCAGAGCAGATGAGATTATTGTGGGTGGCAGTTTTCCACTACAGCTCAGAGAGCATCTCTATAATTTTAGTTGCAGGGTGGAGAGCTGCATGTTGAAGTCATTTGAGGGAGGGACCGGTTGCTTGCCAGTAGCTGTGGTCAGAGTGGGAGGGGGAAAATGAGCACCCTTACATCTTTTGTTCTTTGTTTCTTTATCTTAACCTCTGAAAACAATTTTGTATATAATATGCTGAAAATCTCTTGTCATCCCCTTGTACTGTACATCACGAGCATCTTTTTACAACAGCCATGCATTCCCTCCCCCCGTCCTGGCAACATGGCCGGCTTCCCAAGATACTGCATGTCCTTTGCTACTTCTCTGTGTCAGAGTGATCAGTAAAAATTTAATGACACTATAAAATAATAAAAGTGCCATTAATTTATCACAGCACTTGATGCATAGGCAGTAAAGCAGCATTAGTTCACTGAATATTTTCAAACCTTAAAACAAAACCATGGTGCTGTGAAGATGATTTATGGGCCTCATTTCAACCATGATTCTAATTTGCTGATATAAATTACCAAACCTATAACCAATAAGTATATTAAGCTCAGTATATAAAATTTCATTGAAATTTGTGCTGCCATAATGCACAGATAGATAGTCTGTTATTAATTAGCATATATAACATAAAGTAGGGAACAGTACTTAGCGTGACCACCATTCAGTGTTAGTGTGTCGCATGCGTTCTCAATTCAAGTGTATGAGCATGTTTTGTACAGGACAACAAACATATTTCTGACATGTCAAATGAAGTGAAGCGACCTCAAAGAACAAATTCCTCATTCACTCTCGTTGCTTGTAGTCTAATGCACTGATCTTCACTAATCACATGACTTTTGTGCGGTGGAGAGAGAAGTTCAACGCCGAGCTGGTTGTTAATGAAATTCATTGATGGATGGCCCCTGTTCTCCCTCCTCCTCAGCCCAACATGATGCTTAATGATCATGAGTTTATAAAAGGACTTGACTGATCAGAAGCGATCACTGAAGCGCAGAAGCGGGACCAGATGACTGCTTAATACACAGCACACGAGCGCTGTGTCTTCTTACTGGACTGTCCAAGCAACATCCGAAGCAGCACCATTGCCCCTTCCAACTAATCGCACATCAGTCATTTTGTCATCGGGCTGCTAGCTTCTTTCATTAAGAGCAATAATGTGGCCGGGTGATGAATAAGACGTGTGTGCATGTTTTCATGCTCACTCTCTCTCGCGCATGTGTTGCTCAACCCAGAATGTGAGACAGAGAAAGGCCCCACACTCCATCTTTACAAAGCGCCCTCTTGCCCAGCAGGGACCAGCACATATGTCATAATTAAAAAACACTTAAGTAAGCAAAGGGCCGTCAGATAGACAGGCTCTAATCACAGGCCATAAGCAGGTAGTGGCTAATTGTATATCAGAATCACTCAGCTGGCCATAAATAATGACTGCTCCTTCAAGTATGATGGAATATTGCAGAGCTCTTTTCTGTTTCTCGGTCCTTTCTTTAGAGGAATAGTTCTTGAATAAATAAAAGCATGGGGCAAATCAAAATACTGTGAAAGGCCTCAAATGGATCTGAACTAGCTCCATCTTTCAACATGTCATCTTTTTTGACCCTCAAGAAAAAAAAGGTTAAAGAAAAGAAAAAAAGGAATGGATGTCTGGATTTTTTTTTTCTGTCAGAAAGCAATTACTGACAGCTTTTGTTTGGGTAACGCATCAAAATAGATCACAGCCAGTTATACAACTAAGGATTTTCACTTATAACACTTGAGTCTGCTTATTTATTTATTTATTATTTTATTTATTTATTTGCACATTCTCCTGTCAAAATAAACTTTCCTGTGGGGAAAAATTAAAAATGGCAACAACAAAATGGCACTATGTGTTACAAAGAGAGGGCTAAAAGATTAATGTGTGTTAGTGTAGGTGTGTGTGTGTGGCAGGGGAGCTGTTAGCATTGTGTAGGGGCTCTACCTGCTCAGATTGTGTGTGATAGGCATGCTTAGAAAAGAAGAGGCAGAGGTCAGAGCAGACAGTACATCTCTGGCAGGGACTGAATGCTCACCCTGGGAGTAAAACAAATGCTTCTTTTCTGAATGGTGGCAACATGCCTGCTTTTAGTGTCATCCAGGCAAAACCTAGGGGGGGAGAGATTATTTGTATCATGCAGAGTCAAAGTGTCCATCTCCTAGTTGAGTCTTTAGAGAGGAAGACAGCCCTTTGCTAATGCCCTGTGTATTCACTTAGGAAGTAGGTCATTCAACAATGGAGCCGGCAGCAGTCGGCACTCTCCCCTTGCATAATACATTAAGTGTAATGTGCGGCAACTATTCAGAGGCCCCCCGAAAGCTGTTATTTTATTCTGTAAATGCACACGGACATGACATTTAATATTGTCACGGAGCGCTGAATGACAGGGTTTCATTGTGCGTCAAGTACAACATGATGCCAAGTTTAATCTGAGCACAAAGCGACATGACAAACGGGAAAACACGGTGTGTTCTCTAAAGCATGAACTCTGAATAAATGATGGGCGCTGAGCTCTGGGCGCTGCAGACTGCAAGGGAGGATGTAAGGAGAAGATTACAGAGGAAAATCTGAGCACTGCAAAGAGGGCCACAGCCCCATTGTGTGCCTCGGATCACAAAGTATCCTCCTGTAAATCTATTTACAGCACCCCTGGCCCTCACTGTCTCGCTGCCTCCTGTCATCCATTATAGCTGCTGCTGAATAGAGAGATGAGAGGAAAAAGCTACATCCAGCTCATGTCAAAAGAGCAGCCCTTCAAAAGAACCTCCATTTATCAGAGACACTTTTTTTCTTTTCGAAATTTCCGATTCCTGATGGGGCTATTTTTACAACTCTATCACTGTGAAAAAATAAAGTGTATATGTGTTTGTTTGTGCACCTGACTGTTTGTATTTCTCTGCAGGAGAGGGCACATTTCGAGGGCATCGGGCACCACCTTAGCAAGCTGGGCGAGGAAGGAAAGATTGGTCACAGAGTTATTGACCTCACCAGGCCGGAGGATCTAGACGGTAAGCCATATTTGTTTCTTTCTTCTTTTTTTTTCCCCCCACACGGTATTGTAACTGAATACTAGGATATGTTGTTTCTTTATAACCCATTAAAACCCACTCAAAAATTCTGCGCAAAAGGTGCAAAAGTTTGTGTTGATTACCAGACCTATTAAATTTGGCAGCCCCTGGACCAAAGCAAGACCTCAGTTCAGCTCTGTCTATTGAAAAATACAGAGAGATTTAAAAGTTGAAAAAAAAATATATATAAATAACCTCTTTCAGAGGAGATGGTACCTTTCTTGCTATTGACGGGGTCACACAGAGCTAACCTCAGTGGGTTTGATGTTTTTTTTATTTTTGTCATTTGAAAATATCATTTTGTTGTGAGTAAAAAAAGATTTACGAGAATCAGAGTGAACCAAAAGGTATTTAAAACAACAATCCGTCTCCTCTGTGATATAAAAAGAAAACCGTTGTAACAAATTTAAATCCAGGTTTAGGGGTTTTAGAAAAGTAGAAAATGAAAATGTCTGCTCCTGTGGCACTTCACGCTTTATCATTTCTTGCCCTTTTAAACAAGTGACTGAATAAATCTGCCCAGGTACAAGAGGTCTTAATGGCTGACAAAGAGCACTTCAGCATGTGGCTGTATGTCTCAGTTGTGGATGGTAGTGGTTTGTAAGAATGTGTACAAACTCTGTGTGTGTGTGTGTGTGTGTGTGTGTGTGTGTGTGTGTGTGTGTGTGTGTGTGTGTGTGTGTGCGTGTGTGTGTGTGTGTGTGTGTGTGTGTGTGTGTGTGTGTGTGTGTTTGGGGGGGTTGAGGGGTGAATGCCGTTTGAAATGAGCCGACGCTCCGAGGTTTTCACACGTAGGTGAGCGAAGGACAAGAGTGCCTGAGGACAAAGTTGGCTTTTTTCCAAGCTGGGCTCCTGTTGCTGTTGAGCTTGTTTGAGGTCCTGTGCACAGGAGTGTAAATTTGAGTTGCACCACAGTGACAAAGCGTCATCTCCCTTTGTGGTGCTGGCTCATACACAGGAGCCAGGAGTACCTCAGTGCTCCAGTGTTTGTCGAACATAAATATTTGTGGCAGTTTCCATGGCACTTCAGAGCCAGAGCAAAGAGGAAAACGGTTCTGACTCATCTTTGATGCCTCCAACAGTCTCAGGGCAGAAGGATAGATATTTCTCAGGACAATGTAACCCATCAACGGCTTTAAATAGCATCTTAGACACATTTCCCATCAGTTTTGAAAAAAGCGCCCCTGCATTATTGGCATAGATGTTTCTTGAAATTCTTTCTCACTTCATAGAAAAATGTTTACCAACTCCAAAGTAAATATTTTTCTACTCGTGTCTAGTTTCACATCACACCCAATCCTGTAGATGAGAGTTAGAGGTGCATTTAGTGGATTCATTGACATGTTTCCCATGTGAGCCACAGCAGCAGATCCCATCCCACCCGTCTGACTCCACACACAGATGTTGCTTCCAGCGCTCGTTCTCCCAGTGGGAACCTTCCCTCTGTGGCTACTGTGGAGTCGGGACGAAAAAGAGCACACACCAGGGCAGTTGTGTCCTTTTAAGTCCTGTGTAGGGCCAAGGGAAAGGCTCAAGCCAGACGCCTCACATCAGTGTTCCCAGTGGGCAATGGATTAGGAGCAGGCAGAGGTTAGCAGAGAGGAGAGGTCCTCTTCCCAGGGGGGGAGATGGCTGGGAGCCAGGGTAGCACACATAACTCAAAAAACACACAGTAACCATTTCTTCTTCTCTGCTACAAATATATCAGTCCGTCTCCTTCAGCTTCAGCTGCAGGAAAACACACACAGTTAAATGATGTGAAGCAGGGTTTTATGATGTGAACCACAAAGTGTTTACTCATCTGAGAACATGTTTACTTGTGAAATCCTTGTTGTGAGGTTTTTCTACTCTCTGAACCAATCCAGGCTTGGCTCTCTGGCGTACCTTGAAACAAACAGTATGTAATTGCAGCTAATTGCCCTCTCTACTTTAGTCTGGAAAGCACTGATTTTGATGATTTGTAGGTTGAAAGTAACGCAGATGTCAGGATTACAACGAGGTATAGTTTGACTGAAAAAAAAATGTTTTTATGTGGTTACATCACTCAAATGTTTGAAACAAACTTTGATTGTTTTTACCTCAGTTTGTCCAGTTTGACAGCAGACGTTTCAATGTTTTTTGACCAACTAACTTTCAAACTAACCAAAAGTAACTTTACTGAGTCAGAAATGAGATTAAGTTTCAGCCCTATTGTTATTCTGGAGACAGACACATTTCTGTATTGAATAACAGTTTTGCTCAGTAATTCAGTGCACACTATTTGGTTGTTTTTTGTAAAAGGGAAAATTACTGGGTGCACCTCCCAGCCCTTACATGGGGTGTGAAAGCCCCTTGGTGTGTAGCAGCTACTCAGAGAACAGAGCGGCCACACTGAGCAGGCCCAGCGCACAGCCGCCTTCTGTCATCACAGCAACTCACAGAAAGCTTTAGGTTGCTTAAGCTAATATTTGCAAAGCATGCAGCAACCAAAGCCCTAACGACTTGGAAAAAGTCAGCGCAGGAATGGAACTAGATAGGATTTCCTTCATTTCACAAAGCCACGAGCCTAATGCACGAACCCGCCGCAAATTCATTAGGTCTTTTTAAGCTCTGACGTAAACATTACCAAATACCACAAAGGCCTCGGTAAAGCCAGGCCCCTTTGTTCATTCACATGTGGCAGTGTGGAGCTGCTATGTGGATGAGGTTGTGTGTTTGTCTTAAGCGCCCCCATCATGGAGAGTCTGTGGAGAACAAAGAGGTTGTTGAGAGATGTGTGGAGGCAGGAAACAGAATTAATCTAAACGCCCAGTGTGATAATATCAACCATAGAGTGAGACAGATTAGGCTTTAGCCAAGCAGTGTTTCTGACTAAGTCCTCGTAGAATAGGATGAGGAGAGCAGCAGTGCGCTGCTGTTACAGATCATTGGTGAGGAGCTTCTTTACATCACTAGCTCGGAGCTGTTATGAAGTTTTCCACCAGTTGATTGTTTAAAGGGGTTTTTGTTGTTGTTTTTCTTCCCCTGTGAGGCCGTGGGAATCAAGCTGGCTGTTTTATTGCAAGAAGAAAGCTCAAGCGCGATGATTTATCAAGTCACAACAATAGCCGAATGGGTCCACACGATCAATAGTAAAGTTCCCTTTTTTAAGTCTGCAAATTGAAATCTAGTCCCGATAGGACAAATTCCTGTGTGGTGTTGTTTCTATGTGTGCAAAGCTGTGATGTTTTGAAAGATTAGACTCCACTTTTAGCTTTTAAGAAGGGATAGAGAAGACAAAAGTCAAAGCCATGGCCTGCTTGTTCAAACAGGTTGGCTGTTTGTTCCCAAGTTCCTATGTGCCTCTGCTCACACAATGACACACACACACACACTCACACACACACACACACACACACACACACACAAACACATTCAGTCTAACTTAAATGGGGGGAAAAAAAGGATTGACATGTTTTAAAAGAGCTTATATCACTTGTAATTTGTGATGGTTTAATTAGCATGCTATGAGCTCAGGCTAGAACAGAGGCACCGAGCACTGTGTCCTGTCTGTCCGCACACATTAAGCTCGCCTGATCCTGCTCCGAGGGAGAGGCTCTATTGTCAGCGGTAAATGCCTTCAGTCAGAGGTGTTAGATTTGATCCCAACAGGGAGGGCTTGGCAGGTTTGCGTGATTGTTGCCTGCTCACCGGGTCTCATCCTCTTGAGCGGATTCCTGGGTGACATTATGTGTCTGCCCGCAGAACAAAGATGAGTAAGGAGGAGAAAAAGGGGAGGAGAGGGGACAGCTGGGGCAGGGCTACCCTCTGGCTTGGTGCATGGTCGAGTCTGAGCCTGTAGCTCACAGGTGTGATAGTTTTTTGGGCCTCACCGTATTCTCTCTCTACTTCTTCTCCTTTTCCCCCGCTGTGTCCTCATCCACTCTCGCTCGCTCATTTTTTATACACCCTCCTCTCATACACACACAGGCCAAATCATTCTTTCTCACTGTAATTCATGCGGCTCATCAGCAGTGTTTCCAGGAGAGACAAATTAAAAGCGGATTCTCATATCACTCTGTCACACTTGAGCTGCGGGCCTCATGAATCACAATAAATTCTATTAAGCAGCGCTCCCTCTGTTTCGCTCCCCCCTCCACAGCTCCCACCCGGGGGGCTGCCCCTGTCACTGCTAAACATCTGTGTTTATTTACACAATCACACACCTAACTAACTGATTCCTAAATGTCCTGCACCTCCTGCAAAAAGCAGTTAATGCTCATTTGCAAAATGACAGAGCAGTGTCGGCACTTTCAATAAAAAGACAAAAACAATGTTGCAGTAAACTGGATGCCGGGGTTTCCAGGGATTCACTTAGACGGGTGGCTCCGATTAAGCCATGCCACTGTAATGAATTAGACTTCAATACTACTTCAGGTCAAAGGTTAAATTCTGTGAAAGGTTTTCAGTTTCTTAAATGTAGCCTCGAGTCCAAATCAACTCAATATCTTCATCACTTTTCAGTTTTTAAATCAAGGACCACACAACGGGTAAAATGATATGACACTGCTGTTGTTCATTTAAACATCTCTGCAGCATCAGGCGGAGCAGGCAGCCATGTTTCTATGTGCTGTCATGTGAATAAAAAACATGCCTCATCTGGCTCCCCTCCAATGAACCAGGTCCCGTGGCTGGTTTCCTGGCTAACTATGGATGTGGCACAAGCTGATGGCATGCGCTTGTTTTGTCCCCCCTCCCCATAAGAAGCTCACCTCTGCCCGTATGCATGCACACCAGTATATAAATTGCTGAATCAGTGTCAGTGATAGAGTAATGGCACGGGAGGCATCGTAAATTACAGCAAGCGATCCCGGGCCGCAGACACTGGCTGTCGTGTCTGAGTGAGCGCTGCGCTCCTGAGCTAATGAATACCTTCATCTGGCCCCGGCAGTCAGCAGATTGCCCCGCGTTGATGGATACTGTCAGCCCTCCGCCACACCACATTTCATTGCACAATAAACATGGTTGTCAAAACCAAACAAAGTGAAATCAATTCATCCTGTACAGTGAGTGCATGCTAAATGAAATTAACGTACTGTGGGGCTCGGTGGCAGCTAAGGTAGTGTATTATTTCTGAATTCATGATGGCTTAAAGGGCCTATAGCACTGTAGGAGGGGAAAGCAAATACACAGCTTGAAAAAGTGTTTACAAAGTAAAACACCCTCCAATGTTCCTGATTTAGCTCTTTGTTTTTTGATATATTATTGAGATGAAAGACTAAATTATTTGGCAAATTTATTTTTTCATATACGTCTGCATAAAAATTTACACACAAAAAAGTACGAGATCAAAATGAATGGAAATTTGTAGTCTTTAATAGACTACAAAATACTTTTGAGTCTTTAATAAATTTATAAAAATTCATAATAAAAATGAGATTAGTTTTTTATGTGCTGTTGTTTTCAATAAAAGCTGGAAATTAATTTTGGGGGCCTTTCTATGATTTGAAACTGTTTTGCTCATATCACGGGCAGTAGGACCTCAAACAGTACATGAGGAAGAGCTTTTTTTTCTGCCACAGCACACCACATCCCCATTATACTGGAGTTGGATGCACGCTCAGTACAGCAGCTGTGAATGCCATGCTGCTTGTGTTCTGTAACACTTCTGAAAAAGAGTCTCTCTTTCACAGTGAAGACACTTACACTCTCAAGGCAGCAGCATCCTCCGTAAGCTTTCTGTGGACTTGGAATTAATGTCTCTGCACAGCCCTCCATTACTCATTAAGAGTTTGATTTTGTTTATCAACTGAAATAATAATAGAAATCAAACCCCAGGTAACGTGCGCCAAGGCTGCTGGAGGAACGGTCTAATGAGAAGGCTTCACATGTGGATGATGAAATATGCATGAGTCATCCCGAGCTTTCTTTTCCAGATTTGAGATCATTAAAGATGTATCGTAGCATATGGAAGGCTTTTTTTGTCTTATTTTTCAAGCCTTGTTTATCAACATGTTTTTGTTTGTTTAAATATTCATACTGCTTTTATTTAATTCTTTCACATCTTACATATAAAAGGAAGCAAATGCGCATGCAAACAGAAATCATTATCAGTCTGATGTACAGTTTAATACTGAGAGAAACTCTGTTATGCTGATTGTGAATGCCCTGATTGAGAAACAGCACAGCAGAATCGGCACAGTCTCTCATCTCAAATGTGTGCCTGGTTGTTTGTGTGTGTGTGTGTGTGTGTGTGTGTGTGTGTGTGTGTGTGTGTGTGTGTGTGTGTGTGTGTGTGTGTGTGTGTGTGTGTGTGTGTGTGTGTGTTTGCTTGTAGAAGAAAGATTGAGAGAGAGGAAGGAAGGAAAACAGAGAGAAAGAGTAAAGCAGAGGAATGGTGTGCCTGGATTTATTTGTGCATATGTGTTAAAATGTACTTTGGCTCAACACTTTATTAAAAGTTCCAGAAGTTTTGAACCTTCCTCCTTGATTTTCTTTTTGTAGAGACTGCCTCCTGTGCTGTGTTTTTTCTGTATGTTGGCACTTTTCCTCTTTTCATGGACACTTTGAATATTGAGTTGAACTGTATGTGAGGAGAAGTGCAGACTAAGTTCTCAACTGCCACCAAAACAAAGAGCTTCGTTTTAGCGCAGAAGTAACGAAGAATGAGTTGAAAAGTATGCTGACGTTGGTATAGCATAAAAATAAGTCTTTAAGCTCATTCAAAGTCTTCACTTATCTGAAACAATGTTGTTGATAATGACAGCAGCAGATGAGAGAGTTTGAACACGGCTCGTCATTTAATCAATGTCCTGCCTTGCTTTTTCTTCTTGTTCCTGCTCTGGTTATTCCAGGGGCCAGGATGGTAAATGGCTCTGCAGATAAACCCCAACCCTATTATTGTTGGCCAACAGGAGGCGCTGGATCGACCGAGGCACGAGTCTTTAGAGAATCCCGAGGGAGGAACAACACTGAGCCACACATTAAAAGGCCCATGAATGCGTTCATGGTGTGGGCTAAAGATGAGCGGCGCAAGATCCTCCAGGCTTTCCCAGACATGCACAATTCCAACATAAGCAAGATTTTGGGTAAGAGATTTGAAATCTAGCAATATTTTATTGTTAGTCACTGCCAATGGTATAACTGCAATTCTAACCGTACTTGTAAGAATTTCAGGTTTTTTTCTTTTGTTTTTTTATGATAACTTTAAATCTAGTATAGTTTTCTGTATCTGCACTCGTCTCTGTGGAATTGACTCAACAGAATTCTTCTCTGACACACCGTAAAGGTGAAGAAGTACAAAAGTACTGTAAAACTGCACTGGCTCCATCATTTCCTGCATATGTTTTTGTACATTCAGATATGGGTTTATTGCACCTGTATCTAAGAAGGAAACCTGTGTTATCTCACAGGCCAGTGTGCATCAAGTTGCCTCAGCTAACAGATGGATTTATAGCCCCTCACTACCATAAGTGTTTGTCATGAAAAATGACAGAGGCTAAATGGGTCTTGTCCCCTCAGCATTGGAGTCCATACATCAGAGCTGTTAAAAGTGCTGTCACCCACTACCGAGCGAGACACTCCACAGAGCTGAAGTATTTACACGTGAATGCTGCTCCTGACTGTCTAACTTCAACGCATGCACAGTGTCTCACATCATGTGTACATCAGATGGGCTTAATGAAATTTATTGTACGTTAAAAAGGCAGTGAAAAAGGAAAGTTAAAAAAAATCAAATTTAACTGGCAGTTCGTATGACGATTTTGTGTGTGCTCTAAATATTACGAACACACCATCACTAAAATTGTATCCCTATCACTTATTAAAATGTGTTTTTCTGTGGAATACATTCAAATGCTTAATTGTGAATTCGCTGCATTGAACAGGCTCTCGGTGGAAGTCCATGTCGAACCAGGACAAGCAGCCATATTATGAGGAGCAGGCACGTCTGAGCAAACTCCACCTAGAAAAGTATCCAAACTACAAGTACAAGCCTCGGCCTAAAAGGACCTGCATCATCGATGGAAAAAAACTTCGAATTGGAGAGTACAAGCAGATGATGCGCTCACGGCGACAAGAGATGAGGCAGTTCTTTACTGTTGGGTAGGTGCGCAATCCCAAATCCCCAAATACGACCACACCATTGCATAAAAAAAACAACCAGCTGGACTGAAGCTGAGCTAGTTCCAGTCAGTCTGAATGCAATGTAAGACCCTTTTCAAGAAGTGAGTGTTGAGTTATCCTTAACTGTATTGGTGTAATGACAAGGCCCTGACATGTGCATGAATATCGAGTGTTTTTCAATAGCTGTGATTAAATGATTTCAGACAATATCGGTCTGCAAATGGAGCGCAAAGTGCAGACATTATTATAGGATATAAGTTGTAGGTATACACTTACAGAAGCCTGGAGGGCAGCAGTCTGCAGCTTAACACTTTAATTTACTGTGTGTGGTTAGCAGGAGAGCCCTTCTCCAGGTGTTCCCATGTCAGTCATAAGCTTCAGTGGCTGGAGTATCAATCATCCAGTCCAGCAGCAGACAAGAGCAGCAGTAACCAAGCATTGGTTTTATGTCACCAATAAAGTGGCTAGTGTTTCTGAACAGCTCAAGACAGGAGCTGTCAGGAGAACCTCTCTTTTCCCAAATCATTTTCACAGAGCTGCTGGCTTAAAGTGAAGTGCTGAGGGAAACCCCTCCTAATCCAGCCATGTCATTTAAAACACTGCAACAAAAAACTACACATTTTTTTCTCTCACCACTCCAAGCAAAACATTTTTTTTGTAACATTTTGACACTTTCTCTCCAGCTTTTGTATCCGAAGACAAATTTGTGTCAACAGCAATCTACCGAGGGAAATCTATGATTTAAATAAATTCTGTTTTCCCACATCCAGACAACCACCACAGCTCCCCATCACCACCAGCGCCAGTATGGTCTATCCAGGCGCCATCACAATGGCAACCACCACACCCTCACCTCAGATGACATCAGAGTGCTCGAGTGCATCAGCGAGTCCTGAGCCGTCCATTCCCGTCATCCAGAGCACTTACAACATGAAGCTAGAGCCTAACACCATGGTCAACAACAACAACGAGCCGGTCAATGGTGAGGACGAGATGGACATGTACGAAGATTTTGAGGACGAGCCCAAATCAGACTATAGCAGTGAAAATGACACACAAGAGCCAGTCAGCGCCAACTGAGACCTCTTTAAACAGGGGTGGTCATGACAGACAAAAGACTCGTACAGGAGGACCCCCTGAGGGCTGGTCTGAACTGAGGAAGTGAAAGAGCAAAAGAAAACAAAGCTATACCACAAAGGTTTAGATTTGTTTTTAAAACAACAATGTTGTATCATTAAGGAGCCAGCATGCAGATGTGGCTTCATCAGAATCAAAGCTATTTGGTCTTAATTGTTTCTTTAAGTGTGTGAAGCAGATTGGTTGTGGTTTTAGATATTTTGTTTGTCATTGTTTTATTTTTTCATCGTGATCATGGACATTTTCATAATTAAGTCATTGCCTAGAACGAAAGACGGAACTTGAAATTGTACGTTTGATATGAAATAGTAATTCTTACAGTTGTTAATCTTGTTTGCCTCTTCAATTAGGTGGTTTTAATATTTTGCAAAAACTGTTAAAGATGAGAATAATGTTCTCACTCAGGTAAAGTGCGCCAGCCAACAGCTCGTGAATGTTTTTAATCAAGAATTAATTTTTACCAGTACAAAATATCTCTAAATTTATAAGTACTTACAACGTATTACAAAGGGAAATTACATCCCATTATTATTATTATTATTATTATTATTATTATTATTATTATTATTATTATTATTATTATTATAGTTTTAGCTTTTGCTATACACAAACTACTAGTGCAGAAGTGCCAAACATTTCAAGTAGTTTCTAAAATCAGTAAAGTCTTTTGGGAGGGGCTTTGTGAGTCTTGGACAATCTCTTGATCTCTTAATACATCTTCATTATCCAGTCTTTCTTTAATTCATCCTGACAGAATAAACAAATGACACTCAGGAACTTGGAGGCAGCAGGCTCTGCAGGAGGCGACAGTAAGGGACATCTTTGGCTGTTAGCTTGTGATGCTAGCTGTTCTCCAGGGAGCTCAATGCAGTGATCATCAATGAACTCCGCCAGCCCCTTTCATTTCCTCATCCCAGTCCCACACAGAGCACTGTGGCATCCTTAACTCTTTTCCAGCTCTGCAAGCTAGTCTGACTCACCAAGTTCTTAATCAGAGTGATTGTAATCAGGCCAGAATGCTGAAGGGCCAAAGGCCTCCAATCTGTGGGATTGGAACAGCAGCGAAAGGCAGCTTTGGGGGCATTACAATCTCAAATTGATGTTGTACAATGTGCAGCTACAGTACTTTCTGTTAAATGCTTTAGCCCCACTTGGATGGCAAGTTTAAAGTCTTAGGTCTTAGAACTTCATTTTTTTTCAATCTTAATTCTTTTTAGACATTGTAAATCTTAAATTGACACTAAGAAGTCTTAAAGCGGAGTTCGGACATTGGGTTGATGCAATGACTTGATTACTGCAGTAGTCTTAAGAGGAGTGTCAGTTTATGAGGATATTTATAGAAAAAAGGACTATATCTAATGTTTTTTTTTTCCCTGAGATTACCTTGTCAAATACACAGCTGGGTAACTTTAAACACTGATTTTTGCATTGGTGCACTTATACATATCTTATTCTGTCACCCTTTAGCCTTATGTTGTTGTTTTTTTCTTATAATCTTATCAGCTTTTGGGATGCACTTAGCTCTTGCATTTAAAACAGGAAAACATGCAATGACTCAGAAACAAGGGGCTCAGAGTCTTTATCCTAATTTCAGCTGAAAAGCTGACGAGCAGTGACCTTCTGGAGGCTGCAGCTAGATAAAGCAGGGCCTTGATGTTGCCTCTTAGATCCTCTTTACAGGGCAGAAGGTCTAAGTGGCTCCCCTCCCTGCCATGCCCTGCTCTGACCCCTGCCCGTAGCAACCTCAGCACCCAGGGGGCGCCATCTGGCCCAGAGAAGGAGAAAAACACCAGGGAGGGATGAGGAAACAATAAAACCGGGGTGTGTGTCCCTCATTGTGCTCTCCATCAAAGTGCTGGTGGTAAGGCCTCAACAGGGCTCCCACCCCGGCCCAATCACCAGGCAGTGGTGAGCAGATGGAACAAGTACATCAAGCTGTGGGGGATTATTAAAATGACTGACGACTGAGTATCATCTGAAATACAGCATTATTAATGCATGAGTCCAGCTATTCCCCTCCCTTGCCCTTGAACCTGTCCACTGTGGAAAGAGCATAGCGTTGTGAAAGATCCGAATGTTTAGTAACTGGTTTTAACTGGACACGATCCCCACTGTTGGTCACTGCATTTTTCTCCTTCAGCTCATACTGACAGCTATTTTGGACTTTTAAACACTCTTAACTCCTTCACTTTCATCGTCTTACTGCTTTGTTCCAACTTTTTGGACACATTTCTGTTGGAAGTTTTTATATCACCCCGTTAATACTTCTTTTTCTATTTCCCATCACATCCTTTCAACATTGTTCTCCTTTTGAGGTACTAGAAATCTTTAGGATGCTCTCTACAATGAAACTTCAGCAGATTTCCCTCCAAATCGATCTGTTTGGTATTTTTGAGCTGTTTGCTCCTGTGTGCTGGTGGTTGGGATTGATTTGTATGTGATTGTAAATATCTTCATGACCATGCCACACTGCTTTGGTTGGCTGGTACTTAAAAAGGACTCTTCACTGAACTGAAACTTGACTGTGCTTATATAGCGGGAAAAAAAAGAAAAAGAAACAAAAAAAAAGGACAAGAACTCACAAGGAGAAGATGTTTCATAAGTGTTATAAGCACTGGATATAAATTGTATTTTTTATCAATTCTGATAAATGTGAAGCTGTTTGCGGAAAAACACCATGAATGAACAAAATCCCTCGCTCCCAGTTGGACTCAAGTGGGTTTGCTTTCAACGTTGCCAGATTTGAGTCTTTTTTTTTTTTTTTTTAATTTTATCTGCTTATTTTGTTTATTTATGCAGAGACACATGTGATGAATGAACACTTTGTTTAAGCTGCAGGGCTGCCTAAGGGAGAGACTCAGCACAAGAAAGTGAGCAGAAGTTTCAACAGCAGGCTCGGTTAGCTGTCAAACACCAGATATCAGACTTTAGTGCATTGTATATTGTATTTGAAACTGTAGAGAACCAACACATTGTATTTATTTTCAGCCACAGCTGGCTCTAAAACATGTCAGTAAAAAAAAAAAAAAACAAACAACCTGGACAATCAGTGGAATTTAAAAAGGCAATTAATTGGCGCTAAAATGTTTTTAGTGAATTCACCATCTCATTTAGATGTTATTGTAAATATCACATAGGAAATATATTTTTGTTCATTAGTGAAGTATAAGTTATGTATGTAGCTGTTCATTCTGTTTTATTTTTGTACGTGGTTTCATGTTTTTAAAGCTGACAAGTCACTGTACCTCATGTAGATGCTGATTTTTTTCTGCTTTCCAGAGGAGAGGGGGATCGGACCTGAGAGAGAAAGAGAGAGAAACCTCATTGTTTATATTTTGGTAATCTTCCCCTCTGCTATTCAAAAATCCGTTCAATAAATACATACGCCTTTGATATATTAACACAGAGGCGTCATAAAAGTAAGGTACTTTATTTAAATAAGCACTTGCTGTAAAAGAATCCTGATACAATCCAAGTGGAATGCTGTATATCCTCACTTGTATTTTCTCTTCATTACAGCACTGAAAGTGTTCAGCAAATGTCTTATGAGGAGCTGATGACCTATTAAAATGATTGCATGCATTTGGCTTGCATTTTCATGATCTTAATAGAAAAGAGGTGTTACTTCATAAATGATTGTTTCGATCACAAGTGATGTTTGTAGATTTTTTATTTTACTTTGAAAGGTGGGAGAGTGCAAATATTTATTTTATGTTGAGGCTCAGACATTGTGCATCTTCTTAAATAATTCAGTCTTCTTTTTTGTATTTTGCTGATTTTTTTTATGTACATGTTCATGACTATCAAGCCATCTGCAAATGTAGCCCTCACAATTGTATTCCCCCTCTTAATCCACTTGTTAAACATGCAAATGGTTTGACAACTGAAGACAAAAGCTTGTATGCTGTTTCAACATTACTTACTGTAATTTCATTTTGATTTTTCTCTGCCTGGACTTTGTGATGTATATGGTGGGAATGTTCTCTGTTAATTTAATCAGCACAATTCACTGACATGCTGGACTGACATGCTAGCTGCTGTTCAGAAGTGTAAAATTTTTTTGTTTAGGACAACATTTATGGTTGTCTTTGGTACTTTTTTTTTTCTTTTGCTTTTTAGACTCGTCTCTCAAGCAACACTGTGTGTGGCTCTTCTATCACTGGAGCCATCGTTTTGATATCGCTGGCAGCCTGATACAATTTTCTGCATTGATATGTTGTCGTTTTTGTTTTTTTTGTTTTTTTTTCCTGGCAGGTACCTAGGCCCACGGCAAGTATTGTTTGGGTGTTATTAGAGAAAATGAAATACATAGTGTCTGTTGCTGCTTTAAAAAAAGTTTATGTCTGAATATGTAAATAGTTTATCATAATATCTTGTACAGTCCAATGTAAAGTTTTTAATTCAACTTAAAAAAAATGTTGCCATCACATTTGTGTTCACTTTCTTCTTTATACAGTACAAAAGATCAATTATTTGCTAGGGGTATTATTGCTAAAAAAAAAAAGTAAAGATGAAAATGTTACTAATTCTTTTATGTTTGTTTTGTTTTGTTTTGTTTTTTTTTTTGCTTGGCTTCAAAGTGTACACCAGCAAGTCTTTGGTTTCCATGTGCAGTATTGACGTGAGGTAAATTTAAGGTGAATAATTTTACAGTGGTGTGTGTGGAGAGGGGTCTCCTCAGCTTTGGTAGTATTAATACACTATATCAAGTAAAAACAAACCAATGAGTGACAAATTCAGGTGCGACTCGGCACTCTGGAAGTGTGTCTTCTGTATATGAATAAATTATCCCAACAAGATCAATTCAGGCATATTACAATGTAACACCATTTCCTGTACATCTCAGTCCATTGTAACAATGCAACAGTGGGATGAATAACTGCCTGTTTAAGCTCATTTACCTCAAGAAAGTCCTCCTTTTCTGTAAAAGAGAAATTGTGTTACAGAAAACTTCTCCCATCACTCCATCTTTTGTACTGCTGTTGACACTCACAAATTAAAGAGACATTTTGTTTTAACATTTGACTTCTTATTCGGATTTTTTCTTCTTGTCTGGGTCTTTGTTAGTAGTGTATAACATGTATGGGTATGAAAAGATAAAATCAAAAAAGAAGTATTGGCTTATTTAGATGTGTTTTAAGAACAGCATCACAAACGGTGTACTGCTTAATGAATACACATTTCAACCATAAATATCTGGAGCTTTCAATGAGCAAAAAATAAACTGAAAACAAGCAAAATTACTGATGCATATTTAAAACTTGTATTTTAGATGACACATGCGTACATTACAACCAGTGTAAAGCTTTAAATGGGTTAAGCATTTTTTCTTTGAACATCCTGGAATGAAAGGTTTCTCATTTCATTAATTTCCCTTAATTGTTGCTTGAAGTCATCCGAGTTAGACCACCAGCAGAATACTTCTGGGGCCATTTTCCACTGGATGATGTCACATTTTTTTCAAAGTTGTGAAAAATATTTTGATTTTTCATTTGGAAAAACTAAATAAATTTCCCCTTTTATTCAGTTTTTATCTAATCTAGTCCATGCGGTACATGTTTCAGCTTTCTGATATACTTAACCCACTGTTAAAGCTCACAAAATCAGATGTCAGATGCTGGTGATACTTAAAGTAGGATCTCAAACTGGTTCCAACTGGCTGTTCCTCTTCCTCTGATGTCAAAAAATATGACATGAAGGTTTCCATGCCCATTAAAACTACCCTGGTGAAAATAAAATAATAAAAAAAAAGTTCTAAAAACTTCAAATCAGGGCAGAGGCTAAAGTTGCTCACACATGCCCGGGCAGGTTCTCAAAGTTTCTCAGAGCAGGTCACTGGACTTAAATGTTTTGTGTCTGCTAACGACTAAGGCATCTCTTCAAAAATGAAAGGAAAGCAGACAGAGAAAACAGATATTGCAGATTATTTTTGTGAAGTTTAATGGGATTGCCTCATATGTAATATGCATGTTTTTGGAGAATTTAAACCCATGTGACAATATTCCACTGAAAACGGTCAACAGGATGATAAAATATCAGCGAGGCATGAGACAGCAGCAGGTTACACAACTGCAGAGAGAGTGGACGGAACAATTCTGAGGCTGCATTTGAGGCAAGTTACATGATCTCCATCCAATCACGAGCTGAAGTATTCAGCCGCATTGTGCCACTTTTGAAGCCAATAACAGAATTTTTTTTGGACAATGAACTTAAATGTAAATAAATGTAAGCACTGGTCCAAGTTTTGTGATGCACACCCTGTAGCTGTACCTAAAGTGTTAACCGCAACTGCTATAAGCGAATGTAGCTCAGCTCTATGAGAGCAGGAGCATAGAAAGACTGGAAAAATGTACTGATTCACTGCATTTTTTAAGGTCAGGGCAGGTTCCAGTTCATTTATTTGAGTTTTTGTTAAAAAGAAATGTATAAAAATGCTTAAATGAACTTTCACGTATGATGACACAGGAAATAAAAAACACCTTACAGTCAGTTTGAGTTTGAGATCCCTGACTTAAAGGCATACTTTACGTTGATTTATCAACACTAGGACTTATAAACGATATGGGAATAAAAATATATACCAAGTAATACTCTTTAAGACCAAGGAGGTGCATAAGGGTCAGTGGAACTTAAAATATGTCACCTGCCCATATCTGCATGGGGCAAAGAAGAAAAAAGGATTGTGTCCACTTATGTGAATGTGAGACATTCACTGATTGCATGTTGCATGTGACACATGTCCAACCCCTGTTTTTTTCCCCTAAATCATGTGTTGAGACTTTTTCTGAGCAAACTGTTTTTGTCTTAAACTCTGAAGAATCAGATTTTTTCAATGCTGTGTTAATGTTTGTTTTAACTTTGTTAAAGTGGTGTCTTTCAGCTGTTGCCTTTCAGTGGCTAATCCCATCAACTAGTAGGCCGTCAACCAACGACAAAAAGGGACTTTAAATTTTATATAAACAATAGAAAGAAACAATCCATTCAATGAAATGAATGCAGCCTGACTGCGCAGTAGACATTATGAGGGACTCAGAGATTTTTTTTCGACAGTCTAATCTTCTCTTCTCCCTGATGTATCTTACTCAGAAAAACTACACAAGAACAGCAGCTGTCAATCATTGTTAAACAAGACGTAAAACCCTGTTTTTAACATCTAATAACAAATGAAAAAGAAACTTTTCAGAAAAAAGAGTACTTTATACACAATGCAGCCTTATAATATTTAAATATCACCACAGCTTATGGATGTGAAAACTATTACTACAAGGTGAAATGATTTTTTAAAATTTGATCACAGTCTATCAGGAATGAATAGAGTAGAGCAGCAGAGTTTTTGACCTATACTGCAGCCAGTCACCAGGGGGAGCAGTTTTTGTGGTGACATCAGTTTGAGCTGAGCGAGATGACATCCTTTTTTTTTTTTTTTTACAGTCAATGGTTATCTTTTATTACAATATTTCATGGCACAAATGTATACAGACACAAATACTGAAACCATTATCGAGCCCCAGTAACACGTTGAGTCTTAGTCTATTTCAGGATCCATACTTTTCTATGATTTGGTGAAAAGATTAGACAAAAACTTATTTTTTACAGAACTGGTTTGGTACATAAATTTACCTGCTGGTCATTTTACTGATCTTACCTTTTCTTTGTTATGATATAATCTTATGTCCCCTCATTTAATTGGCCAACCATCAGCCAACTACTTTAGATGGAAGATACAGTCAGTACTGCAGCTGAAACGGCAGAAGTTCAGGTACTTTTTCTACCCTAAGATAGTCAAAGATACCAAATATAGGTTTAATTTGATGCACAACACTGATTTACTTTGCTCAGTAGGATATACACCCTCAAGCATATTTTTTCCAACATAAATGTTGTTTGATTTTCTCCTTGCTTTAGTGAAATGTAGCTTAACATCAGATCTTGTGGTATTTTCAGAGATCTTTACAAGCAACTGTACACACTGGAATTCTTTTTCCTGTAGTTTATACCTGTTGGCTGGCAATGCAGTTTTATTACAAAACTTTATATGGTTAGTAGTTTCTGTTTGTGCACCAGTGATGTGATTTGAACAACACGACTCAAATCAAGACAAAAAATGATGTCAGAGGATTTATGAGACTCGATAACCTCAATTTCAACCAGTTTTGAAAACCCACATTGGAAACACTGTCGAGCACTGAAGAAAAACATTGGCATTGCCTTGATTCGGCTGATCCCTGTGGTTGTTTTTAACAAAAACCAGCATCTGAAGGATCCTTGACCTACAACAAGCAAACGCTCTGAGGCGAAGGATCAGTGTGTGAGAGAGAGTGTGTGTGTGTGTGTGTGTGTGTGTGTGTGTGTGTGTGTGTGTGTGTGTGTGTGTGTGTGCGTGTGTGCGTGTGTGTGTGTGTGTGTGTGCGCGCACGCAAACCAGAGGTCATCCTGAGAATAGTGCACCAAACTATGTCCATCATTTTTCTCTGGATTGCTGCCATCCATTGCTCATTATCATCATAATTATTGGGTTCTACAATCTGTTCCCTATTTAAGTAATGTCTTTCTTGATGGAGGGTGTAAAACATTTCAAATCAAATTTGTGTCTGGGTTTGTGTCTCTCAACACACATCCAGTATGAAGTTCCTAATGCACTGTTAGCTGTGCCTATTCTGGAAAAAAAGGAAGAAACACATCTCAAAACAACAGTCTCCTGGACTACAGTGCTTAAACTATTAAGGGGACCTGATTCATTTGTTGTCTTCATCAGGCACTTGGTCTTTTACCATTTTGCTTTAAGCTCCATTGCCGAGTGCATCTGAGGGCTGTTGGTTTAACAGCAGTGTCTGTAATAGATGCCTGTGTGAGTACTCTCTTGCAGGAGATGGAAAAACTAGACATATACCGCTGAGCATAAATCTTAAAGTAATTTCCTTGCATGCATGAAAGCTAAAGGCATGGATTTAGGGTCTGTGTTTGTGTATTTGTCTGTGGATTATTGTGCAAGTGGGTGTGCAAAATTACGAAACCGCAAAATTAGTAATAAAGGAGATATTTCTTCATTTTCATGAGCTGTTTTTGCGCTGCACTGCACCCAAAGGTTTCAAACAGAAGATTGAGATGAATAATTTGAGTTCAGGTGAGTTATATGAAGTAGCGCTGCTGTTTTAAGTGGCCTGTTTGGATGAACTGTCATCGATGTACAAAGATCTGTATGTTGAACAGCGATGACAATAATTAATACGGCAATGCTGTCGTGTAGCGGCAGGGCTGCTATTTCACAACTCTGATGACTAAACACTGGAGGGAAGGGGAGCAGTGAGAGGCGCCTGGAACAATATTTTACTCATTTGGATCTGCTCAATGCTACAGCCGCTGCACCCAGTGAATCTGTCAGACAGCACCATTTCCCCAAGAACAGCTGCAATTTATCTGATTTTCTCATTAGAGTTGACTCATGACTTCATTGTACTGGCTTTGGCAGAGGTACTGCAGTGCCTCAGAATGGCTCTTTAAAACAGACTCCCCTGATGTTACTGAATGTAGGAATGTGTAACACCTGGTTTACAATTTTCAGCCATCACTTAAAAATCATGTTGGATATATATTTTTACCTTTACACATCTAAACCAGATGTTTAATACCCTTACATGTATAAACCTCTCAGACTTCTGCTATCAATTTCTATCCCAGAGAAGGATCTCTGGACTCATCAAACATGTACAAAAGAGCAGTGTGTAAGAACAGCCCAGACCCTTAGCAATGTTTTAATCCTTGGAGGTGAAGGACTTAGGAAATCTTGCTAATTTCACAGATGGTTTAAAATAGATTAGTGTGGAGTAGCAGCTCCCGGAGAAGGGCTGACCCACCAGGCTCCCTGTGCAGCTGCCAAAACCCTGCGCCTGATGCTCAGAAGTGCCTTCCAAAAGTCCTGCAAGGTTAAACTCAAACTTAAGCATCCTGAAATGTCATCTTTGTTGTTAGCTTTTCTGCATCTTTAATGAACTTCACCGGTCTTTGTTTTGTGCCTTGAATTGTTTTTTGTTTAGAATTTGTGAACAGTTTTATTTCTCGGTTTAAAAAAAAAGAAACAGACAAGCTCTATTTTGTTCTTTCTTGTTACACTGTCCTTGAATTTTTAAATTGTGCAGACTTTTTACATTGAACACTTTTTGCAAAACAAAAGATCGTTTTTGGTTTGCATTTAATTGGTATTCTGACCTTACACTTTTGAAACACAGCGTTCTTCCTTCCTCTTCTTGCCCAAAACAATGCCTCAGAGCACATGCGATTTTCTGAATTTAGATTAATGTCCATTTGACCACAGAGAGTATTCTTGGTTGTTACTCCATGTTCTTTCATGGACAATGCCTCTAAAAGTCATTTTTGTAAAAGAATAAAGGGCTGAATCAGACTCTGCATGGTATTTTGAGGAGGCCAAGCCTGCTGCTGGAGCTGGGCTGTGTCCGAGTCGGGCTGACAAAACTCTGGCCTGGCTGAAAAGGCCCAGCTTGGAGTTAATGTGCAAAGACAATGGCACAGGGTGAAGAACCCGACATGGTTTTGTTGGACTTGTCATTCTTCTGTGCATAGCTGTGAGGGAAGCCTAGGAACCATCTGAATGTTATTTGTGCTTTTTCCACCCATATTTGGGACAGCTTTCACAAAGCTCTTGTGAGGAGGCTGAAACAATGGAGGGGCGCTTTCAGAAGAGGGACAGGCCTCGACTCAGGCCAAACCATCTTGGACCTGCTTCACTGAAATGGTTTGACTCCAAAAGGCTGACATCATGGCACAGCTATTGTTCAATTTTTACTATCCTAACAAACAAAAAGAAAAAAGGTTAGAGAAAAGACAGATGACAAAGCCAAATGGTTAATATTCCTTGTTTTTGTTCGCACCAACAGACAGATATCCTTCTTGGCTTATAGCCAATGAAAGGTAACATGGGTTCAAATGTGTTAGCTAACTGTAATGCCCTGGTCGAATGACCATAATTGTTATATGTCTCACACATGACCTCTAAAAAATGACCCTACCAGATTACTTTTTATGTAGAATTTTTTGAGACGTTTCTTTTCATGGAATCTTTACCAGGCGCCAAATCTGTTTATCTTTGCTGGACTGATGCCATAAAATGTGTATTTCTCTCTGTGTAACTCGTTCTGATTTTCAGAGCACAGTTGTTACAAACACTGGGTTGCTAAATGAACTTTTGAAAATCCACATGGGACAATATTTCAGAAAATGTAATTTTGCATACTGTTTCACATCGTTGCATCTCCTCGCTGCATTTGTCTCCCAAAGCATTTGACTGCATTTCTATGGGGAAGAATAAATGCGTAATGTTTTTTTAAAAGCATCTCTGCTCTCTCAGCTGTTTGAAGAATTAAACAAAATAAAAGGTTGCTTTCTCGGAAAATGTGTTATTCTCTCAGAGATATCACTCAACTCTCTCATGCATATGTGAATTACACACCTTTATGAATATGTAAATGTTGCAGAATGCCTCATTAATTAGTAATTCATGCATTTTTCACAAGCCCAATACTTTGCCAGTGAAGTCTGATGAATTATCAGGCAGAAGTAAAAAAAAAAAAAAAGGAGAAAAAAAAAGGAATCATCATCACGTTTTCAGAGGGTTTGAGCTACATCTGTAATTTGTGTAATTCAATGAATATGATTTGCTTGGCTTTTTCTGGCAGGATCGTTGCAGCTGTCTCATAATAAGATCTATGGATTTCTACTCAAAAATCTGCAAGTGCACTTATAAAGTTAACAGGCACATTTCTCAGTGTAGATGTTTGCTTACATTATTATATTCTGGTTGAAATATAAAAATTCAAGATCCCAAATTGCTTTTCTCAGTATGTTCTGTTTGTTATAATAACTCTGGTTTGGTAATTTTCAAGACAGAAAAAAGAATGTTGTTGTCTAAAGGAACATCCTGTTCAACACATACTGTAGCAAAGTGAATACAACCTGCACCAGTACTGCAAATTCAAGCTGGCGTACATAAATGTCTGTGTGCAGAGATGTTTTACACGCCTTTCTCTGTGGTGAAAATGCTCCAGTCAGAGAATGTTAGAGTACAAATGGTAAGGAAGGTATAAAAAGCTTTATGTGATAAAATGTTGTTTAAAGATTTAGTGCAAATAATTTTGAATATGTTTTAGAGATTGAAAAATTTTGTAACTTCACAAACAAACTACATACAGACCGGGCTTGATTCCATTTCTACTGGGTCTGTATATTTGTGCGCATTGTTTCATCTTACCCTTGACTTATAAACATCCTGCGGACAGCAGTACTGCCTTTGGGTTTCCTTCTCTTGTGGCTTTTAGATGAGCCCTCCTGTTAAATCATTGCTTCATTCAGAGGGGTTATTGTGAAGTGGCCAGCGTACACTGCTGGACCATGAATTTAACATGAAGGTACAGAGGCAGACACACTTGGTGATGTTCCCTTTTCAGTTGGGGATTAAAGTCTGCTACCTTACACATGCAGCCACTTTGTTCCCACCTCCCCATTGGTGCAGGGATACATTTATGTAAATGGAAAGAGGGGGGTGCTTTTGTTGTAAACATGAGTGTACTCTGAGGAAAAGGCGCCCTGGGACCTTCAACTAGTAAATACGCGATTGAAAGGGGGGTGAACAGAAACAAACAAATGTGTCATCATAATAATATATACAGCTTTACAATTCTAAAGTGCAACATTAAATCATTCATCTGGATTATTTTAATAAAAGTGTTTTAGTTTGAATAACGGGTTGAGGGTGGAGGGGGGTTGATTTACTGTTCCTGCTTTCACTCAAGGTGTTCTCTGAAGTATGACAGCGGATCAAGTATCATGTAAAGAAAAAGCGCTGAATGTGCCAGTGGCTCATTACCTCTTGATTGGTGATAAAATAATGTAATTTTTTTCAGTCAAATAAATAGTTGATATTTCAATTCTGAATTTCTAAAGACCTTCTTTGAAGTATTAGAATCTTTATCTTTCCAGTATTCTTTATTAACCCTTAAACACCACACGCAGTCGCTGGCGACAGAAAATAACTTACATTCTTCTCAACACTGTAACTCTTCAACAGTTTATGACGTAATTCCAGCTGATTCTGAAAGCTGAGAAGCGCAGCTTTGCGCTGATATATGGCATGTTACAGCAGTGGCAGTGGAGCCTGCGCTGTGTTGAGTTTTGCATCATGGTCAGAAAAAGGATCAGAGGGAGAGACGGGATGAGAGCGTGCAAACAGTGAGTGTTTAGCAGTGTGTTAGCTGTGTTTCAGAGGTGTCCTCATTGTCTTTAGTATTTTTGTTGTTGTAAAGAACAGCATTGCTGTTTTTTCTGTAAGTTAAGATTTTGTTTTGCTGTGTTCTGCCCAAATTCTGCCTGTTTTTGCTGTTGTCTGCCTTTTTTGCAAAGTTCCTCCTTTATTTAAAAAATAAGTTGTTGTTTTAGAAATATTAGTTATAGCACTGTACATAGTGGAGGAAAAAATGTCAAGCTGGTCTACAAGGAAGAGGAGAATTCCTGCTACTATTCTCATATTTATTAAACTGATTATTTTCAATACCTAGTACATTTTTTCTCATTGGCTTTGTCTCAAAATGCTGTGTTTATTGCTTTTTTATTACTTTACTGTCTCAAATTAATTTTATTTTTCTTACATTGTTGTGCACTTGTTCCTACAAATTCCCACCTCGATTCGTCATCAACATGTAGACTCTTACATGAGGATCAGAAGCTGGAGATGCCAGCTCTGTTTTACCCACAAACTCTTTGATTAAATAAAGTTCAGTATTCACTGTTTTCTGAGTATTTTGTTGGCATCTATATTTCAGGTCAAACCACAAGGAAATTAACTTTGGAACATTCCTCATTTTATCAAACGTGAACAAAACTAATGGTACATGATTATCTTTACACATTTTCAGTGGTAAACAAAGTAGTGGCTTATTTGAGGTTGAAATTAATGCAACAACAAAAAGATAATATGACCTATTGTGTAACACCTTTCCTCTCAGCAGGTGATGAGTGAAGCAATTATTTTTCAAACATGTAATGAATAATGGTACATAATGATACTTGACTGAGTGAGTCAAACGCCAGCAGGTAGCAGGAGACCCAGTCACAGGCCAAGTGGTGTTTCAACTAAGTTTCCGGTGTTGATCACCAATCAAGCTTTAAATAGAGCCTCATGCACCTCAGTGTTTTTTCAGTTATCAATGAACTTGAGTCAGTATCTTTGAACTGCACAAAATAACAATATAGCAATAAATGTTGTGTCTTAAGTACATATTCTAATTAATGCTCAGTGACCAGTTGAAAATGTGTCAAAAGATTTGTGAAAATCATGAGTAGTGTGAGATTTTTTTATACAATCATACAATAATAAATAAAGATTAATACTAATAAAGATTGATAGTAGAGACCTGTTAACTGTTTCTGTTACCCACTTTAATAGTGATTCTTTAAGATTTGCCCCCTTTTTTCTGATTTTTTTTCTGTCCCTGTAGATATAGTGGTGGTGGTTGTGGTGGTGATGATGATGAGGAACCAACATAAGATTGAAACATGGTGTCAGAGGAATTCAACATTGTCTACCCTGCAATTTTTACATTTACAAATTATACTACACCAAGTTTGTCAAGCATTTGGGTTGCTATAATTACTTTGCAATCATATAGATGCAAGTCTTATTAAATATTCATTTACCCATTCCTTAAGGAATAATGGTGATGGAGAAATCTTGTTTTCAATTTTTAATGCTTTTTCAACAAAGCTTAAAAAGCTAAGCTGTGATGAGATTCAGATTTTGTCCGGCTGCAAAGAGAGGGAAACCTGAAAGGGTGATTTTGTGTGTGGAGGTTGGGAAAAGCCTTTCATATTAACCTTAGGAGTTAAGCATAATTCCACATATTTAAGCAAAGCAGTCCAACACTTCTAAACCCTCCCCCCATTCACGCGCTGGCCAAAGAGATTGACATAGTAATAAACTGATGTTAATTAGACACACTTTGAAATCCTCCATTCTGCTCGTCTGCATGGCCTAGTGGAGCTGGTGGCTTATTAAATCATTTGCTGCTCTTGGGTGATCTTCTTTTGAATCTTGGCCTCACCCTGCGGGCACAATTTATTTTTATTTAAAAAGAGAAAAAAATTCCAGCAAATTTCGCATTAGTTCAAGAGAATTATAAATCATTATTACACAGGCAGACATACACAGGCAGACTTCAAACATTTTGTTTAAGAGCTTTCTACTCGATGAGGCATCAAAGGAGATGTCCACACTGACGAATGTTACATCGGCATATCTATTCATTAGCACTCTCAAGTTGCGTGATCATGTTGTGTACATGGCATCATAAACACTTTACATGGCCATCTTTGTGAACCTTTGTCTTAGACAAGAAGATCCTCTTCATTAGCTCAGTCACAAGAATACTGCAAATTATTAATTACCCCGTAAAACTTAGACTGGAATTCCTCAGAGTGATAATGTGTTTTCTTATTATCATCATAACCACTGTAGTGTTATCTGTTTAGAACTCAGCTGAGCTTGACTGAATCTAAGAAGGCCAAGGTGCACAAAGTCCTATAGTTTGGCTCAGTTTTCCTAAAAAAAAATGTTTAAATTATTGGCTTACAGTTTTTTTTCCATTGTTTAGACACAAATATTGGTACATTCAATATTCTAAAGGTAATTGCCCTACTATGTATACTGACTCACCACACAGGCAAGAATCTCTGTTGAGATCAGAGAAACTTCAGTCGACCATGTGCATATTTATTTATTTACTTACTTACTGTAACAGTACACAGTAAATTCTTCCGACTATTGTACGTGCAAATTTGCACTGGTTAGGATGTACACTGTGTACATTGTTTCTGTGGGAAAAATAAAAAATTGTTACTGTGTATAAGTGTGTTCTGAGTATAAAAACATTATTCTAAAATATTTTACAACACACTTATGTATGTACTGTCTGTAGTAAGTATAACACTTTACAAAAAAAGGCCTAAGTCATTATGATGAATGGTGAAGAAGTGTTCTTATGGGCGTTTGTGTGTGTCACTTGAGAACAAAATATCCCTTTGTGAAGAAATAACATTGTTTTGAGTGTTAAGTTTTATTTTGCAGGAGAATTGAGGGGTTTTGCCCATTGTGTGTGTGTGTGTGTGTGTGTGTGTGTGTGTGTGTGTGTGTGTGTGTGTGTGTGTGTGTGTGTGTGTTTTAAATTCTGACAGTATGAGGCATGCTTTCAGAAAATGTATGGAGACAATCAAAAAATATGTAGTAGTTTTCCCTCTTCTTCTACTCTGCAAATCCAACAGAGAACCCTGCAGGAGCTTGCATTTGCCAACAGAGGTGTCTGTCACCTTTAAAAAAAAACAAATGACTGAATCAAAAAAAAAAAATTCACAGAAAAAAATGAGCAAGTGAACATGAATCAGCACAATAAAAACAAATTGTTACATCAGAAACTATGTTAGAAGAAATATGTTTTTGACATGTATTTTAAGCTGACAGTTTGACCTGTATTCAGTCTGTTAACATTAAGGTTGCTGGGTTTATGACCTACACTGCAGTCAGTCAGCAGAGGGAGCTTTAATATTTCGGTTTCATAGTCCGTGAACACTTATGGCATCCGTTTTCACATGCTCTCTAAGGCTTTGACTGGTGCAGCCTCAAAATATATGTTTCTCTGAGCATCCACAAGTGTTCACAATGAGAGACTGACTCATCAAAACTTTTGATTTTGTGAAACAGCATTAAGGCACCACGCTGTATATTCTTAAAGCTCGTAGAGTCAAGATGAGGCAGGTAAGCTGTTTGGCATTGGCAGATAAGATTTGGCAATATTTTCATAGACATCTTTTCAGTCCCAGGACTAACTCTGTTATTATTGGTATTCTTTTCTGACTATACATATTAAAGATAAATGGAACCACTGTAATCACTGTAAGGAGGAGCAATACATAATAGTACTGTCAGTGTTACAGCAGTGCCTGTGGCATGACCAATGGCATAGATAGTGGTCTTGGTATTAATTATGGTATGCATGATCAGCATGGGTTTGTCTCCCAGTTAGCCAGTATACAGCAAGCCAGCTCAATTAGCCTACACCCAGAGGTGTCACAGCCTTTGATTTGTCCTGCCTTTTAAATATCTACTCCTAATATGTCTCATTATGTACCAATGCCTTGATACTGGACAGAGAGTCTTAAACGCAAAGATCACAGGAATTTATACATCATTTCATCTTTATTTCATCTCAATATATGTAACCACAATTATTTTAGGTTTGTCTGTGCTGAAACACAAAATTCATTCAATCCAAGACAATAAAGGAGAGGATCAGAAGGGAGAAAAAGCAAGGACAAAAAATAAGATAAGGGACCTGGAAAAACCTTAGTAATAAACATTCACATATTTTTAAACTGTTGGCTTTCTTAAATCTAATGTGCCGTTTGCACGAGAGGTGAATGAGGGAATAGTGCTCATATTGGAAAGTATTAATTTATCAGTTTATTGGTTTTGCAGTTAAGTTCAGAGAATTTTATTTGAGGATTTGGCAGCTATCTCCACTGTGGTTTTGTGCTTAAAAGATGTAAAAGCCCTTGTCTGAAAAAATCATCCAACGCTGATGTTTTTTTAAGAGTTACTCTTCACTGGAAAAAAAAAATGAGGTATGAAATATTGCAGTCCATCTTGTTGTTAATTCAGGGGATAAATGGAGTTGGAGCCCTGGATATCTAAGTTGTCAGAAATTTGGCACCTTGTCGAGACACATGTTCACTTCTGGACTCACTGTAGCAAAATCAAACTTTACCTCCTGTTTCATATTAAGACTCTGGTTTTAAAAGCTTTCAACTAGTCCACTAAATTGTAATGCAACTTTCCAGAGCCAGAATGTGTTCCCAGTGTGACTCTTCAACAGTTAAGGATGTAATGGTGTGTGGTTTGAAATATAAGGTTGTCATATGGTTTCTTGTGCCTGGCTGAGCTATCCAAGTCCTCACAGTACGTAAATGAGTCAGCATCCAAAAATTGATTTGTGGGAGGTAGGAGAAAAATGTCTATGATAGATTTCACCATGGGGGATACGAGGTTTGTTTGTTTGTTTGTTGTTGCACAACAAAACATATTATTAAAAGTCCTAAAAAGGAATACAAGGTTGAGATCAGGATGTTCACGGTTAGGTCTCCTGCTTGCAGTAAGATCATTCCCACAAGCGGTGACACTCAGATTAAAGAAACTCTGAGACAAATAGTTATACTGAATTTATGCTGCAGTGGAAACTGTGTGCTGTAAAGCATGTCTCTGAACCACACAGAAGCATATGTTACCTCTCTGACTCAGTGGGAATAAGGGCGGAGGGTTAGCAATGTATAAACCCTGTAGTTAGAAAAGAAGCATAAAACCATAAGCTTGTGTTCCACTAAACCACAAGACTCTCTCTGACAAAGTACACAGATGAAAGATATAGAGTGACTTTTATAACTGGAAGGCAAACATTGACCGTAGGAAGGAGCAAAAACCAAGAATCAAGTTATGCATATCAGCTTTTCTAATAACAACAGAAAGTCAGTGTTAAGTTAACAAAGTAACACAAGCTATTTAGTTTTTTGTGTGTGTGAGATTCCAACAATATTAAGAAGAGAAAGGTGTACTTTATTAATCCCTTTGGGGGAAATTCAATTTTTCACTCCGAATGAATCATGTTATGTATACAAACACATGCGCAAACAGCACTTTGCATGCAGAAACATGCACTGATAGACAGTGCAGAGTGAAGGAGCTGCACCATCAGCACACACCCAGAGCAGTTGGGAGTACAGGGCCTTGCTCAAGAGCACCTTGACAGTGGCCAGGAAACCATGCTGACACCTTTCCAGCTATCAGCCCAATTTCAAATTTTTGGTCCATGCTGAGGCTTGAACAAGCAACCCTCCGCTTGCCAGGCCAAGCCCCTGTGGACTGAGCCACCGTCACCCCATCAACGTGAATATTTTGTAAAAATATTTGAAACTTGAGCTGTTTCAACCCCTGGTTGTGACCCTTTGCTGCATATCATCATCTGTTCATCATAAAATGCCCCAAATTTTAACTGGGGGAAAAATAAAATAAAAAAAATAAAGTTTTAGACCCATTTTCTTAAGGTAAATTCTACTGAGGTGTTTAATGGCTCTACCTTTTTATTTTAGTGTAACTTTATGACGATCAGTTTTCAGGCTTCTTGAAGTCACTTTTTAGAGGGGAAAGAATTTTTGACATAGGAGTGATGTGCAGCAAAGGGTTGTGGTAAAGACTCAAACTAGCAACTTGACAACTACGATTATTAGTTTATAGAAAAGTCACATTTAGGTCAAAAACAACTTTGTATGGTTTGAATTTTGGTAGCTTGACCAAACTCAAGCTGAATGTGACGCTGATGTTCAGCCTGCAGGAGTTCATCTTCGTTGGGCTGATTCCTACAAGTAGCTGCCAAGACCACTTCTTCTTTGCTCCCATTTATAGAAACTTCAGTCGTTTGTCTTCCTGCTTACAAATACCCAGCACCTTGCAGAGGTGAAAAATTTACCCACTGTTTTGAACCTCTTAAGTTGGATTTCTTAACAGGAGGGGAAAAAAAGGTTCTGAAAATGACAAAAGTCATAAATATGTTACTGTCCTGGTGTCTGACATCAACTTCTGTATTTGTGGGTTACACTATTCATTATCATCTATTATCTTGTGCTAAAATGAGATTAATCAAAAAATGTGTTTGTTTTAGATTATTAAATTGTTCCCTAATGACGTTTTCAATATCATGTACAGTAGAAGCTGCCTACTCAGTCCCTTAAATCTCCCTCCTCTCTCCTCAAAGTGTCAGTCTTCATTAATGCGGGCAAAATGTCATCAACTTGTTTAATGCCTCTTAATATAACTGTATCGTTTACATTCCCCTCTTACACACTGGAAATGAGTTCCAGCTGGGCAGCTCAGACACCAAAGGAGGTGACGAGAGAGACCGAGGTGGGGTGGGATTTAGAGGGTGGGTTGAAGGGCAAGAGGTAGAGTGACAGGCTATTTAGATGTGCTATTCACTTTGCATTAAAGTGTACAATATCAGGCATGGGAGCCAAAGTGAGGCCAGATTTCAGGCAATACTGGTCAGTGCCCAGAGCGATGGATCACTTACCTCAAGAAATCAAAGTCAATGGCAAAGGATCTGATCTGAAGTGGAGGCCCCGGCAGTACAGAGAGAAAAGTGTGAAACCTGGAGAAAGAGAGACACTCATTGAGGAAATCCATTACCACAGGAGAAGCCAACAAGCATGAAAGGAGCTGTCTTGTTAAATTGGCTGCTTGATAAAGCAGGTCTTTGGCTACGGAGACACTCAGAGTCACCACTGGTGACACCAGACAGAGGAAAGAGAGAAGCCATTATTGATAGGGCTGAATGTTGAGTTACTGTGGTCCATCCTGTGCTTCAATTAAAGAGAAAGCCCAGAGGGGAATTTGTACAGCACAGTTGTTCTTTAAAAATGTTCAACTTTACAGTAGAGCATGAATTCAACATCCTAGTACTTCTATTTTGCAGATCATCACACAAAATCTTTTCTCCATCTATTTGATGCAGGCAACTCCAGTTAATGAGATACCAGCATCCGTATCATCAACTGATTCTGCCTAAAATCCTGTTTTGGGTAGAGATGAATTGGCAAGTCAAGGCACACACTAGAAGTTATTATTTATCAGCCTTCAACTTGTTCCAGATAAAATGCCACGTCAACTATTTCCAACAATCCACTCTGAACTGGTACAGAAAAAAACTAACAGTGAATTTTTTTAAACTTCCTATAACTGTAAGGGTTTGTTTCTGATCTTTCCCACATAAGACCAGGTCAACTTTAATCTTTTAATGTAATTTTGTGTGAAACTTAAATGTTTCAGAAGGGAGAAGAACATGAATTCTCCGGCTCTGAGAGCTGATTGGTACTGCACAGACCATGGCTCAAGTCTACAAGATGCTGGTGCCCACTCATACAAAGTGGACATTAAACTTGAAAAGGTATTTAGCATATAGTCATGTCTTTTATTTCACATTATTATCCGATTTAAATACAGTGCAATTATTCAAAAATGATCTGTACCTACATTATGGTAAAAAAGTAAAATAGTTGCCTGGAAGTATGAATGACAAGTTCGAAAACTGAAACCCTTCAAAAGACTTGTACAGTAAGAGTGACTGACCCAGCCAAGAGATCTGCTGAGCTAGTTGTCATTACCTACAGTAACTTTGAATTGACCTTCAGTGTGTCTCCTGTGTATGCTTTTGATTTTGAGAGATTGGTTTTGGCAAACCCTCCAGCGGACCAAGGTTATAGGCATCAGGTACGTTCAACCTGCAGTCTATGACCACTGACCCTTTAATCGTCTTGGCTCACTTAAGCTGCTGGTGGATCCCCCAGTAGATTTGTTTTTAATGCGCTGTGATTTTTTTTCCTCCTCCAAAGCCCCCCTTTTTATCTTCTTCCTGCTGTGTGGCTGAAACCCCAATGAAGCCATGCAAAGCCTCAAATCCCCCACATCAGGACCAGCAGGAAAATACAGCTCAATCAAAACCGAAACTCAAATCAAATGTTTTGTTTATATAACCCATAACACTTCTTTCTGAGCTTTTGATTGCTTTATAAGAAGGCGTAAAAGCTAAATATGCATGATTTAAAATGCAAACTTTAAAGCTATGTAGAAAAATGAGCCGATGCAAATGGTAAAATGAAGTCTCTCAAGGTGTCTGCAGATAGAGCGCTAATACACACTGAGGGGTCTCTATACTGATAGGTCACTATATGGCAATTATGTTAATCTGGTAAGTTTCAGAGACTCATTACTTATTTGTTTTGGTTACATGGTATAGGCAATGTTTGAGAAAGTGTTTCATTTTAATTTACTTACCATGTAAAGACCAGACTGTTTTGATGTCAGCGTTCCTAAAAACAAGTTTTGGAGCTGACTGATGCAATTCAAGTTTACAGAAAACTAAGATTGGTCTTTACACCCCATGAAGCTGGCAGAATGTCACGCTTACTGACCTCCAATCTAAACCTCTTTACAAAAAAAAAAAAAAAAAAGGAGCAGGGTAGTGGAGCAAATAAGTTAGTTCATCAGCACAGGTTTCAGTTATGTTGTGTACTTTTAATGCACTGAGGGGTGTGGGCTTGTGTGTTTGGGGGAGGGAGGGAGGGGGGTCTGTTTCCGTTTGTTAAGCACTTTGTGTTACCACTTTGCGTATGGAAAGTGCTCTATAAATAAAGTTTGATTGATTGATTAGTTCAAAGTTGTAAAAAGTAACTCATAAATAACTAAAATCTAATTTGAACCATTAATTTCTCATGTTACAATAAGATGATATCTGAAAGTAACTTTATTTGAAATTAAACAAAATAACATCAATTGGATTAAACATACTGATCCCACAAAACGGCTTAATATTATTGTCAGTGCATTGCCTGTTGATTTAATAAAGCAGACTGAAACACAAAAGCATGGCACCTTTTATTTACTCTCTTATTTTCTAATTTTTTAACATTTAATGAAAAAACTTGTCTTAAATGTTACTGAGCCAGTCACCATCCTTTGTAGGACGTTATTCTTCAGGATTTTTCTCCAACCCTCTCAGTTCACCAATCTATTTCTGTTTTCAATCATCTTACTTGAGAGCTGGCATAAACTGTAGCATACTTTTCTTATAAATTCCTGCATAGAGAGAATTGTGTCACTCCCCTGAGCGCTCTGATTTGTGCAAAGAAACCCTGACTTCATCTCATTTAATTATGCCAGTTAAAAGAAATAACACTGCAGAGCGACACACTCCGTATTCAGAGAGGGGTTTGGACTTCCAGAGAAAAGGCAGGACAAAAAGAAGTATTGTTGTTGGGTGTAGGTCGGTGGTGCTGGGCTGCTGCCTCCTTGAACATTCCATGGTGTCACTTAATACCGTCAGTTTCCTGTTGGAAGTGCCAGCCCAGAAAGATTGAGTGTGTTCGCAAACTCGCAGAAGAGTATGTGTGCTCGTCTAGACATAGGTATGTACAGGTATCTACACTTTCATTCTGGTTTCTTTGAATCATCTTATAAAAGATTTCACAATTTTAAGGGTTGTATTTTCTTTGATCTGCTAGAAGTGTACAGACAGTAAACATCCATAGAGAGGGAAATGAGTATTTTCCCAAGCTGTGAATTACCAAAACTGTGCGTTTATGTGTCAGAAATTTTGGAACAAAGTATGAGACATCTCCTGAGCGAGGAAGTGAGCCTGCACTTAAACTTTATAGGCTGCTCGGTGCTGTGCATGAACACAGTCCTGTGTAAAACACAGCCAAAGAAATAACTCACCTGCCCTTTACTTGGAATTGTAAAAAGGATTGTTCCCTCTGGATGCCACCGAAAGAAAGGCCTTGGAAGGAGTGAGGTATTTGTTTTGTATTATGCTCAAGTCAATACAGAACTGTATTGTAAACCGAGACAGGTTTCTTTAGAAGGCACATTTTTGTTAACAATGGTGAGGTCATGAAAACATATTCCTTTATTTTACTATAAAATTAACACAACAACATTTTAAAAAAAAGAAAAAAAAACAAAAAAACATCAAAAGTTAATTATGACCTGATTATTTTGTGCCTCCTTTTTTATTTCCGAGCTTACAATAGAGACGTGCTGTGGCCTTAGAAACTACAAAAAAATGCATTCGTTCTTTGATTGTTGAGCTATTTATGTTCTCGAGTTAACTTTGTAAACCAGACTTTGATTATTTCAAGACCACAACTTCTCTGCAAATGTTTTGAATGCTTAAGGTTTTTTTCATTCTCACATACAAAAATCAAATAAATTTCAAAGCATTGTTACCGATGCTGGAACAGCTAAATAAAATATCCTTTCAAAATCCTAATATTAAGTCAAAGTTATATTTATTTTTTTATCTCCTTAAAAGAAGGAAGCTGCAACTTTTTAATCATAATAAAACTTAGAACCATGTCGGGCTTATTAATGATTTTAATTTGCTTGTAATGCTTATCAAAATGTTTTCTCCACACACACAACCTACAATGTAGTCAGTAGAGGGAAAACACCCTTAAACATTATGCCAGTGAAAATGTGTAAATTAGACTTGGCCCTCTGCAGCTCTGGAGCTGGGCTCGCAGGCTGAGGAGACATTAACGAGGGAAGGGAGACCCTGTGATTTAGAAGAAAAGCAGCCCTGCTCTACAGAGGGGAAATAAACCAAAATAATAGATCTCAGGGATGTAATTAAGAGAATTGTGATTCAACAATGAGGTAACTATGGAGTTGTTCTGCCCAGAGAGAGACGACCTAAAGTCACATTTAGATGTGTGATATCATTTAAGCTAAACTGGGTTTTCCCTCTTTGGCTTCAGTCTAATAGCTCAAAAGAAGCCTGATATCAGCTCAGAAAAACACCAGCGTCAGTGTGTGCCAGGCTCCCCGGTGGAGGGGATATAAATGTTATAGCATGACTTAGAAGGAGAGGGTACCATATTATAAAGAGATAGAAACAGTCTGATTTATGAACCTAAGAGTAGTAAAATCCTTATTAAATGCATTTTGACAGAGTAAGTCCTGAAGATTTAGGGTTATTTTTTCACAAATCAGGGCCAAAAAAAAGTACAAATTGGATGAAACATCTAAATTATTTGTGCATCTTTGGACCGTTTTTTAAAAATCTGTTTTGACCCAGTTGACAACACAAGTTTTCTGGCAGTAACCAGGTCTGAGTGACCGCTCAGCTAATATGTGAAGCAATTCACCGGGGACGTTGGACGTCCAAGTCTGATGAATGCGTCTCCTCATAAATCACAAAACAGCAGACCACTCACTTACTCTCCCCTGTATTGCTTGATTAACTGCAAATCATAACATTGTCCCTAAGCGTGCCACGGGTAAATACGGGGAGCGACAAGCAACAAACATTTATTTTCTTGTGCGTCTGCTGCAGAATTTAATTAGCCTTTTTTTTCTGTAACCTGTGAACCCAAAGCCTCACCCCTGCTGTAAGACGCAGAATTCATTAAGCTGTTTTCTGCCCTCAGATTTTCACACCCCGGCTTTGAACATCTGCACCCTGTCATGTATCATCCCATTCATTTCTACTTAATTTGATCCTAATAAGCGCCTACACGAGGAGCCAGATGTTGCTGCTTCGGCTGTGGCACTGAAAGTTTTGTTTGAGGGGAGTTGTGCTCTGTGCCTGGTGGGCAGGGAGGTGCATCCAGTGCAGGCATAGACTGTTTGAAATCACTCATTAATATGTAGAATAGTTTTGTGATTTCTTATTTTCTAGATATTAGTTTTTACTTGTCAGTGCACACATCAACGTTTGACAAGGTCCCTCAGGGTAAGCCTGAGAACTCACTTTTCATTTTCATTAATTCCAAAAGACCTGTTTACGAAAAAATCATCAAACACATGTTTGTATCAGCCAAGCAAGACCCACTTTAAAAAAAGACACAACTTTAGTGTTTCCTTCTGGGGCAAAACTTTAAAATAATAGCGTTTCTCTCCAGAGGTATCAGTGGCACCTTTGGAGGAGTCAGAGTGTGCTCGATGACATTCAGTGGGCAGGATGCTGGGGGTCGGTCTGATTATGTTCTGTGGATGGAGAACCCCTGTAAACTTGACTGCTAATCAGCACCATATGCCAGCCCCTGGCCCTCATTCTCATCTTGTCATTTCAAGTGGCTCCTAGACATGGCTCCTGACATGCCCTGGATTCAGCCACAGCAACTAGCAGCCTGGCAATGTGCTAATGAGAGAAGTGCTGGATGCCGAAGAGCCTCACGTACCCCAGAGATGCACAGGAGGACGGGCAGGGACGCCAAAGGCTGAATCACATGACCCCTTGGAGTGGGCCTCTTTACCTGTAGTAGTAGCGGTGGTGAAGCTGCCCATAACACCCGGGGGACAGAGAGTGTGTCTGAGTGTGTATGTGAAACAATTGTGCAAGGATCTCAGAGAATATACTTATTTATACTTACTGGCTGAAAACGTTTAAAAGCAGATCGTCAAACTCTGCTTTCTCCGCACATCTGTGTCATTTCTGAGGAGGTAAAAGTTGAAAAAATCTGTTTTCTAGTACATATTTCTGCTGTAAGTTTTTTTTGTAACAAAGTGTTTGTAAATCATAGTGCAAGGTGGCCTCTGATTCCTCAATCATACTCAATCACTGCTTTGGCAGTAACCTGATTCTGAAGCTGGTGGTAAACAGGAAAGGGTCAACCAGGCGCTGACACAGAGCAGAGGAGCCTTACCATCAGCTGAGCACCAAATCAGGTCAATCTAAATAACCCCCTTGATTATAATTTCTATAGCCTTGTGGGTCACAAGGGTCAAACGTGTCCTCTTGTGGCGGATCATTATTACACAGGAGGAAAACTGAACTGGGATTTGCTTGAAAGGGGGTCCAGGGCTTCGAAGACTCACTCATCTGCTCCTATTTAACCCCAAGCAACAGCAGCACTCTGGGTAATCAGAGTGACCGTTGTGTTTTCCCTACTGCTTTGCAATGAAGGAGAACATATCAGAGCCTGTTACTCTCTCCACAGGCTGCTGTTTCTGCAGGAAAAATGCAATCACCACACAAAGCAACCAGCAATAAAACTACAGCAGTGTGATCTAAGAAGCTCTGACGTACAGCTCTGATTGAGCCTTCTGTCTACTCACAGAGCTGTCTGTACTGAGTCCCAGACCGCCGCTGCCACTGCTCCTCTCATGCACTGTTGTCATTCAAAGTGACTGCAGTTTAGTGTATCTGTCAGCTGACTGGTTTCTCATTGTTTTACACGCTCGCAGACTGTGCCTGTGAGAGAGCGAGTGCAGGCCCCTCAGGCAAACATCGTGTCAGCCAGCTTTGTTCTACAGGATGCCGGGGCTCCCCGAGCTGCTGCTTGGCTCCTCTGCTAACTGGGGAAGTCAAGGAGATTAAATGAAACATCTTGAATCTCATACTTCCTAATGCTTTGTGACATCCACACTCTGCTGAGACTGCAGGCGTGCCGACACAAAGGAGCAGCGACAAAACAAATAGAGCTTCTTTGAGAGGGATTCTGCACCACAAGACGTGTGTACATCACTTAACAGTGATGCCGTCTGACACGAGGGGAAATATTCACTACTGCTACCTTCAATGAATTATGGAGAATGTTTTGAGTGGCGTTTTGAGATCCAGCCTGACAGAAGCACTGCATTATGACAAACAATGTGTACATGTGACAATAAAGGTTTGCTCTGGACAGGAAAACATAAAAACAATACAACTGAAAACACTACACTGAGGTGATAAGATGCTTGATTTTTTTTTGGCATTGCATTAATGATGAACCACTGTATGAATTATTGAAGACAAGTTCTGGTCCCAAGTCAGTCAGTCAGTCCAGTCAAACCCGGTCTCTCACTTCAGGGAGCATGTCCTGAGAAGACGTACACTGCTCACTTTTGTTAGAAGCTGCTGGGCTTGTAGCTTTCTGTCACTATGTCATTATGAATCCGAAAAATGAAGAGAACTGAGGTGTTGAGAGTGGCAGTTGTTTTCCCTCTTATCCTGCGCACAAGGTGTGCATCAAAACCACATAGTTAAAGAATTAACCACCCCCATTAAGGCAACGACAGCTCGAATACGGCAAACAAGCACAACTCAATGAAGATGTGTGCAGGAGCTCTAGGTTATCATGGTGGACACACAGAGGAAGAAAAGGAGAGATGACAGTCAGATGGGGAAAAAAAATAAATGTCTGAAACGGTCATTATTATTTCATACAAATGCCTTTTCTTTGCTTGAAAAATTTAAGCTGCAATGGCAGCACAAACGCTGCACATGTCAAAAGAAAGCCCAGGGACCGCAGATGATTTAAGTGGGAGAGGAGAGCGTATGCAAAAACCACATGTGTAACGGCCATCAGTAAACAGTGAATATGTGGTAAACTTGGCAGAACACCGACATATTTTAGAGCGCAGCCAGTGTGTTAAATAAAGAGAAGGCCCAGCTTGTTCTTTTCTTGTGTCAGGATGAGGACAGGCCAAGGAGTGTGCACTGCTATGAAGATTACTGAATAAAACAAGATGTCAGACAAACTCCACAATGCCGTTCTGTATCCTTTATAAGACCAGCTGTGACTTAGTTTATTTCGTTTTTCAGTGTTGCATTTGAAAATGATTACCACGAAACAAATAACGGGTCAATAATGGAGGAAATAAAACTATAGATAAAAATAACAGGTGTGAAGTTTAAGATATTCTCACAGAGCAGTCCGTTAATTGTTCCCTTCAGTGATCTTTTATTTTTATATTCCCATGCTAACACCAGAAAAGCCTTGAAGCTGCAGGCCAGACCACAATCAATCCAACGCTGCTCTGAGCACCAACCATTAAAAAAATAAAACTTCTTAAATGCAGAGCCTTCTAGTGAACATATTGATCACATCCCAGTTTAGATATTGATCATATGCAGCTGAACTACAAATGCTAGCTTAATTCAAAGCACACACTTTAAGCACACATTATGCTAATGGCAGGATGATGTTTTCCCAAACAAGGAATTTCATCAAGCTTTAAAATTTCAGTCTTGATATTTAGAACCACGCTGCCAATTAGACATGCTCAATGGTGAACCGGCGACTTAGCATCTCACAGCCAACAACCAATAAACAAATTTGCGTACATTGCTGTATTCTTTAGTCATTAGTTCACAGGCCATCTGTACATAGAAATAAACAAGAAGGAACCTTTTTTTTTTTTGCCTGTGTAGGATTCTAACAGTGAAGCTGCCTTTGATGTGTGGTCCTTGATCTATTGGGCTCATGGTGTCACATCCCCCTGTGATGTGCTGGATTAATTAGGTGGAACGGGTATTTATCCCTTAAAATCATAATACTAATTTACCCAATGCAATGGGGTGGCTCTGTGGGAGGCAGCAGTGGGTCCAGCTTCTATTTAAAACTCTTAGCTTCACATCAACTGATGAGCTCCAGCCTTGAATGGATCACAAATGAGTGGAGACATTCAGCATGCAAAAACGCCAATTATTAACAGGAGACAATTAGACTGATATCAACAACATTGTTTTGCTGCTTGTTTCAGAGCTCACGCTGCACAAACTTTTATTAATAGGGTTTGATAGTGAATACAGAACAAGCAGGAAATTGCAGCAGAAATGTCTTTCATATCTTCACTTTTTTTTTTTTTTTTTTTTTTTTAGAAAAAACATAAGGAAGACTTCCATTTGTGGCAAAAAATTTCCAACAAATTTAATGATAAGAGGTTTGGCAGTGACTGAATACATGGACAGAAACTGGATGGTGGGAAGTGTGTCGGTAAGAGGTCCAAAATATCAAGGAAAATGAGGAGTGAGTGTATGAGTGTGTGTGTGTGTGAGAGAGAGAGAAAACGATCGTGTGGCAGCTCCAGCCTGTCATTAGCAAACCAGTCGTATAAAATAATTATTCACATGTAATGAAATTTTTGCACAAGAAGGCAGTGAGAATATAGAAAGCAAGACAGGAAAAAAAGAGTCTGCAAAGAAGACCTGCCAAACCTTACAATCAAATCTTTCCTTGGCTCTTTGTGTCCAGACCAAAGATAGTGTACATTGTCCATCCCTGTGTACAATTCTGCAGCGAAGGGCCCCTGGTTCCTCCGGCTGAATGCAGCCCGTTCTCCTGCTCTGGTCTGTGAATGCTATCTCAGAGCAGCAGTGCCCAGAATGCTGCCTATTCCCACACCCTGCAAACGCCACCAGGGGATAAGGAAAACACAATTGATAGAAAGTGTATTCTTTTCCATAGGTTCCCACCAGCATGTCGCTAACTGTTTCCGCTACCTTATCAAAGAACAAATGCCTTTGAAAGCGGGGAAACAAAGCACCAGGCTGCATTGTTGACTGCTTTATGACAGGAATTTTCTGGCTTTTCCATCACTCACCAAAGTAACCTCAACCTAAAAGGTCTGCTGAGGGGGGACGTGCAGGGAGCCAGCCACGAGCCATCTGCTGTTGTCAGGCATTACAACCACCAAAGTGTCACTCAACTTCAGTCTGTGTTGTCACTTTTCATCAACCTTTTCAAAGCTCATAATATCTGTAGCAATCACAACTATGTAATGTGGACAAGAGCAGCAATTCTTGAAGACTTCCCTAAGCATGCTTTATCTAATGACCTTGTGGTAGTTAAAAGGACTGAAACTCTCCACTCTCTCTTTATTCTCACCCACGGAGTACACCTCCATCCTCCTGCCGAGCCCCACAGTAGAGTACCATCTACTGGTGGTTTGTGGTAGTGTTACTCAACTGAAAGCCTCATCACCACCGCACTGTCAGATCTCATTTGGTCCTCAAGGTTCTTGGATAGAAACCTCTTAAAGGAGGCGTTAAGTGACAAAGAGGAGCACATGTCAACTTTTCACATCTTCTTCTTCAGAACTGTCTGTTTGATAATTTTGAAGCTAAAAGAGTACAAATATGTCTACCTTGATAAAATAAAGGTAGCTAAACTTTAAAAGAATACATAAATTTATAAAACAATTTTTGCTTTGTCGAAAACATTTAGGAAATCACAGATTAATTCATTCACATGTCCTTTAACTGAACCAATGTGCAAAGCACAAAAGGTGTGGTCCTACGATAGAAACAAAATCTGCTGTATTGTGCTGCTGTCGAGTTGTAAAGAATGATCTATATAAAAAAAAAATGTACAAGAAGTGAAAGATGAAACTGTTCTGAAAAATGTAGCAAATATTTCCATATAAGGCCGTGAGATTAAAAAGGTGCAGGATGACACACATAAAAAAATAGTATTTTGGACAGTACTTGAAAAAGGTCCATTTAACTTTCAGTTGATCATCATTTCTAAGAAATAATTTAAAGACAATTGAAGTACTAGACTGCAAAAAAAAAATTTCTTATCAACAAGATTGTTGACTCTCTTTTGCTATAAAGAGCTGCATGGAGCTGTAAAGCCTTTTTCACTTTCACCTATTCTGCTGAATATGGAACACATACTAATAACACTTGTGTTGTCTGTCTGTTGGATTGAGGAGGCGACAACTTGTTTCTGAAGCCAGGAGGGAGATGTCATCGGCACTAAAAGATGAATAGATCAGTGAAAGTGTCACTATCCTTCCTGCCTTATGACACACAGACCAATGATAATTACTCACACGATGACAGCCAATGTGAAAAAAAGAGAGAAAAGCAGAAAGCTTGTCTGGAGACTTTCGAAACTAAATGGATTGCAAATCCATTGAGAAATGAGGCATTACTGCCACTAATCAATTATATTATCACTCATATTTCACTTTGTTTCACTGTCGCACCTTTGAGAAACATGCTGCACACATTTGCTTATATTCAAAAGTTAATGAGGCAAATGAAAAAGAAAATCTGGGCTGGAAGAGCACTAGAAGCGTCCCTAATTTCCAAACCTCACAAGCTGAAACTGATATGAAACAACAAGTAAGATTCTAGAGAAGTCTGTGAAGAAGGGATGGTGATACTTTGATAGAGGAAGAGAGAGAAAAGGAGGAATAGTTTGCAAAGAAAAGAACAAAAAAAATATAGCAATGCTGGTCACAAAACAAAAAAATGCTCTGAATCAGTAACCTCTCAAAAAAAAATATTTGCTTCATTTCTGAATGTTATTTTTTTTCTCTGTGTACTTATTAAAATATTCCACAGGCAAGAAAACATCAACCAATTACACCTGAAGAGAAAAAGAGTCTCACTTTAGGCTCCGGTCACAGAAACATCTTTTGTTTCTTGCTTGTTATACATTCCGTTCAGATTAGTTGATTTGCAAAAGACAGGCCATGAAAAACACACAGACAGTGCCATTGTGCCGCTGTACTGTTGTCAGTATCCACTGAGCCTCGGTGTGGGCTGCTCTGCATCCTCACTGCCCGAAGGCTGTTTTCCTAATCATATTAATGAGGCAGCGATGCTCCAACCTGTGCTGCGGAGCCGCCGCCTATGCTCAAGGAGCAGTCCTATTTACACTGTACCTATACTAATCTGACAGCCTTGATCAAGGAACAGAAAATAAAACCCCTAAGGCCTCTATTGATCAACCTTGAGTCTTACTCTAACACCGTTGTGAGGGGCTGGTTAGCTATTACAAATGTTAGTGTGTTCAATGAATTATTTCATCAGAAAAAGCACACTGCATGAAGTATTTATTTTGAATTAAACTATTTCAAAGGAGTGTCCACACCATCGTATCCCTGTTGAGATCAAGGTCCAACAGTGAAGCCTATTCTTTGTGTATGTCTGAGATTTGTGTATTTGTGTTGGTGTCTGAAAGTGTGAAATAGGACATCAATAGTAGGAAGCGTCCACCAGGAATTTGAACTCGGAGGTGGACTCCTCAATAGAGCAATGTCAATCCCCAGAATGTGTGATCACACAGTTGTGATATCTGGAAAATCAACAGACTTTTATTATTTATGTTGTTCAACAAAGAGAGACAAGAATCCTGTGATTCAGTCAGGCTCGTATATAGGCACAGTCAAACTTCATTACTATGAATCCGCTCATAGCAGAAACACAACGTTGAAAACAACAGCATAAAAAAGATAAAGGGAGAAAATACAATCAAGTGCAGTGTGTGTTTGTAGTAAATTATCAGTAATATAATTACCCGTGGAGACCTGCCTTCTCACTGATTTCCTAAATGTTTACTAATGGACTCTCTCTGTTAGCCATTCTATTATAGAGAATTGTTGAGTGTTGCCCTGGAGGCTTATATCTCTCCCAGGGCCGTGGGCCTGGTTAATGGATGACCCACTTGTTAGCTAATTGCCGTGGTGTCCCTGAACACAAAGGAAATGTTAAATTATGTTATGTGGCTGTTAGATAATGAACTCGAGCAGGCACAACACTGCTGCATACTGTAAGAATACTTCATACAGTCTCACTTTTTGGATTTATATATATATATATATATATATATATATATATATATATATATATATATATATATATATATAGAAATTTTTGGGATATACTCAAACTTTTCTTGTGCTCCTCTCTTCCTCCTACAAACAGAATTCAGGCCACGTCGTGCTGCGAGTCATCAAAACAAGGAAGCCGACTTCACAAACAGTCGGTTATTAGCTCTGCGCTCCAACAGCGCACACATGAAAGTGGTGACCTCGTAAAGACACGGGGTCACACAAATCTTAAACAAGGACCTATCACCCTGCCTCTAATGTCTCTACTGTCTAGTAAAAGTGAAGCAGATGCAGCTCACAAAGCCACACGACTGAGGAGGAAGAGCTCAGTCACCCAACCTCAACCAAAGTGCTCTGATTTAAACCAAATGGGCTACTCAGCAGAAACCCTGGCTGGAAAAAGTGACTTTGTAAAGGAAAAAAAAACTTAAATTAATTAAATAAATTAAATATCCAGTAAGGGTTAATGCAGCATGATAAAATGGGATCTCTTTCAATAATTCCTCTTTTTTTCTCTTTATTTTCTTGAGCCAAGATTTGATGTCTGAGAACCAAAAGATAAAGTGTAAATTTTTAAATACAAGTTGGACAAAATGCATATATTAGTAATGTGACTCAATCTGCAAGCCCTTCATGACTATGTTTTAGGATCCCTGAAGAACAGTCAGGCTCCTCACCTCTTGGACCTGGAGCCAGAAGTGTAGAGGCCAAGCCTGCCCAAAGAGTCTCTTTCACCCTCCTCTGAGGATTTGTTTTCACTGGAGGACCCGCTGGAGCACAGTGCCATGTTTGAATTCTACTGGCACTTTTTTCAAATAGTAGCCACAGCCAATTGGAAAGGCCTGGCTGATGCTTTTACTCAATATTTAACATCCTAGGGCAGAAACACTCGCAGCGCAGGATAAACAGCCAGGACCAAGCTGAAATTAAAGACATATCTAAGGCGAGGATTCCTGAGATACAGAACAAACGAAAGCAACTCAAATCACAGAAATTACATTTTTCAAGCGCTTTTCATGCGTATGGTTTTGTTACAGCTTTATCATCAGTATCAGCAGCCTCTGTTTATTCAACCCTCAATTACCAAAGGCTCAGCCGGCAGGCCTTTAATTGATTACTTTAATTGATTGGTTGGGGGGGTAACCATGGCTGAAAAGCAGTTTATCTTAATCAGTTGAGAGGAAATTTAGAGAGGGGCTTGATTTCCTCCAGCTGATCACCCCTGTGTGGCATGAAAGTGCAGAGCTGGAGGAGGTATGTGGAAATTTCTAGTAACAGATCTAACACAAGCAGGGGGAAGAAAAATTACCACATTAAGAAAGATAAGAGATTTGTGGACTTTGGTCCTACTTTTTGGTAATAATGATGATGATCGTGATCTGTATTTCTTTCACATTTCTGTTTTCTTAAAATTGACAGGGGGAGAAATTCATTCTTGAATGCTTAATCCTTTGACATCAAACCAGGTGAGCCAGCTGTATAGATGAACACAGAAATCATGCATCTGGCATATTTTAAAATAATGTTGCTGCAAAACTATATAAGAAATAACTATCAAGTTGAAATCTAGAGTTGTTAAATGTGTTTATCTTTGTATTTACAAGCATGAGATGCTGTCATTTTTATAGATATGATTTAAAGTAACTAGTAAGTACTGTGTTTACTAAAATATATTTGCTGTTGAAACATTTTCCCAATGTTTTTTCTGTTTCACAAATTAGGAGTGAAAGCACTCAAAATTTCTCCATTTTCATTCACATTATTCCTTTACCAAGCATAAGAGCAGTCCATCTGAATCATTCTGACAAAACTATTTATCAAATTAAAAGAAAGTACAAAATAAAAGAGAGACAACACTTATTGCTGTGATAATTCAGGAACATTTTGCTCTTGTCTGTTTGTAATTCAGCAGCTTTAAGATAAAGCGAGATGTAGCCTCATTACTCCTTAGTTGATTCACTTTAAATAAAACTTTTTGTAAGGTTCGAATGAATTCAGCCAGTGCTGATGACCTTTCAGGTGTTTGATGAGTGTGAAGAGCTCTCACTGCTGATGATGGTTTAAAAGTGCAATTATCTTACTGTGGATGCTAAATATAACCACAACCATCTTGTCATGTCTGTGTGAGAACAGTTCAGATCTTACAGGGGGCTGCGTTTGTGCATTCATGCTAAAACTTGTCAACAAAGAGCATATGTGAACAGACTTCATTTACAAAAACTGAGGGGAAAAGACTTCAACCAAATCATAGTCAAATTAAAAAAATATAACAACAGAACTGTTACCTAACAGTGGGAAACCCACCACCCTCGAAGTGTCATCATGTCGCTGTTGACAGCTTCTGAGTTGTGAACTGTGTGATTTTTTTTCTTTCTTTTTCTTTTTTTTTTGACGTGAGCTAGTTAGAATTTTTTCACACTTTTGCATCTGTAAGAAAAGTAGGAGTATAAACTGAAATGTCTGCCGCTTTCCAAGAGCTAGTGTTTGAATCGAGAAGGAAGAAAATAGAACAACACAACATTTAAAGCAACATTTCTTACAACAAATCTCATTTAGCTTTCTTTTGACAGTCAAACGTATCACTCTTTAAGAATATTTGCCTGAGTCAACATTAACAGTCAACAACATCCATACTTGTGTAAAGGAAGAAGAACTTTGGTAGCTATAGATGTTTACTAGAGATTGTCCATACAGTGCAGAGGCTTTCCAGACCTTCCTGTTTCTCAGTTCGCTCCAGGGGAAGTCTGAAATGTGTTGGCAATGAAGGCTGGTTGTATCAGTTAGACTTGGTTAAAGATATATCAAAGTAATTCTGAATGCTTACTTTTAATAAATTATGACTCTGCTGTGAATTCAAGGATATGACCTGTATTGATTTACAACTGCTTAGTGGATGATAAATTGAATGGTTTTGGTAAAGAGATTACAGTCAGACAATTCAGATAATGACAATGATGCTCTTCTACAGCAGTAAGGATCCCTAATGGACGTCATTTATTGCACTCAGGGAATGTGTACTTGATGTAACCCTTCTGATATATTTATCTGGGAATCTATTTACAACTTTAACTTGTCTAAAATTATGACAACATTGACCTTTGCTCTGTATGACCACTCTGACCCCTCTGGCTTCATTCATGTGCGCTTACTGTTTGCCCTTTGCCTGCAAGTAATTGGTCTCTGCCTGGCACTAATGGCCACTGAAAAGGAATGCTTTTCCCCTGTCTGCTCAGAGGATAATGCCAAGAGGCTGGAGTGACCTTGTCTGGGTAGGAGCAGTTCTCCTCCTTCTGAGAGAGGCCACTCCAGCAGGCTCCCACTAGGCTCTGGTGTCTGTCAGCATCTGAAGATCCAGGACTGGAGCACCGTAGCACGCAGGCCAGCCAAGCACAACCAAAGGAATAAGATGAACAATCTTTCCCATGGTCCTTTGCCCACAGTCGTATATTTCAAGGTCCTGGTTTACATTGGAGAAATGCTTACAATAGTCGAGTTAGAAGGAAGACTTGAAGTAATGATGAATGGTTAAATGTTATCAGGGGTAACTGTTAAACATGCGAATAGAAAGATACTTAATATTGATGCAATTATTGTGAATAACCCAACAGATACTCTGCCAAAGATTTCTTGCGCTGTGAAGACATCTCTCACTGATGTAGCTTCATAGTTTAAGCCGGCAGAAGTCATTAATGTCCATTAGCTATCTAAATGAATGTCCCACAATGTCTTACAGAGTAGAAATGAACAGGATTTTAGCTTTAAAATCTTTTTCCAAATTGGCCTTTTAAGACCATGAATGAATTTCTATCCTGTTCTCAACGCATTTTGAGATCATCTCTTACTGTCTACGAATTAAATAAGTGACTTCAGGACAAAATAAGTCCAGAGCTGCATTTGGTGTTCAGTGATGTAGCTACAGCACACCGTAGGAACACTCAGCCAGATTATAAGCTTTGTGTCAGAGCTTAGCCTGAGGGTTTTTGTTACGACTTATCACACCCAAAGCCTCCTTAAGCTCTCAGAGCATGTTCAAAACTGTGTGCTTCTGTTGTGAATCTTTTTGTATCATCTGTTGAAGTACATGTATACTGTCCACTGATAATAGGGTCGTTCATTTGAAATGTAGATGAGGTTTGCAGCAGTAGAAATATAGACGTTTTCTACAGTTTCTCTTCCTTTACCAGGCAAACAGACAGACACACATACAAACACTTTCCTTGTTATTCTCTCCTCTCCACCTCATTCCATTCTGTCACTCCATCTCTTTGCCATCGCTGTGCTACTCTTCCCAGATAAATGTTTCATGAGACAGGCCCCATATCCTCTCCTGGAATAACGTCCTGGAGATATGTCCAAGAGATTATATGACACATCACTCAGTCACATTTACCTCAGACTGCACATTTCAGGCACAGCTCGCGGCCTAACAGAAGAGCATCTCCAACTGAACTAAGATGAGGGGGGAAAACAGGGGAGAAGCATATTTTATTACCCAAAACTGACTGTCAAATAGTGTCTGCAGTCAAAGAATTATCAAAGGGTTTATCCTTTTCAGATGTGAAAGACTAAAGTGGGTCACACGCTACATTCACTGTAATATCACAGTAAATATTCACAAGCTTATCATTATTTAATCATCCCCTAATGGAAAAGATCCCCACCCCAAATATAGACCCACCTCTAAACTTAATAATTTTCAGATATGTTAACAGCTGTAACTGTAAACTTCATACACTTACTCTGCCTCTCCTTCCTTTTAACTTAGCAAATGTACACAGGGCAGTAAAAGCCTGGTTTTAGTTTATCTCACTTAAAACCTGTTTGAGACTTGAGGCACATTTCCAGATGAGGAAAATACTTCACAGAAATGTTACCAGAGGCGCTACATAAAAATAACAAGCCATTTACTAAAATATCTGTCATTAGTGTGCAGATAAGTTTCAATTTAAAATAAAAAAATAATAATAGATGCATAATGACTTATAAATGTAATATAAAACACATGTTCAAATCATGTTGGTGATTTCGCTTTTTGAAAGAGAAAATTACTATTTTTCTGTGACTGCTTTTCTCATTTCTTGTCTTGTCATTTCACTCCGCGATGAATAAAGTAACTCCAACAGCTCAAGTTACTATCTCAAACATTGTCTCTTCTGTGCTGATTTCCTGATTGTGTTTGTTATGATTGCTGCACGATATACTATATCACTTTGACAGAACAAGAAGCCGTATTTACTTGTGTTTGCAGCTGGGGCATGCCACTCGTGTAAGGTAATAAACTATGCTTGCATAAAGATGAGTTGTGTGTTGACTGTTTGAACCTTGGCTCTCTGTTAAGAGCCCTGCTGTTTAATCAGTGGTAAATTATACTGTCTTGCCTGCCATGGTCATTTGTCAGCACATATTGATGCCTGTTGGAAGCAGCAGAGGTAAGAACATTGTTGTTTCTAGAGCTTTACTGAAGGTTTTTAAATAAAGAGGTCAACATCTGTTCTTCTGAAGAGTATGTAGCCAGGTAGACCAATTAAACCTCACTGCAATACAACATTGTAAGATTTTGACTTTTATCAAGATTTGCACCCTCCAGACGGGACCCTGAGGCAAATCTGACTTCACTTTCTTTATTTAAAGATACCTGGGTTGTATTGAAGCTTGACTTCTCCAGCGTAACTCTATAATATTCTTTTCAATACACAGGTTCCTCTGCAGTATTCTATTTTCAAGTCCAGTTCTTAAATTTTAATGCTACGTAACTTCATTGCATTCAAAGTGAGATCAAAGTCTGCTGGTTCTCTGTTTGATGTATCCTCTATTTGAAGTTTTTCTCAAAGACAGAGAGTGTAAAACAAAAGTTTACATATTCTTGCCTTTGTGGGAGCAGCTTTGGCTGCACAATATATCGATCCTACTTTCAAATATAAAAAACACAGAGAGTAGAAAGAGACTTGGGGTTTTTGTTTGAATCATGTTGTTGCATTGTCAATACAAGGCCAGCAGCCTATTCCTGAGCGCTCTGACAGAGTTGAGCTGAAGTGAGGAGAAAAAGAGGCTGAAGGGCTGGTTGGGTTTGTGTGGTATCAATCTGAGAGAGGTTGATGGGTTGCATGTGAACGTGGTGGCCAGTCCTGGCCTGATGGACAGCCCCACCCCAGGGAAAGTATCACCCACCGACAGTGATTGACAGATAGGGGAAGCAGTGTTGTTGCAATGTTGAATGGCTAGTCCCCACAACACAAGAGGTGTGATTAGGAGCTGTCAAAGCAACACGATGTAGGTGACAATGACATCACTCACAGCAGAGAGTGGGCCACACTGCTGATGTGTATTCATTGAGAAACTGGAACCGCAGAAAGGCAGCCTTTACAGAGCAACGTATGTTTATTTGAGTGTGAATGTGTGTGTGAGGGGTTATTTTGTGTGTGTGTGTGTAAAGATGCTGTGAGTTTACTGCGTTTTTATTTGTGAATGTATGTTTTATTTCCCCCAGAGTGAAACTCTACTTTTTCCCTATGGTAGTTCTCCATTATAACATCATCTGTAAAGATTGGACCCTCTCTGTAGCAAGCATACAAAAAAGTGTTTTTAAGTGTTACACTGTGGGTTGATTTGTACCACAGGGTCACACTTTATATTTTGCAAATGGGCTGCACTCTTGTTTTTTGTTTTTTTCAATTTTTCGCTGTTATGGCATTTCCATTTCCTAATGCTAACGTCTGAAGTATGGGTGACATAAAGGAGCTGAATGCGTCAGTGTATCTGATAGAGCTGAAGTGATCAGTTTTTTTAGTCATCTGGTATTCCATCTATTATTTAGGTGATTAATCGAATAAGAATCATTTATCTTGTTGTTTTGTCTTATTCCTTGGCCTTTTCTTGAGTATAAAAAGACAAAAAAAGGATCACACTTCAAGGAATTAACTTTTCACAACCACACAAGACCTATAAAAAAGACAGAACTCAGCACAGAGTCCTTTTTAGTCAGGGCAAAGACAAGCACAGGAAGACTCAGGCAGGTTTTGTGCTGAAATGCATCCTTTGCTGATTTGTACATGACTTTGCCCAGCCTAAGAGTTGTTAAAGAGCACTCAGTGTGCTGACTTCTCTACCGTTTCAATCATCTGTTGTATAACCAACAAACAGATAACATATGCATGTGTACTTCAGAGTTTGTTTTGACTTCTTTTTGAACACAACTACAGTCAGAGAGCAACATTATCATGACTGATAAACTACATGAGCTGTGCCAAATAAAACATTTGACAGGGCCAGGCAGGGGCAGGTACAGGAGAAGGGGCCGACTCTTTCTCTGTGTTTACATCTTATAAGACTGACACAGACTGAGAAAGATCTGGCTTCTGAAATGTTCTTTTGCAAAGGGACATACATAATAGAACCATATTTTTCACAGGGAGAGCACTGTTTGTGGAGTATTTCTTTCAAAGCTGCAAATGCTTGTGATAAGTAACAGAGGTGAATGTCTATTTATTTATTTATTCATGAAACTTTTCATCCAGGCTATTATCCAGCAAATACGTTAGAACAACATTAATGAGGTGTTTTAGCAACAAAAAGGTCTGACGCCCTTGTTCAGCTGAAATTACACCATAAATGTTTTAAAGTGGAAAATGATTAAACTATAATATATTATAATCAAACTGAGTAGAAAGGCTTGTTTAGTGTAATGTTTAGAGAGAGTGTGTTGTTCTGAAATCAGTTCCATGACCTGCATCCAACACAAACAGTCCCATACATACCCGGCAGGCTGTAGTCTAAGGACGTTATTCACTGTTTTAGTTTGGTCAGGGTGTAACCCTCCCACTAAACACACGGTACAATAACAAGAGATCTGACTGCTGAAGTGTTGGAAAGGAACTGTTGGAACTATACCAGACACTGTTTGGGGTTTATTCGAAGGAGTGCTAAGAAAGACCACATTGATGCAGAGTAGTTCACAGAAAGTCTGTGTGGATAACTCTTCAAATGTAAAAGGCACATTTTTTAAAATTTATTTAACAAAATAGTTTTATCCACTTTCTGCTCTTTTTACAACAATATGACAAACATCATTGTTTGCTTTAGTACATTTGTTAGGTTTTATTATATTGTTTCAATAACTGGCAATTATTTTTTTATGCATGTTACAAGTGTCAAATAAATTGCTATAATAATAAAGCAGATATTGCTCATATTTCTATCATTTTCATTATGGATTTTTTATTATTATGATTTTATTATGAATTCTTTACCATCAAATATGTTGAAAAAGTGATTTCCCACATTATTACATGATCCTCTCTCTAAAGCTGAATCAGCAGGTATAAATTTTGTACTATATATAAAAAAAGTCCTATTTATGATATATTATCACACTAATAGCACTGTGAATGGTTAGAGACTAACATAAATTAATCTCCAGTCCTTCGTCTACTGTTAAAAAAGCTGTGCCGAGCAGGGCTCTAATGTGAAACTGTGCTTTGACTTTCTGAATGCAGTATCTTTCAATGTCTTCATTTGGTTTTGGTAACTATCTTTTCTTTGTTATTTTTTGTGTTTCTAATATATTATGGAATATTTTCGTGATTCAAAAATCACGTTAACTGTGGATTGAGCGTCTCCTGTATAATTCGAGCGACCAGCATGTACATTCAGTGTTATAAAAACCCTCCCAAAACTGAAGGGACTCTCGTTTTAGTCCCAGGATAACTGCTTTCCAGTTTTCAACAAGGGATTTTACCATCCAGGAAAACAGCAGCTATTGAGTCTCTTTTTTGTTTCAATCCACAAATGAAATGATACTATGAGAGGTAGGGAAGTAGCAGAAAAACAATACGGTTGTTGAGTTGAATATGTATATGAGAGTATTATGAGCCATTCTTTCCTGTTCCTGCAATTCAGCACCGAAAGATTCTGTATGACGACTCCTCAGTGATAATTAAGCTGATGGCCTATTATGCTGCATTGCTAATCAACTATGTGTGATATTTGGCTGAAGTGGAGAGTGTTGGCATGAGGCCAGTCTATATCACTGTACAGATGAAGATGAAGAGCTGCAGGTGCATTTGAACTCCTCTGCGCCTGTCAGAGCAACAAAACAGATCAGTATAAACAATCACAGAAACTGTACCATGAACTTTGCTCTAGACCGCTTTGTGAGGCATGTGTTTCGAGTCTTTTCAGACAAACTCTGACAATATTGCAGCACTCATGAACCTTAAATTACTCTTAAAACTAAAGAAGACATTTTTTTTATTTCTTTAGAAGTTATTTGTTGTGTTTTCTGACATGATGGGACTCATTGCATTTGATCAGCAGCATCCAGACTTGTTTTTAACTTAGATAAAATAGTCTTGCTACTTTTATGTTGCCTTGATATTGTCAACTTTTGCTCTGTTTACCATTACTGCGGTTGTTTGTTTGCAGCAGTTTTGTTTATCCCTTGAATTCCAGTATATTTCCAGGCTATTGGATGTTGTTTAGTTGTCATCAAAAGGAGCTTATCTATGAAAGTTCTTCTGTTTTGAAGGAGAACTGAATTTGGGCATTAAAAATTTAATGGTATATTGCAAAACATCACTTCTTGGATTTGGGGCAAGTGTTGGAGCAGATGTTCCTCCAGTGATCTGTAAATAAGTGGAATTGTAGATAAAGACACTGAGGAGGCTGTAAGATATTCAGGAAGCAGCCTAGCCCTGCTTCAAATCCACTCTAAGAAAATAGTGCAAAAGCAGTCAAAAACTGTTAAAGCATATTTGATTCTAGCGTCTTGTTTTAGCTTATTCGTCTCCCTTTCTCCTCAGACCCTTGCTCATTTCTGCCTGAACTGGGAGTGGGGAGAAGGGGGTGGAAAAAAAAGACCTTGAAGATGGCTGAGAGATTAAATTAATCTTTGGTGGGAGGAAAATATCACTAAAGTATGCATAAGTGTAAAAGAAATGAAAACAAACAAACATATATTAAAGAATGTGCTGAACTGCTGATAGAAGTCTCTGAATCAAGCTGGATGCGGGTTACATCTTTCCTAGCTGAAATGAATTTTCAGAGGGAGTGTGCTGCCCTCTACAAGGCTCACATTTGATGAAAAATATAACAATTGTTCCTCAATCAGAACAAGTGCTTGTTTAAAATGCAAATCCACTCTTGTCTGTGACATGCTGTAATTAGACAGAACAATGATGTTTTATTCCTGCCATCTCTCTCAGTGCTCATCAAGGCCTTTGAGAATGGGACAATGATTGACCACCTGGTCCCGCTACTGTAGCTAAATTTATTAAACGTGCATTCTTTAGAAAATCAATGCATTATTGTACGAGGGTGTGCAAGGTCAGGCTTATCTTTCATGAGAAGACATAATTAGCCTGACCTGTGACTCGTAAGCGCGAAGGATTGTTCTGAACAACTCCTTTAAATATTTCTCAAGCTGTATGAATCATCTGAGAGAAACCCAAGACAGTCCGTACTTTTCCAGTGTGATTATTGTATTGTGTGTGGCAACAAATCGACAAAATAATCTGCCAAGATTTTCTATTAACAGTCTTCTATGGAGTAGAATATTTAATCAAGTACAACTTTTTTGTTTCAGCAGCTGAACACTTTGTTTGCCTGGGCTGTTATAAATATTTGGTGAAACAACACTTGATGTAAAAATGAATGTGGCTTTTCTGCTTTACAGGAACACAAAGACAATATTAATATTATATTATAATTTTTCAGTACGGGTGACATACCCCCCCCCCCCCCCCCCCCCCCATCTGACATTATTCAAACCATATTACTCTAATAACCATACAGTGTCTTTGATTTCATCATTTTTACAAGAATGATAATGATGGACACAATAAAGGTGCATATGAATAACAAAAGACTGACTAAAAGACTAAAATAAAAAAAGTTTAATGTACACAGACGCAACCTTACCTGACATGCACGCAGTAGGTAGCAGAAATGCACCTATCAGCTGTTTTGCCAACGACCAAAAATCTTGAGACACGTGAGAGCGGAGGATAAAGAAAACAACCTCAGTCAAGCTAAGTTATGATTTGTTGTTGTTGCTGACATCTTTAAAAATGGCCTCAGCAGAGGAACCGAGAGAGGACACAGAAAAGGCAACTTAAGTATCACAGAGACAACTGCATGGCTAAAACCCCGACCACCAAGGAAAGAATTGTTTATATGTTGACAGTATCCTTTTACATGGTGGTCATACTATGATTTATTGCTTGTGTTTAGAGAATAATGCAGAAAACCCACATCCCCCCAAAAATTGCATGCTAAATTGAAATCACGAAATTGGTCCAAAAAAATTGCAACTAGATTATTTTCTAAAATCACTCTGCCCTAGTTTAAACCATGCCTGATCTTTGCTAATTTACCACTTTACCCTAAAATCTGATCATGTCCCTCTAATGCATCTTCCTTTTTATTTACACTCTTGACAGAGAGGTAACCCCAAAGAATGTTTTATGCAAAGATTTAAAAAACTGTTGTATTTCTTTCCAAAATATTCCAAAACAATGTTTTCTTCCTATAACACTTTCACATTGCACAAAAAAACAATCTGCTTTACCTCAACCAACTACTTTCAATGAAGAAACGTGACTTTGCTCTGTCAAACCTGACAAACAATTTAACTTCAATACATTTCTTAAATGTAATACAGGTTTATGTGTATTTTTTCTTGGAGTGAACTGTAAGATGTTTTCATAGTTTCTTATCATCTCCTTTTATAATTGTTGTTTTTATACCACTAGCTGGCATAAAAAGTGGAAACAAGTGAAGATTGAAAGAGGAAGAATTAAAGGTGTAATATAAAGCCCTGATATTAAGAGAAGGTTTGGTAAATGCTACAGTATTGAATTCTATCACATTATGCCACCAAATGTTGTTCAAGTAAAAAACTGGTTGTAAATAGGAAAAAAAGGCTTTTTATTCTTACAAGGGTCATTTCAACTGATGGAAATTATTTATTTACAGAGCAGTTCACTTTGCCACAGTGATATTTTCATAAAAAGCTGTCCTACCATTGAAATCTCAGGCAGAGCAGATGAAAATATTTTGTGGCATTAAAAAAAAATATTAAACCTAGTGCATTTACTTCCTAAAAGCCAGTGGGCAAAGCTGGAGGCGAATCTCTGTGCCTACTTATCCAATAAGTAGTGATTAACAAAACAGGCTGTTTCTCAGAAGAATGGCGCTTAGAGAAATGAACCCTGTCTTGTCTCTTGAGTCAGTTTATAATTATTATATTGTGTCTTAATTGAACTTCATCACAGCGCTCTCAGCAGCACAGCTCCATGACCACAGACGCCTCACATATTCAGCTCATTCTGCTGCTCGGGTTGAGTAATTGGATTAAAGATTTGATTATCAGTTCCTTTGTGCATCCATGCTTGAATCTTTGACGTAAACACATTGGTGTAAATACAAACATATGTTTCCAACTCTCAACCCCCCACAAACAAACACACCCAGGCTCAATAAAAGACTTTCTGTCTTATGGCATGTAAACCGCTAACCACAGGGTCTTTTCAAAATCCATTCATCCATTCAACATGCTGTGCTATGACTTTGTTTTACATCACACTTCCAAAATGGGACGAGTTGTGAATAATGGAAGTTTTTGTGATGTGTGTGCCTGTGTGAGGGAAAGAAAGAGAGTGTATGTCTAGGAGAGGCAGCTTGTGATTGGTACAAGGGTGTCAGGAGCAGATGCAAATGAGTCGAGTGCAGCCGTGTAAAACCAAATCAGAGAAAAGGGAAAATAAATGAGTGGAAAAGGAAGCAAGAGTGGATGAGAGAGTGTGTGGAGTTCACAGCCTGGGCTACTTTCACACCTGCAGCCACGGAGCTTGTTTTACACTCAAACACACACACACACATACACATTCTCGATCCTTCTGTCACACACATACTCACACAGATACCGGATGACAACCACATGACACGGTAACAACACATCACAGCATGCCACTTCTGCATCCACTCAATCACAGTCTCGCTAATCACATGCAAATGAATATCCAGTTGTCCTTGGGTCACATCCACCACATTAACAAAATCTACTTCCAACTTCTGCACCATTCTTTCGACGATCTAGAGAGAGTATGTTCGTTTTTTTCTCAGTCGACAGGGTATTGTCCGCGATCTAATATTTAATCAAATGACCCAAACTTGCACAAGCTTTCAATCTGAAATGATTAATGGAAGCCTTAATTCCCTTGATCTCATATAACATACTCATTTTTAATCATGATGTCTTGGTTTTATGTTCTTTGAGGTGGAAACTTTGTGCATCATTTTAACGTAATGAGTGCAGAAAAACAAACTGCCATCTGCTTTTCTATTTACTAAACATTCTGGGAAAAATCTGTCCTCAAGCCCGGGGATCGCTCCAGAGCATAATGCACACATATCCTTTTGATCCTAGATTGAAATCTGATTGAAATTGTGAGCATAAAGTGTACCTTTGAATTAAAGCAATTATTATTCCTTTGTGTGTGACATCAAAAGTACCTCTGAGTGAATCGACAGTGTTCCTGGAAGCTTCTGGAAAATGATTGATGCGCTTGAGTTAGTCACAGTGACTTGCATCACAGTCTTTGGGATTTAATTTAATTTGAATACATCCATAATCATTATCACCATTATGAAAGGAAGCTATTACAACCATTTGCTGAGACTTCAAAATGTTTTACAACAGGCCTAAAACATCAAATATGAGCAGAGCTGAAAAGTATTTAAATGCACTCATTAAGGCAATTGAATAATGTTGTGGTGAAGTGATCAGAAAGCAGCTTGTGTTCAACGAGGGGTTAAATTATGAGCTCTACCACCTTGAATACAAATTGCTGGTAGTTTTTGGATGTGTTGTTAATAGTTTTGTCTCACGTGACTCATATCACTTCATATACACTAAGTAAAAACACTTTATAAAAACACTTTAAGAAAGTTCATCCTGGAGTTAAACAAAGACGGGTTTCTGGGATGTCTTGAAAGTAAAAAGAGTTCAATTAGAAGTACTGTGGTCTATCGTGGAGCCTATGATCCAAATTTACACTTAAAGACATCAGCAGTCTTATCTATTTGACACATCCTTAAAAGACAGATTAATGCCAAAAAGGTTGAAGATGAAATACATCATCAGACATGAACCAAATATTTCTGTTTGCTGCTTTCAGAAGAATCAAAAAGCCCAAAACTTGCAGTGGGTGACCCCCTAGATTATTCAAAGGACTTCTTTATGGGAAGTGATTCACAGCCTTAAAGTCAATCTGGAAGGGGAAAAGCAAATTGGATAAGTGTGCTGTTTAATATTAGTGTCAAAAAATATTTTCCATATTTTTCCAAATAATTTATTATAACAGTTTTGTAATATTAACAACATTTATTATGTTGTTAATTAGAGTGCAAAAAGAAAATGAATAAAATCATAAGAAATCTACAGTTAACAATAGGGATGGACCGATTATTCAACATTTTGTTGCATATCTGCATCTTTTTTTTAATCCGACGGCTGAAAAGAGATCAGTTTAAAACTGGACTATTTTGGTTCTAATGCAGCCGCATCTCTCTGTCTGTAGTCACTACTTTGTCTCCAGCATTGTCCCACCCACAGCACCATCTGATTGATTACACACAGAGCCCTGTTCATTTATTTCAATTTTTATTCAACTTTACCAGAGATGCTGCTGACCCAGGGAACTCCCTGCACTTTATATTTTTGTTTGAACTTAAAACAAAGATAAATGAAAGATAAAATAACATTTCAGTTATATTGAAATTTGGAAAAAAAAAATCACCATCTAATTGGAATAATTTACCTATTTCACTGAGATCAATCATTTCTTTAAGTCGCTTCAAGACGTATTTGTTGTATTTGTTGTATTGTATTTGTTAATCACCTTGCTCTTGTTTTTGAACATTTATATTTATTCACACAGTGATTTGGGTTTGTTCACTTACTTTCTTCATAATGTATCCTACATAAGTCAAATGTACTAACTTGTACTAATTTTGATGTATTGGGTTGGGTTTTGGGGATAATGTGAGAGCTCTTATGTGTACGTGTTTTCCCTTATGATAGTTTGTTGTGTCATTGTTTTGTTTTTTTTTATCATTTGTATAATTTATTTGTCCAGTGTTTTGTTCCTTTTGTTATCTCCTGAGGGCCCTATCGAAAACAAGATGCTTCATCTCCAGGGGTTTTTCCTGCAATAAATTTTCTAAATGAAATACTGTAGTTAACTTTTGGGAGCTATATCTATTTTTTGTTTAAATTTCATTTAACTTTATAAGACATGCTGCTGAGCCTGGGAGCTGTTTCATAAGCATATGTTAAAAGGTATTTAAACAAAGTTTTAGAGTTTGTTTTATTCAAAATTTTGACACCAACGTTTTCACTTTTGCGGTAAATGAATATTGGCTCCAAATATCTGATATGGGCCTCCTTGACTACTAGTAATCGATATCGGCCCTAAAACAAAGATGATGTCTGAAAGATACAGTTTTCTGTGTAATCATCTAACTGCAAGCAAGATACATTGAGCCTACTTTAAACTTCAAAGTCTACACATATACAGAGCAGACATGTGACAAAAGTAGATTTTTTCTTTAATCCCTATTAAAAAAAAAGACATTTTTTGTATTGCAGAATTTTCTGAGGGCTTTTTTTTTTCGCTCTTTACGAAGAATTATTTGACCAGTTTTGAGCTTAAACTTCTAGAAAAGCATAACAATTAAAAGCCAGTTCACTAAAGATCAACAACAGAATTAGCAATCTATTTCTAAAAGAGAAAATCAACTGTCTGACTTTTAGTTTCAAATTTAGAAATGCTCAACATTTTGGTGTAATCCTAATTGTGGACAATTTTGCACAAATAAATCTTTTGATGGGAACCTTTCGCTCTCATTTTACACCTTGTAGAACTTAAAACAAAAAATTACAGACTTTTGTCCTTCGTTTCTGATATGATACGAAAAAAATATTCATCATTGACCAGTTAAAAACTTATTAGTGAAATCTTGAGCATGGAACTTAACTCCTCACTGCTCCAAACAAGATGGCTCTTGTGAAGGACACCTTCTTGTGAACAATGAACACCTCCTCAGAAAAATCTTCTCTGAACAAACTGATCTGTAGCCCAACATAAATACATCCTGTTTATATCTTCAAACACACCACAACTGCACCACGGTCTGTGCGACTGAGGTACAGATATTTTTGAACCACAGGGGAAAAAAAAGTTTTAAATTGACGGATTTTGTTCAGAGAAAAATATTCCTTCTATTTTCTCTGAGCCCCTCACCATCAAAGATGACCTCATTTGAGATCATTTTTCAGGTGCCAAATGTCGAGCTGACCCACACATGAACCTTCATTAGACTCTGACAGTGGGTGTCAGAGAAACGCAGCATGTAAAGAGAGAGAAAGTTTGTCGTAACTTCAGCAGTAAACTGAAGAAGCTGTTCATTAGGACATAAGAAATATCTCAACATTAACCTTTTTCATGTATATGCTACAGTAATTTTAGCCTTTCAGCCCAGTGAAAAATCATATAGTTTGGAAGTTGTTTTACAACGCATGCCCTATATTGATGTTCATGCAGGAATAGAATTCAATATGTCATTCCCAAACATTTCCTCCAGAGAATCACTCCTTTCTCTATAATTTCCATAGAAATTTTGTGTGCAAATGCGGTAATAGACACATTTATAACATCAAAAGGATTCAATTTTCTTTTCAATCACATAACAGTATGAATAGCTTTTTCCATTGAATCTAACAACGAGAGGCCATTACCACATGCTAAAGGATGGGTTGCCGCCACTTGCTTTTATGAAAGTGTGTCAAACAATTTTTCATGTCTCACATTTGTTCTAAGCAAACGGGGGCCTGTCAAACAGGTTTATTTCTAATTTGTCAGGCAGAGGTCATTTTTATTTTCATTTGGTGTGTGCAATCATCAGCTGCGTATGCAGGCCGATGTACTGGATGTATATATCAGCTTTTTTAATGAAGCCTTTTATTTAAGTCTCTTTAAGATATTAACTCTTCTTTTAAAGAGTTCACAAAGCACTGCAATGACAACTAGAGCCTTCTAATTGCAGCTGGTAAATTATTTGGAAATGACATGCAAAGCGAGCTTGTGATTGCTACACACTGAGCATTTTGCTGGCTGCTGATGTGGCCGCTGTTCAAATAGATGGGTGATAAAAGCAAATATTTTCACCTCAGTTGTGTAATGGCTCCGTTCGGAGCACTTTGTAGAAAAGGTTTGCAGTAAATGGCTGGAAAAGGGTGAGTTCCTCATCTTTCAGGCATATTGTAGCTGGACGGCTTCGCTCTGGCTTTTTGTGCTGCTGCTGGAATCAATTCACATGAAGCAATTTCAGTGTTTGATCAACATGTAAAAGAAAAAAAATAGAAGAAATATTAGCTGTGGACTCGACTACTGCTCTGTGAGTTCACTTTATAAACTAACAGTTATTTTGCCTAATGAATAATTACAAACAGCAAAAAGGCTTTCTCCCTTTTTGTAATATTAACCCCTTACTGCCTGAATTCTTTTAGTTACATATTAAAAAATGCTTTTGCATTCTTACAGAAGCTAAATTGAGTGGAGATTTTTAATGTGAATATAACACATACACATACAATAGATATAAGTTCACCCTCTGAACAAAATATTGCAACATAGTGCATTTGACACGGTCATCAAGGGGTTAACTATTTGATAAACAGAAAAATGGCTCTCAACTTAAAACTTTTTTTATATTTAAACTGTAAAGGGTGACCCAGAAAAATTCAGTATGAAATATTACAAGATTTATTACATAACAAATTAAAATTTACATGTACATTTTTTTCAGTTAGGTATAAATTAGATGTGTGTACATTTCATGTGGGTACATTTCATTCCATATAGAAGCGTTTTTCTATGACTTGAGTACTTCCTTTGCTACCCAAAATTTATTCTGATTGTAAGAAGTATCTTGTTTAAAATGTAAATAAAAACAGAATGCAATGATTTGCAAATTCTTTTTAACCAGTAGTCAATTGAATACACTACAAAAACAAGATATTTGCAAATATTCACTCATTTTGAATTTGATGCCTGCAATACATTGCAAACAAGCTGGGACAGGGTCATGTTTCCCACTGTGTTCCATCACCTTTTCTTTTAACAACACTCAATAAGTGTTTGTGAACTGAGGACACTAATTGTTGAAGCTTTGGAGGTGGAATTCTTTCTCATCCTCTCTTGATGTATAACTTCAGTTGTTTAACAATCCTCATTGTCCTATTTTGTGCATCATAATGTGCCACGCATTTTCAATGGGAGACAGGTCTGGACTGCAGGCAGGCCAGTCTAGTACCTGCACTCTTTTACTACAAAGCCACGCTGTTGTAACACATGCAGAATGTGTCTTGGCAGTGTCTTGCTGAAATAAGTAGGTGCGTCCATGAAAAAGACGTGGCTTGGATGGCAGCATGTTGCTCCAAAACCTGTATGTACCTTTCAGCATTAATGGAGCCTTCACAGATCATCAGGTAAGCCACGCCATGGGCACTAACACACCCCCATACATCACAGATGCTGGCTTTTGAACTTTGCACTGATAACAATCCAGATTGTTCTTTTCCTCTTTGACCTGGAGGACACAACATCCATGATTTCCAAGAATAATTTGAAATGTGGACTCATCAGACCACAGCAAACTTTTCCACTTTGTGTCAGTTCATCACTAAGAGCTCAGGTCCAGAGAAGCCGGTGGTGTTTCTGGGTGTTGTTGATATATGTCTTTGTCTTTGCATGGTAGAGTTTGAACTTGCACTTGTAGATGTAGTGATGAACTGTGTTAACTGACGATGGTTTTCTGACGTGTTCCTGAGCCCACGTGGTAATATCCTTTACACAATGATGTTGGTTTTTAATGCAGTGCTGCCTGAGGGGTCAAAGGTCACGGGCATTCAATGTTGGTTTTCAGCTTTGTTGCTTACATGCAGAGATTTCTCCAGATTCTCTGAATCTTTTGATGATATGATGGACTGTAGATGATGAAATCCATCAATTCTTTGCAATTGTACATTAAGAAACATTGTCCTTAAACTGTTGGACTATTTGCTTACGCAGCTGTCAATAAAAGTCTTTGCAAAAAGTAAACATAAAAATCATTTGTGTTATTCTCTGTTTTGTGTCTACAAGCATTCACCTGGAGCCAATATTAAGCCTTTGTCAACTGAGTCTGTCTAAAGCTGGTGTAACATTTGTAGATTTTAAAACTTTGAGTTTAACATTTGTACTAACACATATTGATTTTGTTTTTCTGTGCTCATATTTTAGTTTAAATTGGCATATTTATACAATATGTCTCTTTATTCCGTGGCTCAAAACAAGTCAATATCCATGAGTATGGATTCTATGAATTCTACGGAGACCTGATTTGATAAGGGAATATCATTGTATCCCAATTATGCAGTTGGAGTCGACTTATTCATTTATTTATGCGTCCCAGTGTGGCTCAGACACGAAGTCTCCTTCATCCTCAGTGGATGTCTTTGCGGAGATATTATTCGCGACTATTCTTTTTTTCGATCAAACAACTCGTTGAATAAGAAAAATGCCCTGATGCACTGATGTAGTGCAACAAAACCCAAAGACAGATTGTGATTGAATTTATGGATGTTTTATGGGAGCAATGAGGTTTTCATAATTGCATGAAACATCTCAATATCCAAACGCAGTGCCTAGGGACTTGAGCCTTCCATCTGAGGCATGGAACCACGATCTGTTGAGAGCCAATCCAAGAGACAGCTGCACTTGTCAGATATACTTAAAAGAGACTTTATCCTTTGTGAAAGATAAAGCAGATTGTAATGAATTATGAGTGTGATAGTGGGAAACAGTAAGGCTGCATTCACCTCAGTGTTTCCAGCTGTGGTATGATCAGTTAAATCCAGCTGTGATGATAGTGAAAACAGTGCATTGAGGTTCTACCTTTTATTTTGTTAGTATGTTAACATGTTTAGTTTTATGTCAAAAAAGATCATTTTAAACACACTTGGGATTTCCCCCTCTATTCTCCCAAAGAGGTTAATGTTCTGCAATAGGGATGTGTTATTTCCAGGCTACTTTGGTTATTCCCCCAGAGGCAGGCTCACTGAAGCGAAGGGGAAACATGGAAGCCATCGCATCTGACAGCACGTTGACTTTAATTCTCATTGTAGTGACAAGAGAGGTACTTCAGAGTGGATAATTGTATCTCAGCTCTCCTGCATGCTGCTTATTATTCATTCATAGCGAACAGTATGAACTGCTTGTATAAACGTGTAAAAATGCATTTAAGTGTCCATTCTCCTTTCCTAAAATCGCAGCTGCAGCTATCTGCTTTTGTCACTTCCAGTCCTGTGCTCTGCCAGCTCAGCTTTTAAGACTCTGGCAGGCTGGATGGAGCTTATATTCAACAAAGCTGACAGGTTGGACAGTAATGCAGTTGTCTGGGCTTTTATTTCTTACTTGGGATTGGATTTTGAAAACCACAGCACATTAGAATGGAGTGCTTTCAGACATGCCCCATGTGTAAAGTTGAACTGCAGCAATGCCAACCTGCTGTAACAAGACATACAGTAAAAAGCCTGTCCTCTATAGTTTGACAGAGGCTTCCATTTTACGACTTAACGTTAGGGATGTCCTGATCTTGATCTTGAGCTCAAGTATTGGATCGGGCTGATTCCGGCATTTTCTAACTGAACGGTGATCTGTAGCTGATCTTCTCAACTCATAATTCAAATTGGCCATTATTGAGCAAAAATTGTTGCCGAACTCTAATGCGTCAGTATAACGGAGAGCTCTGAGTTAACCTAGCCTTGTAAAGTTGATGATACAATTATAAAATAACTTATGGCACATCGATGTGGAACATCAGCCATAGTTAGCTTCATTACAGAATACATGAGCACGACCAGACACATTACAGCAATAACATCTGCTTTACAGTAACTCTCCAGTAGGGCTGAACAATTAATCAAATTTAAACCAACATCGCAATGTAATAGAATGCAGTTTTCAAATCACAAAGGCTGCAATTAAAAAAAAAAAAGTTTCACGTACACAAACGCAACCTTACGTGACATGCATGTAGTAAGTGGCAGTAATTCACCTTCCAGCTGGTTTGCCAGTGGCCAAAAATCTTAGAGGAAGAGTGAGACACGTGCAAGCGGGGGATGATGAAAACACTTTCAGCCACGCTAAGTTTTGATTTGTTGTGTTGTTGTTGACATCTTTAAAAATGGCCTCAGCAGAAGAACAGAGAGAGGACACAGAAGAGGTGACTTTGGTGTCAAAGAGAAATAGCATGTCGGTTGTCTGGACAACCGACATATGTTGACAGTATCCTGTGTCATGTTGGTCATACTGTAGAATGATTTACAGCTTGTGTTTTGGTGAATAATGCAGAGGATAAACGTCCCCCCATGAAAAAATGCATGCTAAATCGCAATCACAATATTGGTCCAAAAAAGTCACAATTACATTATTTTCAAGAATTATTCTGCCCTCCTCTCCAGGGATGAACGGCAAAAACAAACACAGGACAGTCTGTTATCTCAGCATTAGCAACTCCATGGCTTAAATGTCAGTCACGTTGAAATAGAGTGTCAAACTAGAATGTGAAAACAGTCCAACAGCCACACATGAATACATTTATGCACAATGATCTTTTCACGAGGCGTTCAATACAATCAAAACTTCTTAAACAACATGCAACATATTTCACTAACAGAGGAAAGACTGCACCCCTGTTTCTGGGCTTTCAAAGAACTAATATATAGTAATATAGTAGTATATATACTAAATATCCATGGAGAGAGCATCCAAAAAGCTCTGAGAAGAAGGTGGGACGCAAGTTTATGTCATCTTCATTCTCCACAGTATGTCCTGCCATTCCAACACTTCGTTTCACATCCTGCCGCACTGGAGCTGTACAGCACAGTCCAACAACAAGCAAGCTGATCTAAACATGATATGATTAGTTTGTTCCGTGTTTTTGCAAAGCCTCAGAGCACATAGGATTGATCCCTTAACTTTCCAGATTGGTATGATTCAGGTCAATTGAAGTTTTAATCCGGTTTTGGGCAAAACAAACATTTCAGTGGAAGGGGAAAAAACATGAGATAGTCGCATTAGTGTCTCATATTTAGATTCTTAGTCTCAAACGTCTCATAAGTGGCGCGTTCAAGGCAGCCCCAAATTGTAGTGTGCTGTATTGCGTGCAAACAAGTTCAGGGGGCCTTATACAGGGAGGCACGTAAAATAGATTGATAGCTTTAACATCAAAACTAGCTAGACTAAGTTAATGGAATTAATAAACTCAAGACATTTTAGCTATTATTTTTTACTATTTATTATTGTTAAAACAAAAAAAGTGTGCAGCTTCACTTTCTTCCCTATTTAGCAAAGTTTATCTCTGCAAACCCAATTAATAGATCGGGACTCGGTATCGGCAGATATTCAATACTAAAACTCAGATCTGTATTGGGGGCAAAAAATACCGATGGGGACATAAATGCAAGACAACCTTTTTCAAGAGTTTGCTTACTGCCTTACCGACACCTATCATCAAAAGATTGTTTCCTTTCAGTGCAAACATATTTAAAGTATTACACTAATTAAATGTCACAAACAATTTCACAGCATTTCAGGGTTCTGATTTCTTTTTTTTTCTTCCTTCCGCTTGTCTGCATTTGTCCTTCCAGCTGAGCACTGTCCGATGTCAACGTTGAAAAACCAATGCATTTTTTTTAATTGCAGTGACATATAAGTAGATATGATTCATTGCCATCAGTGACCAGGTTTCTGATTTCTGCTCAGTGCTGCATTTTGTTGTGTGCAAACTTTTGAAACCAAAAAGCAGACTCAGCGATGACCCTCCAGTGAGACAAAACACAAAGGTTTGCTGGTTCCCTAAAGCTTGGGGGGGAAAGAGAGCCTGGCTGCCAGGCAGCTGGCCCTCTTCAATTTCAGTCATGGGGACACCCGCAAAAGCAAGCTGACACTACAGCTGGAAACCATCAGGATGAAAAGTTGAGACTATGGGCCTTCCCTCCTCAGCTACACCCTCCCTGTGCCCAAAGACTATTGGCACAGCCTGTTATTCGCTCATGTAAGTGTGTCATTCTCCATTTATTCTCTATTTATTCTCATTTTCAAGGATAAAGGCATAAAGAAGACTTGTTCCCTGTTTATCTGCTTTAGTTGTTTGATTGATCAGTCTTGAAAATACATGTGTCACTCCATTGATCTTTTTCTCTAGACAGTTTCACTTGCTTTGATTTTTTGATTTGACCTCAGGCTACAGTACATCCAACCCAGTCCCATGACAAATGATGAGGCTCCATTACAAAATATACATTCTTAATATCTCCTATAGCTCTTTTCTTTACCTCAACTACAAACAGAGTAGATCTGGAAAATATGAAGATTCTAGATTTAGCTAACAACGGATTGAGCTGTAGAAAGAAAGAAACAACCAATACAGAAACAAGAAAGATAATGATCCAATTTCTGGGGAGCGACGATGAATGAGAATAGCCAACAACAATTGCTTCAATGGGGAAATAGGAAATTACTGAGTATCCTCTGCCTAGTCCATTAATGTGGCTGGGACATGAACCAAGACTTCCTGAATTGACAGGAAGCCATACACATGTTGCCACTGAGTGATGGAGTGTGTACAGGAAAGGGGCGGGGCCGGTGGAGGCTTGTGGACCTGGCACGCCCAGACAAAAACATTGTGTGATGAGCGCTACTCAGTGTGTTCAGAGATTGCGATGGCCATTCATCCACACCAGTTAGGCCTCCATGGCAGTGATTAGCATTGTCATCGTCATTTCCAGGCCCTCTATGCAGATGGCCCGCATGCTGGAGGTGCCAGCACAAAAGTGGCTGTTCTTTCTCACATAATCACTCTCTGGCCTCTGCTCTCATCGGCCCTCTTTATTTCCACAAAAAGTATTCTCGGAACATTTCTATGCCGCTTTTATGTTCCTTTATTATCAAGAAAAGACTTGCCAGTGTCTGTGCACTGATGGACGCTTATGTGGTTCTAGTGACGCAACTGTGGAATCTTTGTTGAGTTACTCATATTGGCATGGCTAATATTTGATCTTTTTAAATCAAGTAAAGTCAGTTTTATGCTGCAATATAAGAACACATAGCTGTGGAAGATGACAGTTTAGCGCAGCAGAGGGAGAGGTCTGATCAGCACTCTGCCTGGGGCGCTACAGGGCTGCCGTGGGCTCTTTGCGGCCTCTGTAGATACACACGGCAATTAGACCCCACTACGAGGCGAACGGAGAAGAAAGTACTGCAGACAAACAGGATATGGCATGTCAGTTTGATACCACATCACTACGCAACCAAGTATCAGATAAACTCATTTAGAACCTTTGACAACAACCTTTGACTCGCCTCACATGGCCTTTTTATTCCTGTCTATACGTCCCCTCTCTTCCTCTGCTCTCTTCCCTTCACCCCTCCTCTCATCTTAAAGCTGAGATGATAGGCCTAATAATTAAAGCAATTCCGTATGGGGTGGAGAGCTACAGAGCATCTGTGTGTGTCAAACTCCTGACATGATACAGAGGGACAGCACAACTATTAAATATCCATCATGCCACGCCACATCAGTTCTAATGCAATCAGAAACACATGAGTACGCCAGCTAAGTCTCCTTCCATCCACAATGATTAAAGAAGTCTTTAATTCCAAAGACAAATAAAAAATGCAGGATCATTTTATCAAAAATGTAAATGACCTGTCTCTTTGCATGACACTTACTGGCGACAGAGCTGGGGCTAATACGAAAGTGTGTATACCACTGTGACAAGAACCACAAGCACGCTGTCTCCTGATGGCCATTATTCTAATAAGATATAAATGTCCCACCCTGCATGCACTTTTCCCATCCCTTTCTTTAATCCAGCATGTTTAAAAAATAAAGGGTTGAGGTCCCACAGAGAGCACACATAACAGGACAAAGCTTGTCGACTCGTTCCCAAAGAAGAGAAGTGAAACAATCAGGATATTTACTTTCTAAAGGATCATCTCATCTCATTCTGTACCTGACCTCTATGTTTTTTTATTAAACATTTTTTAGATTAGCAATATGTGTGTTTGTTTTTTTAGTGATGAAATTAAGCAGGAAAATAAATTACTGACTGATTTGTTCCTGCTGTAGTGGATGTCATGGTCTGAAATATACAGTAGATCTTAATTTTTCATTGGCTTGTTTTGAATTGAGGACCTACAAGATGAGTCTTTAATGACAATAAGAGAAATGGCATTCAGTTTTTTTACTAAGATTATTCAAGAATTGGAAATGACTTTAAATGTATTTCTACTGTCTCTGCTTAGGTGGTAATTAAAAAAAATGTTTTGATATTTTTAATGCAGTTACCCTTGATATAATAATGACTTTCTTTTTTTAAAAAAACTTACTGAAACCCTGATATTACCATGAATAGTTTTAACCATGAACACCCTGTCATTATTTTTTTGACCATTCAGGGAAAAAACAGCCCTAGAAAGAAGCTTTTTCAGTTGAGAGAGGAAAATTTTATAGTGTTGAGTCAAAATTTGACCAAAAAATAGACACTGTGATTTGTGTGCAGAATAAAGGACATAACAGAAATTAAACTTGGTCTAAAATGACGTTTGTGTTTGACAGCAAAGGGAGAAGGATATATGACAAGACACTCTGTGTGCAGGAACCACTGTGGGATGTCAAAATTGGCTCACATTCAGCACAGCCCACACCTCCATTGCTCTCATGTTTATGCAGAGAAAGACTGAACTCTTTTGATTCCACTGAGGAGCTTTTGATTTGGTGCTGAGTGTCTGCTGGCAGCCTTTCAACACTGCACCTCAGGTTCAGGATTTGACTAATCAAGCTCAGGTGGGGCAGAGAGCATGGGTGAGAGTTTGGATGACAAATGTATGGATCTGGTTTAGGGAGCTGCATCACCATGTTTGTTTGTTTGTTTGTTTTTTACCTTGTTTTTTTCAGACATGTTTCAATGGCCCCTTTGCTTGTCTCTGTGTTATAGAGGCACTGTAGGATTTCTGAAGACTGGTGAGCAGCACCCTTCTTTTTTTCCTCATATGCAAGATTCAGGCATAAACTACTTTAAAGTGCATCTTTTTGTACACAGGATTAGGGGGTGTCTTGTCAACAACTCCAAACTGTCCTTGATGCAAGTTTCTCCAACTCTCAGAGTTTTGAAAATCAAACTTTTGACAAAAGCTTCTCTCCAAAGGAGTCAGGAGTCATTCTGAGGACTAATCAAGAAATTACTTTGAGCTACCTGTTTTGTAACATGATTTTAATTATATGAACATCATTTAGCCTCATTAAAAAAATAAAAAATAAAAAAATTGTTGTCCCTTATTTCCTGTTCAAAACAAACACAACAAGATGGTAAGGACGAGGGATAGGCACAATTACTCAACCAAAAAAAAAAAAAAAAAGTCAACACCCTCACTAGTCAACCCTAGGGATATGAAGTCTACTTCATTTTGAACCTTTTAACGTTTCATCCATAAGAAAAAAAAAAAAAACGGTCTTGATCCCTAGTATCGGATTGGGACCGATCTTGGCATTTTCTAATTGATCAGTGATTGGAAATATTAGCCGATCGTCTCAACCGATCATTCAAGTTAGCCGTTATTGAGCAAAAATTGCTGTCGAAACGAAAATGCGTCAGTATAACGACTGCTCTGAGTGCGCCCAACCTCTAAAAGTTGATGAAAGGATTATAGTATGCTAAATAAATGACAACATGTGAGGTGATTTAAACATGATGTGATTAGCCTGACAACAGACGTTCGTCCTGTGTTTCTGCTGAGCTTCACAGTGCACTGGATTGATTCCTTTACTTTCCAGATTAGGATGATTCAGGTGGGTTGAAGGTGTTATCTGGTTTGTGGCAAAATAAACATTCCCAATAAAGGGGAAGAGGCTAAATTAAAGGAAGACATGAGAATCAAAGCAATGTTGATTAAATTCTCCCGTCTTCTCTGGCCTGTTTCGACATGTTGCTTGAGCTTCAACTTGAGAATCTGAAGATTACTCCAGTCTTTTTCAGTTTTTGGATTGGACAAATGGTTTGTAAATGCCCTTCATTTACAAAAAAGTGTTATTTAACCCTGCCAATTGATTTGGGATCCAGAGGGTTTTAATACGAACACTGCACTAGGTTAAATAGACTTAATACACTCAAGACATATTTCAAGACATATGTTTTCTTTTTTTTTTGTTTACTATTCATAATTGTTAAAACACAAAACAAAAAATAAGTGTGTAGCTTCAATTTCTTAAGCAAAGTTTATCTGTGCAAACCCAAGAATCAGATCAGGTCTCAGTATCAGCTGATACTTGATGTTAAATAATTGGGAACTGGGGCAAAAATGGTGATCAGGACATCTTTAATTTTTGAAGTTTTTATGCTGTTAGGACACCAAGATCAAAAACCGCAAAATTCAAAAAGAGTATTTCAAGCTGTAGAGAGGATCCAATCAGGTTTTACTCAGTTCAACACATTTTCACAGAGATATAGCGACTCAAAAAATGCTCTGCCAAACATTTGAGCTGCAAGTTAAAAGGTTAATGCTTAAAAATGGAGCCAGTTTGTGGCATAAAAGTTATTTGTCAAGTGTATGTTTTTTGTGTAGAAGTAATGTGGATTAAGTACAATTCAAGGACCAAAAGAAGTATTCAGATTGACAAAATGTCTTAATAAAGTGTCATTTTTCCTCACAGTGACTTCCATTTGGTACGGTTTAGAAGCTTCTCCCACTTACAAAAGCAAACTGAGGTCAGCATTAGCCCTCCTCAGTGAAGCAGGGGTGCCATAAACTATTGATAAGAGATGTGAAGCAATGTAGAGAAACCATTTCATGTAGCGGGGGGGCATTTGGGGTCAAACACAGGAGTATTGTTATTCAGGAGGATCTCAAACTGCATTAGCCAGCAGCTCACCTACAGATCCCCCCAAATGATCTACTGATCCTGTCAACTGCAGGGTAGGGGGGGGCTAAAGGGGGGGCGCGGGTGGCAAGTCAGTTAACATGACGAGGGAGCCATACAGATAAATCACAATTCACTCGGGGAGCAGTCACACTCAATGACATATTCACTGGCTGGCTCTACAGCTCATTTGATAACGCTCTTGCCACGTCATTCATTTCTCTGAAGGATGAAAGGGAGGCTGAAAATGTCATCAGCTCACTGAGGCAGGGACGCCACCGACTCAGAATAAAGAGGGAGGGAGGTGCCTCATAATTAATTAAGTTTTTTAGCCCTGCTACAGCTACACCGACATCCCACTATTTTCCGGGGGTCTTTCAATTAGACATGCGTTGTAATTAAATGCTGTGTCACAGTGCTATTGGGGCTTGCCAGATTTATGTCCCGGGATGAGTTACTGCCATTCATTATCATGATGGATAGCACAGCGTAAAAAGGAATATTGTTAGGGTCTCTTTAGGAAAGCTGTACAATTGCATAATAATAGAAATATCTCTTACTCCTGTCACCTTATAAGTCTCCCTCACAGAAACAGAGATATTTTACATTGAGGAGGATCAGTTAGGTTCATCTTTAAGAGTTTGACATAAATATCACTAAAACTTCATGAATAAGACATACTGAACTCAAACAGTGTGTTACTTTTCTAAATATCTCATCAGATCAAACAGCGATTATTAAAAATGTATTTATTTATATTTTTAAAATTGTATTTTTTAAACACTTTTGCACTGAATAAAGACTTAAATCCACAATGGCTGCTCCTCACACCCACACACATGCACACACACACACACACACACACATATAGAGTATCGTCTGTTTGCTCTATCTCCTTTCAGGAGAGTAAAGAAAGTAAGTGTGGCTCCTCGATACTCCAGCTCACTGTGAAGTCACAGAGGCCTGAAAATGCGGCAGGACAACAGAGGCAAGGCAGAGACACTCATCTTCAGACATGTCTTTAGGACAAGTTGTTGTCATCTTGACAGCACAACGTTTTTGTTAGATGTATTTTCAAGTCCAGAATGCCCACCTCACTTCAGAAAAGCCCCTCGTCTCCTTTAGTGTCTCGCTGCTTGGCCTCAGATCACACACGCCGTGTTGTTTTACTTTTTCTTGATCTTGCAGATCACAAACACTGCATGACTTGTACAGGGTGCTCCATCACACACATTTGTCCTTAACAAGAAGACCAATGAGTTTCATTTTCATGAAACAGTGAATGGTTAAAAATAATTAATTTGCTCAATATTTTTTTTCTGGCATTATGGCAACACCAAAAAGATTAAATTACAACATTCCGCATTTCTAGAACTGGTTGCCCTTTTTTAAATATACAAGTCTGATATTCTACATTTTTTCATACTGTAGCTGTTTAAGTAAACCAAATGCAATGAATGTTTTTGTTTGTTTTTTATATGATATCTCATTAGAGCATCAGTGATTTGGCTGTTGGTGGCACCAGAAAAGCCACCAGTAAGACATTGTATAGACTAATTTATTCCATTCCTCTCTTAAAAGTAGGTCAGGGGATTTTATTTTTTTCATAATATAAATATCTGATGTTGTTTTTACTGTAGTACAGTGTCCGCTATGGTCACTGTACTAATGACAGGTTTAATGCTTAAAGGTAAACTGTGAAAGTGAAAGTAAAATATGTTGTGTATGTCTTTAAAGGAACAGCATAGCACAAAAATAAATTCTATTTCATCCACCCTTATAATTTTTGTCCGGATTATTATTTTAAGTTTTAAGCCATCTGTGTCCAACATTTCAGATACAAGCCTCAAAAATGATTTAGAAGCATTCTCAGCCTCATAATACTGGCCATCACTTTTTTAATTAATGTTTTGATGTCAGATTTTCCTTATTTTTCATCAGGAATAAACTCAACAAATATTGCTGTCTTTTTATTATATGCCAAAACCAAGTATCTCCCAGTCCAGGTAAAACAATCTCATTTGCCATTTCATTTAAGTTTTTCTCCCACTGAGAAAGAGCATGATACAAGTATCATCCTGTACTGAAATTATCATGTTTTCTTTTGTTATTGATTTTCTTTTCTTTAAATTTAACAAGATAAATAACGTATAACTGATTAATGCATTCAGTTATCACCATAGCTGTCCTAGTATAATATAAATCTAAATATATCTAAACTTGACTGATAAAAAAAGCTACAAAATCAGAGTTAAGAAATTCAAAAGGGTTTCTTTAATACACAAAAAAACACACCATACTTCCTCACAAAAATTGATGTACCAGGAGGTCTGACCCCTATTTTCTTCTCTTTTCTGCTGCTTGGTTAAAAAGCACCAGCAGAGTGTTTTCTGTCATTGCCTTTTCTTGCTGTCCATCTTCCTGGTTGGATTCTCACTGAAATTGCTGTACACTAATAGACTCGGCCATTTGGGGCTCCACACAATGAATGTTGTTGTAATTCCTCCTGTCATGGGGCAATAAATGTTCCATGTTGTCTTTTTTTTTTCCTTGTGCTTGTTTCCTACATGTAGACAGCAATTTACATGGAGACATTAATGTAAGTGTCATGTTCTATCCAAGAGCACTGAAGCAGAACTGCTAAAAGACAGCCAAGCCACAGCAGCGATGTTCTGGGCACCAAAGATTGAGCAGCAATACAAAGTTAATGGAATTAAGTAAAGAATTCCCCCGTCCAGCGACGAGAGAGAAGAGGAAGAGGGAAAAAAAATACACTTTAATAAGCCTGGGCTTAGAAATAAATGATAAAAATAAGGAAATCAAAAATTATTTGTAGGTTTAATATTTATGAGGTGGTGAGGGCTGGGAAGTGAAAATAAAAAGAGGTATATCATATTAACTTTGCATTGTCATCTCAGCCGTGTGATTCTTTCCCTTCGCTTATTGTTGTCTACATGAGAGGACAGACATTTAATGTATCGAAGAAAACTGCTCCGTAAAGTGTGAGCTGACAATGAAATTGTCACAGGGCCACTTAAAATGTTCTTATGCTGTTTTTCATGCTGAAGCCTCAATTCTTCTGTCTGTTTATTATGTTATGTCTGAGAACCAGAGGTAGCAGGGGAGCTGAGCAAACAGTGAAAAGGCTTTAGCTGACACAGTAGAGAAACAAGCTCTCTAGTATTACATGCTCAAAATCAGCCACATTTTCACCAGGGATTTTACCAGCTAAAGCTAACACTTAATGGAAGACCTGTGTAGATGTGGGGTTCCTTTTTTCAGATTTATTTTTTTATTTTATTTTTTTGTGTTAACATCAACCGATTACTTCTCACTTTATCGCCTATAGGAGGATGCTGAAAAGTTAAAGCTCAGTCTAAAGGGGACACTGCAAACAACAGATTCGTGAAGTTTACCTGTTAAAAGGTTGTTTTTATCTTATGAGAATCCATAAAACAGTGCACCAGAAGAAATTAGCTGAATTTAAAATAGGAATCAAGTTAATTAATAATAAATAACTTCATACACACGAGGTACATTGAATTGAAAATAATCCCATAAAAGATTAGGCTAAAAATTGTGTTAAAATATGAAAAAATGTCACACCCACGTAATTATCATAACACCAGGCTTCATGTACTTCAAGGATATTTTAAATGTAGGGGAGACCGGGAATAGTTGTAACATGGGTTACATTTTATCCAATCAGGAACAAATTACGAGTCACCTAATTCACTCTGCACATGCTCAGTTTAGTCCCTACTTCACATGTGACAAACAGAGCTAATTTTAGAGGCAAAACATTAATTTTGAGGTAAGAAAGTATTTTTTTCACTTGCTTTCTTTTTGTAATAACATTGCCTCCTTTGTACATAAACTCATCAACCTTATAACATGTTCATTCTGTGTTTGTGTAGATGTTTTCCATGCAAGTAGTTTGTGATAATGTTTTAGCTGTTAGCTGTAAGTCAAGTGAGTTCATGGCTACAATAGTCTGGGTTTGTGGCAGATGAGAAAATGTTACAACCTACCTCAATGAAAAATGTTAGTGTATTTGTATGTTTGCTTTGAATTCTAGACACACATACACACTCAGTTGTTGATTGTGCATATTTTTTTGCATTTTGTTAGGTTTTAGACCTGTGTATACATTAAATACAAGTCTAAATGTGTGTTCAAATAATGGTGTAACACACTAATGTTCATCTGTTAAATTTGGTGCATATTTGCACAATTTGTTCAGCTTAATGCCCGTGTATAAATACTAATGTAAGACACACAGAGAGACTGATGTTCAAGTTTTTATGCAGAATTCGTAAAGTTTTAATATTGTGTTAAAATAATGGTGACACACACACACAGACACACAGACTGACAGAAACACACACCAATTATGTAAGTGTTCAATAAAAAAGTTTTCAGTATCTTAAGTACCTGTCATACTCTTTTTCATAATGTTACATTTCACACCATGGTCCGTTGCAACTAACCCAGACTATGGGGTAGATTGTAACATTTCACTCCTTGTGTTTGAGACTAAACTATAGATTTTCTGTTCATTTTGCAGAGACAACAACTACACATTTTAATAGCTAACACGTGTAACTAGTTTGTATCACACACTGAATGCACTGGCTTAAAAGAGCCCTGAGCCAGAGACAGAAATGTCAAAAATGTTACAACCATCCCCGGTCTCCCCTACTTTAAAAATGTTGAAGGGTTTTTACCGAAAGAAAAAATTACAGGCAAAGTTGTTTTTCTGTTTCTGATTTTAAGTGCTCCTTTCACCTAATTGTTCATTTACTCATTTTAATCCTGTCCTGGAGCCAGCTGTTATGGACAATTATAAAAAGGAAACAATCACCTGCGGTTGAATTTGCATCACTCTTCTTCCAGCTATCAGGCAATTGTTTGGACCACAGCCTGTGATCACTTGTGCTATTTCAAGTACACTTATGAAGCAATACAACCTACCATATGTGCGTACTTTTTAATAAAATTATAGTTCAAAGTTTAATTTTGCCCTGTCATATGAAAATTAGGAGCTGGTACAGGCTTATCATTTCAGAAATGTAAAGAAAAAGAAAGAAAGAAAGAAAGAAAGAAAGAAAGAAAGAAAGAAAGAAAGAAAGAAAGAAAGAAAGAAAAAAGAGAGATTAACATTCTCAACTCTCCTCATTCAAAGACTAAAAAAATGAAGATAATCTCTCAATCTGTTCTGTTTTTATTTGACTGCAGAGAAAACTTTATTATTGTATTGAAATAAAAGCTTTAAGACAACATAGCATCAAAGCTTGTTGAAGTCCTGCCTCACAAATGATGTAACACAACATCAGCACAGCAGGTTCTGTCAGATAAGTAAAACTTCTGTGGACCACAAAACTCTCAGTAGGGTTTAATCCTGAAAGATTTATATTGCTGTTAGGAACCAAAAAAAAAGCAAAAATTAAGCTTACATCCCTTTTCTAATCTATGAATATTGGATACACCAGCCTAACAAGATTTAAAAAACAAAAACATCCAGAAGAGTTTAAGTCAAGTGAAATGACTTCTGAGAAACAATGCACCTGTTAGGCTATAAACCCCTGTTGACTGATCTCACTTTCAGTACAGAACTCCATGTCATCAAGCCATTTGTAATTATTTTTATATCCTGTTCTATTTTTACATTTTTATAAGGTTACAAGTGTCACTGATTTTCATTCTCATGTGATTAAATTAACATGTATATTCAGACCTGCTCCATACTGTATGAGACACGCATTAATTTACTAGAAAGCAAAAAAGGGAGAATAAAATAGCAGAGTCTCTGTCTTCACCTGACTCCAATGAGCTTCTTTGAACACATCATTTAAATGTAATTTAGTGTTTCATTTGAGATTTATTCAAAATCAGGCTGGATAAACAAAGCATACTTTCTCTATGAAATCCAATAAAACTGAGTGCATGTCACTGAGCTCTGACAGCCTTGACTTCAAAAGCACATGGTTGGAGATGAATGCAGAAGTAAGGGGGTGGAGGGCATGATTAGCAGCCCACTTGGCTTCTCTCCCAGTCGTATGAGCTATATATACATAGCATCAGTCACCTTCCCATCACCTAATTAACTCCTTCACCTTTACACAACAAAGTAGCATCAACTTCAAACTGCTCTGTTTGACTGATTTGACACAAATGCTTTATGAGTGTTTTAAAATGAAAGGTGATTTTGAAGATGCAACACACATTGCTAATAGCCATCAAATGCCTCAACGGCTACTTCTTTTTTCAGATGATTAAAGCTGTTGGTGGGTTCAGGAGGCTTACCTGACCCAAATGCTTGCAATTTCTCCAATATCACAGCCAAGTGTGGTGTTGTGGATTGTGCACACATATGTATGCATACACACACACACACACGCACACACCCTCACTAAGCTTTGTCTTCACACTTGTGTTCAGTCTGAGCCAGCAGCAGGTAAAACTTCTGCAAATTATAGCCTGAGGGCAGCCTTTGCTGCTCAGTGTTCGATGCTGTTTGATACTCTGCATGGAGTTTGTGAAATCCCAAGTTTCTCTTATTGAGGTTTTTTGTCATTACTTCATTCGTGTTACCTGTTCTCCAACATCATTTACATAAAACAATGATTATGATAATTTACATATAGTGGCAATTAACATTAGCAAAATATGAGTTTTTAATGCCATGTTACATTTTTTTATTTTATTTTTTTTACAGATTTCTTATAATGTTGCTGAACAGGGGTCCAATTTAGTACTATAGCTTTAAGGGAGGTTCAGGCCTTAACAAATTTTCCAAAAAGATAACAGAATAAAACACTTGATAGGATTGTTACGCTGCTATGTGCAAAGTTATCCATTCCTTTTTGTACCTTTTATTTCCCAGTTTTTCAGATTGCATGGCATCATTCATCAGTAAACACTATTTTGAGACGACCAGCTTTTACACACAGATTTCATCTAATACTGTCGCTCATATCAAGATACAGGTCTTCACCATGTTCAAGTAAAACACTGTCTCTTAGACGAAGCAGTAAAAAAGACACTGTCTGCAGATTCATTCTAGGCACATCCAGCATTAAGAGACATCAGAGTAGACCCGGGACATGCAAGTTTGATTAAATATCCCACCAAGCTACTTGCAACAAGATCACCCACGATGGTTCGCAGAAACTTGAACAAAAAAGATAGATGATGCATGAGAGGGGCTAAAAAAAGGACCATGAGTCATCAGTTTATCTGATAGCGATAAAAATCAAATGAGCTAAAGTTACTAATAAAATTAATGAAATAGGGTCCTTAACAAGGGTCCCTTAAAGGTTAGTGATGACCCTGAGCTATGTAAAAGCACATTATGCTAACTCAGCAAAGCAAAGATGCAGAAAGCCTACAGGCCCTTGAAAAAAAAAAAAAAAAAAAGTTAACGTCCTCTGTATTTGATAAATCTTATACAAGACTAAGCAGGAGAGTAGATTACGTCGGAGAATTTCTGCTGCAGTGTAGCGCTGTAAAAGAGGTGAAGACATACAATAAGATCAGGCTGAAAGTTTTTAATCTCATGGCAGTTTCTGACTGGTAAATAAGCATGTTCTGTACAGGAAGTGTTATGCATTTCACATAAAGACTGGTATGTGTGTAAACACTGCATACATTATTTCTATGTGAACATGTCTGTGTGCTTTGTGTGTGTTTTGGGTAGAGGGTGGGGGGTCTGTGGGATATGCTGGTGATCTGGGGCTGATTTCTTTCTCTAAGTGTGCTGGATCTGCTTGGCATGCTCTGCGTCTCCTCTCTCGCTGCTATAGGCTCTGCTGGCTATAGCTTGTGGCGCTCCCGGTGGAGTAAGTTCTTTCCACTAACAAAATGCAAAATACAAAATTAATAAAAACACCCTTTGAAACTGACAAATATGCCTCAGGCAAACTATCGGCCCGCCAGCTGCTTAAAATTTAATCAGTATTTTTTCTTTATTTATTTATTTTCCACGGCCATGCTCATCTTTTTAATAACATGTTGCTGAGAGTGTCTGTATACAAAGTTTTCCTCTGTCAAGAATTACATAGGGCCTGTCAGTTCATGGTCTCTCCCCCTCAGGGGGTTGCCAGAAAATAAACTAAGTAGATTTTATTTTATCTTCTAACCTCGGTCCTTGTCCTCTTCTAAACTGGTTTTCTCTAAGGTTCTTATTGCTCTCGTGACCTCCAACCTTGATGGGGCCAAACAAGGACACAGAGATCAGCTCATCTTCACATTTCTCTGATATACTGTACGCTTGCATTGTCTTCTAACAGTGGATAAAGATAACTAAAATGCTGGAATTGTTGATGTTGGAAAGCAACACTGAATTCCCTGATAGCTCTCCCCTACTGATATAATATTCATGCACTCATTTATAATTTAATTATATTAACACAGGGTTTCAGTGTGAGTGATGACAGCGCGTTGAGCTGTCATTTAAGTGTCAATCTAGCTCTCCACAATCCCAATCTGGACTGCAATAGAACAAAGAGATAATAGACAAAGAGCAGAAACATATACAAGCTAGTCACAAGCCTCCTGCGGGATTTCTAATGTACACTGTCCTGAATTTGCCAGTCCTGCTGGGACCATTTCTGCAGGAGAGCTTATGGAAATGAGAGCGACATGCTTTTGACCCATTGACTTAGCTAAATTAAGATGCCTTAGATGGACTTCTTGGTTATATTGAGTTCTTGCTTCATTTAAATTTCTACTGAACAGAAATCTAACTGTCATAATTGTTGCAGTCATTGTGGGACTTTGTCCTTTTTATGCTCTCTGTCCCCGTGCCTAAGCTGTGGTGTTGGGGGGGGGGGGTCACCTTTCTGTCTTTGCTGAGATTTTAGGCTGATACCACCAGTGGTTTTCAATCCTACACAAAGAGTCAAAAAATTTTGAGACATTTTTACACACAGATTCCAAATTTGCTCGATGACAGAGGTCAGACATCATGAAGCCTTGATGCATCTCAGAGCGTGACTTGGTGCAGAAGAAGCAGCAGCAAAGCTTAATGTGTAAACAAACATGTTTTGCCTCCATTGAACCTCTGTTACTTCCTGTCAGTGCCGATTCCCCATTCACCATAGACGACAAGGCAAAACAGGAGCTCAGCAGTCCTGTCTTGAACAGAAAATAAACGACCCTTTTCTAAGATATATTTGTGACATATTTGACGGGAGATGAAAGAAAGAAGTATTTGACTGATTGCTTCCTTTGGGTCAGGCATGTATAGTCACTCATTTCACACAGTTTTATAAGCTCTTAAAGGAATATGTCAGGTTATATTCACAAAATTTTGAGCACCTTTGATCAAGTTGACCAAACTAGTGAGTGTTGGGTTGCGCCCGGTGTGGGCCACAACCTTGGCTCTCTGTAAGAGTCAATACATCTTTTCAGTTTTCATTTTAAACTGGAACTGATCAAAAGAGATAATATGCGTATTGGTTCAGGAGTTTAATTAAGTTTCCTTCATTCTACACAACAGAAGTTGTTATTTTCCATCTATTTTCGTTACATCTCCATCCATAGTGCAGGGTCCTGCTTGAATATATTTATCATTGATTTTTCAAAGAATATTTCTTTTGAGCTCTGTGACGAGAAATGATTTTTTCCACTGTGCTTTTCTTGAACGTTACCCTGATGGAGGCCGGTCTCTTATTCTTGCACATAAGTGAATTTAAATCTGAGATAAATTCCCCTTGGCAGATTTTTCTCCTCTGTGTAAAAAGCTTCCAGTTTTGTGCTGCTTCTTCCTTTTCTTACTTTCTTAGTTATTAATTGAGATCATGAGAGTCAACGCTTTCAGCGGAGGACTAGCTCAAGACAAGAAATGCTTGAACTTCTTTGCCATAAATATTAACAAGCAATATATTATGCATATTATTCTTTAAATACCACATAAAAAGTGTTTTTTTGTGACTAAATCTTAATTTTGCATATGCTTTTAAGTAATGTGCATTAAATAATAATTACCATTAAATTGATGGCAGAGGCAGCTTTGGTACTGTCAATCAAATTTGTGCAAACCCCCTCTGACACTTTCTGTCTCTCATCACTTCTAGCTGCCGAGCCATTATTGTTCACGCCAGCGTCTCAGAGTGCAGCAGAATCAGCACATACTGTACTCTGCAGCACTTTGCTATGTGTTCACTTACTACAGGTCATAAAGGTCATTAAATGTACTGTAGCTAGTTTTTAACCAGGAGAGAGGAATTAATCTGAAGCCACTGCAATATTCACTATGTTGTCACTGTGAGGAGAAGGGTAGAGGGGGAATGGGAAGATGTTCTTCCTGTGATTTGTGGTTACTTGCATGTTTCTGACAGAGATGCAGGCAGTGATTTTGAAATATCCAGAGTTTAATCAGCTTATAAAGTGACAATTTGTAAACGGGACAGTGACAAATAAGGGTTGGTTTTGAAAATATACTTTGAACTTGTTAAAACAACATGTTAAATGTGTAGTTTGAATTTCTGTTGGTTTCATGGTATCTTATGACATTTCTACCATTTTTAACCAACTAAAGAATCAGTCCCATTAAAATGTCAAATGGTGTAACCACAAAAGCATAAGAATCAAATAATTCACCTTCCTAGAAGTTATGCAAGTGTACTGATGAAATAAACTATTTGTTATTAAATATCTCAAAGTAAATTTAAAATATTTAACTTCCAAACTTGATAATGTGGGTTATGTTGTACTGAGCAAGTAAGTACGTCATAGACATCAATGTTTTCTCTCTGCTTTTGGGTTGGTTGGTTTAAAATTGTTTTTTTTACAGAGTATTAGACTGCTAAAATCACATTGATAGTAACTTTTTTCATGCAATATCAGATTTTTTAATGAGAAACTTTGGTCACACCCAATGTCATTTATCAGTTACATTTGGTCTTTCAGCCAAAAATTAAGGTTACTAACATTATTAGGTTAAAGACATCATTTTCCAATCTGTCAAAACTGATTATCAAACAATCAAACACACCTAATGAAATAAATGAGCACATGATACAGAGAAGATAATGCACAGTTTCTGAGCTTGTCTCCGGGACATACATTGCTTTTTCTATGCACAACTACGCAATACTTCTAATATCATAAACCAATATAAAGGACCTCTTTGACATTTGTGTCATCAAAAAGATTTTCATAATATTGTGGAAAAAAAAAATTGGCTGTTGTAAAATTGATTTCTTTGACTAGGGCTGTACGCTAGCAGCCAAAATGATGATCAAGATCAAGATGCTGTTTATTAAGTTAGGGTATTTTTTTTATTTCTAAATTTCTTATGTGAAATCATAAAAATCTTGCTCCTCACCAATTGCCTGGGCTGATCTGGGACAAAAATTGGCCCTAGAATTTCTGGCCTACACTACACCCAGGACTGAACCAGGTCCACTGTTTCTCTCAGCTCTAGAATTATTAAGAAAAATTAGCATTGGCAAGTTAGAAAATACATCCAGAGAACCTAACATATAACTTAAGATAATTTATTTTGGTGTAACGCATCTGTTAAAATAGTCTGAAACATATGAGTTCTGCCAATTATCATGTTTCTTACAACATAGGTGAGCTAAACTTGTGTTTTCAATTTAATCAGTATCAGTTGTCTTTGACTGGCATTTCACTTTCTGCAAGCACTGTCACACAATTTACCTGTAACCAGATGATTTTTAAGATTCACTGAATTAAACAGTATCAGCCCAGTGCATGATTCACTCTCACTAATACCCATCATTGCTCTAAGGCAATGTGGAAGGCCAAAAACAATAACTCTGGGTGCAATCATTGGCATCACCATGAATTTCCTGGAGGAGTTCATGTATCCTCTACTGTTTCTTGTTATACACTTTCAAGCATAATTTTCAAACAGCAGGCTTTTCACCCAACACTCAAGCACAGCTCCTCAAAATCCTCCGAGGCCCTGTAGCAGCTCAGTGTCTCAATGGGAGTCGGGCCACAGCTGCCCCTCCCTGCTCCTTTCTCTTCTCCTCAAACAGAAGCATGGAAGTATTTCAAGGGACAGCGTCTTTGATGTGAGCAATTTATAAGGCTAATTATACAACAGGATAATAACAATGGAGACTACAAGCTGCCTGTGTGTTTACCCTCCCTGTGTTTACATCACAGTCAGCTCCTTGAGCCATAACACACACACACAGACATACAACACACACACAGATACACTCACACACAAAGAGACACAGACACTCATTTGTTAAACAGCTGGGGTAATTCTCAGTTGTTCTTGTCGCTGATCATAATAACAACAAACAATGAAAAATGCCTGAGATCAAAGAAGGATATGATTATGTATTTAAAAATTCTTTAAAGTTACAAGAAAGAGGCGATAGATTGTTGATGCACTAACTTCCTCCTAGAGTTAATTGATAGCAGTGCTGTCTGGGTGTGCTGCATAGCTGCAGGACAATGCTTGTATTATCATGTGAGCCCCTGGCCCTTGGGTAACAGATCTTGTTGTTTGCATATTTATTGTGCATTTGTGTATTCATAACTCTGCCTGTATCTTATCACCTAAATTGGCTCATGTGTCATTATTTCCTGTGTGGGTGGTTGATTGTGCAGTGGCAGTTCCAGTAACAGAGCTCCTGAAAAGTCTCTTGCTTTCATAGAGGATTCGATTTAAAGAGGCTTGAGATAACAAGCTTCTTCCCTCTGACATTTGTTCCAAGTGGTGTATCGTCGATGAATACAAAACCTCAGATGTTCTTCAAAAAACTCTGGACAACTGTTGTAAATTTTTCATTTGAGACATGGATTCTTTTTTACCTGTTCGACTGAGAAAGAATGGGTACGGCTGTACGCGCTCACCTTTCATCATGCTGCCTTAGCTATTAGGCGTGCCTTATCGCCCCCATGCATTAGAAGCACATTAAATTTGGAATCACAGCACTCTTCAGGTTCAAATAATGAGCATTTAATTATTGACAGAGGATGAATATTTAACAAAGACTCTGGTGGTTGACTGGGTTGGTCTCATACAGAGCAGTATTAAACAGGACATGAGGTCCCCGTGACCCAGAAACACACCCCCATTCTAGATGAATTTCCAGTATCCCTGTCAGAGTTGCACTGTGGGGTACAAGTGCAGGTCAAAACTAACAAAAGTACTGCTTTACAGAGGTGCAATCATATAAAAAGAGAATACTGAAACTAAGTAAAAGGGACATCTCAAAATTTATCTGTAATTGTTTAAAACTGTACACAAATACAAATTGAAGAACACAAGGTTTAATGTACCATTTTCTTACTCTAAGTGAATCTATTTCAAAAGAATTAGCCAGAATACAGCTGGTTTAACAATGTTTGTTCCCTTTTCCTTAATTTTACATTTAAAAAAGCCACATAGTGTGATATTATTGTACCAAAATAATATCTCATTGAATGACAAAGTTTAAATCTGAGTTTGTTTTTTCTCCCAGATGGTGTCAGTAGAAATGACTCGTTTTAAAACGGGTTTAACTGCCAATATGAACGTAGTAGAAAGTTTGATTCCTGCTTGTTTATTTTTCTCTTTGCTACCACAAGATAAAATACATGAATATTAGGAAATCAGCCTTTTAACTGAATCCTGTCTGTAAGAACTATGGAATGGGCTTCTTTACAGACCGCTGTGAGATCAGATCCTCTGTACAATCGAAGCGAAGACAGACCAACAGACACACAGGCAGAGAGAAGAGGCGGGAAATGGAAGAAAACACAATCTACATCCATCCCACAGGGAATGAACCAGTTAACTGTGTCAGTCACCCTCTCCCTTTTTTTCAGCCTACAGCCCATCGACTCATCCTCCGCTCACTCTGCACGAGTGGCCCTTCAGATCTTATCTGTTGTGAAATAAAGTCTCCCCCGAAAAACAGGACGATGGCATGAGAAAAGCCAGACGTGCTCTGAACTCTATATATGTTTTGATCATTCTCTTAAACAGGCCAGAAACTTCTGAATAATCTGCACTTTTAAAAGCTGCTGTGAGGACTTGTTTAGGCAGCAAATGAGTGGAAAGTGAATCTTCTTTTTAACACTTTTTTTCTTTGTTCACAATATTTTTTTTGCAATATGCAAAAATGTATGGCATTTATACAAGTAGACAACATTTTAACTTTGTAAACTGTTTGTAGAGTAGTTTAGTGTCCAGAAGGTGAGCAGATGATCTGTTCATTGTTACAGCTGCTCTGAGACGTGTCCGCAGCTTGTTAACGTTAGTGAATCCTGGTTATGTCCTACCAGAGCTCATCTACCAACTCCAACCTCACCAAGCAGAGCAAATGTAACCTCACTCTTTATTTTACTAAGAGATTCTCAAGTTTGATCAGATCACTGCAATATAACTCCTGCATGTGGGTTGTAATCACAAACAGTTTAGCAAGTGTTAGCCAAGCCAATTTAGCTTTTTTTTTTCTTGTTTTTGCTAGCCAGGCGAAAGTGTCCGCCTGTACCACAAAACAAATGCTTCTCAGTGTTAAACTTTGTTGGCCAGCATAGCGTCATCAGGGACTTTCAGTCTGTGGTGAAATGGAATAATCCGACCTGACAATGGATACAAGGAACAGCATTCCGATATATGATTTTGGCCCTGATAATTTTATTTTAAATCATAGATTATGAACAGATAACAAATATATAAAGGTGCGACAACTTCAAGATCACTTATGAAGTCTTCAGGACCTTTAGGTTTTGTTACCTTATGGTTAACGAAGAGTTTTCTCTGCTAATATACAATACGTCAACCCTGATCCCCAAAACCTTTTTTTGAACCACACAAAAAAAACACATTAAGAGTCCTGATGACGCTACAGATTTAAACAAGTATTATACAGCGCAGCTTTTGCTAACATTGCATTATTAAGACTGACGCTAACATTAGAGTCATTTTCACAGGCTTGAGCCAAATATTAGTTAAAGTTATCCTTGCTTAGGTACCTTTCTCTCTCCCTTCAAGCCAGCCACAGTAGAGCCGGAAAGAAGTTGAGACTCTAGTGTTAGTTTTTTAAATTCAGTTATTTGCAAAGCAGTGTCACATTTCATGAGTACAATTCCACACTCTTGTTATGGTCCATGAATGTGCAAAATATAGACTTTATGTTTATATAGATCCATTCAAACAATATAATTTACAACAGAAACATCTAAAAAAAAAAAGGTCATAATTCTGCTCAGCCAGTGTCTCCCTGTCCTTTTCATCATCAGTATCGTCTGATTTGGCACTTTTTGCCGGCTCTCCCTCACCATAAGCCTCCTCCTCTCTCTCCTCAATTTGTGTTTTAAAATAATCAGCGTTAGACTGCTTCATTTGTGCCACGGGTGTATACAACGGCGCTCTCTCTGCAGAACAGGAGTGAATGCAGGTGGAGGATACAGTGCATGTGTTGGAGGGAGCTTTATAATATACGCACTGGTACGAACATGACCGGATGAAATTCTGACACACACAAGCTGAGAAAAAAGGCTGCATTTGCCACCATTTTGGTCGCAGTCTCGAGCCCTGGAAAGCTTTGTTTACTGTGTACGAATGAACCTCGATTTAAAACGCTGTTACTTTCACATCAAGTCTGTGGGTATAAAACAGGGAAAGAGCTGTCCCTCCTCTCTGCGCCTGTCCAGCCAGGCTCTTTATATATATATATATATATATATATATAATATACTGACACCTCATCTACACCTTTAGGATCCTGTTAGAAGCTTTTTATTAGCGTGTAGACATGGGTTTGCTCTGCAGGAACAACAGTCATTAACATTCTCTTGAAATTTATGTTTCTTTAACATCTGCATTATTTTTGCTTTATGATGGAAATTTTTTATCTGAGCTTTTCTTTAACCTCTGTTCTGATGTTGCTGCCTGTACAATAGTATAATGGTTGATTCACTCTAAACCTCACAGGCAAGCCCCCTGCAATGCTTCTGACAGCTGAGAAATGTCATTACAGGCCATAATGAAGAATGAAATCAGTTATACCATCACCACATGCCCAATATTTAATTAGCACCTCTGAAGGTCAGCTCAAATGGCTCCCTCACAATGTTTTCATGTGATCAAAATGTTTGGTTGTAAATGTGTTTCCACTTTGATTTTGCTAAGAAGTATATAGTAAACAAAATAAAACACAGATTTCACCCCTGATAAAGGAAGCTATTGAAAAACATACCCAATTAGAAATAAGTAAAGACTATGACCAGAAAATGCCCACTGACGAGTAGTGACTTGACAAAGGGGACTGATAAGACATTGAAATTGAAATGAGGTGTGAAGAAAAGCCAGTAAAAGCAATACCTTCACACAATGTACAATTAGAGCTCATCCTCTGAAATGAGACAGCCTAAGTGTTGCATCAATTTGCAGATCATTTAGTCTTTTCACATGCATTCGGCCTCTGATATAACAGCAGGAATCAAAGCAGGATAAAGATGAAAATAGGGCATGACAGAGAAAAAAAAGTCATGCAAATGACTTTTGTTATTGCAGTGTGATTTTTATTTGAATTGTAAGTGATCATTCTGCCTTTTAGTTACAGCTGTCAACCCTCATTAATGTGCATTATAAATTGCATCAAAGTGCATAAGGCTGTGTGTGATTAATTTATACAGCTCTTTACGTAGGAGGGGACTGTGCAGGTGCTGTGGAGCCTAATGACTTGGTTTGGGTGGCACTGCTTCTGTGAGTCCCCGCTCTCAATACGGTATGTTGTGTGTCAGCTCTGGCATGTGTCTGTCACTCACACTGGTTCACGGGACCTAAGGATGAGGATTACACGCTCAAAGCTACCGAATAAAACAGTGTCCAAAACGACTCAGAAAATCCCCTCTTTTCCATAATGATGATCGGTTCTGCTCTGATTAGATTCAATGAGTGATTCTGACCTCATGTCATTTCCAATCAACACATGTAGTCACAACAAAGACGATGAATTAGGATGGGAAAAAAAATCACGTCACATGTTCAAAGATAGGCACAAGAAGAGATATTTTGAGAATCACTTTAAAATGAATAAACAAATTACAATTTTTAAATATAGAAATAGCATTTGTCTTATTTGATTTTTACTCTTAATAAGTTTGAACATTTTGTACACTGAGGCCAGGTGGATTATCTTTAAATATATGGAGAGGGAGATTTTATCCAATTACTGCTTTCTGTATTCACACTAGAGAGCAGTTATACCTTGATAGCAAAAACCTTACTTTATGATGACCCGTTAAGCTGTCATAAGAATATTATTACTGATTTAATTTAAAAGTGCCTAATAAAGTTATTTACCTCAACTGTAGCAGAAAAACAAGCCTTTCTTGTAATAAATTTACGATATAGTCATTATTTGTAATACTGAACTGATAATTCAGTATTTCAATTTAAAAGTAAAAGCCACTAGGCAAATGGCCTAGTGGTTAAGGTTGCACTCCACATGGCGAAAGCCCTTGAGCAAGCAGCCCAGGTTCAAGTCCCGCCTGTGGTGACTTTCCCGAATGTCACTCCGCACTCTCGCCCTGTTTCCGACTCTATCCATTGTCCTGTCCTCTCTGATTGAAGGCATAAAAGCCCCGTAAAAAAAGGAAAAACCCTGTAGCCTTTCACTGAACAGAATCCCTTACAGGTTTTTGTTTGTTTGTTTTTTAACATTTTTTTTTTCGTTTAGTTGGGAATATTCAGTGGGTTCCACAACCCTTGAGATTTTGCTACTGCCATCTTGTAGACCTTTTACATCACACTTCAAAATACACTTTGGCTGCGACATTTACACAAACAGGATTCAACAAGGACAGTTGTACTGATAATGCTTGGTAATTATAATCCAGAATAAGTTGTTCAAATATGTGTGATATTATTATTATATTTACTGAGTAACAGCAATTAAATTAGGCGTGGTCACAATGGACTGTGCCCAAGCACGCTTCAGCCCTAAAGTCCTAAAGTCAGTGTGAATACAAGCGTACCGTGCTTCGGCACAGCACACGTCTCCTCTCTGGCACGTTTCGGAGAGGTGTGCTTTGGCACGGTACACTTCATGTGTGAGCACGCAGACACGATTGCCGTGACTACTCCTCTCAACAGTTATTTTAAGCAATAACGCCGGTGTTAAAGAGCTGTGTTGGACCAAAACAACTTAACATGAGCTAAAAAGTCACTAAAGTTTTTATCCTGTTCTCTGTGTCTCACTGTGCTGACTCTGATACAACCACGCTCTATGTAAACAGACACTTTATGGTGATGTTGGCAGGCCATGCATGGGCCTAAAGTCTGGTTCATGTTGGAGTATGGAGTGTGACTGCGGGCCGTACAGGCCAGCGGAGGAGCAGCGCTGCGGGGGGGGGGGGGGGGGGGGGGGGGTCGTGCTTGAGTTCAGCATGGCACGAACAGCCAGTGTGACCGCACTCTTACTCAGTGTTAACCGTTATTTGTTCCTTGTCATTATTTGTTGCTTGTGTTGAAGTTAGATCACATTTCTTCACATATCACTTGAACCTGTCCTCTTTGAACAAATCATACTGTTTCATGGAAGTAACTGAAACGTGGAGTGTAGGCACAGACATCAGATATAACTGTTTGATGTTTTAAATTTCCAATTAGGCTAAAAAAAGATAAGTCTGTGGCTAACTCAATCAGTTCAGATAACAAAGAAAATGTGACTAAAAACACGTAATAACCCCATACAGATCATAATTTCAGACACTACGTCTGATGGGTAAGTCAAATTATCCTCTTTCTGCTTTTCCAAAACTCTTTCCCTGAAGATACTTCTCTTTGGTCTTCTCTATGCTGATCTCCTCTCTTTCTACTGAGACCTCACATGGAGCAGACAACACATGGATTTTTCTGCATTGTTTACCACATCCTTTATCCGAGACTTCTGTTCTGGGTCTAGCTGCTTGTAAAAGAAAAGTTGTTTAGAGAACAACAGGATGCTAATTACTCATAGGCCATAAAACAAAACTACATTTCAGGATAAATTAAAGGGCTTCTCAACACTCCGCTTCACTCCCTCCTCTTTTCTCTTTACCAGCTGTGTCAGATAAATTTCAGCGTATTAAATCCTGGAATTTTGACATTTAGATGTAAAAGACAGCGAGGAAAACAGGTTCAAACAAAGGGATCAGTTTAAACCGGTCTCGCCTTTGTCACAGGAGAAGGAGCGGATTAGCACTGAGATGCTACTTTGAAGCCCTGGAAATTTGTGATGAAAAATTTAAGCTACAAGCGAGCAGGATGGGAAGGGTCTAAGGGGGGTTAAGCACAACTATTCATTTGACTCTGAATACATTAGGACCACTAATTCAAAGGTTGTGCTGTGTGTTTTAGTAATTTTGGCTTTAATAAATATATTTGCTTTGATATACTGATTGTCCTGTGGCAGGGCTGCGCAATGGTAAAAGGGAGGGCTAGTGAGAACGAGCAGCTTTCTGCTCTAATGAGAAGGTCAGAGCTCTCTAATTATCATAGGCAGCTCAGTGGCATATTTCAAAAGACCCCAGGAAAGCACCAGCTTCAGACAATAGCCTGTAACAACAATTATCTGTCATGACACAATTAGTGATGAAAGATAGGATAAACAAACAACTATATATGCACTTTAATGTACGAGCTCTAACACAAGGATCACACAAACTAAGCTTCATTAAAATGTAAACAGTACAGTACAGTCGATGTACAAGAATCCACAGTCAACAATGATGAAAACTAGCCAGTTATTCAAGTGAGAAAAGACCGAAGGGCTTCATTTTTGATAAAACAGGTTAGTTGTTCATAAAAGTGGTCGACCAGTATCAGTTTTTCAAAAGCCAATGGTAAAAATTAGAGAGCAGGCAGGACGATGGCTGATATTAAAACTATCATCATGTGTTTTTCGCTGAAAAAAAATAAATCTAAAAACAATATTAATTTTCCAATTACAATCTAATGTACATGGTTGTCTTAGCCAGCAACACATAGACGATTCTTTCATTTGACTTTCATTTGTTTCTTTCATTTTGTGAAAAAGAAAAAATACTTTTAGAAGCAATATTACAAAATTTACTTTAATGAATAGCCAGTAACTGTTTTGGATATGATAATAAGTCATTTCAAACAGAAAAAAAAAATGTTAATTAGAAAAGATGGTGTTAAAGGGGCTTTGAAGACTATCTGTTTGAAGTGGACTGCAGCGACACCCTTTGTCTGGAATCATGAGCACACTGTTGTGATGACTTGACTCTTAACAAGGTGTGTGTTTCATTTCTGAAATGAATGGAGATCATTTTAACACTACTTGTCTTTGTTCAAGACAACTTTTTACCGGATACAACATGACAAGGTAAGGTATTTATCAACAGCTGTTGTTTGAAACGTAACAACAAGCAAACTTTGTCAGTTCATACTGTAGTTTAGTTTAGTAGTAGGCTATATTTAGCGCTCCTCGCAGCCTGGTGCTCTGAGATGTATCCATAGGCTAATGTGTAACGTTAGTGAATCCTTATGTCCTGCTCATCTAGGAAGCAGAGCTAACGTAACCTCACTCTTCATTTTACTGATAGAATCTCAAGTTTGATCAGATCACTGCAGAATAACTGCTGCGTTTGGGTTGGAATGAACATTATCACAAACGGTTTAGCTCATGTTTTAGCCTTTAGCTTGTGCCGTAAATCAATCCAGTCCTGACAGACCCAACAGGGAAGCTAAGAAATAGCTTTTAGAAATAACCTCTATTGAAGTTGATAATCTCATTTTAGTTTGTGGATTACGATAAGGAATTTATATAGAAGTGAGTCTTTTTTTCAAGATCACTTAGAAAGTCCTCACAGTCCCTTTAATAGAGAATTGTGAAAGGGCTAACACTGACAAGGCTGAAGACGGTAACCATTTATTGGTTAATCGGCATTGTGATTCCATGTATCCAAATATATGACTAAAAACAGTTGATGAAAGATAGAAAGATGGAAATATTTTGTATTCTATCTGTGTTTAAGTATATCTGTGTTGGCCTTGGCAGTTTAAGCGCACACCATAGTCCAACTAGCCTTGATCCATTGCTGCATGACTTACCCACTCACTACTCTCCCCATCACCAGTCTGCCCTCAGGTGTCCTATCAGATAAAGGCAAAAATGTCCTAAAAAGACAAAAAAAAAACCTTTAAAAATACAAGACTCTGTAGCAATCATAAGCATTAATGTAATGGCTGAAAGATACTTATTATCATTCATATGAAACAGGTGGTTATTAATGAAACGTTTAACACTTTAAATAAAAACGTCCCTAATTTGCTTGAAGCTAAAATAAATGAGCAAAAGATGCTGCTGTGTTGAATGATTTTTTTATAAAGACGCGTGTTCATAGGGTCCCTCAAGTGGAAGACTTAAAAAAGAAGCAGAATTAATAACATATGAACTGGTTCTCAGCTAACTATTGGCACCCCACTAAACTGCCAGTAAATTAATCTCATTAAGAAAGCCACAGTATGACTCACACATACTTTGTAACAGTGTCAAGTCTTGAGAAAGAAGATTTGCAAGAAGTTTTGAAATTTTGGAAGACGGAGGCAGCTCATTTAAAAATAATGTGTAAGGGAGTAAACACGTTAAATTATGAACAGATTATCAGGATATTAGAGGAAAGCTGCATTGAAAAGTTCTATTCCTGGAATACTGATCAAAGCAATACCTTTAAACACTACAGGTGGATTTGAGATGCAATATCTATCACTATTTATTCTTTCACATTTGAGCAAACACATCCCCGTTTCTTGTATTTATACAGACAGTCAGCATCTTTTCCAAACACACACACACATACACGAGTATTTTCAAATTTCTTGCTTTTTCAGAATAAAGACTTGGAACCAATGGCTCAAAAGTACAATAATAATGTAAGACATCTCTGTCAATTTTCCACTCTACTTCAGTTTGCTTTAACAAGTCCTCATGGAGAGCACAGTGCAGTCAGGAGATAAAAAAGCTTCTTTTCTCCCCTGCTCTTGCCTCACTTCTCCTCCTGCCTTATCAATCGACCGCCCATCCTGTGTGCTTGCGACCTCTAATGGATTTCACATGACAACAGGCCCGGCCTAGACAAGAGCGCAGGCCCTCTCTAACTTGACAACCATTAGCCTGTGAGTAGAGAGAAGAGGGGGAGAGGGTCTCTCGGTGTCCTGTAACTGATGTGTCGTGCACTGAGCCTTCTCCCCTGGGTCAGTCGTGGATGTATCCACTCTGACAAGCGTCTCGCTCCTTTTCTCTGTGTCCCGACGAGCCTATTATCATGAGGTCCTGAGAATGTTGTGCATTCTGGGAAGTGGCACATAAAAGAATGATCAGGCAAAGCTTTCAGACAGAAGTCATTCGCACAGACAGGCTCTTTGTTGAACAAAATGGAAATGCAGCGACGAGAGGTGCACCTGTTGAGCGTCCTTGTGGGGACACAAGCACTCACACTTGGCATTATGTGCCTAATTATTTATACAGGACTGTCAGCTAATAATGCATGGGTCTCTCACTGGAGCACTTTCTGCCATCTTTGAAAGTCATGGCAAGAGGCAACCATAGTTTTGGAGACATCAGGGTTCCTCTCACCAGGGTGTTGTCTGAAGAAGTCATTCCACTTGTTCTGACATAATGCATCTGTGCTGCCTGTGTGCAGTCGTCTTGGAGTCTGTTAGCTGATTTACTTCTCTGTCTTCTCTTTTGCTCTGCTTTGTGCATCAGCTTCCAATGTGTTGCTGTGAAGCTGAGGACTTTAGGATCTGTGAAATGATACGACTGAGCCCTTTCTCTGATAGGTCACTTGGCTTTAAAGGATCACAAGTATAAGTTGAAGGTTTTCTTTCACAGGGATTGGTTTGCGACTACATTGAAAATAACGAGGACATCAACTTATCTTGTTTTAATTATGCAAAGGCACAAAAAAGGGTCTATGCACAAATGTTTCAGTACCCACTGATAATAGCTGTAAGCCCTGAGACTGGGCTGAAAGGTTTAAGGGCATTGTTCACTTATCATATGATAGGGACATTTTTTATGCAAGAGCGAGCCCTGATTAGAGGGTGAGTTTTAATGACAACTAATTAGCCAACCTCTTTAGCCTTGGCGTAATGATCAAACGAGCTGTCATCGCGTACCTGATACAATGATCCTCTCACTCTTGATATGATATTTTATTCCCCTGCAATTATGCAGCCCCCACTGCACCACATGTGTTTATTGCCTCAAGCACACATGTCAAATTAAAGAGCAGCTTATGCACCTGATATTCAATTATTGCCTGCTGCATCACCATGCACAATGGGAAAATGTCAAAGCCGGCAATCTGCAGTACTTCAAGTCGCAATCGGTACGCTGCGATCACCAAGCACTCATGCATATACACAGACACACAGATAGGAATTAGAATATTGAATATGAATGGGGACATTTCCCAGCTTGTCTGTGCTCAGTTGGCTTTTTATACTTCCCTTGTCACCATGAAGGGAATTTGACACATGATGGTGGTTGACGCACTTCAAGCTAAAATTTGCCGTTTGTGTTCAATAAATCAAAACATCTAAAACTTATTGTTAAAGCAGACTACCAAGATACAAGACACGGCTAGGTTAATTGTTTTATTGTACATATCTATTACATTGTTTTTTAATTTTCTTTAAGTCTGAAAAGGGGTTTTATTTCAACAAGGATTTAATTCATAAACAAGAACATACGTTTCTCAAATTGGGAAAAATAAATCCCGTAGAGTTGAAGGACTGTGCTTCAACATCCAGGGCTTCTTGATGCATTTATGCTTTAAAAAAGTATTTATTTTGAGCTGAGCAGTGACATGAAGATAATTTGAAAAGAGTGTCTAAGCATGTGTTTATACTGACTGTCGTGGTAAAAGAATAGCTAACAAAGGCTGCTTTCAATGGATAATTCAATTATTTCACAAACCGAAAAGTTCAATCATTCTTGAGCTAGTCTTTTGGATAATTTCAAGGTCTTTGTCTTCTCTGCAGTTCCCTGACAAATTTATAGCTGCAAAAAATGTGCAACTGATTATTCTCCTGGAGCTAACACAGTGTTTACCCCATCTTTTATGAACTGAAATAGCTCCTTTTTAATTGACTTATTCTTCCCATTTATTCAAACATGATGCTGTGGTCATGCTCTAAGTGTTTAATTTTTTCCGTTTCCTTCCTGTAAAAAGCCAAGTGCTGCTCTATTGATGTTAAAATGTGTTGGTCTCCTAATTACACACTTCTTGAAAACAGATTGTAATCTTGGCAGTGTTTCACTTCATATTTTCAGGCTTATTTCACTTTGTCTCTGCTTTCTGCACATCCCTTAACTTATGTGTCTCCGAGTGAAAAAGCAAACGATCCATTCGCACAAGAGAAAAAATGTTTGAAAATGAATACACCCCACATGAAAACATCCTAGCTCCTCTGTGTCACTTGCATTTCCTCCATTATGGAAGGTAAAGCAGAATTTGACAGCTTTATGGAGTCTGTTGTTTATGAATTCAGTTGATTAAAATATTAATTGCTGCAGCTCCGATGTATTAGTGAAGTGACATGGCTGGAATGATCGACTTTAATGCCACCCCATGTGTTCATGTCATACGTCATAAATCAGAGACTAACAGCGAAAAATGAAATGGGTCCATGTTTCGCTCCTGCCTTATAAAGTTTTTTGATTTACGTAACAGAGACTTCAACTTACGCTTTATTGGCAGCACTTGAGGAAGACGAAAAGAACGTCAAGAGGAGCCTGTATTTTTGTTTGAAAATCAGAGTGTGCATTTCTGACACCGGCTGCAGCAAGCAGGTCTGGAAGTATAGGTTCAGTGACAGTTGTCATTCTGCGGTGTGTAATGAAACGTAAAGTTGAAGTTGTGTGAGAGGGCAACACAGCCCATCCTCTGAAGAAAAATCTCTTAACACAGGACAACACACCCTCCTGTCTAGGAGCCCACTAGCGGTTCTCCCTGGTCCCTAGTGGACCTGGAGCTAAGTGACCACCTGCTCTGCTGTATGGATTGTGACAAATGTTGATGGATGTTACAAGTTAAAAGAGATAATTGATTGTTTATGCCAGGGATCCCCCTGTGTAAGCTTCATTTACAAACAGCCTGTTCTTCATTTAGCAATTGGCCATCACTTATTTTGGCTTTTGGTGTGTGTGTGTGTGCTGATGATTGTGTGTGTGAGAAAGAGAGAATTCATATCAAATTTACCTCAAAAATAGCTGAGTTAATGTTTTTTAAAACTTTTTTTTTTAATAAATTATTTTCATAAGATTATCCAAAATTGTGCACAAACTGCAGTGGCTGTAGTAGGGGGACAAGAAAGTGTTATCTGCTACCAAATACATATATTAATAAATATTTATTACAGAAAAATATATTTTAAAAAAACGTTTTTTTTTTGTGTGTATTGTGTAATTTGATTAAAAATCTTAGAGCACAAAGAGATGACTCCACTGTTAGTTGAATCCTCTTACACTCTGCAACTCAGTAATTACTCTTTTACAAACATGCTGTGTGTGTATATAAAAGCTTTAACAGGGAGGAACCATGTGCTTGGCCCAAAGCCCCTCTAGAGGAGAGCAGTGTTGCAGTGAGCACCTGCTCAGTAGATGCAGGGAAGGAATGTAGGCTGGGGAAGTTTCTTTCAGAGTGCCCCAGATGCCAGTATAACACAGATGTTGTAGTGTTGCTCCAAAACCACAATCACAACATATGGTAATTGCTGCAGAATTATTTTCTGGCCAGCTCTCTAACCAGGGGCTGATAAAACGGGGAAGTCAGCTACCGATGCTCTGCGGAATGAACACCTGCCAAATCTAACTACACGAGATGTCAGTCCTGTGAATGAAGGGCCACCAGGTAAAGCCATTAGGTTTTGAGATGGCCATGGCAATCTGAGAGGCCATGGGTGAATGAATCTGCAGATGTTTCTCTCAAAATTCTTCACAAGGTTGATTGTTTGTGATCCGTCTCGTGCTTGACCTGAATATCCCCCTGAGCATGTTGGGAGATTTTCAACATACTGACACACAAGATGTAAAAGAAATGCAACTGGGATGAGATTACAGCATCAAAAATAATTAAACAGAATGACTAAAGGTTTTTTTTAAAAAAAAAAACATGATGCCTCAAAGACATTTCTTCATTTTTTAGTCACAGAACAAAATGTATAAATGGTGTCAAAGCATCTTGACTTTCATGTAGTTTACATTTTTCTATTATTTGACATCTTAAACCAAAAAATATATCATTTCCAACTCAGACTTGTTTAATTTCCACTCTTTTTTGATTATTAAGTTTCTGCACACACGTTCCAAGCCTTTTTAAAACAGGTGTGATGATTGGATATCATCTAAACACAGCTGACTAAATTTATGGTGCTGTACTTTCATTCTATTACAGAGTAGAGGAATCTTACTTCTATGTAATATTTATTAAAAAAGTTTTTACCCATCTTGACCCTGAAGTCAAAATGATCAGGTGGGAGCCTTAATGTAAAATATATGTCTTTTTGTTCCCCCTAAAAGCAGAGTAAGTTTATGAGGTTTTGCTCCTTCATCACCTCTGTATTTTAACATTTTTTTGTGCCTGGCTTACAGACCAAACTGCTTAAAATTTAATATGAGCAGAGGCTGGAAAGATTGTCTAAAACCTCAGTGAGGCCCACTATAAATTCCAGAGAATAAGTTGCCAAATGATTAAAAAAAAAAAGTTCAGTTGCTGCAAGGCATTTACCAGAACTGTTAAGATCCTAATGCTGCCAAAGCTAATACATATAAACAAGTGAAAATAATTTAATATCATTACATTTCAAATCATTTAATAGAAAAAATATGCAGTACTAAACGTTCCCACATTATTTTAAATATTTCTGATAGTGTTGCTTCATCTGGACAAGATTGAATCCACCGGCGTTCAGTTTTCTACCAGGAATTCTGCACTATACTTGCTGTATATCCATTTTTTTAACCATCTTGTGCCATAAAAAAAAATATTTTAAGACATTTCCATGCTTGTGTTTTCTATGCTCTCTCATCACAAACAAAATGTTGCTTCCCTGTCAAATTGACTCATTTCCCTGTGTTGTTGAGGCACATCTAAAACATAGTTGGGGTTCTGTGAAGCATTCAGCAATATCCAGGAGCAGCATTTTATCTCACTCCAAGGCGTGCCTTACCAGTCACCCGAATATTCAATCACTGAGCTTTCTTAATTGTAAATGTTCAAATGTGGTTGTTTTGCTCTGGCTATTAGCTTGGCAGAGTGTGTGGAATGTGTTTCTGTTTCAGCATAGTTGAATTCAACCATTATTCATCCATAGCCTAGAACCAGCCGATGGGGTTGGTTAGAAAATGAGCCCTGTTCTCTTTTGCTCAAGTGAGTGTTTTTAGTCTTGGGTAAACACACACATGCGCTTACACATACCTTCACATGCTCGCACATACACAGAGATACAATACACACTTTAGGGCCATCTGAGGAAGGAGTCAGACGTCAGGCTTCTCCTCTGAGTTTTTGGCTCCACCATCTGGTCTTTGTTGAAACAATCTTAGCCTCTCATTTGCAGCAGACACAAAAGCATAACGGGTATATGTTAAATAGAAAATGATGCAAATGACATATCCTGCATCTTTCACATTTCTACATTTCAGACTTGTGTCTGCACATAGAAACTAAACAAGTACCTGATTAGGCTTTCATGATTCCAATGACTAATAAACTGTTAAATGAGTCAAATCTGGCCTTGGAATATGCAAAACAAAATCATTTTGAGGCCTTGGATGTAATAAGCTAAGTGACTATTGATCATAAAAAAAAAAATATGCTATAAATGTTGAAAGTTCAACAACCCAAATCAGAGATTATTCAGGGACATTGTTCTGAGCAGCAGCTAATGAGTCTTACACAAATAAGAGCGCAAATGATTGTTTTTAACTTGCAATGAGGAAAGAGAAATGAAGCAGAGCCTGAGCTTAGCATGGTTGTCTTCAGAAGACTACGTTTATTGATCGGTGGAAATGAGACTGGTGAAGAAAGGTTTTTTGCTCCACAGGGGGTAGACTGGTAAAGGAAGGCGGGTGTCTCACTTAAAAAGATCTCATGTTATGGCAGCCTTTATTAAGACTCCTCATTTGCTTTTGAAGACAGGCCAGGGGGGGATCGGTCCTGGCAGGTTACAAACATGTGGTGTCTCCACTGCTTATTCTCCTACTGACAACACCCTTTGAAAAAAAAAAAAAAAATCAGATTTTCTGCCTGTGAGTGTGTGTGTGTGTGTGTGGGTGACATACAGGTAGGTGTGTGTTTTTGTTGAAGAATCAGCCTCCTGTAGAGTCAGTCTGAGCAATTAACTCTGCCACTGTCATATTGGTTCAAATCAAATGCTCCATGTGAACACATCAAAACAACTTTTGGAAAAAGACTATATGTGGAGGCAGTTCACATATTATGTTTTTGTTTAAATTAGTTAGATAACATTCATTGTTAAAAATGCAGTGGTTGACAAGCAATCACAGATATGAAACTATGGCAGCTTTGCATATGGAATAACCTTTTTGTCAGCGGGGTTTGGATTAAATTGTATTTGTTGATTTTAATTAGCTACCGAAGCTAAATAATGTTTGGAACCACTAAATGAGATAATGCTGCCTTTTTTATCCTATCGTGTTCTTTTTTACAATAAGTCAGGCGACCAATGAAACAACTTCAGACAATGGCATGTTATTCAAATTACATTTAGTGCAAAAAAAGGCTGGGATCTGTGTATGAAACATGTTTGACAAAGCACAAAAATAGACACAGTCTTAAAACTATCTTTAATCTTTCAACCCGTTTTCCTCTTACCCGTTTCTGTTAATGATCATGTTAACCAAGACTTTGCTGAGCTTCAAGTTCAACTTGTTTGTTCTTAGAACCATTCAAGTGCTTCTTACACAATATACTCTTCCTATCCCCTCACCATGCTACTGCTGCTGTGAACTGGCAGAGCAGGCTGCCTTCCATTAGAGCAGTATTGGCAAAACTAACCATGCAGAAAGAAGCAGGCTCAAGAAAAACTTGCTTTTTTTTACATGAACTGGTAGTAAACACTATCTCTAGTGACTGCTTTCAGCTGATAAAAATGATATTTGATGCTAAAACCAACTGACAAGTCGCAGCTCAAGCCCTCAAAAGCTTGGTGTCTGGGATGAGACTGTTCCTTTGGTGAAGTCAGACATGTGCAAAAAATGTCTTAATAGGTTTTAGTTACACTGACCTCAACATATTTTTAAGAGGCAGAAACATTTGATTGCAGGACCAGATTAAAGCAGTGAATTTCTGATACTGAGGGAAAGAAACGTTTGTCTTTTTCCTTTACAGGTCAGCAGGATTTCACATCAACAGCACTCAGAAAGGCTGTTTTTCTGGACCACTAAACAGCTAAATCAAATCGAGTCTTTTTTTTTTATTTATACATTTTTTTATTCAACGTTAATCATGGTAGCAGTTATAGGGGCTTTAATACAATAGCGACTTACTATTTGTTGAGCACTTAATCTATCATTTCCCTGCTCAACTGCACAGTTGAAAGGCTCTTTTGTCTAATTAAAGAGAAACAAGAGGATCATAACCAGCGCTTAGCTTTGTTTTTGATCTCCCTGATGTTAATGCCACGCCTTTGTGTGTCTTGGCTTTAAACCAAGCAGTGATTATAACAATGTCTTACCCTTTTAACCATCCTTATTTACCATTTGAAATATGAAGATTAATACAAAGAGGAGATACATATTTAGAGTGTGAACATGTAAAAAAAAAAATTTAAAAAGACTGTTTGCCTTTAACATTTATAATGCACATCATCCCAAGAGGCTTTTTCCCGAATGGATAAATAAATACCATTGTAATGCAGTGCAACCCTGCCTTGATTTGAGGAAAATCCCTTATTAGGAGTATAAATCTGCAAGGCTTTGTGGGTAATTAGCGAACATGCTCGGGAATGTTAGCGGGGCTTGGCAGGTGCGTTTGATCAGCTGCACGAAGCAAAATCACTGTTGACAGAGAGAGATGGCAGGAGGATGGAGATAGGAGGGCAAGTGGGTGGGCAAGAGATGAGTGTGAGGGCTGAGGGGCAGGTTTTACTAAACCCTACTTTTTTATTTTACTACAGGCTCTCACTCTACAAAGGCAAGCCTTTTTTAATAGATCATTATCAGGGAAGGAGACAGAAATGAAGTTTTGTTAATAAAGATTTTTGCACTAATTTTTTTTGTGTGTGCTGTGTTCAATTTCCAAGATACGCACCAAGAAGAAACGTGTGACTGGTCAGCTCAGGAGAGGGTGAATTAGACCCACTGAACTTAAACAAGTCAAACAGGGTTTAGATAACGATAAGCTCAAACTAACAGGCCTGATGAAAACAGAACAGTATTTTGTGACAATTAGATCTTCCAGAAACCACTATGAAAGTATTACCTTTTTATAATCATCATCACCCTCTGCGTTCAATCTTGCTGTGACCTCAGATCGATGTTTTATTTTAGCAATAACAGTAAGGTTTATCTTATTATTTCAATGCAAATAAAATGCACTCTAATGACTACTCTTAAATATATCTAAAGCTGCTGAATTATTAATATTATTGTGCATGGGTTCAATGAGGCCTAATTAGAGGAGATACAGTAAAGCTAATATGCAGATGCCAGAAGCATAGTTTATATACAAGAGCTAATATTTGAAAGTCAAATTAAAGTTGAAAAGGCCTGTAATAACTACTTATTAACTCTGGTTTTGTTTTTTCTTCTACTAACTTAAGCTGAGTACAATATTCACAGGGCTAGTGCTTCATATTTCTGACCACAAAGATACATTTCAAAGCTTTTAATTATTCGTTTGAAGTGGGTTATTCTCTGTAGAGTAGATATTATTTTAAGATCCCTTTGTTCAAAAATTCATTTTTATTATAGCTGCATGAAATGCATGGCAATTCCCCAAATAACTAACCATTGGTGCAATTAACATCTTCGATCGAGTTCATATTCCTGATAATTTATACAGACTAGGCACCTCCCCTGTGATCGCTTGCAGGGCCTGACTCTTGTGCAGCTCCCCTTGCTTTTGCAGAATCAGTTTTGTACGGGCGAAAACGAACAAGACTTGACTGTCACAATAATAAAGACTTTGAAACAACACCGAGGCCAGTTCAACAAGCGAGCCGACAGCAGCACCAGTGTAGTGACATCAAACCAATTAAGACTGACGATAAATATTAACAGGAGAGGGCATTAACGGAACATGACTGGGAAGCCAAGCTGTAAACAAGTGCTGGATGGTTGATCATTAAAACTGTGTCACACAGAGCTGCACAGCAATGTGGGGGGAGAGATTTCACTACTAGAATGGATCTTTTTTCAGAGCTGAATAAAGGACTCATCTTTCAGACAGAATAGAAATTCTAGTCTCAATATACCCACAAGGTCACAACTAAAAAAGTTCTAACAGATAGAAATGTGTTAGTTTTGATGGTCCGTTTGGGGATTTTTTAATTTCATGACGATGGTATCGAAATTTTGAACACACAATTTCATTGGTGGTTATAAAAGATACATTTATAAGATCCTTTATAAAATAAATGTGAATAAATACTGTAGAAGAAAAATGTGATTTAAGAGGCACTGTACAAACCAAATCTTAACACAGAACACAGTATGCATTTAGGACAGGGCAAACAATCAGGCTGCGTTATGAGAAGAGGGATATGTGGAGACAAGAAGACGGGGAAGTTCAGCTTTTGTTGGGCTGATCTTGGTGGTTGATTTTTAACAGAATTTCAATTTTGTAGAAAAAAAAAAACAAATCTGGTGAAAGGGAAAACTTCTAGCTTTCAACAAGCATTTTATTTTATTTTTTTATTTAACCTTTATTTAACCAAGTTAGTCCCATTGAGATCAGCAGATCTCTTTTTCAAGGGAGACACGACCAAGAATGGCAGCGATACAGTTTCACAAACAGTCACATAGACACAGAACAGTACAAATAAGTAAATAAGGTAATCTAGGTCCACAATTAAAATTAATTAAAACAGTGACATTAAGAAAGTCTGTACTCCAGAGTTTTGACTGCAGATTGCATGTGTATATTAAAGGACAATATCAAGAAACCTACAGCATAACTGATATCGGTCCAGTCAGCACTGTCACATACACGTACGTTTATCCCATTTTCTGTAATATATGCTGTGTAAAATAAATACTTTTCATAATACTGCTAACAACAACAACAAAAAATAAAAACATAATAAAAATAAATAAAAAGCAGAAATAAGCATGACAAACATCAGATTTGATATCACCCTGCCAGGACAGCAGAGTCCAAAAGGAAAAATGTCTAAATCCAAACCAAAGTGGAGTCGTCTTCCTTCAAGTTGCTTCCTTGTACAAAGGCTGAAAACGGGAAACTTTGAGTTGTGGTGAATGTCACAGCTGCTAATAAATAGGCAGGATTAACGCATAGCTTTTAATATTCGCGCTGCTTAATAGGCTGACAGTGTTGAATTATCTATAGGTCTCAGTGATTCAAAAAGGACCATCAAACCCAAACTTGAGAGCAGTGTCTTGTAATTGAATAATACATTACATGTGGCAATTATTTCTGTTAGAAGCAGACTGAGAAATCAATAACCAAGGGATCAAATCAAGGACTGTGAAGCTCTTGTTTCTATTCCCCTTGTGACCAATTACATCACCACAGTTTAAACACCTGCAGTGTCACGGCTCACTGTGACACTTTCTTGCACACTCTAACACTCTCTCTGTCTCTCCGTCTCTCTCACAGACACACATAACCTGTGTTAGGGCAGATGCTGCAGACTTTGAGAAGAAAAAGATGCTTATATTAAGACCTCATTTTCATGTTTTCTCAGAGATTAATAACCAGTTTTACGCCTGCTTGAATTTTAAACTCTTGTCAAGAGGATAATTAGACTATTGTGTGCTAAATAAGCTGCACATCAAGACATAATTATAAATATGGAATGATGGGAGAGCAATGCATCTTTGTTGAGATAATACGCACTCATTGAAAAGCCTGACCTGGAGTTATAAATTATGCGCCAGTTTTTAGCTGCAGGCAGTATCCTCCCTTGACATATGTGGTGCTGATTAAGAGAGAGTGAAACGGGCCTGTTTTAATGAACATATCCCATTACACAAAGGCATAGCTTCAGTACACTACGAAGAACACACAGGTGACAATGCAGCTCTGACCACCTCACGGTCTGTTAGTATTGGTGAATACAATTTGCTTTTATCTGAAATATTCACAGCTCCTAAAAAGGCTGATATCAGGTCTCATTAAATGTTGATGCTCCGGGAAGAGAAAGAGAAATACTGGCTACATCAAAGGCCTTGTTATGTCCAGTGAATACTAACTAATCTCCAGCTTCTGTTCAGGAGAATCTAAAGCTTGCAAGACCAGCAGTGTACGGTTCTCTGCTGGGACGCTGCCCGGTCCTTACAGTGCCAACGGGAGACCTCTGCATATCACGGAGAAGATGAGGGAGAAAATGTTGTTCAAGTAGAGCCAGGTGATACTCTTCTGTGAATATCTGCCCTAGCATGTACTGTATTGTGTTTCATCTGCCCTTTGTGATGCCCGCTGCACTGACGTGCTTCCTCTCATCTGAAAATGGATCGTCAAGACTGAGACGGTCAATACGGCCCAACACACACAGGCTCACCCAAGCAATAACAGCCTGAAGTCAAAGGATACGTGTTCTACGGTTGATTGATTATTAGTCCCATTTGTATTATTTTGTTTGTTTTAGAAAGAGACCTTGCGCATGTGTGTTTGAGCCAAAGAGAAACATTAAAGAGAAGAGCAGAGACGGTTACTGCTTTCTGATTTCATATCTACACTTTTGCTTATCTCATCACAGAGCAAAGCCTACAAAAAGAAGTATTTTAGTCATGTATAAGGACAGAGATGTTAGAGAACGTACATGTTCATATGTTCATGGCTGAAATGCACTGAACACAAAAGGTAGGTGCCCAGAGTTGAAATAAAAGAAGGAAACAAGCGTCTGATAAACCAAAGAGAAGAGACTGAATCGATGAAATTAAAAACATAGGCAGAACTGCAGATCCACGTTAGTCTGATGTAGAAAGGGAGAGTTCAGTGCTGGAGCAAGTTTTACAGAAGGTTAAAACATCCACAGGCTAGTTGAATGAAGACATGCACAACCAAAGGACTTAACATCAAAAGAGCCTGTGTTTTCAGCTGCTCTCTGTGGTGGGCTTGCTTTGCATATTTCATGGCGGTGGATTTCATATCTTGGCCCACCTTTCTATTGATATGAGAAAAGTCTTCTGTAAGTCAATTAAATGATTATTTTATATATTTTTATGTATTTTGAGTGGAAAATAATACAATGGTTATTGACAGCTGAGGCAGAGAACCATACAGGCAGGCTGCAGCTTTCACCCCTGTGCAGTTCTTCCCCTGAAGTGAAGAGTAGAAATGAAAATGTAAGGTTTGTTTTTTTTTTTTTTTTACACATAAAAGCTTCCAGCTGACCTATGGTTGCAGCCAGACCTTTAAAGAAATGGAGGACAATCAAAAGGACAAATGTGACGGGGCCTTCTGTGTGAGGTACAAGATGAATGCGAAACAGTGCGTCAGTTCTGTGATGTCTTTGACCTGATAGTTCAAAGCTGCTCCTGGACTCTGGACCCCCGTTCAGTGTGTGAGCACCTCAGACAAAAGCTTTGTTCATATTAAAGTAAATCCAGCATATTGTTCCTTTGAGCTGAACACTGTTTCAGCAAACAGGGAGGATACTTCCCAGAGCTGAGCGAAGCATGGATGTGAATACAAACACAAACAGAAAAAGTGTGAAAGTCTCTGAGACAAATGTATATTCTCACTCATTCTCCACTGCGTGCATTTCTTTTAAATCCAAAATATTTAACCACTCTACATCACTTCATTGCATTAATCTATTTTCCCCTCTCCCTAAAATGGAAATATTGTTTGTTAAACATCCGCCTTGGACAAGCCCAGCCTGGCACACAGGTTACCTTTACTTTACATTAGTAATGCAATGTTCTCAACAAGTGCAGCCTTGTTACGAGACGCATAATAAAACCTCTGTTTCACGGGGACAGGTTACTTGGTGGCAAGGCACAAGGCGGTGTGCTGTTGAGCTGCAGGACGCTACCCCCACCCACCCACCCACCCAACACACACACACACACACACACACACAATTCTCCTCAACCACCTCAGCTGTGGTATCAGGAGGCATGTGGAGGTGCTTCAGCCCGCAGTCATAGTTAACCATGGCAGAGCAGCAAAGGCTGGCTGCTGTGGTGCCTCCATTCCTCCTGAGACATAAGGGTGAGCGGAGCTTTGAAGTTAAAAGTGTGGCTGGGAGACAATATGAGCAGCATGTGATCTCTCTGTAGTGTGTGCTGTGTGATAGAAGGGCAAAGGTGGGATGTGTGGTAGTGTCCTCACTGTACAACAGCTGCCATAGAGAGAATTCTGTCTGTATTGTTGGTTGACCATCAGGTCACAACTCTAAGCTCCCGTTAAGATTTCTCACGATGCAAACTCTCCAGGTTTCTCAGTGTAAGACGGTTGTGAAAACTTTAAAGTGACTTGAAGGTTAAATTACGCCACTTCGAGTTGATTTGACTTTGTGTTTTAACGTTGGTGTGTGGAACACCTTGATGAAAAGTCTGGAGCTGGCACAATGCCTCTGCGTCTCCAGTGAAAGATAAATGATCTCACTCTTTACATCCCTCATCATGTGCCTTAAGAAAAAGCGGGCTCAAACTGCCAGATTACATAAAATACAAATTTTATGTGAATTTCTGTCAGAAATTTCAGTAAGAAGAAGAAGAAGCAGTTCAAATTAGATTAAAAAGAAATAAAACTATAGCAGTAAGACACAAACTGCTGGCTTATGATCATAAATCAAAAATCATCCAGAGCAGAATAATTTATTGGAGCATGTACGACTTTAAATAAATTCTAAAAAACAACTGGATTTTTTTTGTTCCAGCTATATTCTATCTGTGTACTTCTTAAGGCTCAACAACCTCTAAAATCTCCACACAGCTGGAACACAAAAGGGTTCAGTATGTTAATATCATCTGCAAGCAATACAGCCAGAACATTAGTATTGCAACATCCTATATATGCATGTAAGATCACAAGGCAAGATGAATGCCGTGGCAGAACAGCCGTATCATTTTCCAGTGGGGTCCCATGATGCTGCCTTAATGAGAGGTCTCACAATTAGTAGAGCATGTTGTGTGTGTCTCCTTTAAGAGAATATCAGAAAGGCATCTTTATCAAACATCCTATTTTATAAATCCCACTGTCATTTACAATTAAACAGATCAGCAGCAGCAGCGTGCATATCTGAACAGAAGGCCTGCTTTACATTTCAGAGTACACACAGGGCATTCCTGAGCCTACAACGAGGGCCTTCAGAGAGAAGGAGAGAGAGAGAGAGAGAGAGAGTGCATGGAGTTGAATCATTGACAGAGCACAACACAGGACCAGCAGTCTGTTTAATGTTGCCTTTAGAAATATATTTTCCACATGGTTGTATGAGGACCAGTTAAGAGTTCAGCTTAAAAGTAAGTAAAAGGCCTGTGTTAGGCAGCAGGGTGTCGAGAGATTTACCAATAAAATCTTTTTGTAGCATGAAAGTCTCCTCATGTCAAATATTATGATGTTTGCTAACAACAGCAGAATGCAATTTGTTAAAACAGTTCAAACCAAGATAAAGTTGTACCTGATATTGACAACCTGACTGCAGATGACATCAGTTTTTTTGTGCAGTGCATGTTTACAGAGAAAAATCAGCTCTAGAGTTTCAGAAAGAACGATAACTTTGGATGAAACTGCCACTCAAGGAGCAGTGTGCAGCACTGAATGAGATTTAGTGGAACAGACTATGGAACAATATATTCACATGTAAGATCAAATTATTGTGTAATCACCTGAATATAAAAATCATTTTGTTTTCGGTAACTTTAAATGTACCGTTCATATCTTACATAATCTTGCACTACCATGTTTCTACAGTAGCACAGAAGGAACAAACTAGGAAAGGCCGTATGTGTCGATATTCAGTGAGCGGTCACAGAAAAAAAAAACAGACCACATGGAATATTAAGAAGAAGAGGAGACTTGCTGTCGCAGTGCACAAATCAATTTGTACTGGAAGGATACTTTTTCTGGTAGAACCCTGACAGGTGGACGATCATACTTACAGCAGCTTCCAGTCCTTGGAGGCCACTGTTGCTTAAAATGAAAGAGAGCATTTCAATCAAGAGTCTGGCTGCAAGACTCAACTGAATTTAGCTATTTCTACAGACTGCACCTTTTATTTGTTCATCATGGGACATTATCTTCTGATACACTAGTCAATTCAGTTTTAAATACAACTGAAGTCATTTTGTTAATTTTCTCATCCCTAATAATGTGTTGGACAGTTTTATGACTGTTATGGAGCGGCCTCTGCATTAAATGTGAACTGTAGAAATCTGCCACTGAAAATAAGAAAACAGCAAAGATGCTTCAGAGGGAGAAAATTAATGAGTTTAGGGATAGATGGTTGTATGGCTCTTTGCTGCCATCTTGAGTAGCTGAAAGGGAACTACAAACTCATGCTGCTTGATTGGCAACATTAAAAAAGTGGTTATTTTGACAACATTAGAACTTGGAGAAAAGGAAAAGAAGGCTATCCATACAAAATGTATGGAAGAAAATTCTACATCTCTTGGATATGGAAGTTTTAGTACTTTGCACAAAGGAAAGCCATTAACACGTGGAAAAGCCTGCAGGCTGAAGTGTACAGTCAGAGCTGAGAGGTACACAGACGGTTTCTATATTCTGGTTTATAATCAAAAGCGAGGCAGCAATGTTAATGAGACAAAACAGGGACTTCTCCTCGTTCTCTCTATTAGACCTTAATAAAAAACAGACTCGGCCATAAAAACTCAACTCTGAAGTGTTTTCAAACAATAAATTAGCAGCTCTGTCTTTGATCATTTCGTCGTTAAATCCATATGCTTATTCATACTTAGGCTCAACAATGATGAAAATGATTTGAAACAATGCTATTGTAAAATAAATCTGACGACAAAATTCCAATGAAGATATTATATTTTTCTTTTTAATTTGATGCAATGCACAAAGTTTTTCATGAAATCTTAAAAGTCTTTTGGGGGGGGGGGGGAGGGGGGGAACTCAAAGGTTTCTGGATCAAATACAAAAGTTTCATTAACTCTGACATAGGAAGCCAAATTAGGCCCTGAAATTACATTAAATTAAACCCAGCAGACTTGGCTGCAGTGTTCACTGTAGCAAATTATGAATATAATATGAAAGTGTTCTATTATTGAAAAGGCCCTACGGGCTGGCAGAACACATTAGCAGACAGGCCATGATAGGCAAGGACTGGAAAATAACAAGATAAGGCAGAATAATGGTATAATGTAAAAAAAAAGAAAATGCTATCAAAAGGTCTTAATTAGACTTCAGGGTTTACCCCCTCTAATCTGTTGTCTCTTTTTATCCGTGTTGTCCCTTAGAAAATGTCAAAGACATAAAAAAATTTACAATTACTTATCCTCCACTCACCTATTTCTAATTAGACTGTGCTAAAAGCATCCAAAAATGTTATTAAGGTCAAAGCCTCGACATCCATCCTTCAGATATCTTGATTTGATCACTGCACAGTATGACAACACTCAAAAACTGAAGAGAACAGCTGGATTTTATATTTTTTAATCCTATCACTACCATGTTAACACTTATTCACATCATTATTTGCAAACGTAGTTTTTCTGTCAACATATAGTGCTCGTTTCATAGCACAATGAAAGTCTATGCATGGCATGAACACTGTCAGCCACACGGTGGCATCACAGCACAAAGAGCAGCAGATTGAGAATGAACTAAAATGTATTCAGACAATCCTCCTGGGTTTTAAACATGACAGTTTACATGTGTATGTGAACACTTAAAGCAATGACAGGGGATGTCTGGGTCATGTGATGTATCGTCATTGGTGTAGAAAGCAATAAGATGAATCAGAAATCCTAAAAATTTTAGGTAAATTTGATTATTCAGTAATAAATACAGAAAAATTATCAGAGAAGAAGAAACAACACATTAAAACATAAATCTCTTAATTTACAATGATTATATGAGGGTGTCTCAAGTTAAAAAAAAGAGGAGTTGGTCCCAGAAGTTCCTCACTAAATCTTGATTAAAAGTAGAAATGTAGAAAAAATATGTTTAAGAAAATATTAGGGAAAATGAGGGAGCATTGAAAGATAAAAGGGAAACATAAAGTGATTCTGAAACACTTTTGTACTATCCAACACTAAATAGCAGCGGGTACAGCAAGAAAATCAAATGGAAACAAAAGCCAGTTTACAAATCAGGGAACAAGGTTAAAGTAGAGAAAATGATCAAACACAATTTGAAGCTCGTTTTTAGATTCATCATAATCACATGAATGTAAATGTAATGATGAAGATGGTTGAATCAAACGAATAACTGTGATGCATTAGCTGCTGTTGCGCTAGCTTAGGTTGTCACATTTTTAAAGTGAAACTTCTTTTTATACAGATAAAATCTCAACAGATTACAACACGCATACCCAACCTCAGTGTGCACAAGTTCAGAGACACGCGTAAGTTGCTTTAAGTACGTGAAACAACATATACTAGCTGAACACTACACAAGTTTCCACACAAAAAGGATGTGATCAATGCTGAATGTGAACGTTCAGCAACAAAAGCCTGTTCGTCATCCAGATGGTGACAAAGTGAAAATGACAGCTGCTTGTCCCCAGACAGTCAGCAGTTCTGGCATCTTGAACAGCTCCTCTGAGACTCTGAACTAACTCCAACTCCAGCCCTCATCTCCATCATTAGTTCTGTTTGGGTGTTTGCACATGGCTGCCCACATTCGGGAGAAGCCCCATTCTCAAGATGTAATCAACTGAGATGTGTGTTGTCGGGCAACACTCGGGGGAGAAACTCACACATTTTGAACACACCCTTCTTTCGAGCATACTTTGAACACTACGGCCACAACTTAAGACTGGATAGAAGAAAATGAATTTTGGGAGAATCTTATTAGTCTTTTTAAAGTTTTTTAAGCATTGTTTATGTCATTTACTTTTTACCAAGCAGTAATGTCCATTAACTAATGGAGAACCAGTTGTTTCATCCTCTAGGTTTACTTAGATTTAAATGTATGTTCAGATGAAAGTATTTTATGGTTTGAGGCTCTTTTACTGCAAATTACTGCATCAGTGCTGTAGGACATTACCCCCCCCCCCCCCCCCCAACCCCCAATATCGAGTGAACACAACCACTCTACCACTTCAGACAAGTCAAGTCAAAACAAAACAAAACAGCTAAGCTCAGAAATTCTGTTTCTGTCATTATCTGATTACTGTATTTCAGAGACTAACAGAGGCCAGTGCACATTGCTCATCACAACAATACAGCATTGTGTGTATTGTTTCAAACATATCCCCCCTAAAGAGACACTCGGATGGAGAAGTCAGACATCTGGTAGAAAAGGCATGTCAATTAGAGAAGATGAGCTGCTATGAAGTTCAGGGTCTGTTACACAGGAACTCTAGGGGAAAAGTGGAGATACTCAAGGGGGCTGTTAGACTTGCAACAATGGGTTCCAATAGATACCCACTGTTGATCAGTGCCGTGTATTGGTATGATCCTGGTGTTATATAATTTATATCTTGTTAAGGGAACACTATAGACTATATTATAACTAAGCAAGCATGTATCACAACTTCTTTAACTCTGCTTGTTTCTCAGGCTTGTGTCAATTGTACTTAAACTGGCAAAATGTGCTTCCATCTTCATTTAAAAAAACAACCCATAATGTCAGAGCAGCTGTGAAGTTTAGGACCAATAAGACGAATGTCGTTTGGAAAAATCAAAACTTTGCCCTTGCATATAAAGTTTTCTGTGGATAATATTCACAAAAAAATGTCCATACAGTCCTACGAGTGATTCACCATCATACCATTCACCATCAACAGTCTCTTGCTTTACAATTCGACTTTTTCCAGATTCTCTAACGATCCTACAAGGACTGCTGTGCATGCTAAGATAACCAACGACTGTCTGAAAACGATTAAAAGCTCAGACTCTGCATGGTCTAAATATATCAGGTTGTTTGTATTAGTAGATATCAGGCCGTACCGTAGACGCATAAGGCTTGTAACTACACCGTCAGCTACCTGAGGGTATTACCTGTTGTAATGAAAAGTTAGGCTAGTTAGTTTAGCATGGCAGCAGAAGCTAATCACGCTGTATTTGAGACATACCTGTTCAGCAGAAAGACAACTCGCGTCGCTCCTTGTCCCGAGCTGCTCTCCAAGTCCTCCAAAGCGAGTGAAAGCCGAGCCAAGGTTCACCATAGTTGAGGAAAAAAGTTGTTTGATTGGCGTTTCGTTTCTCTTTGGTTGTGTTTCTCTTCTCTGCGTTAGGTTCACTTTCGTAGCACTCGGCTAATTCCACTTGGTACCCGATCCCCATCCACTGATCCATGGTCAGTTCGGGCCTGCTGTAGCTGAGCACTAGCTTCAAGGGTGTGGAATTATTGGCTATTTCTAAATATTTAGCTTTACAAACGACGAGACATTTAATATGTAGATTTAGATTTACTATTTCACATTTAGATTTAATATTTAACATTTGGATTTAGGGCTGTACGATGGTTAGCAAAGTTTTGTCTGTCTGTGCTTCAGCTCTGCGACCAGTCCAGGGGTGTACACCGCCTCTTGCCCTAAGACTTCTGGGATAGGTTCCAGCCACCCGTGACCCTGAACAGGATGGATGAATGGATATAATGTTTCTATTTAACATTCAAATTTAGTTGGCTGGGTTTAGGTGTAATATTTAGATTTAATGTTTAGATTTAACAGTTAGATTTGAAATTAACATGCTAATCCAATAATTAAGGACAACTCTAAAATACTTCATTTTCAGTTTTTTTTAATCTTGTTTTTTGTTAAATGTGAAAAAAGGAACTACATCTTGAAAATATATAGCTCGAAAACTGTTAGCGTTTTACAAATGGTGCCCCAAAGGATTCAGCGTTGTATTTTTGTGATGAATACTGGAAACACACTATGAATTAGGGAGTGTAGTAGCGTCCGCTTGTCACTCTCTTTCCTAGTTTTTCTCAGATACAAACAGATCTAGCTTGAACATAAGAATTTTGTTGCCAAAGCAGTTGGACGGTGATCATGAATATAGCCACTGCAGCCCTTTGCCCTTTGCTGGGTCACGACCAACATGGATGATGCTCTCATCCATACATAAAACAAGATTCTACTGAAACAATAACTCAGACATTTAGAAACATACTCAGAGCACAACATGATATTCTGAAAATTAAATCCCTTCAAGACTTTTGGTTGTGAAAGGTTTTGTCTAAGGAAAAATGGTGGTAACTCATTTCAACCACCAGTTGGTAAAATGAGTTTAGTATAGAAGGAAAATAACCAAATGTGAAATAGTCCAACTTCATGACATGCTCTTTGCAAAACAGGATCAAAATACCCAATTACAATTGTTTTATGATAGAAAGACTGTTATTGAGCTTAAAAATGGTTTCGTCTGTGTGGCAAACCCATTGTGTTCGCTCTCTTCCTGTGTAATTTGCCTAACATTCTTTGTTTCCAACATTGTGTGCCTTATTGTTTTGAAACAGAGGAGAGTGTGGTTCACAGATGATTGTATCCAGTTAAACAGAGATACAGTGATTAAAAAAGTCAAATGTAGCTAAAATACAATTTATTTTGCTTTCAGTTCACAGTTGTTACAATATTACAATTGAACACATTTTTCACAGTTGCATTTTACATCACAGTGGAATCTAATGATGTGCTTTAAAGCAAAAACAAGTCAGGCATAGGCTTTGTTGTACAATACAAGACTTTCAGCACTGCTACAGACACAGGTCAGATGTACACCTGAGGCTCAATACAGAGAAAGCTGTCTATACTTATCCCACTGCAAAATTAACAACCTTCCAGGATGACAGTAACCAGTGCTACTAATCTCTTTATCAAAGCACAGACTAACATTTAAATACTGACACTTTTCTGATGGTAGATCAAGAAGCAAGAGATCAGTTCATGTTTCTGAAGATTTACGCTCTTGTTTCCAAGTGATCGAAGAAAAATGATGATGATGCAGCTTTGCACTCCGGGAGGCACTTGAACCTAGAAAAAAACAAAAACCAGGACAATCAATGCAGCGCTTACTGCTAATTTTTTTTTTTTACCTGCCAGTCAAGATCGACATGTGATTTAGAAAGGTAATCAGGATTTGCCTTTTTTAAATAACAGAAATTCAACAGTTTTTTGTTCATTTGATTTATTTATTTATTTTGTTTTTTGTTTTATTGGTGCAACATGACACATGTAACACTAGAAATGCAATGTAATGTAATGTCTAAATTTGTCTGTGTTTTTCTGATTTAGCACAAGATTTTGTTAGATCCTTAGCTTGAATAAAACCAGCTATTGTATTGTAAAAAAAAAGATTTTATTCTCAAAGCTACTCCAGATCTGAAAATCACAGCATAGCACCCAGAGAAACTTTGTGATTGAGCCTATTTTCTGAGTACTATCATACCTTGCAACAGGCTTGTGCTCACAAAGGTCCATGGCGCTTCCGTCTGCCAAACGCCTGGGCTCCCACATTGGTTGGAATGTAGTTTGTGTGTCCCAGCCCTCCTGACCGACTCAAGAAGTCAGCCAAGCGGTGAGTTACACATGTTGCTGTGTTGCACGCCCGCTTCTGTGCTGTGGCATTACTTGTAAGAACAGAAGGATTAACACTTTTTATGACAATGAATGTGTTAGAAAAAGATACTTAACATCATTGAAACAAATAGTGTGTATTATCTAAATAATGGTGTGTGAATCAGTCATATATAATAATGCTTACCCTTTTCTCCATGCATTTATTAATTCAGTAATTGTTATTTTTGTTTTCAGTTATGACTTAATCGATAACAGATCCATACTAAAAGATTAATATTCTATAAGAGGCACAAAACTATGTTGAGGTAACAAACAAGTTAACACCAGTAATAATCTTTAATGTATTTTAAAGAATTGCCAATGATTTGCAGCTTTGGATGATCCAAATATCCAGTTTTCAGGTCTCTGTCATAAATCAAATATCAAATGTCTGCTAGTGGGTATAGCACAAGATCCACATGCATCAGCAGTCCTTTGCATTGGTTAAGCTGAATGAACAAGCGTGGGGGACTTTTTAAAAAGTGGGGTTTTTAATTGAGTAGCTGAAGTTTTTCTGAGGCTGGGATAGGCTGCGCTTCTTTCCAGGTGTCCCTGCTCCTACGTCTGTGCGGGGATGGGTTTGTAGTTTGTGAATGTCCTGGGAGAGTTTGCCCAGCACACAAGTGCTCAAGCCAGTGCAGCGTTTAGACATGGGTCTATCCAGGCTGTTAGAGACAGAGACAAACATGCAGAAACAGGCTTACAGTAACTGGCATGCAGATGAGTGTTAATAATTACATGCACATCGTTTCTCTAACTGCCATGCTTTTATCAGGGGTTTTATAAATAACCACTGCAGTACATGCTGACAGATCCAACAGGCATATGAATACGTCTGGTTCACCAAAACACTGAGGATGAGTTGTCATGCTTTTAGCTTGTTTTTCGGATGTGATGTTTGTTTTTAATTTATATCATGCTCTCCTCACTTTTCTGACAAAGCCTCTCTCAGGAATATGAAGTGATGAATGGATGAGTAACTGCCATTCATGCATGGAGGGATTTTGACAGATTGTAGATTTACATGAATTTTACTGCATATTCATCCATCATTTTGCAAAATTGGAGCTGTTGGACTTTTAACAAAGTGTGTTATATTTTGCTTGGACTTAAATTCAAGATACACTTTGAACCTGTTTTTATCAACAGGTTAACTACATTAAAAGGCATCCCATCACTATAAGCCATACCTGTTTGCATCAGTTGTTTGAGGGTCTTGTTCGTCAGAAGTGATCTGCATGAAATCCTTGATTGCTCTGAGCAGCTTTTGAGCATCATCATCTGATAGAGTGATTCCATCTGACATTGACTCCTTACTGAGAAATGTTAATGATGTCCATTTAGATATGACTTTTATGTAATGACTCATCCTAAATATTTCATTTTCATACTCTTCAGAATACTGCCACAACATCTCTCACCTGGAGGGAGCTGCCTGTGAGACATACATCTGACAAACCATCAGTGTGTAGGCAAGAAGGAGAGTCCACAGCTTCAGCATGATCATGCTTCCCTGTAGAAAACAGATACAATACAACAAGGCAGAACAAAAAGGTATATGGAAAAAAAACGTGTCCATTTGTTTTGTGTGGCCGATTTTCTGAACTGTATGTTCTCACAGCTAAATGGTTCCTCTGTCTCTCTCTTTCTCTCTATATATCTCTCACTGCCTCTCTATTAGTGCTGCTGAAGTTGCAGACCGAATAATTATTAGTTATACAGGGACACTTGAAGCTTCGCCAGCATACAGCAGTGGCTCTTTCCATTACCAAAAATGGGTGCACCATCCACAGCTTTACATTAAACCATAAAAGATGTCTCTCCTATACCCTAGTGCCATTGCTTCTGTTCTATACCCACATAGACAACAGCATCATTATCCATGTCTAACAGTGATCATGCACTTTGTTCAATCACTAAAACAGAAAATCTTTATCCGTACTCACCTTAAGATAACAGAAGAAGAAGTAGAAGTAAAAGTAGAAGAAGAAGTAAATGCTAGACTCACTTGTGAATCTGCTGAACACTCCCAACAGGTCGTGGTTTTATATAGGTCCCCCATGGGTTTCTGCATGAACTGTGTGAGGACTTGATCATACTTTATTGGCTAGTGGAGCGTTTTACATCAAACTGTTGGCCAATCAGAAGTCTCACGTCACCTACCATAAGCCAATAAAAGAGGTGGAGCACAGGAAAAAAAAGGAATCAATGTTTTTCTCAAAGTGTTTTATTCACAAAGGTGATGATGTGTAGTTCATCCATGGTAAGAGCAGATTATGTGGGATCCTCTCAGATGGGGAAAAAAAGGACTGCGCTGATAGCTAATTATTTTTTTAACTGATATACTACAAAGATGTAGACCAATAAATTGTAATTAAATGTGGTATAGCTATGATGGTCCTAAACAGAATTCACAAGTTGTATTGTTATTGATGTATTATTTTATGATATGAAGGCATTTTGATGAGGGCATTTAGGAGGGGCGTAACAGAGAGGGGTTTCAAAGATGTGCTGTGCTGGTTCTTTTTAAATCACATCTAGACTGGTGAATAGATGAACTACTACAAAATTTGAAAATTTTGTAGTGTTTACGTCGAAGGTAATGGATCACTTGTATTTAGTTTGAAACACAAAGTTTTCAAAATCATGTCAGGAATGTAAGTTTTGAAGGTACAGCCGAGCTCATACAGTCTGTTGCAACCACTCAGTCAAGAAGCATTTCCAGCAAGTAAAGGTGAACAGGGTCAAACGTGAAGTGAAAACAAAGTTATCTTTGAAAAGGAAACAGCTGCTCCCCAAACGGACAGTTCAAAGACAGCTTCAGAATGACACAACATATAGCACAAGCAGTTGTTTGAATAGTCAGAACAACACTGTAAAAAGAACAAACACATTGTCTTAAACATTGTAGGATCTAGAAACCTTATATTGTTTGGGTGTAGGAGTACCGATGCTGTTCCTGATCATTTTTTAATACAGCATGCTATCTTTGAAATGTACGTAAAAAAAGGTTTTCCGTTTTAGAAATTTTTATCAGGTCTGAACAACAGATATCTAATTTCCTACCTGAGTACAGCTTTGATCTAGCTCACAATATATATATATATATATATATATATATATATATATATATGTATATATATATATATATATATATATATATATATATATATATATATATATATATATATATATATATATATATATATATATATATAAAATTAAAAAAACAAACAGTTTTACAGTGAGTCTTTTGCATGGATAATCTAAACCTTTCCATTAATTTCAGTAGTGTTAGGCTGCTCTGAGCTAATTACTGGGCTGTTGGTCTCTGGCCATCTCCTAATTCCTTCTTATGTAACAATATTGGATCATGTGTCATAATGCATCCTGCCTACCAGTTAGTTTTTGCGTCACAAGGAAACTCATTAGTCTTGATGAGGATTTTAGTGCTACTGAGCAGACCTGCAGACTCGGTACTGAGGGGCACTAAATTAGTTCCTGGAAGCTATAGATTCAATATGGCTCTCTAACTAAAGATTCACATCTGTTGCTTTGATCCCAGTTGAGAACTTTACTTAGAAATGTCATGCTTGTAAACTTTTTGGAAGTTAAGCTTCTTATTGGTCATCAACCTAGTGAACAAAATATGCTCAGATAAATAAACCATGTGTAGTTCTATGAAAGGTTACATTTAAGTTCAGAAAAGTTTTTTGGCAAGTAAGTTAGTAATTAAACCATATGTGAACAGGAATAAGGAAGTTAACTCTGAGAAAAGGGCCACTGATTTCTGAAATGAAAGAGCCACTTTAACAACTTTAGATCCATGTCACCAGCCAGTGTAAAAATAAGTCTTTTCACACTTTTGCACCCATGCTGCTCCCAAGCCACAGTTCACCCCTTCATGCACCGATCAGGGACATCAGTTGATGCAGAGAAATAACATTCCAAGGGAAAAAGTTTGTTGTGAAGAATGCAATTAACTCCCTCTGTTCACATCCCCTAATGTTAGGCATGAATTGGCCTGGAAAGTTAATTACAACACAGGAGAGCATTCATAACAGAGAGGGCAACGTTATGCTCACTGCAGTGCTCATCAATGACAGCCTCAGCTGAGTCAGTGTGAATGTGTCTTCACCCAAAGAGAGGCAGGGCTGTTCCTGGCAGGGACTCAAAACCCCCACAGAGAATTTCATTTATAACTCTCTTTTATCAACACTTTACACATGATTGTATTTGGCAGCAACAGCTAATGTACAGCTGGAATTATGCTTTAGTATATTAAAATTCAAGTTTGTGAATTGAAAACTTAGACATTTTGGCACAATGCTGTGTAAAGCTTAAATCAGTCCTTTGTACAGTTTTAACCACATTTGAGTCTTCAGGCTCAAGTTGAGGTCAGTAGAACTTTCAGGGGGCATGAAATATGTCTGAACATTTGACAAAGTCAGCAGAATACAGGCCGTTTTCATATTAAGTACATATTACATAAAATAAAAAAATAGTGTTTTGCTACCTGATCTGCATGAATCAATGAATGAAGAGCCCCATCCTAAAGCAGTTTAAGGGTCATACATTATTGTATTGTTGAAGTTTTAACTAATGTATAAATTTGTTTTAAAGGTTCAATCGTGATATGAAATGGTACCTTAGTTAGCTTGTTTACTCCCAAATCTTCATCAAAATTGGTCAAAAAAAACCCTGGAAAAGCAGAGATCTAACAGCCTTTTATCCAAGTAAATGTATGACGAAGCGGATCGGCTAATGCAGTGCCAATGACAGCAAGAGGTACTATGGAGAACATTTAAAACAGTTCTACAGCTGTGTTTAAAACCAACAAAGTTGAAGTACCAGGGAACAACTTAAAGTCTTTTTGTACACATCTAAAACAAATGTAAAACTTATCATTGAGTTGTCAGTGTCACTTCAAGTATGCATTAGGAAAAGGCTGTACACCTGCTGTCCTGCATTAGAAAAGTGACCAAGCCTAAGCAAACATTTAAACACCTGGTCAGCGGTTGCAAAGGGATCACAACACCACTTCATCTTTCTGCATTTTGCCATTATGCTGAAAGGAAAAAGACATTCTGGACAGCATTAGTATTTCCATGGAAGGTCTGTGATTACATTTTCCTTTAACTCTTGATAATTCCAGTCATCTAGATGTTAAATATAGCCTACTTCTGCTGAACAACAGCTGTCAAAGGACCATCCCAATAAAACATTCACACAGTCTGCAGTATAAAGAACAGAAAACACGATCTGTATTAGCTCTCAATGTATTCATTCTAAATATATCTTGAATGTTAAAAACGATAGGTTAATATATATATTTTTTTATTTATTTATTTCGGTCACGTCAGCACACTCATACAACATTACACATTGTCAGTAGTTGATCAAATTGTACATGTCCAAAAGGGAAGACGGGAGAAGCAGAGCTTATCTAGTCCTGTCCCCATTTTCTCAATATTTAGTCTCCTCTTTTCCTCATATCATCAGATTATTATAAATTTGTATTCCATTTACAGAAGTATGTACACATTTTGCATAGTCTAGTACTGACCAAACTTCCAACATGTACATACCCATCAGTTTTCTGAGGTCACGGTGCATTCTCAGCACTAAGTCAGGCACATTTTTGTCTTTTCACCGATTCTGTTTGTAATCCTCATGGACATAATCTCAAGACACAGGGGTCTCCAGTTTAGAGCCTTCAGAGTTCCTTCTCCACTTTTTTGCAGATGATGTGGTCCTGTTGGCTTCTTCAGGCTCAGGCCTCCAGCAGGCATTGGGCAGATTTGCAGCCGAGTGTGAAGCATCTGGAATGACAGTCAGCACCTCTGAGTCTGAGCTCATGGTTCTCTGCTGGAAAACAAAAGATTGCTCTTTCTTGGTGGGGAGTGAGTCCTTGCCTCGTGTGAAGTGGTTCAAATATCTCTGGGTTTGTTTACAAGTGGGAGCAAAATGGATTGTGAGATTGACAGGCTGTGTCAACAGTAATGTGAGCGTTGTACCAGACCATTGTGGTAAAAGGGGAGCCAGACCGGATGGAAAAGCTCTTGTTTGTCAGATCTACGTTCAATCCTTCATGTATGTTCATGAGTTCTGGGTTCTGAATGAATGAATGAGGGCATGAATACAGGCAAAATTAGTTTCAACCTTAAAGATTGTGTTTGAAGACATCAGGAGGGAGCTGGGGTAGGGTAGAGAAGAGCTGATCCTCCTTGGTGTTGAAAGGTGTCAGTTGTGGTGGTTTGGCATTTAATAAGAATGACTCCTGGGTTCCCCAAAGTGGGGGATTATATCTCTCTTCTAGCTTGGATGGATGTGTATGGATGGTTCCAAACCATTCAAAACATCATCTTCCCAGCTTTGTTTCTTTTTCCCCAGCAGTGCCTGGGGGATCTGGGAAAAAAAAATACTGACACAGGAAGATGAGCTAAACAATCTGTAAAACATGTTCTGAGTCTGATTTAGTTTACTAGCAGCTGGGCATGCCAACAAAACCTCCTAACCAACTCAGCTGACTCATTTAGATGCTATGAATCAGCTGCCCCTTTTAAAGAGACACTCTATGGTTAGTTTTAGAAAATGCAACTTTATAACATCGTCAGAGTATCTCACATTATTCTTATTTCACAGTCAAATCATAATGCCTTATAAAATCCTATTTTTAAAACCAGAGTGACAACAATTTAAATAATGAGAAATCATTCTGGGTTAGTTTTCATTCGCTCAGTTACAAAATATGGTCCACATTAACCACCTGGATCGTTGTGTCACTGGTATTTTCATTAACCCAGCAAGATAACCCACCAGTGAGAACATGTTTATTTGATTAAATCTGACTGATGGGTTTAGTAATTCCAGGATAGCTTTTGAGCCCAAGGAGCTGGCAGGAAGCAAATAAGTAATTTGCAAGAATGCCCTCATTAAGTGGCTCTAACAAATCAGAATGACTGGGAGAGGTCTGTAAAGGCCATTCAAGACATCGGGCATCTGAGAAAAAAAAAAAAAAAAAAAAAAAAACCGCTTACCAGCTGCCTCAGCAGGAAGGAACGACTGTATAAACAACATTACATCTAATGAGGAGTTAGTCATGATGAAATGATCACACAGCAGAGTGGAGCGCATGGTTTTACAAAACACTAATTGTTTATGGTTAAAAACCCTGTTAATGAGATGACAGCATTTACCTTGGTTAAGCCCAATCCTTTCTATACAATGAAACAGGGGAGTGAATTAGTGAATAAACAGAATGCATAGTGCATTGAGTTTATGGATAAAACTTTTTTTCTCAAGTGCATGCCTGAAAAAAAATCACTTTCAAAAGCAATATGCAAAGTTTAGAACCACCATGCACAAACCTGCACTGTGTAGACGAGTTCATGTTGTGGGTTACAAGCTTGAAAAATCTCCTACAACTTTGCAAGTCTGGAATGTGGTGCACAGCATGACCTTTGACCCTTGGATGTGGAGAATGACCTAACCTTTAACATGTTGACTGGGGCAAAGTTTATTGCTTAAAAACAAAACAGGATAACACACCAACTTGCTTTATCAGGGCTTTAACATTACATAAGTAAAGTTCATGTAATTTTAGAATTATTTGGAGAATGATGAATTTCTCCCAACTATTTCTGTTAATAACCGAATTGTTCTGTTTGAAACTGTTCTATTAGTACATTTTGTCGTGTTGTACTCTATGCAGCACTGACTGATTATTTTTAAATTGTGTGTTTAGCTTGTTTCGCCACTTTATAATCAGATTTCGGTTTGTGGTGATAAAGTATTCAATGGAGCACACTGTTAAAATTTTGATTTTATCAACACTGATTTAGAGAAGAAAAAAAAGCAAGATTTTAAAAAAGTAAACATAAGGAGCTTTACCAGTTGAGTGGAAACTCAGGTCATCGAGATGGTAGCTCATGATAATATTGGGGTCACCTGTTGTGTGACTTCCACTCAAAATCCCAAGCCATCACACTTTAAAGTGTTGGCTTTAAACTTTCTGTATCTTTTTGATGAAGCTAGAAGAAATGGCTGGCACATGTTTTTTTTTTTTATTTTATTTTGTTATTGTTGCCATCTCTCCCTCTATAAGCCTGTCCGTCTCCCTGTCTAGCTGGTTCTTTTTTGAGGTTTCCTCTTGTTTCATGTAGCCTTAAATTGACAGTGTGGAGAAGTGTTGCTTCACACTGCTCACCATTGGTTGGAGCTTAATAATGCATAACAGAGAGTGTTGTGTGCATGGTTCCCTTTCTCAAGAGTCAAGAAGAAACACTATGATAAGGTGCTGTGTGAATAAACTGATCAATTATTGGAGTGACTGACTGGCTCCCACCCTTTTGTATTTGCTTATTTGTTTGTCTTCTCTTTAGCTCACTGTCTCCGTCAGCCTTGCAAATAAACCTCTTTCATGTAACAACAAAGACACTACCTCCCTTCTTGGTGCTTATTTAGGTTGTTACTTATGTACAAAATAATCTGACTGTTTGAAATAACACATTAATCCTTTCCATGAAACAACTCTGCAGACTCAGCCAAAAGAATATACTCTACAACACCGATGGAACACTGTCTTTGCTAGTCAACCAACTTATAACAAAATAATGTAGTTATTTTTTTTTTAATTATTTTGGTATTAAAAGATTGATGGCAGTTGGAGTTTAATTCCCACTTTGCATGCAGTTGGTTTGTTAGCATACTGACATTAAGTACTCCAAACAGCCAGCCTGCCATAGCCAGGCCAAACTGCAGTTTTTAAATGGAGCTGTGACTTCTAAGTCCATTTATTATGAGATATTACAAGAAATCAATGCTAAAACACTTCCTGGGACTGAGACAAATTAGAAAAATAAAGTGTGATACACAGAAGAGGAAGGCACAAGGAAGCTTTTTGCAGTATATATCTACATACAGTGTGTGTGTGTGTGTGTGTGTGTGTGTGTGTGTGTGTGTGTAAATATATATAAAAAAAATTAAAACAGAAAGTAAGTGCAAACAAATACGTGTGTGCTCAGTCCTCTTGTTCTATTTCGTGTTTGCCAACATTTATATTAAACAGCTGGATTTATTTATCACACCGTTTTTAAAGAAAAAAATGCTTTATCCCCCTTAATCCTTACCTTTTTTTATACTTTATGAATCACATGTATCTCAAAGAGCAAACTTGTACTTTTCGATTAACTGTTTTTGAACTCACGTGCAAAAAATTGTCCATCTAGACTATCTTCACTGGGAAAGAGGCTCCCAAACTGTTTTCTTTCTCTGTCTGAGGCTTCCCAACAAAGAGTGGCTTAGGGGGGACAGCTGGTTCAGTCGACCCCAGTCTCCCCTTTTGTAGCCCAATTTCAAATTGCTAACTCATAATTACATAATTGTCTGATTGATGGTGATCACTCTCTGCCTAAGTGTGTCAAAACGCGAGTCCGTTTGTTTGAGCCCAATAATATTCCGTTAGAATCTCTCAGCTGCATTTACCCACAAATTTTACTTAATTTTATTTATCTATTTTTTTTATTTCATACCTCTGTAAAAGCATGCAAAAGTTTAACCCTGTATATACCGAAATGATCCGGATTATTGATCAAGAGCAGAACAAAGTTCACAAACAGCTGACTCTAACTTTCTAGCCAATCTTAGCCTTAGAGGCGGGGGATAGAAAATGTGCAAGATGATACATATGTGCTTCAGTTAGTCTGGCGAGAAGCTGAAGTCAGCAGGGTTGGTTCAGCAGTGAAGAACGGTTTTAGAAAGGATGGTTTCTATTAAATCTCCGTCTCTGGTGCCGCTGTCCTGCGCGCAGACTCTGCTCGCTGTGGGCTGCCTGGCTTTCGCCTTCCTCGCCCTCCTGCTGGTCCGCCAGCTCGTCAAGCAGAGGAGACCCCCGGGCTTTCCTCCTGGTCCATCTCCCATCCCTGTGATAGGAAACATTCTGTCTCTGGCTACCGAGCCGCACGTCTTCCTCAAGAAGCAGAGTGAAGTTCATGGACAGGTAAATAACTACACTCAGCACAAAGCGCGATTTATCATGCTTTTTCAGTGGGTGCTCTGCAGACTGTGATGCAAGGCATCAGTCTGTGCAGGAGGTTTCAGACTTCATGCGCGCGCGTACACACACACACACACACACACACACACACACACACACACACACACACACACACACACACACACACACACACACACACACACACACACACACACAAGCGCGCGCTGGGAAATAGTTATGAAACGAACAAAAGAGACTCGCCCTATAACATTAAGCGGTCTGCCGAATCTGTCTGGAGGAGAATAGCTGGCAAATGAACAGTTTTAGAAAATGTTAGTCAACTCCCCAAAACACATGAAAGTGCACACACTTCTTTGTGGTAAAACACTGAAGTCTACTTTTAAAAGTTTAGACAGATTTGTGTGCAGAGCTAAATGTCACTTTGGATGGAAAGTTATCCTTAAAAAGGGGTCAGTCTGACTTATCATCTCATTGTCCTGTGAGATATCAGGGAACAGACCTCATCCTACGTTTTTGTTTTTTGTTTTTTTTTTTGCCAAAAAGAAATGCACACAAGCAGTTGTAGTAGAAATCTAAAGGGCAATCTTTCACAGGTTTAAATTTTTATAGATCTTTTTGAAAAACTGAAGCAGTGCAGTGCTCATGTTATGTTGTGTATCTTTCAGATTTTCAGTCTTGACCTGGGAGGAATCTTGACGGTGGTGTTAAATGGATATGACTGTGTGAGGGAATGCCTTTATCATCAGAGTGAAGTGTTTGCTGATCGCCCATCGCTGCCCCTGTTTAAGAAAATGACTAAAATGGGTGGTAAGATGATAAGACTTCTATTCTCACTATGTTTTGTTAGACATATCTATGTAAAAAATCCAGTTTCACTCAGTGATGAAACATCTCTTTTTAGGGCTTCTCAATTGTAAATATGGCAAAGGCTGGATTGAACACCGTAAACTGGCATGCAACTCTTTCCGGTACTTTGGCAGCGGCCAGAGGCAGTTTGAGAGAAAGATCTCAGAGGAGTGCATGTTCTTTGTGGATGCCATTGACGAACACAAAGGAAAACCCTTCAACCCAAAACACCTTGTGACCAACGCTGTATCCAACATCACCAACCTGATCATTTTTGGACAGCGATTCACTTACGACGACCGCAATTTCCAACACATGATCGAGATATTCAGCGAGAACGTGGAGCTGGCTGTCAGCTGCTGGGCACTCCTCTACAACGCCTTCCCTTGGATTGAATATGTGCCTTTTGGGGAACACCAGAAACTGTTCCGCAATGCTGCCGAAGTGTACGACTTCCTGCTTGAGGTCATAAAGGGTTTTTCTCAGGGCAGGGTGCCACATGTGCCTCGCCACTATGTTGATGCCTATTTGGATGAGTTGGAACAGAATGTAGGTGACCCTAGTTGCTCTTTCTCCTATGAGAACCTCATCTATTCAGTCGGGGAGCTCATTATAGCTGGCACGGAGACAACTACCAACACGCTGCGCTGGGCCATGCTCTATATGGCCCTTTACCCCAACATTCAAGGTCAGTGGGAGCATCGCCTAACAATAAGAGCACTGTACTTGTAATCCAGCCACAAAATAGTGATCTGTTTGCAATATTGATGTAATTTCTCTAATTCTATACGTGATTAGATGTCTTATGCTTTCCCTCCAAAGAGAGGGTGCACAGGGAGATCGACAGTGTGCTGATCAATGGAAGGGCTCCAACCTTGGAAGACAAACAGAAAATGCCCTACGTCGAGGCAGTTTTGCACGAAGTTCTCCGCTTCTGCAACATTGTGCCCCTTGGTATCTTCCGTGCCACCTCCCAAGATGCAAAAGTCAACGGGTACACAATTCCCAAAGGCACCATGGTGATCACGAACCTCTATTCAGTGCACTTTGATGAGAAGTACTGGACCGATCCAGGTGTCTTCTCTCCACAGAGGTTCCTGGACAGCAATGGCAACTTTGTGAGACGTGAGGCGTTCCTGCCATTCTCTTTGGGTGAGTTTCTTTGTGTTTCTCTTCAATTCTCACAAACACTCATGATTCAATTGACTGTGCCTGTAAGTGGCACATAAAGATGCATCTCAACAGATTAAAATGCCATGGAAAAGTTCATTTATGTCAGCAGTTCAATTCGTAAGGTGAAACTCATATATTATATAGATTCGGTACAGTGAAATACTATTTCAAACATTTATAATGATTATGGCTTACAGTTTCTCAAAGAGTTTTAATGTTATACAAGAGCAATGAAAAAAGGATTAATACAGGAATGTTAGTCTCTGAAAAGCATGTTTATCATATACACTCAATACTTGGTGCAGGCTCCTTTTGCATGAGTTACTGCATTGTATTACTATGAGTTATATTTTTTAAGTTAAACTACTGAAATAAATCTTTTTCACAATATTCTTATTTATTGAAATGGACATGTCCATTAACTTTAATGAGATAGGAAAATATAAAAATGGGCCGCATGGCAGTGCAATGGTGAGCATTTTTGCCTCACAGTAAGAAGGTCATCAGTTCAAGTACTGCTTTGGGCAAGCTGGACCTTTCTGTGTGGAGTTTGCATGTTCTCCCCGTGCATGTGTGGGTTCTCTCTGGGTACTCTGGCTTCCTCACCCAGTCCAAAAACATACTCACTGGGTCAATTGGTGATTCTAAATTGCCCGTAGGTGTGAGTGTGCAGGTGAAAGATTGTCTGTATCTGTGTGTCAGCCCTGCAATTGATAGGCTTCAGCCAGTAGTTTAGATCTTAAACCATTGTTTTTTCTCTGTAGTCTTTTCACTCCACTGTATTGGCTTCAAATGTTGTATCCTTGATTATTTGAACAAATTACCCAGATGTTGCCCTTGTGTGTGTAATCCTCTAATTAAAGGAATTGTGTTATTTTTCAGGGAGGCGCCAATGCCTGGGAGAACAGCTGGCCAGGATGGAGATGTTCCTCTTTTTCACCACTTTGTTACAGAGGTTTCATCTCCAGTTCCCTCCAGGAACCATTCCCTCTCTCACGCCCAAACTTGGCATGACCCTGCAGCCCAAACCTTACTCCATCTGTGCCATCCGCAGGCAGCAGAGAAGTCCCTGTGCTGAGCACACTCCTTATCACAAGTAGCAAGCAGGACTTTGTTACAGCTTGTTTAGCTGTACAAGAGAGAAATGAACTATTTTGCACAGAAATGCAACCACAGTACAGGTGCATCAGAGAGTATCACTCGACTCGGGACTAGAGCATCCACATCTGGTGCATTTTCCCAAAGTGAAAAAGTAGCTCTTTGCATATTAATATGTGATCCATTTATTCAGTTAGTATCAAGTTCTTTTACCGGGAAAACAGCATTTTTGCACAATACTAAAGGCATCAGGAGACGTGACGGGACTTGGTGGGCTACTGATTCAGCACAGAGTCTCACTGAGCCCAGAAAGTGAAAGTCTATAAACCTTGGTGCTGTAGTGATGGCTTTGGGATATGTCAATGATTGATACTAAGTACACCCATGATGGTTCATAGCCCTGCCTACTCAGGACAGCCTCGGGTCAGACGGATGACACCACCGATTCAAACGTGTGGAACAAAATGGGACTAACAGACTTTCCAAGAAAGTTCTGAACCCTGCGTATTGGATCTGGACATGAGCCAGGATTTACGTCATCTGGAGTGACTCTGACCTCTTCTCCAGGGATACTGTTTGATGGAAAACCTTTCTCTTGGAAGGCAAACGCAGCCCCTCCTCAATTTCTAGAAACTGACTATGCAACACTGGCTTCTGCTAAATGGTGCTTATCAGTACTAACAAAGTACTATATTTGTGTTTAAAGTTAACACTTGTTTGTCTTTTTTTAAATACAGATGTTTTAACTTTTTTTGTGTATTCATAAAGTCTTTCTTATGATAATGACATCTCTCTGTGTCTTATTTAAGTTGATGCTTAAAACACAACTCTGAATTGCACCAAAATTCACATTTATCACTTTTGTTTTCTCTGCATATTACGATCTCAGATATCTAAACCAGTGTGACAAAACCAAAAAGAAAAAGCACCACTGAACTAAAAATTCTTGATCTGTTAGTAAAAGTGAAAGCAAGCAATGTCCCACCCAGGTTCTTAACTTACCTTCTCCCCTTCTGTCTAGGATCAGCAGAGGAATGTGCCACCAGCAGTTTCAAACAGTGACTTATGTTACAGGAAACAGATTTTTGAGCTCTCTCAGTAAACACAACACTTTTTGATCCTGACACATTTCTCTTTTTTGGTCCACTTATTGTTTAAATTGTGTTTTCAATAATCCAGTGTATCCACATTCATCATTACCTCTCCCATTACTTCTTTGTTTCATCCCAACCAATGAAAAATTATGTCTCTTTTAGCCACTAGATGCTACACTCCTTTCAGCATGCTAGTTGCTATCTTTGTCTGCTGTTGACACTGGGTTTTCATGCACCTTTTGATTTAATCAAAGTTTCTAAAAAATGATGCAAACAATTGTAGTATGGGTAAAACTGGCCTTTAAACTAAAATGTACTTTAAAATAAGACATGTCAAACTGAAGACTTTCCTTATGTTCAGCAAAGTGCAGTTTCTATGAAATGTGTAGCTCTTTCTGGCACCATCTGTTAGTGTCACCCTGCTAGCCACCCGTATGGTAGCTGAACAACGCCTTGAGATCTTCTCAGGCCTGCCAGAAACACTTGAGAAGGTGTAAAGTAACCGCTCAGATCTTTTAAGGTTATTCCCCAGCTTACTTTGGATGGCAAGGACAACAAAGAAGAAAGCAGTGTTATATGTACTGTGAGTTCACACAGACAGACACACCAATAAAATCAATGAGAACTCGTGATACTTTAGGGATGGTGTTTTATGACAGCTATAAATAACAAAAAAATCAGTTGCCCCCACATGTAGATAAGGGTGAATGGTTACATCAGACAAACGTACATGTATTGATGCTACATAAGGGTAACAACCATTCATAGATGTATTTATGGCACAATCATCAGAGGACACTGTGGTTTGAGAGAGGGCACAGTGAGAAGCCAACAGACTTGTACAGCTTCATGAGCCAGAGTATGTCGGGTCAGGTGCTACCGAGGCTTTATGATCCAGCATGGGTCCATGTGAAAAAACTGACGCCAGAGCTGTCAGAGTGTATACGGCTCTGACCTGAGTCCAACTCTGACTCTCAACACTGTCACTGACACTTGGAGCCTGGTGGAACATTTGACCCAAAGTGTATCTCTTGCATGAACAGTACTGGAGCCCAGAGAAAGTTTAGCCAATCAGCATATCACAGCCCAGAGACTACTGTTTATAGGTACGGTTTGGCACTAGTTGGGTTTGACTGAGACAAGGATGAGAGAGAGGGTGAGGAATACAAGAGTGGTTATGATACAGAACAAGGAGACGCTGAAACCAAGTGAAAAAAATCAAAATCAAAACACCAAACCCCATAGTTCTACACCTGTAAAGAGAAGTAGATAAAAACTCTGGAAACACAATGGTAATTACAGGATCTCAATGTAAAATATGTCAACTGTGTGTAGAAAACAGATGCATTCATTTGATTATTTAAAAAATATATATATATTTATGCACATACTCTTTTGTACAGTGGCTAAACACTTGTTTGGTATTAAAATGTGCACAATTGTATCTATTATTTTTTTTTCTTTTTTAAATATTACTCCCTTGATTTTCACTGCTTATATTCTCCAGAGATTCTTACCTAACAAGTTGCTAAAGGAGCTTGGCAACAACTATGCCTCCCTTTTCATAAAACATGTTATTCTAGTGGAATGCCAAGAGTTCTTAGAGACAAAAATAGAAGTAGTAGTTTTTAAACCTGCCTTGTGGCACGTCATAATATATAAACAAGACCAAAGTGAAATGAAACCCTGGATCCCTTCTTTACACACTGGCTGAGTTATGGGTTTGGCAAAAAACAAAATAAATGAAGAGAAGGAAATGTTGGGTGAGCTTTAAATGTGTCTTAAACTTCACGTTTGTCCACTATCTGAAACACAGACGCAGACACAGTGCTGTGTTAAAAAGAGAGTTACTTAACATAATGTTATAGAACTGCAAACGTGTACAATGAGCTGCTGCAGGAGAAACGTTTGCAGTCTGCTGAAAATCAATAGAAACTTTTCTCCAGTGAGGTTGTAAAAAGGTTAAGCAAACAGTGTTTGAATGGCCACGAGACTGCACATACTGTATGCCGCCCCCACCAATGTCACAAAGGATTTCATCTGCTTCAGTTTATTTGCAGCCATGTTGTTCATGAAGAGATTCGAAGATAACTTCAGCCACCCAGATTTTAATTTCCTTAGCTTTTGAAGTGTATTTCATATCCACGTAAAATCTTGCAAAACTTAATTATTCAACTTTTTGTGAATCCTGAGTAACATTTAAAAAAATATGTAGAATTAAAACAAAAAAAAAAAAAGGAAAAAGGAAGAATCTATTCATTGGAACAGCACTCCTGATCTGAATGCAACATGTTAAACACCAGAGGACATCCTGCTGATTAGAAGCCAAGCATTACTGAAAGGACACGCAAACATACGCACAAATTACATACTAAAATAATTAAAAATGTGCTCTCTTTCTCCCTGCTCATTCTCTCAATTACATTTCTGCCCAAAGGGTATTCATGCACTCAAACAAAATGAAGCGAGGAGAGTTAAAGGAAAAGGAGAAGAAAAATGGGTGGTACACATGAGTAAAAGCATCAAAAATGATGCAAATATAATGCTATTAATCAGTCAACATTTCAATAATGTCTCTGTGACTGAGTCTTATACAGTGTTTCGTGTCACCAGCAAGGAGAGAGAACTACACAAGCCTAGGCTCTGGGCCTATATAGACTCAGTAAAGGTTCAGACAGGCACATCTGATATATATGTATGTATATATATATTTATATATGTGTGTGTGTTTGTGTGTGTGTGTCTAATCCAAAAATATACCTGACACTGAGGCTGATATAGTCTCAGTCTCTTGTCTTCCCATGTTTGAACTGTTCACTTTGGTAAAGGGTATCAATCACTTCATGACGCTTGCTTCATTATTTTCCTCTACCCCTCGTTTTTTTCTTAAATAGACAGGAATCGTTTTGTACCTAAGGGAGGTGTAAGTGCTTTGCATTCAAGGCAGCATCACAGCCAGGAGGGCACGTAAATGTCGAATCCCGTCCACACTCTTCTCCCGCACCCCTACTTCTCAGTTCTGGTGCTTCTTCTTCTTTTGACTGCGTGCACTCGATTCTCATTGGGTGAAAGTGCATAGGAGTTGGGCTCCCACTGATGCAGCAAGGATCCGCTCACAGTAGTAAGGCCTTTTTGTTTCTTAAAAAAAACAACAATGTGACTGCGAAAGCATCTGAGAGTCTGCACAGTGAACCTTTCAATTGTGTGTGTGTGTGTTTGTGTGTGTGTGTATGGGTGAGAGAGAGAGAGAGAGAGATAGAAAGAGGGACTGAAGTGAGTTTTATGTGCATTTGTCAACTGTCCGCATGTCTGTGTTATGGTTGTTGAAAGGCAGGTAGTCGAGAGACTCTTATTTGTCCTTTTACTGCCTCTCCTCTTCTTTTTCACACAGCTCCACCTTTTTCTTCATCCTCCTGCTACAGTCGCTCCTCCCCTTCCTCCTCCTCCTGAATTACCTGAATGTCGTCTGATGAGGAAGTGGGCAGGCTGGCAGGCAGGCTGTCAGGCTGTTGCTGTTTGCCGAGCTCTTTGCTGCTCTTCTCCTCCTCCTCAATGACCTTTTTCCACACTTTGTGGTTCTCTGTCAGGTGCTGCATGATGCCGCAGAACAACCTGCGGCGCTTCTTTCTCCTTTCTGTTAGAGAGAAAATGTAAACAAACCTTTTAGAAATCTTGTGCCAAAATCTGAACTACTATCAAGACATATTCCAAAACATTTACCCCCTTCTTAGAGTCAATTCAGATTATTCTTGAGTGTCGTCCCAGTGCCTCTCTCTATATATGAAATATATCCATACTGTATTATTCAACACAAAAATCTTTGTGTGCTGGTGTCACATTTTAAATGGTCTTGTCCAGCCCACAGAGGTGAATTCACACCCACAAACAAGATGAACACCTCAAAAGAAGCCAAGCTAACATTAGCTAGGAGCTGACTGATTCAAGGCCTCATAGCTAGAGGCCCCTTTTTACATCTACTGTCCTGTGAAGAGTGGTGGAGAAACATGAGTTTTCATTAGTTTAACCAGGTTTTTATTATTAGACTTTCAATAAAAAAGAGCATCCCTCATGTTAACGGATGGAGCATGGGTTAACTTTAAATTCAAGATGCACGTCTAACACACGGTTTCTATCATTAGTTCTTATAATAAGTAATGTCAAAGTGTTCATTTTCCTGGGTTTTTTTTATTTATTTTTGTGTTAATTGGGTTTCAATACTTGCTCTTGTTAAACCTGAAAACATATTACTTATCTTATGGCTACTAAAATGAAGATAGGAATTTCAAGGGTACATAAATTAACTGTTAAAGAAACCAACCACAGTCATCTATAACCTCAAACAGGAGGTAATTTGGTATTTTGTAAATGTCAATGAGCTGTTGCTGTCTTACTTGGTGCCAGCTCGTCTTCCAACTCATCATCCTCTTCTTCGTCTTCATCTGTGTCATCTGAGTCCACCTGCCCTTCATCGTCCTCCTCTTCATCAGATCCCTCTTCTTTGATCCAATGTCCAGGAAGAAGGCCGGCGGCGTCGTAGGAGTGACAAAGAGGGCCAACGATATGAGTGATGAAGGACTCCTGTAGTTTTGCTAGCTGTGGTGAGGAGCGGTCCATGAAGGGGCTGATGGGTAATCCCAGTCGAGCTTCCTCATCTCCCTGAAGATCATAACCCAGGATATCTCAGCTAAATTCATCTGACAGACACAGCTCTTTACATTTCATCACCATCACAGGAAAAAAACAGAATATCAGAACTATTTCTTCATTCAAAGTTTTTTTTTTATTCAATCTCTGACATTTAGATGAGCGGATTTAAAGTTATGCAGTTATGGGATTGCTTTTAGGAGGTGGCAGTAGAGATATAGGCTTCTCCAGGGTTCAAACCAAGGGAAACAGTTTTGTAAGGTATTAGTCTTCAGTCTGTACCTGCTCATAAAACTCATTGACGATGCCTTCTGTCCACTTGAGGTGCAGGTCACGGACTTTGGCCGGTCCGTTGATGTCTGCCAGCTTGATACAGACTTGGCACACCAGCAGCCTGTCATTCTCATTGGTCCAATCAATTCCTGGACTGTTCACATCGTTAACCTTTTAACAAACAAAGATAAATACTTTATACAGCAAATCAACTGGTTTATGCTGCATTCTTTATGCTGAATTACAAGAAACAAAATGATCAATAAATAGATCAGGGTCTTTAGCAGTGTGTTCAGACGTCCTCATATCAGACCTTAGAGTTGAACTCAGCCAGGAAGTCAAAGTGCTTCTTGAGGTCTGTGGCCAGGATGGCCTCAATGACAAGGAAGCGAAATCGCTTGAACTCCACGTGGTCCAGATTGACCAGGAAGTTAAACTCAGGCCGGGACAGGTAGAGGCTCCAGGCAGATGCAGCGTGGTGGTTCTCCAGCACTGACCTGTCATTGTACAGTACTGCCTAAAGTGCAGGAAAAAAAAGATGGAGCACTAAGAGATTCATTCAATTTCTGCTTAAATTTAAACATGTTTGCTTGTATAACACCAAATGTAATGGATTTTTAAAAAAAAACAGGAACGCACTTAGTAAATGAGATGACAGGGTTATGAAATATAATAGTAACCAGCTCAGCAGAGCATAGATAAAAGAGAAAAGGTTTTCTGCAGTTACAGGGCCACATTAGATACTAAGAAGGGCTTAAAAGATCCTCTTCTCAGACAGGGTAGTTGTCAACATCATTAGCAATCAATAGGTTCAGGGTTCCCTTTCCTTTCTTTTAACCCATTTTCCTGGGAATGGGACAAAACCCAGACAGTGTGAGTGCTATCACTGGTCGCGTTGTGAAAAAACAATATTTAAACTGGGGCGAGCCATTAACCTTTCCGTCCTCCCTTCATGGTTGACCACAGAGACGGAACACGATGGGATTAACTGGTCATGTTGAGAGATTTCAATCTCATTCATGATCTCCATCTAAGGCAGTGTTTAGAAATAATCTATTATTAAGTTAAAACCAGGATCAAATATTATGAAATTAAACATGGTGTTCCCAGCAGATATCCTGCATCCAAAACTTGTTATCAAAAAGGCAATATGTTTAGTGTGATTATGCTGAGAGATATGACGCATGTTGGGAAAAGTCATGTAAGGAAAATGTTGACTGTAAAGTTAAAGATTAACAATAAAAAAACGCAAATGTAGGGTTTCTGTAGGATACGTATATGACACGAGGACAGTGAACTGTTTTTAGCTCCACGATCACGTAGGGGGAAAAGTCATAAAAGGATCTGTTTAAAAAGATGAATGTCAGGACTCTTTGAAATAACAAAAAGTATACTGCAGCCAGTCCGTGTGGGTGTTTATGTGGTTTGATCTCTGTTTGCATTGTTTGTCCTCCGGGGGTGTTAGGGGAAACGGGCATGCAACAACTACCAGAGGGCCTCACTGCACACCTTGCTTGCTGATGATTTCCACATGCAGCATTCTCTACATAAACTGAAATGAATCAAACTACTTTGAGAACACTGAGTGAGTGTGTTTAAGAGATACAAGAAGTTTCCAGTTCAAATCTACAACACTTTCAGTAAACCATAAAAACTGCAGGTTACCTGAGGTGCATTAGTGGCTACAAGAAAGGCATTTGTGCGACCGGGGTGGTCATAGTCGTGCATTGCAGCTGCTACATATAGAGCCATCAGCTCGAGGGCAGGTATGTTCCAGGCCAGGCAGCCGTAGCTGTCGTCAGAAATCGAGGAGCTCTTGGACGACAAGTATGATATCCTGCCTGGAGAGATCCCACTATCTGAGTCTGAAACAAGACAAGAGAGCGGTTCATGTGCATAACAGAAAACCATGACAGCACCAACAGTTTCACAGTGACATCCAGTTCAATTGCAGCTGCTTTTTTTTAAGAAGCAGGCTAATGTTCTTGCTGTTGCACTGTCAAACAGAACATTGTTTGATTGATCATTGCCTGTTTCTCACTCTTCTCTCTGTCCTCATCAACACACAGCTGTTGTCAGTGAAACCTCAGGGAAAGAGTAGGGAGGGTGAGTCTGAGGTTATTTTTTTTTCATGGGTCAGCCTGGGGCTCTTGATATTTTCAACCATGTGAGCTTGAAAGCCCCATGATTCTTTTTTTTAACTAAACACTGACATAAATATCTAAATTACCTGAAATTTACTCTTTAAGGGACTCTTTAAGATTTTTATTAAGCTTTCAGACTAATCAGTCAGTATGACACTGGAAAACAATAATAATTAGAACAGGAAATATAATGAAGCAGTCTTATATTCTGCATGAAATGATCATGTGTCATTAATTGTATTTGTTTGTGAATAGTGTTTTCTTACCTGTGTCACTTCCTGTCACATGCTCACTGTGAATCTGCTGGAACCCCGGAATTGGTCGAGTGGTCAGGTACCACACAGCATGGAGCACATCAGTAGCATGGACCCGATTATGATCTGTGTTAAAAACATTAAGTTAATTCAGTATGTTTTACCTTATAAGCTGGTAATAATATTCATGTGAATAGAAAAGAAAATAGAATAGAATGTACTTTCTCAATCCCCAAAGGGAAATTCTGGTATCATAGGCAGCATGAGTATTATTGGCAGCAAAGTCATACCAATCATTTATTACTTTTTTTTTTCAAATAAACCATAGTCTTGAAACTGGATTTAATTTATGATGTGAAAAAAACACTTACAGGGAATGTCCCTGTAGCCACTTTCCAGAGCACAAAAGTATGTCATGAACTCCCTCACAGGGATCTTGAAAATCTCAAAGAGGCATGTGTCCTGGAAAAGGGTGTACGTCACCTAAGGAAACAAAAGCCAGATTTACTGAACCATACATCGCAACAAAAGATAACAGAACCATTACTCACATGGGACATGAGTAACAGTAAAATATAACGTCAAGCTTAAAAAGGGGGTATAATTTACACTTATATAAAATTATAAGTGTAAAAGGGAAGGGAATATATAAAAGTTATAATCAACTACATTTTGAGAGGGTAAATTCACATTTCATGTTTATTTAAAAGATTTCGCTCCCAGGAGTCTTTTGGAGAAAAGTTTACTGCTGCTAAAAACTCATGTAGGAGAGCGACAAAAGACTTATGGATGTGTTTGATAGTAGATGTTGTACTAACATAGCTGAGTATCCTCCCGGTCTTCCCTCCTGTTTTGTCCACCAGGTCAAAGATCTGGAAGTTCCAAGTATTCATCCTCTCCATGACAGCCTCATGCTCCTCCAGCATCGGATCTAATCTGAACTCCTGCTCCCCCTGGATACCATCACAAAATGTACAAGTTGTACTGATCAGTAATACACAACCAATAGAGCAGATTAATAGGAGACTAAGTCAGAAGTAGAAAACCTCTGACCTCTGAATCCTGAGTCTGCTGCTCTGTGCTCGGGCTCTTCTCCTGCTGCTCCTCTGATTGGCCCTGGTTCCCTGTTGCGTCTGGTGTCCCGTCCACAGACGTGTCCACCTCAACACTCTCTTCCCTGATCAGAGGCTCTCCTGTGAAATCCAGCCCTTCACCTGCTGCATACACAGACAAGTGAATGGTTGCCCATGAGAATATGAGCCCATGCATCCCTTTTTTAAAAAAAATTGTTTGGCTCTGTATTGCCATTTGAAATTTAATCTTGTTTTTGAATTCAGATAATGCGCCGTAAAAAGTATTCTCATTACATTTTTAATTATTTTGTTTACCACTGATGTATGATTCATCAGCATGCACGTCTACCTTTTCAAACATTTTCAATAACAAACATTTAAGTCCAGATTTTTTCTTATTTTATTTCTACAATAAGTGGTATTTAATTGAAATACAGAGAGGAATGTAGAAGAGTTGTTTAAAGTTCATTCAACTTTGGCCTTTGTCTCTGTTCATCAATTTGTCTGATCATTTCAGTCCACCAGAGGGCAGCATTACCTCCCTAAACTGCCCTACACTGAGACTCAAGATTTTCTGCAATACTACAGCAAACTCTATAATGTGCATCAAAGGTAATTGCATGGCATGTACCCGAGCGTCTGCGTTGAGCCTCACTGGAGAATGTTTGATAAGTGTCTCCTGCGTCACCACTGGAAACTCCTTTGAGCATCTGACGACCGCAGCTTGAATGAACAGACAAACTTAATTAGAGTTCAAACAAACAGCAGTGACGTGTTATTTCTTTAAAAATACACTAACATAAAGAGTTGTCTTACCTGGTGCACAGAGGAAAGGCAGCGCTACGGAAAGACTGCTGGAAATCAGGTGAGCTGAGGGTGTAGCCTAGAGGCTTGTGCAGGTTCAGGTTGACACTCGGTTTGGTCAGGAAGTCAGCTGTGTCTGGGAACTCTACAGGGGGACGTGTGAGAAGGGACGGTGAAGAACCTGCACTGACTGCAAGAGGACCATGGATTGGAGAGGTGACTGGGCTCAGGCTTGGAGATGTGCCTGAAGAAGACAGAGGAGTACCCGAGGTCAAGGGAGGCATGAGATTTGGGCAAAACATGAGCAACCTAAGTTTTGTTTAAGTCTCACCAGCTCTCCTGGGCCCTGCATGGTAAGTAAGCGTGACAGAAGAGGACCTCTGCTTGGGAATGGTGAGCAGGTTTGCATTGGGTCCATTAGACAGACCTGGGCTGAAGGCAGAGAACACACACATACAACAAGATTTAATCTTCTGTCAGGTGTTGTACTTCATCTTGTGGACAGAACATGACAACACAAGGCAAATAAGTCAGCTCAAAAGACGCCAACTAGCAAATAGCTGATCTATTACTGCCATCCTGTGGAGACCAAAAGACACAACACACCAGTTTCACAGCAAATACATTGTTCATGAAAAACCAAAACCTGACACAAATATGAACATATTTACTACAGAAACTTCTCAAGACAGAACACTACGACATCTGAACTAATCACCCAAGTTTCTTCAGGGTGAGATTTAACTACACTGCAGGTAGGCAACATCTGGGAACGTTAGCGAAGTCAGGGTTTGTCATTTGTGAAAGTATTAATTTTATATTTTAACCTGGTCTGTGGGTTTGGATTTGTGGGTTAAATGGATAACTACTTAGTCTATGCTCTTTCAGTGACACACAACTGGTCAATACTGCAGAAGAAAATCAGCAAACTTGACATGCAAGTATATGTTTTTTGTCACGCTTCAAAAACGGAAAATGATCTTCACATCATCAGACACAAAGTTATATATTCTGGCGTGCATGGCTTTGTTTTTAAAGGCTTGGACAGACCAGAGGAGAGAGTGGTAAGTGATGAGTGGGAATGGACCTGAACATGGGGTGTGCAACTAAAGGCATGAGGTTCAAAATATTTGTTGAGACTCAGTGATATAAGTGAACCATCTGAGACAAATTCATACCTTCATTCAGACAAAAAGCTTCAGTTATTTATAACTTTTCAATATATTTGATCCCTACATAAGCACATTTAGACTAAAGTCAAGCTGCGTTTGTTGTGTGCTGGTACCTGGCCAGGTTGAAGTCAGGGTGGGGTCTCTTGCCATTGTTACGTTCCCAGCGTGAAGAGGCGCAGTCGAGTGAAGGGAGTCCAGAGCAGGAGGAGGAGGTGGAACTCCTCCTGGGCTGAGGTGTGGGTAGGCTGTTTCTGCTGCTCAAACCCTGACAGGAAAAGAAAACGTCCAATGTGGATTCAACACAAACTGAAAATCCTGTCATCTACCTCAACAAACTAAAGCGCTACATGCTAACGCCACAGATAGCGCAGCACAGCATGAGAAACACAATTTACATTCCAGTCATTCCAGTGACTACAGCAAAAAACTACAGAAACAACGTTTTGACACCAAAACACTTCACAGGTGTGTAATTTCACACAGGCAATGCAACATTGTGTCATCAAATATTTGATCAGCTGATTTTTGTTTTCAAACCCCAGCCCCTTCTGTTGTCACACATGCACAGAACTCTTGAAATCATTCCTGTCCGTTGCGTGTGTGAATGTATACCTTTAATTTTTTTTTTTACCTCAGCTTCTCTATTAATTTTTAGCCAACCACCAGGTACGATTTCAGACAAAAGGTGTGGTGATTCACTCAGAAACTCTTTTTGTGAAGAACATGGTTGACAACTCTTAGATGAAAGTGTGTTTAGATGTTAAAAGAAATCAGTTTCCTGCCTTGTTTAGCGCTTTTGTTACTGCTGGGTATTTTTAACTACAATATCCCATCATGCATCTTTTCATGAGTGTGTTAGAGTAATGCAGCTGTAACTCTTAAACCCACCTTTATGGCTTTCCTGTCTCCCCTCTCTGTAGAGTCCTCCACCTCATCACAGGGGTAAAAACCTGGGAAGGGGGTGAAAGGGTTGACTCTGGGGCGGCACGAGCCAGAAAATGTCCCCATGAGGCTTGAGACGCTGCGCAGAACAGAGATGGTGTGGGGCGGCAGGGACGAGTCCATCAGCAGGTCAGACACCAGGTTCCTGGCCTCGTTTATGACTGACAGATCTACACCGTTGCCTGTCACAGCACCCTGTCACATACACCCATATCACCCAGATCAGAGACAATGTAAAAGAGGAGCGGCTTTCACAATCACGATCAAAAACACAGTGGCTTCATATGTAATTTGTATGAAATGCAACTTGTAAATTGCTGTGACTGCGGTGAACCTCGTGATGGGAGCAGATTTCCCAATGGAGTCTCTAAATATAGACGCTCACAAATCGACTATAAATAGTCAGTGAAAATCTTCACTTTTGAACCAAAGCTTTGACAGCAGTAGCCTGCTTTGATAGTAGTTTTAAGCTAGAATTCTGCACTGGACTGTTGTTTCAAATGACTGCATTAAAGTCCTGTTTCAGATCTTAGTCTAAGACGTGAGTCGAATCTTGGTTTCTCCTTACTGATTTAACTGACATCAATCTATCACTCTCTACTCAGTTCTTTCCTCTCCAAACTCATTACTCTCCATTCATCTCTGTGTCTCCTCCCTTCCTCTGGGCTCTTGCACAACAGATAAACAACAACAACAACCACAGCACAATGGGAGAACAATGCACTATATTTAAACAGCATGGCAGAAGCGTAATTCTGTGCTAATATCCAAAGTGAAACCTTAAAAATGAGAACAGTTAAGTCAAGCGTTGGCCCTGGTTTTCAGTGACTTTCCAGCTAAAATCCAGTTTGCTTAATCTGTCGCTGCTTTTCAATCTCTTCTTTTGACATTCACTAAAGCCCCCCTGAGTAGTTTTTGACTGGTTATGAAACAGATTTGAATCAGCAGTGAGGTCTTTTTTATGATCCACAAAGACAAAACAAGACCATCAGCAAAAAGACTGTCAATCTGTGTACTGTAGAACTGTTTTTGTAGCTGCTGTAACAGGGGAGGTTTAAGATGAGAAAATATGGGACACAGTGAAGGAAAACCATTATTCTTTTAATCTCTCACAGAATTTATTTCTGTTGACTCGAACATTTGACTGTCAAAATAGCAAAGGAGGAGTTTTTTTTGTTAATTACAGAACTTAGTAAGCAAAGACTTGAGAGTCATCATTTGCCTGCAGGGGGTGCCAAAATCATCACAAACAAAGGAGTTACAAAGCTCTATCTTTTTGACTGTACTTCATAATTCTGTTGTTTCAAACAATTCAAAGCTATATTTGGAGCCCTGTGAGTCTTTGTTAACAAAGTCTGACATAAATATGATCTGTTATTAATACTTTTGTGATAATTGTTGTAAGGGAAAATAAATCATGAGGAAAATGTCCCGGCCTTGATTCTGTCTGAGAGGCTAAATACTGATTTCAGTGTTTCTTGCGTGCGAGCTAAATTCTTTGATAGATTACAGAAACAGCTCAAATAAGACAAAGAATGTCTGAGCGAGATAAAACGTGGCATGATGACGACAAAGCCAAGGTCACTGTATGCCAGGTTTTTATACGATGTGTATTTTGCTTCACAAAAACTATCAGGGAAAGAACTGAATGTCCCAAAGGAGACTTACACACAGCCTCTACTGTCGGACAATAGAGGCTACTGTCTCTTATCTGAGTGTTACCTAAATGAACTGTGCATTTGTAACTTTTAATGTGTGAGCTGAGAATCGAACGCAGTACTGACCTGATACTGGGGTTTGTACCAGTGTTTCAGATCCCAGTCCCACAGGATCATCTGAAAAACAAGATACACACAAGCTGTCAGTCAAGCTGCATCGTTGTATGATGTTTGTGTGTAACGGCGTGTATTTAATGTATGTACACAGGAGGGAGACAGTCTTTGACCTATGCTCCACTTTCTGTACTGTCTTGTGACTTTTCAGAGAGGGCACAGGCGGGTCGGCAGCAGAGGGGCAGAGCTGCTGCAACTCTATTCTGCCTGTTATCTAAACACACACACAAACACACACTGCAGTAAGAGTTTACATTAAGACTTTCCTGCACCTTCTACTACAGATATGCTAATGCACACGACTGTCACCCACAGCAGACAGAGGCCTTTCAGTGAGAGCAAACGCAGACAAGCAAACCACTAAAACCACCGTGCTGCATCTACAATGAAGTTATGAGATCTTATCGGGCTCTAACTACGTCAATCGGCAGCATTTCCACGCTATCGGTAGGTAACCAAACAGGAGCTGTCACACACTGCAGTGGTGCACAGGCAAAGTTGTGAAGGTTGTGTAACACTTAACTTGCTGAACCTGAAATGACCTAATCCCTAGATCAATCAAAAAGGAAATTAAGAAAGCTGCAAACCAGGTTTGTACACAATCTTCTCATACTTTTGCACATTTTCTGATTTGTTTCACCCTTCAAGACGTTTGTTAAAAAGGTAGATAAAAATGCGGCTTAACACTGACAACATGCAGCACTCTTTTCACAACACGGTGCACAGATTGTAGCGCTGCCTTCACGTTTTAAAGGACATAGAGCAGTTGTTCTCATGTCATACGGGTTTCAAAAAGCAATAATGCAATCCCACACATGACCACAAGGGGGGAGAGGAGCAGCAGATTTAAGTTGAGAAACTTCTCAGAATGTCATGGACAATAAAGATTTTAATAAATCATCATTAATCAGCTAAGCTGGACATCATATTGAAAAAGTTTCATCATAATATGAAAAATATGAACCATTTTGCAAACATTTGAACATACAAATGAATATTCTATTAAACACTAAAAAATGCTTTGTTTCAGATAATCAAATTCAGTTCATTCCAGGAAACATCTTTGATGTAATCTCAGGGCCTAGAATGTAAAAAAGATCCTGCTGCTCCAGATTTCAAGACAGAAAAATAACCCAATTTCTATATCTTCAGGCTCTACGACAGGACAAAGCAGGATTTAAATAGAAAAGGGTCCCAATAAAAAGTAGCTGCTTATTTTTCTGCTTCTTCACTCATAGATGTCGTAGTGATCCACATGTGATTCATACAGTCCATGAAAGCTCTAACTGGGTTTTGTTAAATAGATCAGTGCCTCCATCCCATCTCCTCTAATCAGTACCTGATTCATTGATCAAAGTGGGATGTTGGGTGTTTGTCATCAGCATCTATACAATGCTGCCAAACATTTAATATGGCAAATAAGCCCTACCATGGCAACCCGACATAGAGGCCAGCAAACAATGCTCCATACACCATGGCAACGGGATGGCGGGAGAACGGCCGGAGGACAGAGTTGTTGGCCTTCTACTTGATTACAGACACACACGCACACACGCACACACCCACACAGGGCCTGAAACACAGATAGGTAAACGCAAAAGATGAGGACGCCACTAAAGAGGGGAGGAGAGAAATAAGGACACTGAAGTGCAGACAAGGGTAAGAAAGAAACACAGACACAACATGTGATGTGAGCTCAGCCTTCATTTACTCAACTGAAGGATCATGTTTTTACTGAAGCACTTTTTTTTCCAGACTCTTCACATCCAGTCACATGCTGTTTAGTCCTTCACATAAAGTAGTGTGCGTGTGTGATCAATAACACTTCACATTTACAGCATACATCTCTCTTTACCTCAACATACATGCACACAAACACGGACGTCTTCTCCCTCTCTCACTCAGCACGCAAACAGGAAAAGCAAGCTAAATGGGCCTTAACACCACCGAGATGTGCACCAAGCAGTGCCTTATTTACAGTTAAGGCCTTGTGTAAGCGATGAGATTTAAATCTTTCAATGAAGAGGAGATATGTTCTTGCAGTCATGTTATGAAAACACAACATGAGGGCAGACACAGACAGAGACACACATAACGCAGCTGCTGCTGACACTTCAGACACCTGCACACACGCAGACACCTAAACACACGCGCTCGCACCACAAAGCACGTCACATTATTTTGACCTGCGAGACATCTAGGTGCAACTTTGGAACAGACTCTGAAGTACGAGCAACATGCACATTAGACAGTTCTGTAACAGGATATTATACTTTAGCCCACCTATGTTAGAGGGCAGCACATGAATCACTGCACTGAATGTACGTGTTAGCAATAATTATTCACCTATTTTTAGAATAAAATTTACATGATGTAATTTAAAGTCATACTATAAGCAGACTGAACTACCTTTAAAAGGCTGCTTATAAAAATATAGCTGTTGATTCTTCATTCTCAAAAAGAAGTTAAAAATGTCATGCATGACTTAGATTATACTGGAGTATTTTAAAATTATGCAATTTCTACATTGTTGGAATGCTTTTCCCTTGAGTCCTCTTAATGAAGAAAAACTGGGATACTATTTGAGACTCTCAATTATGCAACAAACCAAACTTACTGTTTAAAATGCCAAATGTCAATAGTTTAATTTGGTGTGGACATTTTTGCAACGTCTAATTGCTCATTAATACCACAGCTGTTTGCACAATGAATAATGTGGCATACCTGTAACAAGGTCAGACAGTCTACCTGTTCAGTAATTACTCTATTCCTCATAATCTCATCTTATTTAAGGTGAGGTTTTTAAACAAACAGAAAGTTCTTGTTAGACTTGGACAATATCCAGTGTCTTCCACCGTGTATTGCTCTGTGCACACCCACATGTGCATGTGTATGCACAGTAATAATGGTGCAAGTATTTTCAAAAGAGATGGACTGAGACAGAGTTATTTAACATTAGACAAGTCATAAATATTCCCTGACAGGAGTCAATAAACCTGCGCGAGCTATTAGACTGCCAGTTTGTTACACCTGCATGTCATATTAGCTGGGCTCTGTGCTGTGAGAGGTGCTAAAACTGATAAAAACATGCTAATAAGAAAGTGGGGGACGGAGAAAAGGTATCAATGGCAGGCATACTGAGAAATTTGTATGGAGAGAAGCAGGGCACTGCTGACGTCAGTGTGCAGCGACACACAGCGTCAGCAGCTCACCGCACATGCACACGCCAGTAATGAGGGCTGGGCTCCGGCTGTCAAGACACGCACGGCAAGAAGAGGTGATACATAGAGAGAGAGAGAGAGAGAGAGAGAGAGAGAGAGAGAGAGAGAGAGAGAGAGAGAGAGAGAGAGAGAGAGAGAGGCAAAGGCTCCTACAAGCCCATTCAGAGAAGAAGAGCAAAAACCACGAGAGGCCTGCAGAATGTTTGTGTGTGTGTTGTGCTGAACCATGGCTGGGCTTGTAGTGCAGTGCCAAAGCTCAGGCAGGTTAGCTGATAGTAGCCCAGCGGCTAAAGACGAAGAAAGGAGCAGAATGGGATTAAAAAAACTGTCTCTGAACTTTTGACCCAGAATGACTCACTGCAAACATGCAGCTGCAAAAACAGCTCCATAACTCGCAGAAATTCAATAATAACGTAATTTTAAAAAGTCCACAACTAATGTTTAGAATCAATTTTACATTTTTTAATTTTTTTATTACATATAATATATGTTTATAAAGCATGTTGAAAGCAGCGCTTATTATAAACATTTCAGATCACACTCTTCTCTTAAAGCTTTCCAAGGACTGCATCTTTTACAACCAGCATATCTTTGTGGTAAAAACAGCACGCTGTCTTTTAAATCCTGCTTTCTCACATGGTTGTCTTTGTACATTTTTAATACTGACATAAGGTTTTGAAGAATAAAAAGAGAAGAACTGACGTTCCAGTAACCCAATATCAAATATTTACAACAAGTTTGTTATGCAGAAGAAGGTAAGATATTGTGGTGTTGCCAGAAGGTTTTGAAACTGCAAAATGAATTGAATGCAGCATTCTCCTAGCAGTACTTTTCTAAAAATATATAAAAAAATATATAGTATAAAACATGAACACAGTCTCTGTGATTTCATCCACTTGTTTCTGCAGAGGCATTTCCAAGCCCAACAATGGCCATCTCAAAATAGCTTTTGGTTGGCTCAGAAATGGGCAAATTGGTGGAGTTGAGGCAGGTCACTAGCCCCCTGGTTAACATTTCTGATGTTAACGTCTGCTACATCAGTTACTTTTCATAACTTTTGTTGAAATTTGGCAGCTCAAAATTTTGCTTTACCAAATTTTTTCTGAAGTATAACAGCTAATTTCTACCAGATCTGTGTCCAGTCCCTCTGGGCTTCTATTTTAGTCAGCTTTAAATTACATGTAGTTCTCACTTGGTACAAATGCCCAGCACATAAATTTGCAGTCATGCGCCAAAACAGAGTTTTCAGAATAAAACACCCAGTGGTGACACCCAATTATCTTTCACTAAACTACAACAACAAACCATCATAACGAGGTTCTCGCGATATCAAGTTCAGGTGAATCCAAGCCTGGAATCAACAGGATAGAGGTTATTAGAGGCTGTTAAAGACAACGTAAATGAAGAGAGGGAGCTGAGAGAAGACAGAAATACAAAGTGACGGAGCAGTTTGGAGAAGATAAAGTACTTCCATTCACTGTATCCAGTCAGACGATGTACCAAAGACTTAAAAAAATCTTTTGCATCTTTGCTGCTCAGCGAACCAGCAGTCGACAGGTCAACAAGCCCGACAAAAAAAAAAAAATCACAGTACTCCAGATGGTTTATCCGCCAATGGCTGTCACCTGTGTTGTCAGGGCAACATGGCAAGACCATGGAAAATTCTTTGACTACGGAAAGGAGCTTGTGCAAAATGTCATCCCTCTCTTTCACACTCCTCTACCACTTCACTCCACTAGTGTTGTTGTGTGTCTGCCCTGCAAAAGTAACCTTTTATCAGTGTCATTTGATGTATTTTAAAGTGCTTTTATGATGGGACTTATTTTTGTAACACCTTTTCCTCTGGTACCAATCACGCGAATTAAAACAAACAAATAAATTTTCAAAAAATTCAAATAATGATAACAACAATTAAAAGTTAAAGGTCTCATGTTCTGCTTTTACAATAAGGAAATATTTACTTTTTCTCATTTGTTGTACTTGCAACACTCTCCAAGATCATTCTGTATGTATTCTAATGTTGACAATTACTTAATAAACTCCTTCCTGTTTCCTTTTTTGAATTGTTTCCTGTTAAAAGAAAGTCTTTCCTTATCACTGTCATCAAATGTTGCCAAAGGCTTGCTCATGATGGAGTGTGGACTTGCTCTTTTTGTGAAGTATCATGGGATAACTTTGGTAAGGGTTTGGCGCTACAAATATAAATTGCTTGAAACTGAATGAATCATAAACTGTATAAAACAATGGACAAAAACAACTGCTGTCCAACAAGCCGCAGGACAACAGACAGCTGGAGTCGCGAGGCCGCGGAATTCCCGCGCTTTCCTCTCCGTTAATAAACCTCTCTTCATTCATGTTGTGCTGTTAAACCTTAAACCTGTTGATTCCTGGCATGTCTTTGCTAACTCTGTCGTTTTCGTGAATGCGCTAAATACGCTAAATACGATCTAGTTTTTGACACAGTTTGTTTTATTTTCTAATGGGCACCCTTTCGCTGTTAGAGCAGAGACTTGAAGCCCATCCCATTTGCAATATGGCCGTGCCAGCTGATTTGCAATCAAATTCCATTTCAGGAACAGACAGGTGATGTCATTGAGACTGTGTCCATTAATTAGACAGTCTATGTAAATAACCTGTTTCTAGTGCACTTTTTACATTGTTGTCACTGTAATTGTGAAAAATACTAGTTTTTGAATAAAGGAAATTAAAGAAATAAGGTGTATATTTTATGTTTAATTCATTGATTAATTCAAATAATAATCAGCAGGTTATTTGATTATCAAAACAATGGTTAGTTGCAGCCCTGAAGTTTGGTTAAAATTCTAATTTGATTATACAAAGATGTCTAAATTAAAGCTCCTGCAGCATTCTTTAATAGATTAACAGGGTGGAGGAGGAACAATGAGGGAAAACATAAGAAACACAAACACATAAGTCAATGAGCCTAATTCACGAATGGATCCTGCACTGACTTTAGGGAAATTGTCAAGTTAAATGTGTGTTTCTGTTAGCAGAAGGCATGTTTGTAATACCATGGCTCCACCAACTTTTGGTGAAGTAACTTCATACCTATGAGTTTCCCATTTTACTGCATGTTTAAAAACAGTCTTTTCCTGTGCATCCACAGGTTTGTAGAGGAATCTGCTGGTCAGCTGTATCATGTGTAAACAACCACCTATGTGTTCTCAATATAAACCCAGACAACCTTTGATTTTTCTGCCTGTTACGCGAGTGTCAACCACAAGCCTCAGATGCCATGTGATACTTTGAGATAAGCTGATCAAAAGCAAAATGAAGTCCAGGTTACAAGTCAGGCTAATACAACTGAGTGAGTGTGCAGAACAGGTAAGGTGTTGGGTTACATGACACCGTGTTCCCATGTATTACAGGAGGCCAACAAGAGAGCAACAATGAATCTTAAAGTGAAAGACCACCACTCGTCATCAAACAAATGATGCTGAAGTAAGCGTCAATATGGCTTGATTCAGAGGAAGACACACCTAGCTCCAGGTCATTAGCCTGACCTTTAATACAATGCAACAAACAGTGGAAACCCCTTTTTCATTCATTTCTCCTCTTTGTGTGTCATCAGACAACCAAAGTCAATGTTTTCACATGACTTTGTAAGAATAATTCCAATCTAATTCTAGTTTGTACACAACTCGTTGTTTAATGGGGTGTCTTACTTGGATGGAAATGTAACTTACACATAATATATTATCATTTAGTGATATATTGCATTCCAATAACTTTTTTATTATGTTATGGGTTTCCTGGCCTGCATATAATAGGTAGTAGTTTTTAAGTGGTTTGGTAGTGAAGAAAGTTTTAATGTAAACAAATTACTCGCAGTTTTGCACTGAGTTCATATGACATGATGTTTAAACCCAAGACACACGGCAAGGAAGTATTTTGGACAACCACATAAACCAGTCAGCGAAAAAGACAGGTCAAACACTAAGCCTTTCTGGCTCACTTATACAAAGGTTGTAGTTTGTTCCAGCAGAACGAGCAGCCCACACAGCTCTCTCATCTTGTATCTCATGGGCATAGCATGTGGTTTAACTATGGCGTTTTGTTTACATGAGTCGGGAGATATACAGCACACGGCCCATACACACACCCACTTATTCCTTTGAAGTAGGGGAGATGGTGGTTTCTGTCTACTTCCTGGCTGTTTTGAGTTTGTCAGCCAGCTGTGTCCCAAGAAAAAATCCAGATTGATCCAAGACTGACAGAAAACTGAGTGGAAGAGTTATTGTAGTGCCACATGAATGGTTTGGGGCTGCACAGTGGGGTCTCCTCCCACAGTCCAAAAACATGCTCATCAGGTTAATTGCTGATTCTAAATTGCTCGTAGGTATGAGTGTGAAAGGATGTCTGTCTCTGTGTGTCAGCCCTGTGATTGACTGGCGACCAGTCCAGGGTGTACCCTGCCTCTCTACCTAAGACAGCTGGGGTAGGCTCCAGTCACTGAACAGGATAAGCGTTATAGAAGAGAAATGAATGAATGACCTGACTGAAAAGTGTAAGGGAAACCTTTGATGCCAGACTCAGTTTTTTTGCACACCTTTCCAGTACTCTGAATTTGTCGTGGTTAAACAATTTTACAAAATCACAGAATTGATATGGTTGGACTAGAAACGCCTTTAAACCTTTGTCTTAAAAAATTTGTCTTGGACAGCTAGAGTCAGTGCTTATCCACCTTTAACGCATCTAAGCTGTGTTCAGGTTAATTAAACAAGCATATTGACAAGAAACAGGCATCACGTTTTTATACAATAATTCACAATTTATACTTAACAGTTTAGTTTTATGCTTCAAGTCTAATGGAATGTTTTATACTGGCCTTGTTCCAGAGCTTGAGAACATCAGAGTTTGCACACTCGTGACGTACTCATCTGTTATTTTAACTTGTCTATCTAAAAAAAAGATCTAAACCTGCATTGGCAGAAGTTTGGGACTTCTAGCAATTTGAGATGGTTATCAAAGCAGAAGATAACTTCGAAAAAAATCTTACGCTAATCCCTGGGAAATCTGGATGTCTGTCAGCAAAGCATTCGTACTACCACTGAGTTCACAGACACATAAAGGCATCTCAAAGGGCTGTTTAAGCATGCAGTGTGTTGAGGTGTGCTTGGCATGGCTTACGGTGGCCACTCTACTCATTCAAATGAAAATACAAGCAAAGTCGGTTTTAGAACGAGACAAAGTTCTGTCCGTTGTTTCATCCCTTACACAGATGTGGCAATGTAAAGAGGTTCCTGTTTGGCCCTGTGGTCAAGGCGCAACCCATACACAGAGGCTATAACTGTAAATATACTCTCCCTCATCTTCTTCAGCTATCTTTCTAATAATACTAATTCTTAAAGGGATACACTCTAGAATTTTGTAACTTCAGGCTCATATAGTCTGCTATAACCAGAGGCTTGTAATGACTAATGTTAGCCAACTTTATTGTGATATTTTATTACTTGGTCAGATTGAGTGACTGCGCTCCATATTTTATTTTTGTAAACATGTTTTATAAATATTCAGTATGTTTTGTCATTTCAATACTGATTGGATAAGAACCAGTACTTTAAAAATAATATTAAGAAATACATGCAAACATTTAAATGAAAAAGTAACATTGAAGTTTTCAGACTCCATCACAGAGAAGTCAGACAGCACTGCCAGCTTTGTTCCCCCCACATTTAAGATTTCCATGACACCACACCATGAAGTAAAGATTAGAAACAGAACCATAGAAAAAAAAAACAAAAAAAACTGTACGCCAGCAGAAAGAGAGCAAAAGAGGTCATAGCAACATCTTTCATCAAGAAATGGGACAGCAGCTGCTTTAAGCTGGGTGGAACGTGTTTATGCTGTATTAAAAGCCATAAAACATGCTTCATAAACAGACAGTTTTAATCAAAACGATCAATTTCAAAATACCAAGAGGTGTAACCTGTTATTTATTTTTCTGCAACTTTACATTTCCCTTTTACTGTGGTTATTTAAAGGCATGCCTGTTTCTTTGATATTGTCTCTAGGGCTCTATGATATGACTGAAAAATATATCACAATATAAGTGTTTCATATCAGTTGATATTGATAATTTTTGATTAGTTTTTTTATCCTATTAAAAGGACCAGTAGAGAAAAGGGCTGAATTTAGTGAATTAATTTCTCCTCATTTTTGATGTGATTTTCTTCATGTGGAACTGTGAAAAAAGGTGACTCATGATGTAATGCGTTGACTAGGAATGTGTAACTTAACCAGAAACAAGAATCTCAGTTTAAGTCTGCTTTAACTCTCAAAGCTGACTTTTAAGTCAGTGGCGATGCCATAATCTGATTAAGGTCTACCCTTGTACGTCAGTCATGAACTTTTTCCCACAATGGTATGTTTCATGCACAAACCACCGTAACTTTTGATTGTACTCAACACCAAAGCTCAGGACGCAGCTATCAGTGCTGGCAAAACACAGCCTGCACAATACTTGGAGTGTTTTTAAGACCAGAAGAACCATAAAGAGAAAAACAGATGAGGCTGTGTTTGAATGTGACTGCAAACTAACGTATATCTGTCTTTTGTCTTCTTAGTCCAGTATGTGTTAACTGACAAATCAGTACAGCTAAAATGTCAAATTAAAGAATAAGAAATCTACATTTTAAAGCAAACATATCATAAAGGGGCTCAGTTTGTTCTTGTCTCGGCCCCACATTCAGTAAATCACGCCACTATAAATAGTTGCAGTGCAGGCTATGCATGCAGGTTACATTTTATCTGAGCTTAATTTTTCTCCTGTCCTGGAACACAGCAATTCACTGCTATCAGTGGAGACTGGCATGGAAACAGGCATGTTTGACCTTTGGAGAGTGGTGGCAGAGAGCCCAAGTGTAAACAGTCTGAACAGTACTTCTCAAAGTCCTCTCTGCTGACACTGATCTGCAGGTTCATATAAATATCCCAGGTTCACCCATTGTTAACACAAGTAATTAGTAAAAGGACCATTGACCTTGTGACGCACATAAGTGTACAATCAGAGCCTTATGAACTGCTTGTCAGGTCTTCAAAATGTGTCAGGAACTTTTTATTTAAAGTGCAATAAGTGAATAAATGGGCTAATGACTACTCAATATGTTGACTTTTTCTTCTCTTTAAACATTTTGTGGATCTACTTTTAAAGTTAAGTTTCCAAAATGACATTAAAAGAGTATATTGTCAATGACTCAATATACAACAGGGGCAAAGGTAATCTCAGTGTTGAAACTGTGCCCAGGCATCTCCAGAAAACTACAAGGTACAGGGTAGGTGTTTGGTTTAATGGCTTTTAATTTGTCCATTTTTAATGAAATACTTGCTAATCTTACTCAAAACACTGAAGGTTGGGAGCAAAATGACTATTTAGATTGAAGGGAAAAGAAATCTGAACTGGCAGCCACATGGGATCTGACAGTGATCAGAGAGAGGGAGAGAGAGAATTTTGAGTCAACAACTTTTACGTCATCCAGAAACATGCATTACTGTTCAATGTGAACAGCATTGTTCTTGTGCACACGTCATCATTGTATTATCATCTACAGCCTTGTGTTCTGGCATCTGACGGATCTCCAGTATGTTATTATCGAGTAGATCTGATTTCACTGAGGCCACAATCTGTTCAAGGAAACAACTTTGGTTTAGCCTGTGTGGATTTTATCCTATGTTCCTTTTCTTGAGAAATTTCACAAGTAAAACAACACTATAACAACAAAATAAATAAAATATTCATTATTTACAAGTACATAATTCTTGTTTAAAAATGTAACCAAAAAGTGGTGTTTCTCGGTGGTCTGGAACAGATTAATGGCATTTCAATTCATTTCAATGGGAAAAATTGATTTGACATATAAGTACTATATCACTGTACCACTGTACTAGAAAACATCTGATCATACATGTGCTGCTGTCACTTAGCACAAATTGCTTCCTAATTATAAACAAGCAGTCAGAATTTGCCCAACCTAGTAAACTTGATGAGAAAATAACACAATGACAAACTGTTAGCCTAATAGCATAATTGTCTAAGTCATATATTATACACATTAAAATTTTTGAGCCTCATAGCATAAATGCCTATGTCAAAGCAATTTAAATGAAATAAATAAGATAATGATAATATAGATAATATAAAGAAAATATTATAAATAGTATTTTTAAAAACCAAAAATATATATAAAAATGTGCTTTTTCTTCTTTTCTGAAATGTCTGAGATATGACTTCAGCAACTATGCTATTAGGCTCATGAAATGGTACAATGAAGTTGACTGCCAGCCACTCTTCAGCTTTAGTGCAGAACACGTACATAAGTTCAGGGGTCTAATACAGGAAAGATTCTAAACAGATCTAAAACAGACCTAACTCAGATCTGGTCTTGGTATTGGCAGATATTCGGTACTAAAAACACGGATAGGGATCAAGGCCGAAAATGCTGATTGCGACATCCCTAACTGAAACATCACAAGTAGTTTCTGATGGTGTTAAAAACTGTTTAATCTGCGTCGTTCTTGCCATGAAAGTAACTCACAATTAAACGAAAAGTCTCCGCCCTGTCCTCGTACTTGCACTGCAGGTGTAGATGTTAAAAGTAAACACTCTGTGGTCTCACTGCTAGCAAGCAACAGAAGCAACAGAAATATCCTGTCCTTAAAACCATTTGGCTAAATGAAGCATTTGCCACGATATCTGTGGCACTGTTTACAGTCATGTGACAGGAAGGTCAGTCCTCGATGTGTTTAACTGCAAAGTTACATTAAAGTGAGAGATGACATTTATTGTAGATTAATTCTGGAAAACAAGGACCTGGAGAGGGAATGATGTGTTTCTGGTCATATGACCGACATGGTTGTTATGGTTCAACAACATATTGTTCAACCCTAGTAGCTAATAGGCACAAGAACTCTTGAAATTTAATAGGGTGTCTCGGAGAGATGTTGAGAAAGATGCTACCATAGCTGTAGCGCAAAACTTTGGGGTAACTTCACCTGATCAAAGAAGGCAATTAAAAATGATGTTTGCCCCGACAGGTTTCAAAGATTTTTTAAAGTATAACATAACATTATGGAAAAGATCTCCACAGAGAAAAAAAATGTTTTTTGGGATTAAGGCCCCCCAAAAATTGAAACTGAGAATTTCCAAAGCTAAAGGACATTGAGAATTTTTATTTTTCTACTGTCAGGTATTATGTCATTTTTACATCAGGTAAGTCTGTATTCCCTTTGTACTCCAATTCATCCCTCTGTCAAAGTACAAACATGCATTGCACGTCCTCCACAGGTAACCTTTTTTGACCACTGGGAAGCCCAGGACAAAGCTATAGCTTGGAGGCTGCAGGGCCTGAGTACAACAGGAAGGTTATACCTGATATGGACATGAGAGCTGGATGAGGGAGGCTCGAAGCCTTGTAAGGGAACATCTGGTTTTATCGTGGAATCAGTGCAGGCTCCTCTCATAAACACAACCTAACGCCTGAGCCCTGGAGCTCTGGCCAATAACAAGCATGTGAACACAAACGCCATCCATCAGAGGCCAGCAATGGGAGGAGGAGGAGTTAAGAGGGAAGTAGAGACAAAGAACAGTGAGGAAGAAAAAAAAACGCTACAACAGAAATTGTGTGTTAGGTAAATCATTTACAAGCAAGTGACCAATGCTGGCTGTAAGGTGCTCATTTCTGTCATGATAACATCCACAAAGTTCCCATTTTGACTTAAAGCACTGCTGGAGAAACTTTAAAAAAGCTTTAAAAAGCTGACAGCTGTACACTTGTCAAGTTAAAGGTCAAAATCAATACAGACTAAGCCACCCTGAAGCGTTCAACATCTGTCAATCTAGTTGTTGCTCAACTTAACTGAGAACAGGCTGAAAAGATTATACAGTATTACAGTAATTCAACCGAATTTAAAACACTCTTAAAATTCAGAACGAGAGTCTGTTTGTGTGCTGCATAGCAAAAGGCCTGCTCCAGCCTGTCCATTCCTACTCTCTTGATCCGGGTTTGAGGCCGTGATTAGATCAGAGATAAAGGTCAGCATCATATAGAAAGAACTCTTTGGTGTCTAGAAACTGTTTGAAGTGGACAGCTTTTACACAGCTGCTTCTAGCTGGATGAACTACAAGGTGTTCTACCGGACAATGATTCTGCAAAGTGATACAAGATCATAAACAAAGTTACAGTTACAGTTAGATCTACAAATTTACTGAATGGGTTCATCGATAACAAACACTATATCAAAGCAGGTAGCTTCAACCAAAAAGCCAACCTTCCCAATAGGTGGCGGCAAAGTTGTTAATTTTTCCAAATTTCAAGTTCAGACATTTAAATTGAATTCAATTAAAAGACCACTTAAAGCAAAGCAAATAGTGGACTTATATTTGACAGGCAGCCATAAAAACACAACAAATACTCTTAATCTGTACAAGTGTCCAAGCAAACCAACTTCAATAAGCCACAAAATGTCAAAGCTATTTTTCTGTAAGTCAGTTTCTTCAAGTTATGATCCCTAGTGACCGGCAATCCAAGAATGCGGCTTTAAGCTACATTTAAAAACATGGGATCTGACTTTGAAAACCATTTTACACATCTCTTGCAGATTTCTATTCAAAGACCCCAGTGGTTCCCACAAGTGCCACCTGTTTGTATTACTTGTGCCTAACTACATCTAAATGAACCCTGTGCTGTGAATTGGTCAGATGCTTCATCCTCTGGGCTACCAACAGTCATGGTAGCCTGAGTTGATTTTAAACTAGCCCACTCTTATTTCGAAAAGCAAGAGGTGGCGCTGTCAAGAGGCCTGTGAGAATGACACTGAAGCAGTCATGACCGTATAAGGAGGCAGAGGCAGGAGATGAGTCAAACCCACATGGTGGGCATTTATTTACTGTGAACACCACTAAAACACAACATGTTCATGGCATTGTGCACGACAGGCTCCTCGCTTAGAGAAAAGTGCTCCCTTATATACCCTCCCCATTTGGGTGCTACCACATGCAGGGGTGCTAGAAACATGCAAAAACTTTAAAATGAACTATTTAAAACCCCAAACCTTAAAATATACGTAGCAGCGACTAAAGGCTACATCACAATATGTTACTACCATTTGTAATTAGTCACTTCTTCAAAAACGTCCTCAAAGAGTATTACATGTGGCACCGATCACCCCTCGACACACACATTTTATTACTTGGAGCCCTCCTGGAGCGCTAGAGAGGCTGTTTGTTTCCTCAGGGACTCTTTCACATGGGCACCTTTGGAGTGTAAAGGCACAGGTAGGTAAGTGTTGAGTATATTCACATTAGGTTTTAATTCATATTGAACCATTCACTACTTTAATGAGCCCACAAATCTGCTGGGAACATGGTCAACTTCTACTGTGCTCCTCATAGGTGGTATGGCCAAATCAACCACCCAGCTACCAGTCAGACAACTGATCGTCTGCGGGACACACACACATCCATACACACACACACACACATGCGTCATTAACAAAATCTAAATAAAGTATCTTTGCTGAAATACCTCTTTGGATCATCATTTAATATGCATGTTGTATTTCTTTTAACTGTATAACCATAAAATGACAGTGTTTATCTGTGCAATATAAACATTTGTAAAGTTAGCTGACTCAATTCTCTGTCCGCTGTTTGCTCTAGTGGTACTGGAGACTGGCGAGAACTCTGTTACAAGGCCTGATTTTCCATGGCAAAATGGAAAATTCACCAAATTTAGAACTCACTGAAATATATCATGATAATAATTAAATAGGGTTAGCAAAAATATAACAGATGCTTCCTTGTCCACAGGGGGCACCAATGTTAACACGAACCCTAACCCTACATTATACATGAGTGGGTATGATGAAAGACAACAAAGAATTAAGCATACAAAAGATTTAAAAATATTTAAGTTTCAATAACAATCAGCTAGTAGATGACTGCATCACCTGAACTCCTTGAATTACACAACTAAACAGAGAAAACTGTCACGGTTCAAATATGGAGGTGTGTCTTCACACTGGTTCATGTCCGATGAAGGGCAACAGCCCAAAATATTTCTTTGCAAGATGTTTTCTACATTTTATTCACATTGGAGCCACTTCTAGAGTGCAGACTTAATCTGCAGATAAAAGAGGACAACTGGATCCTGTCTGATGTTAAATGTGACTTTAACTTTAAGCATCCTCATAGTTTGCAGAACTCTGACAGGTCAAAGAATAAATTCTGCTGCACAAATTAGCCAGAAAAAAACAACAACTTTACTTTAACACTAAAGAGCACATAATGATGTTTTATGAAGATTATTCAACCTGTGCCTGACTCAGGGGTGGGGTGTTTCAGTATTTTACATTGGTGGTGTTCAGCGCACACATAATGAAGTAAGACTGTCATCCTGCCATAAGTGTGTATGCTCTAAGAAATGACCATAAGAAACCAGCTGTCAGTGACAAAAAGAGAGGGAGAGAGAGACTGCCAGAATGATGTTACAAGCAGTACAAACCAAGAAAGACTGGATTTAAGTTCTGTTGGCACAGGACAAAAGAAGTCTGATATTAAGATGTTATAACCACAACTATGGACATCCAACAGAAATATTAGTGATTGATGACTTCAAATTTTCTACTAAGAAACACATCATCCTTGTGTTTAATATGACTCCAGTAACAAAGTTTGATTTTACTTTTCATAGATATTTCCAGTTGGCACAAAGGATGCAACAACCACATGATTCTTATTTCAACAAATCAGCACAGGACATCTAATTTATTCGTAGACTTCTCTGCTGCTATTGATGCATTCAGCAAACATAAATTTTTAGCCCTCCTCCAAAACCGAGTGAAAAAATAGATTCTCAATGAATGTAAATGCAAAGAAAATGAAACAAAAATGTGAAAAAAAGTGTTCAAACAAAGCTGACTTCAGCATGCTGTAAGTGCCTTTTAAAGTGACAAATACACATCCTCACAAAGTGCATTGTGCAGTACAGTTTGAACACAGTGTCAAGGTGGAATTCTGAGTGACTGAGGTCTTCACTTCAACACAATATCCCAACTCAGCAGGCAGCGCCGAAAGGTCAGAACATAAAGCTGGAACAGCCAGAGATCAGCATTTTACATCTGGAAGTATAAACTCAGAGCTCGGCACGCTCTGCCTGCATCACCTGAGACAGATGCCATATGGCATAAATACTGGAACACTGGCTGACTGTCAGATGAGTCAGAGTCACACAAACAAACCTGAGGGAGGTTTACTAAACAGAGTGAAGGAGAGCAAAGGTGAGGCTCTACACGTACAAAGATTTGTGTAGTATACAACAGAGGTGGGGGGGGGGGGGGGGGTGGCAGAATTTTTTAATTTCCAGGTATTTTATACCACTTTTTAATTATCTTTTTGTTCCCTTTTAATTCCACATTCCATTTGTAAAGATTTTTATTTGTGATAAAGCAAATGGAAAACTACATTAAAAAAAACACTCTTTCTGACAGTAACAGTTCACACTAGATCACAGGAAGAAAACCCCAAAATCTTCATAGCAGTTATTTGTTTTGCTGTTGTCAAGTGTCCTCCTGACTGTGACCTTTACCTTCTCTCTCACACTGTCCTGACATGTTACCACTTAACTTCACAGCATGATCTGCACTTACAGCCTATTAATATGTCCAAAGCATGATAGATGATCTTCATTGTATACACAGCAGGACAGGGTAGCTCTGCAGCACATTGGTTCAAGGCTGGTTTAATAATCTTTGCTATGACAAGCAAACAGGTTGAAATTGATGTTTGGAGTAATGGTAGGTTTTCTCAACACAGTTTAACGTACCTATATTATTTTGTTGTGAGGATGAATTATTGTATTTGCAGCATGCCAGTCAATCTGCTGATTTTGTCTTTAAGATAATATTTAGGGGGGCTCAGTTTAAGCGTAAATAGCGCAACAGTTCTGGTTTGTTAAAAGAAATAAAATGACACATTAACATTTACATTCCAGAAAAAAAAAGAACTGTGTAACTTTTTAGATTTCTTATTTGCTTTGACCAGTGTTGTCGCTACTTTTACCTTCAGTCACTCTGATACATCTGTTTCAATATCACTAAGTGAACAGTAACACAAAACTTTCAACATGATCACAATGGCAGGTAGAGTTCCCCTTATGACGCAGATACTGCATCTTTAATCCATACCCTGCCTATCCCCAGCCAGCTACTGGCGTCTGTAGCAGAGCTCTCAGTGCCTGATGAGGACTGGTGTCTACGGTGCATATCCAGGTCGCCTGCTGTTGATATGTGGCATCAAGTACACTGTTGATCCAGTTGATCCTTGGATACAGGATCAGGTCAGATCAGGACAAAAGGAGGGTCATACTAGAGCCGGAGATCCTGTGCATTGCTGAATATATGGGTATAAGTCGTACGGGATCACGTGTTAATACTTGCATGCTGCGTGTCTTTATGAACGTTAGAAAACAAACATGTCTGACTCGCTTCCGTCCAGTCTCAGGTGTGCACATTAAGCAGAGGGAGATTGAGAGTCTTGCTTCACAATGGTTCCACCAGTTATTCTGTGTGAAGAAAAGTCTCTTTGGCTATTAAACCAGTGGCAATCAGGCTTCAGTCGCTGAATATCAGCCTTTTAAAAGGCTTACAGGCACATCATGTTAAGGCCTTCACTGGTATTAGCAGCAGTTTGGGGCGGGCCACAGCTCTGACTGTATCTGAGCAGCACAGTGTGCGTCAGCTGCAGAGAGGGTGTGCGATTAAAGCCCTGTGTTCACTCGCTCTGCCATCAGCCAGCTCCATACGACTGATGCAAGCACCCATCTGTGCCCGAAGACCGCCAGTGTCTGCTGGTGCTTCTTTATCTACTGCAGCAGAACTTAGAGCCTACAGCTGACACAACTCTCTCTTTATGTGTAACTTTTCTCACATTAAACTCTACCATCCGTCATGTGTCAAGCAAACAACAGCTGCTAGATATGATGCAGACAGAACCTTAAAAAAATGTACTTTTATTCTATTTATACTGAAAAATCAGTAAAGTAGCGACCAAGGTATTGTGACGGAGGGAGTGCACTATTTTCTTTTTTTTAACTTGCAGATAAGGGATATGCTCGGTCCACTCTTCCAGGTCAAATTTCATGTGCTGTCACAGGACAGAGGAAGGCAGTAGGTGGAGGGGGATTCATGTCCCTGGGGAATTGATTACAGCGAACAATGGGAAGCAGATCAAGAGCAGCTTTGGTTCTAGAGGGGAGTTATCTCATTGGTCAGATACAAAATCTATCTACAAAATCTCACTTGGGTTATGTGAGGGGAGGAGGAGGAGGGAGGGGGGGGTCTGGTATTTGAGGCTGAGTGCGTGTGCGTGTGTGCTGGGGGAGGGGCGGACAGGGTTAAAGTGAGAAAGAAAAGGAGACAGCGTCAGAGTAAAAAAAAAAAAAGTGAAGAAAAAGGGGTGGGGATTGGCCAGGAGTAGTTTCTCCATTTTTCATGCCTTAACCTCATCAGTCCACTTTGAGAGATTTTTTTTAACCACAAGTCACTACAAATAATTTGTCCCCAGTTATTGGAAATGGTCGATCCTGTTGGTTGAAGTTTGGGTTTTCATAGCAGTGACTAATAGTGCTTCTCAGTTTTGCCCTTTTCAGTGGGATCTGCCCTCAGCTGCTAAACACACACAAGCCCTCCTCTGTAGCTGCGGCTGACGTCAACCGTCACTTAGCAACAGCCTTTTGGTGTAAAAGCAGCAGTGCTGACACAGTTTTCAAAAGAGGCGCACAGAGAGAGACAGAACGAAATTTCAGAGTGAATGAGAAACTGAGATAGAGAGCATAATGAGGGGGAAAGTAAAGAAAGTAAGTTACATTTTTGTGGGTTTACTGGGGAAGATTTTATTGAATTAAAAAAAAATCTCAAAAATAATGATTATGGGAGTTGAAGCTAAACAAAAGGCAAATTCACTCCTGTGTGACCAGCTACTCAACCATTGTGGCCCTTAAAGAACACTGAAGGAAAAGATGATGTTATATGAGCACAAACTCATCTGGAGACTATTTACAGTCAATAAAACCTATACTCATTTAAATAAAACCAGCATTAACTACACCCCCCTGCCTCTTTTTCTCCATGCTTAAATTCCCACAGTAACTATTTAAGTCGAAGCTCACACCATATATGTCACAGCACTTTCATTTAGCTCTACCGCCATGTCGTATCTCTCTCTTTCTCTCCCTGCTCCGTAGCCTGTCACCGGACTGAACAAACAGTCAACATATGCAAGGTTCAACAACCTCATCTTGAACCTAAAAGCTCAGCAACCTGAAATGTTTGCATTTGCGGGAACCATGCGCTGTAATCCCAATCCTTAGAGACAGACTGCAGCTCATAAAAATAAATAATAACAAATAAAAATAATAATAATAAATCTATGCCCAATTTTCCCAATCCAATTTTTTCAAACATGCCAGGCAAAGCATGGGAAGCTTACAACTTTGGAAAACAATAAATAAATAAAAGTACAGGTTTAATTAGCCCAACTTAACAACACACATAATCGTGTACCAGTAAGGCCTTGTGTATACAGTAACATAAGCAGGCGGATGAGGTCAGGACATCACAACTCATTAGAGAAAAAGGAAAACGAGGGGACACGCTTCACAGCTCTTCTCAGGCAACTCACAACTCAGTATCAAAAGCCATAACCCCAACTTTGTCCTCATCTTTTGTATTTTATGAACTACTTCATGAACAGAGTAAAGCAAAATACGATCTGTTTTTTGAGTGTCTTGCAAGCGCTCTTTTGATACCGTCTCTTCAGACACCACAGTCATTAGGCTAAGCTCTGGTAGACCTATCATGAAAACTAAAGAGCTGCAAGCTAATTGCTGGTGATCATGACGCAAACCGTTTCCAAGGTAACCCGAGTTTTGGAGTACCCGCTCCAGCATTTCCTCATCTGTTTGCACTCACACCAGCAGGCTGACAATGCAGTCGCTGCATCCTGTTTCACTCTGCAGTCAGCCAAACACACAGCACCTCGCTCCACTTAACCCTTTCAGACTTTACCCTGCCACTGCTGCTGGGGGAAAAAAATTAAAGGCAAATATGAAAAAAAAAGTCCTGACATTTAAGAAAGTAATTGGGGGTTAATGTATCTCTGGATCAACATTTTGAATCAGCATGACTCCCCAAATAATACAAATTTCATGTTCATTTTAAACATGCTTCAAAACCTTCTGAAAAAAAAAGCTCTGTTTTATCTTCTCCATGCTGATTCAGCTTCTTATTTAGATTCATAAAATGTTTTCTTCCCTGCTATGAAAGCAACCTGTTGCACCGATGAGGAGTTGCTAAGCGATGAATTAGGACATCTTGGTCTTGATATCGCAACTGTTACACAAGCTCCTAAACACAGAGGTTAACGTCACACATCACTCTCCTTTAGTTAAACAACAGCTCGGCTTAGCTCACATTTCATTATATAGAAGTACTCTAAAAATCAGCTCAGTAAAGGCACACGGGCTGAACAACTAAATACTAACATCTGTAATGGGACGACTTAAATATGTACTGATAGAAAAAAAATACTAAATATTGTATACATCAAGATTAAAGTTTCCACACAACCTTTCAATACAGATTATCTTTTTTTTTAAGGTAGTGCAATTTTCCTCTCTTAAAATGCTTGAACCAACTATAGCTACAAAAAGTATATGAAAAGAGTGAGAAATATAAGGCTTTGCTCACAGTTTACAGCAAATACTCTGATAAAAATACGCAAAAAGAAAAGGCATTTAAAAAAAGGGATATGAGTACAGATGCAAATTAGAGTGTGAGGCACCGGGGTGTTTATGATGCATCCTGAGCACGGAAGACATCACACACAAATGCCCTGAATTTTAGTTAAATAATCCTCTATATGTAATGTTACCAAGAACAGTATTTTTTTATATATCAGACTGATTATGATGCTTTAAATATTGGAGGAATGAAAAACACACACACTTGTCTTCAGTTTAACACAGCTTACATCATGGCTTCATAGTGATGTGAAATTAAGAAAAAGGGTGGAGGGCAACCAGACGTGTCTCTAAATGCATCATGGCTTTCGTCACTATGGACAGATTAAGAGCCTGAGGATGTAAACGGTGTAACAGTACACATACCTCAATTTAATTTGCTTGGATTTTTCTCTTTTGGTGACTGACATAAAAAAACAGTAAAAGTATGAAATTAAGATTTAGATTTCTTCTTCTTCTTTAAAGCACTTATTCCACAGAATGTACATGCCTTTTTTAAACACCTGTGTCCTGCTAGGTTGATTTTCTTTTTTTTTAACAGAAATGAACAAAGAGATTTTACACCGTTTACTTGCAATGTGCTCTGCCATAATTCTTAAATAGTGTGTGTTTAATCATAGGTAAAGCTTACTCTTTTGGTGCACTCACACTCCTATGTTGAGTAAAAATGTGTGTATTTAATATAGAAAGACCAATTACCAAAAAAAAAAATCATAACACTCGAAATGTAAAAATAAAAAACCCTGATTGATTGTTTGATTATCTAAAAGAATATGCTGAAGTGCAATTCTCTGTGGCAACTTTTTCCACCGAAAGCCTCTTCCTACTGCACGGCGTCTGCAGACAAAGAATTTCTCCCTTTCTCATCACTGCTGGAGGCAGACACTATATTCTACAGGGCGATTAATAAGACTTGACATTTTTTTTTCATCACTGCAATCACCCTGTGGTACGTCACTGGGTTGTGACGTCAATGTTATATCATTCCACATGGCTTTACAGCAAGCGAACGTGACAGCTGAGAGCTGCTCTGCGTTTTCACTGCTCTCCCTTCCAATCTTTTCTCTCTGCAGCTCGCTTCTCTGTTCTCGTCTGAATGGGGGGTTAGTTAAGTGTATTATTTACCCCTGCCTGCCCCCGCCGAGTGGTAACATCACAAAAAGAGGGCCTTCTCCTTCTGAATGCAACATCCCACTGCCAGCTCTGCCCCTGAGGTCTTAGTCATGAAGTAGTGAGCTTTCAGATTTCTGCAATGAAAAACCCTAAATACAATAATCCTGCTTAGAAATTATTATCCGCACTTTGTTCTCGTCATAAAAAAGGGGTTTAGGAGACACATGCTGACGTAGTAAGAACAGGTTGCCTTTCAGGCTAGACAATAAAATCATTGTTGTTATGGAAAACACATATTTAGAATAAATGATTCAAAGGACTTGTATAAGAATATTAAGCAGAGTGGTGTACGAACATATTTCTGTCTGGAGCACAGTCTATACCAAAGTCTGGGTCTGAATTTGTGAACACTGTCAGCATTGTCCGTGTGAAAACACAATGCTAATTCCCATTTTCCAAAATGGGACTCAAGACTTCTCACAGGGTAATGAAGGAGGATTTGAATTTGAATTTTTTTAAAAATTATAAATTATAATATCTAAATAAGTGGAACTCTAATGGGTCTAATTAAAAAATTCTATCTCCAACTTTGAGTCAAGTGTTGTGATTATTGTGCTCTTATGGAACCTTTTTCACGTGTCAGTGAGTCATGTTTACACCTTCACAGAGACCGAAACTTTGGCCAACGTTTTATCACCTCGAATGAGGAGCCTTGTTTCAAAAATCGTGTACAAGTGAAGACAAAAGACAAAACCAAGGAGAACCGTTTTTTCCTGTCTAGTCAGTCTCACACATTCATGGCTCACACCTTCAATAAAAAGATGCTCAGCTACACAGTCTCACTTCCACAGTTCACCTACACAAGAGCAGAAAAGAAAAATGAGTTGGGACAAAAGAAAGTAATGTTTTGACTCATAGTGTGACCAGCAAAGAAAATGGAAATAAACAAGTTTGCAAATCTTGTTTTAAGTTTTGTTTCCTGTTGTAAGATCAAAAACGTGTAAAATTCACACAGGCTGTTTAGACGGGTAAGTAGAGACTGATGACAGGTCGACAAAAGATGCGCAAGGGTCATATCAACACTGTCAAAAATCAATTTCTTAAAAATTCTGATTTTTCATTTGGTCCCAGCTCACTTGCTGTCTAATTTTGTATGTATTTTGTTTTGCACTACACACTTCTATCTTCCAATATTAATGAGGAGAATTATGTGAATCCAGGGTAAATTTCAGTGCTTTTATTTTGAAAATTTTGCCAAAATCTGTTCAAAGCAAGCATTACTTTTATGGCAGGTCAAGTAAGGAAATATTTGTAGGATGCAACCTCCTTCAAACTTTACAAACACCAGCTCATCACAGTGCTGCTCAACAGCACCACCAGTGGCCAGGAACTCCTCAGTGAGCCTTTAATAAAAACAACAGCGGTACAATCCATCAAAACGAAAAAAAAAAAAAGTGATACTGGAGGAGAGGTTACAGTTCCATTCTATATTAATTTTCTTTATCTGCATAGTGTACCCTGCCGTCATTCTCATTGAACACCTGTTTATTAGCCTCTGCTGTTGGAACATATGACGTTACACTCTTAGCTGGCTCAAGGTTCTGTCAGCTGCTACTTTTCAGGCAGAGGAAAAAGTTGTGGCAAACATCTGAATACTCATACATCTGTCCTTTATTTGAACCCTCAGTGTGGATTTGAAAATTGGAAAACTATTGTATGGCTTAGCTTCAGTATTACAGCCTCTTACACGTACTGCTGCTGCTCTTTAATCCCTCTGTGTACGTGATAAATGACGAGCCTGACAGCCAAAAACAAGCGACATACTTTAAATGCCAGCGTTCTGATCACACAAACTCTGGACGTGTTAACAGCTCCTGCTCCTCATACCACATGCACTAACAGAGTGGTCAGGGAGAAGAAATCCAGTGGGTCAGTTCAAATGTGAATGAGGATTCTGACAATGTGTAAAAACATCTATTAGCGCCAAATACTTCCTTAAGCTACTGTTGCAACTGAGCCCAAAACCTTAACACAGAACACTCCACCTCTAAAACACTGACTTTGACCATAAGAATGAAAATGACGAGATGATCAAACTGTTGTGTAATTTTAAACTTATACTGCACACAATTAACAGAAAAAGTGCAGACAAAAACCCTCACGATGTGACAAAGCATTGCCTTTACAACTTTCACAATCTGCTCTCTTAGGACAGACAGGAAAGTATTTCCAATATTACATCTTTTATCATAAATTATAAATTGTTGGTTTAACTCCTGGCCTTTTTCAGGGTAGGACACTATCTATCAGTTAGACGACAGCAAGTAGAGGTAGCGTTGCTCTTATTTCCCTGTGGTGTAATAAATAATCAACATGAACCTTTGTTTGCGTTCTTTGAACAGGTTCCTGTCTGTAAATATACATAAAACGTTCCACATATTACTGGTGTGGATGATTTGAAAAGGATTAAATTTATTTCAGCTTATTTTAAAATTGTTTTGAGTGTACTTACTCAGGTGTCAACTCTCCCCTAAACACCACACTTCTAGTGACTTGATTTACACACCAGTTTCTCCCTGATGATGTTACTCTGGCTGTCAATGAAACCAAGTGTTGTTGCAGAAAATCTGCTCTCGTCTTTGTGACTTAAAGACAGACAGTCACCTTCTCACACAGCAGAAATGAGGGATGATGGGTTCGCAAGAAGACGAAAAACGTGTGACATCAGCAGTGAACCCTGAGTGACCACTGTCAAGATTTAGTTTGTCCCTTTTTTTCCCTACCTAGGACCTGGAACCCTTTTTTATACAAAAGGCTTTTTCAGATGTAAAATCCCCTGTAAATAAATCATTATAAAAGGTTATCTTAGTGCCAACTGAAGATGAAATTTTAACCATTCCAATGTTAAGAAAAACAACTTTTCTGCCAGAACACCTCTGACAGCTCTTCCATAAAGCTATTACACTGTCCCAATGAGAAGGAGAGATCTATCCCAGCATGCAGTGAGCACAACACCCCAGACAGGTTGCCAGTAAGCTGCATCAGATCAGGCCAGACATCTACAAACACACTCACACACACTTCACCAAACTTTTACAAATAACTGGTCATTTACCTGCCTACAACAAAAATCTTTACTGAACACAAATACATATATATATGAGCAGCAAAATGAATTCTAAAAGGACAATGTTATGACGACGCAGGAGATAAGATGTGCTTACAATTTCGTGAATCTTTTCTCACAACAGAGCAAATGCATCATGAACGATATCTAGAATCTAAAAATAACTAACCTCTCAGGCACATTTTCTCTCAATTTTTTGTTCTTTTCACACATTTTACAGTATAAATAAGATCTAATATAATTAGAGTGGGATTATGGGGGAGGCAACAACAAGATAACTGAGCCAGAGTACTTAATAACACATGAGATAGACTGAACAATAGGTCGGCTGATTAATCAGGCCTCTTATTGATATTAAGGAATAATCTACATCCCACAATGCCCGCACTCCTGAGTCGGATTTAAAAAACGAAAACATATTAAGTCTGCGGACACTGCAGGCAGATTGATCAGGGTGCTGTTAAGCAATGTGAGTGATTCTACTTATATCCATTTAACAATTCAGCATTCAGTCATAAATGTCCTCAGTCACCATTGTCTCTTCTCATGACCACAAGCTAAATTTAAGACAGGCTGGTGTTTAGAGTAAGTTCTGTTAGGAATTAATAGATTACTGCATTTTAGTATTGCTTTTGCCATGTTCTGAAATCTATAGCATGATCCATTGCACTTTTCTTTCCCATTAATTGTTTGAAAATGCACCTAAAACATTTACATGAAATAATGTATGTGGTTATAAAACTGTATTTTTCCCAATTAAATGCACAAAAACAATGTCATCATATTGATGTTATATATTTCAGCTATTGGCCAACCTCATGGCACCAGACATTGAAAACCAGTATTGGTCATCCACTGATTAAAACTAATTTAAAGTGATATTTATAAATCAAATTACACACTTTAATGAATCATTAACAGAAATAATTTCATGTTGGAACTTTTCATCAGAGATGATAAGTGTTGTAGACCCGGTCGTGTTTTACAGGCTGTGTACGTACCTACAGAGGAGGAGTTTTACTCCACACTTGTTTCAAGTCTTAAAGCCCCATGCCCTGAATATGTCAACACTGAGGAACATGTATGTCTGCTGATTGTCACACTTTGAATAGTAATTGTACAAGTATAATGTTTTTTCTTTTTTGTTGCATTTATATTTCTGATTATCAAAAAAGCATGGTGGATCGATACATAGCAAGTTAAGGTCAAGGTTTTAGCTTAAAATATGAATTCATGTCTGTTTCAACTCAATTTAATTTTGGTGCAAGAGCCTTAAAACTTTGTCACAAAAGAAGATATCACACTTGTCTTAAATTGTTTCTTGTTGATAGGTTTATTCGCCCACATAGCTTATCCTAAGTTCAAATGTTCTGTAGCTTGTAAGAAAAAAGTGAAAGCTGATGTAGTCAAATGAGTATCTAGAGCATAGGCGTCAAACTCTGGCCCGCGGGCCAAATCTGGCCCACAGTGTAATTATATTTGGCCCGCGAGGCAATTTCAAATTAATATTAGAGCTGGCCCGCCGGTATTATACGACAGTATTATATTTTCAAATTTATTAGCCTTTGTAAAAAGCTAATTTTGACATTTACCTGAGAAGGCTGCAAACAGAAAGGAGGCATTCAATTTTTATTTAAATTTTATTTAATATGCCATTGATATGTTTTTATTATTATTATTATTATTATTATTATTATTATTATTATTATTAGTAGTAGTAGTAGTAGTAGTAGTAGTAGTAGTAGTAGTAGTACTATTAGTATTATTAGCAACTCGATTTTGCACGCCTGCACTTTAAAGTTATATAAGCCTTGCTTGTTCAATATTCATTGTTAAATCAAAACTTGTTTGGTTCCATATTAAAAGGTTCATTTGTTCAACCTTGGCCCGCGGCTTTCTTCAATTTAAAATTTTGGCCCACTTTGTATTTAAGTTTGACACCCCTGATCTAGAGCTATGGTCTAAATAATGCACAGTTTAAGCCCAAGCTCAATGTGGGCGCTATCCTGCTAGCAGCCTAAAACACAATGAAGTGGAAAAACAACTGCTGGAAATTGCACAATTGAGACAAACTGGACATATTTTTAGTTGTCTTATCATTTCAAACAAAGCTTGAAGGAAACAAAAACAATATGTGTGATCTGATGCTTTCAACTACAGAACTGCATGCTTCATATATAAAAATAACATTGACAATATGTATGTTTGTCTACATTGTCTCCACACCATTTATGCAACTTGCTAAAGCTTCTTTTTTTAAACAACATATTTTCTGAAGCACACTAGTCTTCACTGTACTTTGATGTAACCTGATAAAGGTGTCCAAAAACTAATGCAAAGTAGAAAAAAAACAGAGGGCTTTGTGTTGGATCTGTTAGGCGCTGTGTGTAAACAGACTGGTTTTATGCAGCTTGTGTGTAGAAGCTTACTAAAAGAAATAAAGACACACACAGACTGTGAACAGGGAGTAATCCCTGTGTGTGCTCACCATCTTTTGGTTTTTGTTAACTGCTACAGTCAAGAGGGGAGCATAGGCCACATCAATGGCTGTGCTGCTGTTGGCTGTGTTGTTACTTTTGCAGGATGATGAAGGCAGGCACTTGCAATTTATTTATTTAGACATTATCTCATGTAAACATAACTAATTGAATACCCCTTAAAAATATATAAAGAAACTTGGATTTCCTGTCAGTCTTGTTTGAGATTAATTAATCTGTTGGTTGGTTGAAACAATTTAAAAAATGGTCTGAAACATCTTTCAGGGTTTCCCAATGCTGAAAACTATACCTTGAAATGTCTTGTTCAGTCGAAAAGAGTGTTGATTTCAAATAAAAGGCTCACAATGGCCTGTTAAATGTGGATATGTCATTCTAAGTTATCTTACACTTGAGAATAACTATCTAAAATCTCGAAAATGATTTATTGAATTTACTTCGGACATATTAATTGCTTTGTATTTATAGCATGTACGGCCCTGTATAATATAACACTGCAATAAATGAAGGTAGATTGCCTGCTACGTGGTACAGTCCGTCATAAACTGTTGGGGTAATTGATAATACATTGTCCTTCTTACTGGAAGTGATTTCCTGAATAAGAGGGCATTCACTTGATGAAATCTCTAACTGCAGGCTGATCAGTTGGTTCTACTTTATTTTCTGTAGATTGGTGTTTTAAATTTTGCTTTGTGTGGGCTTCTTCATGACATAAGCCTGGGTGTTTTCCTCCTCTGATGCACATGTGCGCTCGGGGTAGATGTGGATGATCAGTGGGCCTACTTTTTGAACAATAACAACAGCCGTGGTCCTGCTGGGGGGTGAGTGGGGGGAGAGGACCTACCTGTTCTCTGGATATACATGGTAACGAAGGTCTGCGAGGCATTTTACAGCTGCCATAATAGCTGCTCGACGTTTCTCCAAGTGAAACACAACTAGACCTTCTGCGAGGTCTAATCACGGGGACCTTTTCCTCCGCTGTGGAAATCCCACTCGGTGCTTCCCTCGTCGGGTAGAAACGGTCAAAACAGAGCCCCAACAGGGAGCCACAAACCCCCGCAAAGCAGGCGAAGAGCGGTCTCAGCAGGGCAGGCAGTCCGCTCAAACTTGTGAAAGAAACCAGCCACACAACGCTGGCGAAAAGCAGAATAAGAACACTGTGTTTGAGTTTCAGAGTGGGGATGAGTGTGAGCAGACCCACACATCCCAACACGAATAACAACCTGCCCACCATTTGCATCTGCTGTTGGTCCTCTCCCCATTGCAAAAACCGCAAAACCAAAAAATCCCCGAGATAACACGATGCTGGCAGTGACAAGAGCCAACATTTAGTGCTCTCCCTCTTTTTCCTCCTCAGATAAAATGTCAGAAAGAAGAAAGCACATCCTATGCTGAATAAAGGGCTGATGGACTGGGAGAAGCCCGACAAAAAAGTCCGCAAATCCCACAGCGAGTCACTTTGCAAGCTCCTAGAAATAAGAAAAGAGACCGCGAAGATTACAAACGCGCCAACATACAAGGCAGAGACCTTCAACAGTTTTGAATTAAGTATGTCTTCGTTGCAAAACCTGCACACATTAAACAAAAATCCCCTCTGATGGTCCTGTTTAAGAGGGGTGACGCAGCTCTTCACATAGCCGTTCCTGAAGCCCTCTGAGCTGTTTACACTTCCAGCTCCGTCGTGGTGCCTTGTTTTACTGTGCAAAACCTCTCCTTCCTCCCGTGCAGCCATGGTACGACTGTAGCTCCTCGTATCCACGCTAAAGTCCCCCTCTTCTGATATTCACGCTGTGTTAACGCTCAACTACATGACAGCAAACGCACTCCATGGTCACTCAAACGTGCTCCAGCACTTGGACTAAAGAAAGAAGGTGAGATGTTGTTTTTACAGAAATGGGGCTCTCTGTCGCCCCCGAGAGGACACAACTCAGAATGAAGGGCTTTGTAACGTGAACCAACCTTCAGCTCGTCTGTAGGTGATATCATTAAAATACTCTGAGGGTAAAGTTGATGCAGAAACTTTGAAAAAAAAATTGGAAGTCCCATTAAATTTCATTGCTGTTTACTGTGCTGATGCATTATTGGCTTTATTAATTGTATAGCTTGGCCTGGTTACCTTTATTAATATAAACTTCATGCTGGTTCTTGTTAACCCTGCATAGTTAACCATTTGGTTGTTTTCTGCTGTTATACTCCTATGCATAACTTGCATAAATTTAACAATCACTTAGTGCTTCCTCAAGTTGCATGTATTTTATGCCTGTGGCTACTCACTATCATGAAGCCTTTTTTTTACATCTACATATAAATTCTTGTAAACTCAATTTTCTAAAGACTCAAAATTCCACCATTATTTATGCTAACCTGTGAGACTGTATTGCAGTGACAGCTGAGCCTTTATGCAAACAAACATAAAAAGGAGGACATTCTGTTTTATCGTTAAAAACAATGCAGTTTATTGTTTCCTTTCTGGTCAGAACATTTCTTAGTTTGACTTATATAACATAATTGGCAAAAATAAAGTTATGAGAATAACATCAGATGTGCAAATTCAAGTTTCCTATTAGAACACACTTCCAATTTAGCAGAAAACATTCAGAGATACAGTTTTCAGCAGTTTTCATTATGTGTAAGCTGCTTTTAGGGCCTTAAGGTGCAAGTTGTTGCGTACTGATGAGTAAAGCGAGTAATCAGTGACTGAATGAAACTCAATAGATTCACTTTATGGTTCATTCAAGTTTCCTTGTACCCGCTACGTCAATCAGACAAGGCTTCCACCAGAGGGTGCTGCATACCATTGAAATCATGTTTTTAATGCTTACCTGTTGAAGACTTCATGAGTTTAGTTGACATTTATGATGAGGAATTTCATTTGAAGATGTTGGGCAGCACAGTGTATTCTTTGTCTCCCACTTTAACTTCACTTCCACCTGCAACTTCCTCAGCTGGTTTTGAGCTAAATGATCTGCATCAGCCAGCAAAGAGTCAGAACCGAGTTTGAGGAGTCCCTCTCTAATTCTTTGACCTGCTGGGCCCTGTATCCATTACTCCCTATACTCTGAGCTTAAGAGGAGGACATTAGTGTGCTAAGCAGCATGCATGATGGGCCATACATGTTCAGCCAGGACCAGGTAAGATGATAAGTTAAAGTTTCTGCATACAAACATTTTAACATTAAATCATTCTTCCCTGATTTCAAAGGCTAAAATAAGTTACTTTTGTTTTTAAGAGACCTCAGTATTCTTTCTGGAGTGTTTCAATAAACCAGTGAAGTGTTTGCCTGGTTTTTGCTGCTGTACAACGGTTTTTAACCTATAGTACAGAACATAGGGCCAAACAGGTAATTAATAACCTGTAGATACTGTTATGATCAGGCATAAATGGAAGAACAAAATCAGCTCTCTTATTTTAAACTAAATACTCTGGAAAAAGAAACAAAACAGGATGAGTCTCTAAAATCCAGATATTAATTAGAAAATGAAAGTACCCAATGTTTGAAATTTAGGTAAGCGATGTTTAAAAAGGTGAAGTGGCTACCCTTGGTGTACTCTGAAGTGAAGGGGGTACTTAAGATAAAAAAAAACAGTCAAAATACAGTTCAAAAAATATTACTCAGGCAAAATTCCTTCTTTCTTTTTCTTTTCTAAAATGTGATTAAAGTGTAGACTGCTTTTAATGGTCACCTTTTATCAAATACTGTCAGTATCAGAATTTATTCTTAAATTTGTATTCTGTAAATAATCGTGCACACTTTTGCAAGAAACCAGCCAGCACATGAAATGGATTTACAACCCCAATTCTAATAAAGTTTGGACCCTGTGTAAAACATAAATATAACAGAATACAATGATTTGCAAATTCTGTTTAACCTATATTCTAATGAATACACTACAAAGATATTATGTATTGTTCAAACACATAAACTTTATTTATTTGTCTTTGCAAATATTCACTCATTTTAGATTTGATGACTGCAATACGTTCCAAAAAAAAGCTGGGTCAGGGGTAACTAAAGACTGTGAAAATTGAGGAATGCTCCAAAAACACCTATTTGAAACATTCCACAGGTGAACAGGTTAATTGGAAACAGGTGAGTGTCATGATTGGGTACATAAGGAGCATCCCCGAAAGGCTCTGTCATTCACAAGCAAGAATGGGGTGAGGTTCATCACTTTGTGAATAACTGCGTGAGCACATAGTCCAACAGTTGAAGAACAATGTTTCTCAACATGCAATTGCAAAGAATTTAAGGATTTCATCATCTACAGTCCATAATATCATCAAAATATTCAGACAATCTGGATAAATCTCTGCACGTAAGCAGCAAGGCTGAAAACCAACATTGAATGCCCGTGACCTTTGACCCCTCAGGTGGCACTGCATTTAAAACCAACATCATTGTGTAAAGGATATTACCACGTGGGCTCAGGAAGACTTCAGAAAACCATTTTCAGTTAACACAGTTCATCACTACATCTACAAGTGCAAGTTCAAACTCTACCATGCAAAGACAAAGAAATATATCAACAACACCCAGAAACACCGCCGGCTTCTCTGGACCCGAGGTCATCTGAGATGGACTGATGCAAAGTGGAAAAGTGTGCTGTGGTCTGACGAGTCCACATTTCAAACTGTTTTTGGAAATCATGGACAGCGCGTCTCCTGGGCCACAGAGGAAAAGGACAATCTGGATTGTTATCTGGTCAGAGTTGAAAAGCCAGCATCTGTGATGGTATGGGGGTGTGTTAGTGCCCAACTTGACCATCTGAAGGCTCCATTAATGCTGAAAGGTACATACAGGTTTAAGAGCAACATATGCTGCCATCCAAGCCACGTCTTTTTCAGCAAGACACATTCTGCATGTGTTACAACAGCGTGGCTTCATAGTAAAAGAGTGCAGGTACTAGACTGGCCTGCCTGTAGTCCAGACCTGTCTCCAGTTGAAAATGTGTGACATATTATGGAGCAGAAAATATGACAATGGAGACCCTGGACTGTTGATCAACTGAAGTTGTTCATCAAAGAATTCCACCTACAAAGCTTCAGCAATTAGTGTCCTCAGTTCACAAAGACTTGAGTATTGTTAAAAGGAAAGGTGATGGAACACTGTTGTAAACATGACCCTGTCCCAGCTTTATTGGAACATTTAGCAGGCAGCAAATTCAAAATTGGTGGATATTTGTAAAAAAATTAACAAAGTTTATCAGTTTTAACAATAAATATCTTTGTGGTGTATTCACTTGAATATAGGTTAAACAGGATTTGCAAATCATTGTATTCTGTTTTCATTTAAGTTTTACACAATGTCCCAACTTCACTGTAATTGGACTGGTACAAGAAAAGCTAAGAAATGAAAATATCAGCTGAACTTTGTTTGTAATATGATAATTGTTGTAACACTGTCTGCTAACCTCTTTTGTTCTCCCGTTACGGGCTCTGCCCTGGGACATGCAAAGTGCATCTGAAGCTTTTCCACAACAACTAAGACCCCAGCTAACATCCCATACTTAATTGAACTTAATACTATGCTCAGCTTTACCATAGTGGACTTTCCTGTTCTGCGCTATTCAGTTAATCTGCTTTTAATTTTGCATTAAAATAAAATACTCCTAAAAGAACAACCAATAAAAAGTAAAATTAAGTTCTGACTCTGCCCTGCAGCTCCAGTTTAAAACCCCATCAATGAGTGGAAAGTTAAATGAAATAAAGATTGTTTCTGGTGCTTGAGCTTCACCGATAGATAATCTATATAAGCATGTAAATGAAGACAGCTGGACTTAAAGAAGTGATGTAGTTATTATTATAAACAATGTGTTGGGTGTTTTTGTAACTATCATCACTCTCTAATTGTAGTCGTTAATTGACCTTAATCTTTTTAATGTATTTGTAAGCACTTTTTAACCCTGCTTGAGATGTGCCATATAAATTTAGTGTATGATTACATCATTATTAACAGTGATCTCCAATTACATGACCAATACTTAGAAATTATTTGAAACAAGTTTTGCGGCCCAAAACTTGATGAGTTGATATACTTGGGATGCGTTTATCTAAAAATAAATAAATGAAAACCCCTAAGAGTCAGAGTTGCTTTCTGTTTACACTGAAGCTGACTCATCAAATGCTGAGCCTTACCTTTATTTCCATTTCTTACCTCTGTAACATTCAGCAGAAGTGTGTCCTTCACCCCACAAGGGCAGCTGATTCAATGGAAATGCTGACATCTGGTGGACAGATGACACCAATGCACCTCATCGAATTACTGTGTCTGTGCTTCTGTTTTTAGCAAGAGGAAGAGCCAACAGGCCCTCCAGCAGGCTTGTACCAGAATCAGCAGCCTTCCCAAGATCTGTAAGTAACACAAACATAAATGTACATAAACACATGTGTGAACAACTGAAGGGCCACCATAAACAAACACACAACCTTTCTGATATCTAATAATGCTTTTGTATCTCTAGTACTGAAGATTTGTTGTATGAGGTTACAGCAACAGATTTGCCATCCTCTGTCTCTGCTGCTCCTCTCTCTTCCCGGCAGCTAAAACTCAAGTTATGTGTTGGTGAACTGTTTGTAAGGAATATATTGAGCTTTATTTCACTGAGTAAACTGTTTTTTGGAAAAAATGGCAGAATGATGTCATGAACTCTGTTTTTTTTTAACTACAGAAAGGTAAAGAGAAATAGAGAAGGAATGCAGCACATGGTTTACATGTTAATGCACAAGGGAAGTGTGAAATCAAACAGAAAGGGAGTGCAGATATTTCTAAATACTTGGGCCGGATGGTAAGTGGGTTCAAACATTGTATAAGTATTGTTTAAATATAGCCTAATGCATTCCCTCTTTACACTATGGAATTTAACAGTTATTGGTGATTTTCTGTTAATTGTCTGTAAAAAGAAAACTGAACCTCCCCAAAAAAAAGTACTGCAGTGAGTCAATAGTGTTTTAAACACATGGGTGAACTGGGTTTTATCTTGTGCTCATGTTTGTGAATGTGGACGAGCCAACCTGTGTAAGTGTGTGCAACTTGCTGTGCTATTGTGTGTTCACAGTGGGGCTCTATGACAGAGACAGAAAAGGCGGTTTATAGGGAACAAGTCGAAACTGAACGTGTGCAACACCAAAAACTGAACCCCTTTTGGACTGCCGCTGACAACTATGTAAGTAAGTGATGTCTGAAAATGTAACCGCTCTACAAACACATGCCAGAGCTGATGAAACTGGAGATGTTGTGTGGTAGCTGCAAAGCTGTTCTGCTAGTGTTAGACCTTAAAAACATACTCTCTATAAAAAAGAACACCCTTTGTAAATCTGATATCTCAATCTGATCGCTATGCAGTTTTATTTCCTTGGTCAGATTTGACAATTTATCAAATTCAACTTAATTTATACGACGGATACTTGAACAGCATTTACCCACGGCAGCTATGATACTTTAACGGTGGCAGCACTGTGGAGAATTTATTTATTTTATTCATTTATTTTTTCAGAAAAAAATAGGCTAGGCTTAAATAAGAATTTTGCCACATTTTGTTATAAGGAAGTTCTCCTTTTCTCTTATAGTTTTCTCGTTCGGGGTTAAATCCACAAAACCCTCGCGTTTGAACCTTCCGGCGCACCGTAGCTGTGATGTGGCTCAGAAAGTAATCTTCCACGTCATTCGGAAGTGGTGGAGGACCGAAGCTCACCAGACGGAGCGACTGCTGTATTTTTTTCCAGATGTAAATATCCATTACTGGATATCAAAAGATACTTCGGAATATCGCAGTCGTGCACTTTGGTACGTTATCCTGATTAATTTAAATAACCCTGCGCGAAGTTTCCTGTGTTTACCCGTGCTTACTGCTAACTGGCTAACGTTACTGTCCACCATTTCATTGCTAGCAGTCGCTACGCTGACATTAGCGAACATTCACTTCTTACTTTACAATCAAACTGTGATTTAAATTTTTCTAACAAGCTGAGTTGTCGACTGACTTGTAGTTATTGCGTTAAAACGATGGTTTGTTGAACAGCTGTCGGTGCCAAAGCAGATAACATTGAAGCTACATCAACCGGCTAGCCATAGTTATATGAGGGTATTAATGCTGCGTATCACTTTACCCACTGCTTTTCATTATTAGTAGCATTATAACACTTTTTTCTTAGCTTTTTTATCATCATTATGTGCAACCAGATTACTCGACGGCTAAAAGATCGGTGTGTTTCAGTGGTGACATCATTGTGCTTCATTGTATTTCTTATGACAGCTCATCAGTAATCTAGTGCTCCACGTTAAACATGCAGACCAAAGTGCTTACTAAAGGTATATGGATCCCAAAGATCCTCAACATGGCCAAAATCTGCTTCTGTTACTGAGATGGGCTGGTTTCTATTGCAAGAAATATGCTCACTAGCCACTGTGGCTTGTGATTTTCCAAAGTTACTATCCACAGTGGCCACTCGCACTTCTATTAACCACAAATCTCTTGTTGTGAAATATAATTTTATTTGTTACAAGTTTGCAATGGAAAATACTTAGTTTTCTAAATGGGTCATTTTTGTGTTTTCTACAGCAATTTTCCAGTGAGCGTCATTCAAGGAGATTCTTCTAAGTGGTGTCAAGAACAGCAGCAACATGACCGCTGCAGAGAACGTTTGTTACACCCTGATCAATGTTACATCTGATTCAGAACCTCCCTCTGAAGTCAGCTTGAAAACTGACCTTGGTAAGAAGTATTTATGTTGAATTGCTATCCCAATTTTTAGAAAGATTTACTCACTTACTATTACATTTGTCTCTCAAACATATACAAAAGACAAGAGCGTAGTATGATTCACTGTTGTCACAAGGTTGAAATCAGGACTCTAAATGAGCTCCCGCCAAACTGTCAAATGTGGGTGAAAATTCATTTTAGAAGGTATTAAAAAAGACTCACAAGCCAGCTTGGCTGGTGATAAATGAAGCACTTTACCATGTATTTCACAAAATGCTTGAGCGTGGTTTCTATGTGAGATTATTGTCACACGCCTCAGTGTACACAGACGCCTCTTTCTCCTGGTGGGGCGAGATGTGTCAGTCTCAAGCTGTCAGAGGAGAGTGGCCCTCTCCTCCCTCTCTTCATATATAAACTTCCTGGCGCCGTCTTTGCTGCCTCTGAAAGGGAATGTCTTGAGAGACAAGGTTTGCCCCCTCGCAGTGGCACAAACCATACGGGCACGAGGACACCATCCTCTACAACCTGCAACACAGCAAACAGCCATGTCTAGAATCTTTTTTCTTCCTTTACTATAGAAAAGTGGCATGCTGGAGTTAAACTTGTTTTAAAATGCCATACAAAGTTTATAATGAGAAAGAGTGCTAAGGTATAATCAATTTATTTTCCACAAGTAATACACATTGTCTATATTAATAGTGTCTCATAATCCGTCTTTTTTGCATGGGAAAAAATTTTGCTTGTGAAAATTCTGATTGGCTGGTAACTTCAGAAACTTAAAAGCCACATTGGCTGATTACTAAAATGTTAATTTGGAGCCCTGGTTGAAAAATGTTAGGAAGAATCAAAAACCCAACATTTTTGGTCCTCAGATATTTGATTGTTGTGTGATGCATGTGTCTGTTGTTTACATTTTTATATCTTTCCTCCATAGTTGTTTAAGTGAAAAATGCTAACGGTGAAGTTTTTTGGGTCATCCAAAAAAAGTTTAAAAATGGATCCCATCATGCTGACTACATTAACAAACAAAAAAAAAAACCAACTCATCTCTTTTTTTCAGAAAAGGGAGAGATCAAGGCAAAGACTGAAGCCCTGAAGAAGGTCATCATCATGATCCTTAACGGGGAGAAGTTGCCTGGACTGCTGATGACCATAATCCGCTTTGTGCTGCCGCTTCAAGATCACACCATCAAAAAGCTGCTGCTGGTTTTCTGGGAGATTGTTCCAAAAACAACCCCGGATGGCAAGCTCCTTCAGGAGATGATCCTGGTCTGTGATGCCTACAGGAAGGTTGGTAAACTGTTGCTCAATTCACTTCTAAAAAATGTCCTTTCTGTATACTTTCAGATAAGATGTCCTTTTTTTGGTTGTCGATCCAGCACAGTATGTAACATCTTGTTGACAACAGTTTCAAAGTTTTCAAAAACAAAATTTGAAGAAAGATTTTTTTTTCTGTCATAAATTGAATGGATATATAAGATGGTAAGGTAAAATCCACAAATCTCCAGCCCAGAGCTAATAAATGGTTCCTTAGCTGAATTTAGTGCCTATCATTTCATTCATATGTAAATGTTTAAATAGAAATCTTTCTTTCTTTGAACTCCAGGACCTGCAGCATCCCAACGAGTTCATCCGTGGCTCCACTCTGCGTTTCCTGTGCAAACTGAAGGAGTCAGAGCTGCTTGAGCCCCTCATGCCGGCAATCCGAGCCTGCCTGGAGCATCGTCACAGTTACGTCCGCCGTAACGCTGTCCTGGCCATTTACACCATCTACAGGTACAAACTGCAGTTCATGCTCAGCCAATTCACCACAAACATTTATGCGTTTATTGAAAAAAATAAAAACCCTAATGTCTCCTGTTTACTTCAGGAACTTTGAACATCTCATCCCAGATGCCCCAGAGTTGATTCATGATTTCCTGGTTAATGAGAAAGATGCTAGTTGTAAGAGAAACGCCTTCATGATGTTGATTCATGCAGATCAGGTATGTAGAAAATTATCCTTTTTTTTTTTGCCACTTTCATTCAAAGGTAAGAACCATGACCTTATTTGCGTCCTGCAATTCACCTCTTCTTGTTCTACAGGACCGAGCTTTGGATTACCTGAGCACATGCATTGACCAAGTTCACACTTTTGGGGACATTCTCCAGCTGGTAATTGTGGAGCTGATCTACAAGGTGAGTTAAGGTTTTGGGCATGGCGTAGCAAAACAGAAGTTTTCCAAAAGAGCATCTTTGACGGCTGACCTGTTGCTTTTCTTCACTCCTTTAGGTCTGTCACGCTAACCCATCTGAGCGTGCCCGGTTTATCCGTTGCATCTACAACCTGCTGCAGTCTTCCAGTCCAGCTGTCAAATATGAGGCTGCTGGTACACTTGTAACCCTCTCCAGTGCCCCGACTGCCATTAAGGTACATCACCAAACTTTGCTGGTGTTCTTCCGAATCGCATGTAACTTGTACACCTGGCAGCACTAGTGTTCTTGCAGAGTTGACTTTGGTCAACCTCAGACTCTTACCACTTCTGTGCTTTGTTTGTTTCCAGGCTGCCGCCCAGTGCTACATTGATTTGATTATCAAGGAGAGTGACAACAACGTGAAGTTGATCGTTCTGGATCGCCTGATTGAACTGAAGGAGCATCCAACTCATGAGCGTGTACTTCAGGTACATTTTGTTCTTGTTAACGACAACAAATACCATTCAATCAAATTTTAACAACAATCGTTCATATTTTTTTATTCTAAGGAGCTAAAAGTTTAAATCTTAATGTCACTAAAATACCTTTTGAGTAAGAGTATTAATGTTGATGGTGTTTTAATTAATTATAATAATTCTCATAAAAAATCCCAGTTTTTATGAGTACAGCTTAGAGAGAAAGGGATTTAAAAAGTCAGGGAGAAATTAAAACCTCTGTAGTTTATATTCTCTGTTAAGACTTGAATTGGGTTACATGAATGCTTTCTCATCCAGGACCTTGTGATGGACATCTTGCGTGTTCTCACCACTCCTGACCTGGAAGTCAGAAAGAAGACCTTGCAGCTGGCGCTGGACCTTGTTTCATCTCGTAACGTAGAGGAGGTCAGTGGCATGTGTAGTTTACGTATTTAATTGTTGTTTTTATGTGAAGTCATTGACGTTTTGTTTTTCCCTTCAGCTGGTGATAGTTTTGAAGAAAGAGGTGATCAAGACGAACAACGTCACAGAACACGAAGACACCGATAAATACAGGCAGCTGTTGGTGCGCACGCTTCACTCATGCAGTGTGCGCTTCCCTGACATGGCAGCAAATGTCATACCTGTGGTGAGTTTCAGTGAGACATATATTCTCCTGAAATTTCTCTCTTGATAAGAAATCCTAACTTTGGTTTTAAATTCTAAATACAGTAAATAACGATATCGTAAGACTCCTCTATGATTTTGGTTTGCAGCTAATGGAATTCCTAAGTGACACTAATGAGGCAGCTGCTGCTGACGTGCTGGAGTTTGTACGAGAAGCAATTCAGAGATTTGACAACTTAAGACCACTTGTCATCGAGAAGATGCTGGAAGTCTTTCATGCCATCAAAACTGTCAAGTAAGGCTTTTTATGCAAATCAAAGGAAATGTATTGCACTGTAGAAACTGTCAGCGCTAATTTGATTTTAATAGATAAATAAGTCGGTCAATAACTAAATATTTAATGATGTATTACAGCTTGTCAAATTAAAAAGTAGTGGAAATGTCACTGGAAATGAGCTACTATACTCAAACAAGAGTGTAAGATTGTGAATTTTGATCACATTTGTCACCATTTTCAAATGCCAGGATCTACAGAGGAGCATTGTGGATCTTGGGTGAATACTGCAGCACCAAGGAAGACATACAAAGTGTGATGACAGAAGTACGCAGGTCCCTGGGAGAGGTATGCTTTTTTTTTTATCAGAACTTTGTGTAAATGCAGGCGTAATCATTATATTGCTCAAAGGAACCTGACAACTTCCTCTTGCCTGATCAGATCCCGATCGTAGAAAACGAGATAAAGAAGGAGACCGGGGAGGTGAAACCGGAGGACGAAGTTAGTGCGGCTCCAGCTCAGAAGCTTGTGACAGAGATGGGCACATATGTGACACAGAGTGCCCTCAGCTCATCCAGGCCCTCCAAGAAGGAGGAGGACAGGTAAAACCAGGATTCTGTCCAACTGTAAAATACAGTTGGTTGTAAAGAGTTTTGACTTCTTAGCACTCCGCTCTCTTCTATCTGAAGTCTGATTTTTGTTGTTTCAGACCACCACTCAGAGGCTTCCTGATGGATGGAGACTTCTATGTGGCTGCTTCCCTGGCCACCACACTCACCAAAGTAGCCTTGCGCTATGTTGCTATTGTTCAAGATAAGAAGAAACAAAATGTAAGTTACTGCAAGACTTGAGCCTTGTGAAAAACAACATGGAAACTTGCTGTTCATCTAATCCCTGCTGTCCCTCTCAGTCTTTCGTTGCAGAGGCCATGCTGATCATGGTCACTGTGCTGCACCTGGGCAAGTCCTCTCTGCCCAAGAAACCAATTACAGACGATGATGTGGACCGCATCTCGCTGTGCCTGAAGGTGCTGTCAGAGTGCTCACCGCTTATGAATGACATTTTTAACAAGGAGTGCCGCAGATCGCTGTCACATATGCTGACCGTCAGACTGGAGGAGGAGAAGCTGTCACAGAAGGTAATGACCGACTCCCCAGTGGGTTGAACTCATATTTAACCTGCTGACAGTCAGGCACAGCTGAGACGTCAGCCCAGAGAACAGATTACTGGTGTTGATTGCATATTTTGGACCAAACTCTCCTTCGTTCAGTTCTACATGGTGTCCATAAAGTCTCTTTCATTCTTTTTTAAATTACAAAAGGAAAATGTAGCAGATACTTGAGGTTTTTCTATAACTAATTTAATACATCTCTATATGGGCACCATTAGTTGCATGAAGCACATCAAGACTGTGCTCCATTTCTTGCCATGTTTGCTGTAGCAGAGCCTCATCAATGGTGGAGATGGCATCAGTCACCTTTTGCTTAAGATCAGTGATGTTCCATATCTTTACTGATGCACAATAGTTTAACCCTGTAGTTTGGCCGAGTCTGCATATCCAATTTTGTTTCAGTAACCCGTGACACACATTGTGCCTTTTCTTGAGGAGAGGTTATTTTTAGGGGTTCATTTGACAATGCCTCTTTCATCAACAGGATACCTGAAATACACAAACGCAATGTGGTTAAAACTTTGATAACTACTGAGTATACAGAAAAAAATGTGATATTTCTCACCAAAAGATATCTCACCAATTGCCTTTGTAAGATATTTTTTGAATTAACATATTAATGTAATATATTAACCCTCCGCTCACTATGCCTGAGACTACTCGGTCAGCCCTCTGGTTTCCACCAGTGCTGAGACCAAGAATGTTCAGTTTTTGTTTGGGATGCACCAAAATTTCGGCCACAGAAAATTATCAGCCGAAAATGGCCCAAAGGTGCATTTTTGTTTTTCAGCTGAAGACTTTTATCATCGAAACAACGTGGTCGAAACAGCATGTTGTGATTACGCAAGCTAAAACTGCGGCCAGCACGCTCTTGTCTGGATAAGAGCTGATGTATTTCAAAATATCTGAGAAAGACCCACAGATAGTGATTTTAAAGCATGTGTAGCACGAGAAATGATCCAGGCTGCGATGACTGTGGAGAACCTGCTTGGAGACACACACACACACACACACTATGTGTAGGACAGAGTCCAGAAAAATGTCACAACCATCACAAGAGATGCTGAAAAAATAATCTGGCTTTTTAAAGCACTCCCAGGGCATCTATGTGAACATCTCTTCTCATGTTGAATGATTCCAGAAGCCATAATTTCTAAAATAAATTCAGAACTGGAGGCAATGTGGAGGAATTTTAATTCAGCAGGCTAAGGGTTAATTAGATTGTTTTCAGAGATGTTATAGACAACCTGTATCGCAGATGTTGCACCTGTTCATAAACCAACAAGTTTTTGTTTTAAAATTCAAAAACCTAATTTACAAAATAACTTAAAAACACGAGCTGTGGTGTGTTACGATAATAACCACGTGTTTCCTCTGATCACAGAAAGAGTCTGAGAAACGGAATGTCACGGTGCAGGCAGACGACCCCATCTCCTTCATGCAGCTGACGGCCAAAAATGAAATGACATCCAAGGAGGACCAGTTCCAGCTCAGTCTGCTGGCTGCTATGGGTAACACTCAGAGGAAGGAGGCTGCTGATCCTCTGGCTTCAAAACTCAACAAGGTACACAGCAACTCCTGCAAAGTGTATGGAAGAGTGGAAGAGAAAACACTACTATGGGAGGCACCATTTTGGACTAAAGATACGGCCTCTTCTTGAAGATGAAAAATCATTTATTTAGTGACATGTCCTTACATTTTTTAATTATGATGGGTAAATAAATGTGGCCTTCAGAGAGTTGCTTGCCTTGAGGGTGTGGCTTTTTCTGGTTTAACACTTGTCTCTCTTAGTGGAGGGATCAGTTCTAGGTTCTTTGCTAAATATTTTTGCATAGCTGTGTCTAACTGATGATTAAATGTGTCTTCCTTGTGTCTGACCCAGGTGACCCAGCTGACAGGCTTCTCAGACCCAGTCTATGCAGAAGCCTATGTTCATGTCAACCAGTATGACATTGTGCTGGACGTGCTGGTTGTTAACCAAACAAGTGACACTCTTCAGAACTGCACCCTTGAGCTGGCCACATTAGGTCAGTCTAGTTTTTTCCACAGCTCGCCTCATCTCATAGTACTCTGCTCATCTTAAGTGATGCTGATTTAGCAGTCTACATTTATCTTGTTCTCCAAATTCACTAAATGCATCCCTCCTGTAGGTGATCTCAAGTTGGTTGAGAAGCCTTCACCTCTCACTCTGGCTCCTCACGATTTTGCAAACATTAAGGCAAACGTCAAGGTGGCTTCCACTGAGAACGGCATCATATTTGGTAACATTGGTAAGAGATTTGTCTTCTTCATCATTTAATATATGTTGTTTCTTTCACACAGTTATCAGGGCAAGTTTTCTCATTTGTTGAAATGTGTGGTCCTGTCTTCCCAGTCTACGATGTGTCAGGGGCTGCTAGCGACAGAAACTGCGTTGTCCTCAGTGACATCCACATCGACATCATGGACTACATTCAGCCAGCCTCCTGCACTGATGCAGAGTTCAGACAGATGTGGGCAGAATTTGAGTGGGAAAACAAGGTAAGATTCTCTAAAACTGACAGGCTAAAGAAATATCCATAAAGTTCCATAAATCAATAGTCAGACATGTAAATAAGTTTTTGTTCTCTACTTGTGTCACATTCCTCTTTTGAATTAATCACATGTGGAAACTTTCTTTCTTGTAGGTGACAGTAAACACCAACATCACTGATCTGAATGATTATCTCCAGCATATCCTCAAGTCAACCAACATGAAGTGTCTGACTCCTGAGAAGGTTTGTATTTGACATTACATACGGCTAAGCAGAACAGTGAGAGGTTTCATAACCTATGCAGACTCACTTAGACGAGTGAAAGATGTGGTTCATACTCCTATTGCTTGTTTATATTATGAAGTAAAGTAAGTTTAGGTGCAGTCTAAATATAACTGCAGGTTTCATACTCTATTTATGTAACTCTGCCCAGGTCTTCACCTCACCAATACTCTGTTGATGTTATGTAATAGTCTCAACTCTTTCCTTTCTGTTCACAAACCAGGCTCTGTCTGGCTTTTGCGGTTTCATGGCTGCCAACCTTTATGCTCGTTCTATCTTTGGAGAAGACGCCCTGGCTAACGTCAGCATCGAGAAGCCCATCCACCTGGGGCCAGACGCACCTGTCAACGGACACATACGCATCAGAGCCAAAAGTCAGGTGGGTCACAGCTGCTGCCCGCAGAAGCCTCAAGCATCTGAGGGGTAACAGTTTGGTTGGATTTAGTTTTTAGGACAATGCCACAAAATCATATTGTGGAAGAATAGAACAACAAAAGTAACATTTAATGTTATACTCCTTAAAAGCATAATGGTCTTATCAGTATGAAAAGTTTGTTATAATAAATCCTTCCTCCTTCATTTCACAGGGGATGGCCTTGAGCCTTGGTGACAAGATCAACCTTTCCCAAAAGAAGACGAATGTCTGAACTACCCGATCCTTCTGACTTTGTAAAGTCGCCTGCTGTTTCTCTTTTACGCTCATCATCATACTGCTTCCTCTTCACAGCAAATTAAGAGCTCTTTATGTTCAGTTGCTTCTGTGCTTTTTTTATTTGATGTCTAAAAAATATATCTCAATGTTTCCCTCTGTCCGGTTCAACTATCAATAAACATATGTATTAAAAGAATGAGAAAACTTTGGCACATGTATTTTTCATTGATTTTTACATGTTCTCAAGTTAATTTTCAACACTTTAGTTTTTATGGTTCACATAATTTGATTTCTGAAATAAAGGCATTAATGTAGATGATTGTCAGGTTGTCACTTTAACTCAGATATTTCTTACCTGTATTTACTTTACATACACTACTCATAATAAGTTAAGAATATTGTGAGGTCCTCAGTGGATTTCATGCATAAAGTGTTTCACTTTAGTGATTTTTTGGATAGGGAGGCAATTGTATTAAAGTTATAGACACAACTCATTTTGTGTTTTCAACATAATGGTCTCACTTTGTACAGAGCACTATAAATATTGGGGCCAAAACAAGAAAAAAATGAAAAAAAAAAACCAACCCTTTTCAATGTGGCATCAATTTGAACATTCTGTGGGTATAAAAAGCTGCTATTGTCAATAAGTCATTCCCAGTTCATCATTCAAGCAGCCATGAACACGCGACATCACTTAACAGACAAGCAGCACCACTTGGCCGTAGCGTGCCTTCAGGTTGTTGGCAGGTAGTCAGATGTTGCTGGTGAACTTGGTGTGTCTCAAAGTGCTATCAGCAGACTTGCAGCAAGACACAGAACCAGCAGTGTTCATGACAGACCCAGGAGTGGAGCCCCAGGATTGATGGACCGCAATGATGACCAGTACCTAAGGACCTACACACTAAGACACTATGTTCTTATTCTAAGAACACCAAGACACTGCCACACAGCTGCAGGCCTGTTTACGAGAAGTGAGGCGTACTAGCGTTTCCAGACAAACCATTCATGCTGGTTCCACTGCTTTAGTTTAAAGCCAGATGACCGTGGCACGTGACTCCACTGACACCAAGACACTGTAGAGACCATTTGCAGTGGGCACAAGACGATGTGACCTGGACAATGCAGCAGTGGTCTACCATCCTGGAGATACCGTGGGATACCATTGCTGGAGAAGTCAAAGTGAGCAATACGCCGAGGTCAACATGGTCCCCAGTGTTCGCTTTGGTGGAGGAGGTGCAACAGTCTGGGCAGGCATCACCAGTGAGTGCAAAACAGATTTGTTAATTGTAGATGGTTCAGTCACTGCACGTTTAACCTCAGAGACATCATAGAACCCATCATCTTCATCCCCAGATTCGGCCAGCACACCCCGAACTCTCTGTTCATGGATGATAGTGCTCCACCACATCGTGCCAGAATTGTCACAGCTCGGCTTCAGGAAGTCGGAGTGCCTCATATGGTTTGGCCAGCAATGTCCCCTGACCTGAACCCGACAGAGCAGGTCTGGGACCAGCTGAAGCAGAGACTGGATGCTTGTACCCCACCCTCACGTGACCTGGCAGATCTGTGTGTAACACTTGTGGAGGAGTAAAACACATTGCCTCGGAACACTATCATGAGGCTAGTGAGGAGCATGAGATGTCGCTGTCAAGTTGCCATGGCTGTAAATGGTGGAAACGCCTGCTACTAACTTAGTCAGTTTTGGTTATTTAGGGCTATCTTTGTTATTGTCTAAATTGTTAGGGTAAGAAATATTAAACTTATGAAAATGGAGTTTCTTCTTCCAGGAAGAGCATTCATGTAAATAACAATATCCCTAACTTATTGTGAGAAGTATATAGATTAACAGAGAAATGGTAACATGAATTAGAGGATCCTGTGTGTATTTAGAAGTGTCACAAAACAAAATATTGAATCTACTGTTCATAAACAACTTTTGGTTGAAGTTTGCCATGTAAGAAAAACTCTTGGCTGAATGTGTGTGATGACAGCAGATGTTTAAGGTGTGATTTCAGAGAGAATTGTCAGTGTTAAGAGAGGTGACTTCTGCCTGGAGCTCCTGCTGAGTCCAGCTTTGTTGCTCTAGGCTCTAATTAGAATTCCTCAGATGCTTTGTGTGATATGCTGCACAGTGTGAAACTGACTGGAATTTGTTCTGTCACTAACCCCAAATCAACAGTGACATTATGACACTTCTAAATTACAGATACATACAAATTGTTGGTCGGAGCACATTTTCTTTAAACTTTTAGTAAGATATGTTGCAGTGATTTCAAAAGTACTCTCAAAGCCATCTGCAGCTTTTATTGTCACTGTTGTAATGAGATGGAGATGGATTATGGTTGGTGCAGACCTACACATTCTACTTGCCCTCCTGTTTATAATTTATGAGTAAAGGGACATTTCTGGGATATTGCCAGATTAAAAGGTCACTGCTCTGGTCATACATTTACAATATCTGTGAAATCTGTCTCCCCAGGGGTTTAGATAAAGGCTGGAAGGTGGCTTTGAGGTCAGAGATTCAGCTGTGAAAATAAACAGTTGGCTGACTGGAGGCACTGTCACAGCCAAACTACCATGTATATTGTTCAAGTGTTTGGATTCAGATAAGAAATTACTCTTAATTTAATTTAATTTAATTTAATTTAATTTAATTTAATTTAATTTAATTTAATTTAATTTAATTTAATTTAATTTAATAAACAAACAAACAAACACACAATAAATAAATAAATAAATAAATAAATAAATAAATAAATAAATAAATAAATAAATAAGCCCAGCTAAATCCCACACCTGAGGTCTAAGATTTGGTACTGAATTAATTCATGCTGCTCATTTTATTTTGAATGGAGCTAGAGAAAGAGTATCTTCTTTTTTTTCCATCATTTTGTTTTATTTTATTTGTCTGGAAACTGATTTTATATGGCCTAGTCTACACCAAATGTGCAGTACTACAGTATTACTTATTATTTTGACTGAATATACCTATTTTTGAATTAAACATCTGCATATGTGTTGTTGAAAGGCATTGCCAACTATATACAGAACGTTCAAGCAGGTGGCACTGAAACTTTGGCTAAATTACCGGAGGATGCTATGAGTGGGGTATAAATGTTCATATTTATCATTTGATGTGTACAGACCTGGATGCAACATCAAGAGCACAGTCAAAGGACCGGTCTCACTAGGTTTCTTTTGGCACTAGGTGGCGCCACAGGTGTCAGAGCAGACAAGGAATTTTGCACAGCATTATTAATATTGGTTGGGTTTAAAATAAGCATGGTACACAACACTGTAACTGTTATATTTGTCATACTGTGAACAGATGCAATTAAAAAATGTTTTCACGTTGTTTTTTTTTTTATTATTATTATTATTATTATTATTATTATTTTTTTTTTTATTATTTTTTTTTTTTTTTGGGGGGGGGGGGGGGCATCACTTTACTTTTTTACTTTTACTTCTATCTCAAATTGAGTTACTACATCTCTATTTGAAAGTACAAGATAAAGTGCTTTAAGTCAGAGTCTTTATGATGTGGATGTATGGTATAAGATGGTAAGGAGGAAAAAGTTGAATTTCACATTTATAAATCAATGTGTGCTCTTTCAAAGAAAAGAAGAAACAGTGTGGTAAAACTAATCACGGAATTTCACAATGATCAGAAACTTTTAGACCTCTGTAACCCTTAAAAGATGTCTTTCGTCACAGCATAGTGTTAAAATCCTACCTGCATCAACGAGACGGGAAGAGAAAAAGAACAACATACAAATCACAGAAAGCATTTTTTTTTTAATATGAACATGAGAAAATGTCTAAATGCTTATTTTAGCTTGTTATTTTACTGAAACGGGGATGGAAGTAGTTTAGCAAAGCACGTCTTTATTTTCTGAATGAACTGTTTACAACACAGCCAGTGACAAACCTGGCGCACAGTTATAGTTCTGTATATGAGGATTTAGCTTCGGGTCTTTGCTATCACTTTATGACTGGTTGTAGTTACAGTAAGCAGGCTTTGCTTTTGTTTATGGAGAGGAACGTGACTGCAGGGGAGTTTGATATTGTCTTCTCTGAGGACAGAGCTGCAGACTGCCAGGGTTGATGTAGTGTATGTGCTTGAGAGTTTATGTGTGTTGTGGAGGGGATGGGTCGGGGGTTGAGGCAGTCACACGCATGCTGTAGAAGGGCCCCTAGCGCCAGACATTAGTACTGGCCTGGCTGCTCACTCCTACTTTCGGAACCACAGCTTGAACATCGCAGTGCTCTATCGAGGCTGAAACACGGTCAGGCGTATGGACAGGCGCCCGTAGTTCCGGGACCCCCTTATCTATCCGTGCACTAAACGGACTACACCAGCCGACGAGTCATTTCAGCAGCGTATCTCTCTGGGTTGGTTTTCGTCTGTTCTCCGCTGCAGGGCCTCTTCAGTTTACAGGAAAAAAGTGGGTGTTTGCTGCTCACTGGTGTTCCGGCAGCGGCAGCAGCGGCGAAGTGTCCTCGATGGCAGGCTGGAAGGACGGCTCGGTGCAGGAGAAGTATCGGCTGGTTGTGGTTGGAGGTGGCGGTGTCGGGAAGTCAGCCCTCACTATCCAGTTTATCCAGGTCAGTAGCAGCGTCCACCCTCTCCTTGAATTTAGCCCCTTGCTCTGATTTTGAAGCTTACCCGAAAACGCTGAAAGATTGGTTGAGGGGCAGGCCGGAGACGGGAACCCCGGAGTCTGTCTTCTTCTTCGCTACTTTGTCGAGGCCTGCAACTATTTATCAAAGGAGCCTTATTTTTATGAACAAAACGAGGAAGAAGAGGAAGAAGAAGGAGCTGTCACTTTAACACGGCGATTTGAGTGAGATCCACTTCCACTTTGCAGTTATCCGCTAGTCAGAAGGGAAAGAAAAGTGGGTCCACGGAGCTTGAGAGTTGTCCTATTTTATGAACTTTGTTGCAAAGCTTTTGCAGAACGTATGCTCAGTTTTCATGACCGCAAGAATAAGTCTGCTATGCTAAAAACAGAAGGGAAATGTATTGAAGCTTCAGAAAGAGAGAAAGCTCATATGGGGTAGTGATACTGTCAGAGAAAGTAACCCCACAATAAAGCTATTGAAATGTTTACTTTTTACAGAAAGTCTGTTAAACATAAGCTGCTGAATAAGAAAGCCCACAGATAAATGATTAACTTTGTGTTTTGATGAAGATCTCAACAAAGTGAAGCATTTAGAGTTAATATTCTCGTAAAAAAAAAAATAATAATAATTAAAAAAAAACTTTTTGGCATGTCAGACAGTGTGTCCTGCAGCTTTGTTGCAGTTCATCTGAACAAGTCACAAATATGAGGCATGTAAACACTTCACCCCTCATCTACCTCTGGTTGCATTCCAGCACACTGCAGACATACTCTGCCTAGTGTTGACCTTCCCGGCTTTCATAATGGTCATTTAGGCAAGCACTCCTTTCCGGAACCCCCACTCCCCAACCCCAAACACACACACACACACACACACACACACACACACACACACACACACACACACACACACACACACACACACACACATGCACACACACTCACAACGTATAAAGAGATAACAAACTTTGCCCTTTGCCTTGTGTGTTCCCCCTGGTGTCACTGTGTTACTGACCAGACTGCAGGCAACTGCATGTCTCCGCTCTCTCAGACAACAGTAGACTGGCACACGTTTCAGAGTGGGGGTTAAAAGCTTTGTGTGTGTGTGTGTGTGTGTGTGTGTTTCATGGGGGGTTGTGTCTAATGAGGGTTCATAAAGCTTATTAACTGCATACCAAGAGAAAAAAAAGGGATCAGATAGCTGTGGCACAGATTTTTGACATAGCCCACTGACCTCTCTGACCTGGAGCAAAGAAGCTAGAGCTGAATCCCAAACACACCATAGCTGTTTCACTTTATATAATGTACCAGTGGTAACAGTGCTAACACTTATAGTTATGAACTTTGTTTTCTAGTATGAAGTCAGCATACTTTGTAGAAAATCATACCAGAAATAGTTTAAAGATTGTTCCACGTTAATAGAAAATAACATGAAAATGTACTCTGAAAGCAGCACTTTGCGTAGCTTACATTTGAACATTTTCACATTAAGGTAGATTTACCCCGATGACAGAGATATAGCAACATAGCACTGAATGAAACAAGGTGTTTCCAGAGGTCTCCACATTAATTATTGGCTCATTCAAATCTTATGAATTACTTATAGCATATTTTCTGCTCTGCTGGGTGAGTGAGTTCATCTCTACCTGTTACCGTTTCTTAGACAACATCATAAAGCTGCTTGCATCTTGCCGTAAGATTTAATCTGGTAAGTAAACAGAAGAGCGAATGAATGTATATTTCCATTTTAATACAGGATTCTTTTGGGACTGGGCTAGAAAATCCAAGTTTTGTGTCCTGTACACTCCACAGTTAATTTCCTTTCACATTGATCTACTGGCATGTCAGGTTCTTAAAAGTGATCAAGATTAAGATGTTGACAGCAAGAGCAGGGACCTAAAACCTCATCAGAAGTTTCTAGAAGTTGCCTGCCAAAGGGGGGAAAGACCTAACAGCTGTTTTTGAAGTGGAGGCTTCCCCCAGAACTTTAGGTTGAGTGCTGTGGGAGTGAGTGAGTATGGAGGGTGGGGGGTCTGAGTCACCCTGGGTGGGTTAATGGTCATGGACCATGTGGAATTTGGCCCTTTAGCAGAGGAAGTCCCCTCTACTGCTGCTCTGAAGGCTTTCTAGATTTTGTATGGAAAAATATGACCTGCTTCCTGAATCACTGGAGCTACGTGTGTGTGTGTGTGTGTGTGTGTGTGTGTGTGTGTGTGTGTGTGTGTGTGTGTGTGTGTGTGTGTGTGTGTGTGTGTGTGTGTGTGTGTTTGTTTTAGTGGAAAGCCTGACATGGTGTTAGATTTAGTGTTATGTGTTTTGCCAAAAAAGTGCTCGATGTTGTTTTCAACAAGAATTTTTGAACTGATACTTTTATTATATGTGTTATAGAATTCAGACCAGGCCCCTCAGATTGCTTATCAGATTTAGTTGAAAAAGAAATGCCGCCACAAGAGTCAAAAGTTTCTTGACAATCTTGAAAAGCGAGATGATTTTTGATTGTCAAACAGATGCTCTTGTAATACCTGTCTTATAAACAGGCTTGACTTTAATTTCATAAATGGAAAAATAAGATTCAGCCTGGATTTGTCTGAAATCAACCGTAAAGAGCACCTGGACTTTGGTTGTGCACACCTTATTTTGAATTATTTAAACCATTTTTTAAGTGAACAAAATAATAAACTCTTTACGCTGTTTGAATCACTGCATGCTACTTTTTGATACATCACAGATTCTTGTGCTTGATTTATATGGACTTGATTCATTTAGCGCTTGTAGTTTTAGACTTTTTGCAGGAAAAAGTTTTTGACAACTGAAAGAAATGAACCTCTGGGCTGAAGTAAGGAACCCCAATGATTCAGATCATAAAAGATGATGTCGCCTGCAATAACAGTGTGGCAGGTCTTTGGGAGCTGCTGACCACCCTGATGCCAGGCAGTTGACTCAAGCTGAAATAGCCCTGAGATGACATAACATTGAGTCATCTGACAAAAGTTGTGGTACACAGAGTGTCGTTTAATGTGACGTCCGTGAGGGAGGAAGTGTCCCAAGTGAGGGAAAACATGACTCACAGTAGCCATGTGAAGACTGCGTGTGGGGTGAAGTGTGTCTGTAGGTTTGTTTTTAACCCACTAATGGTGACATCAAATACGGGCTTTATTTACACCAAACCACTCCAGAAGTTACTTGAACGAGATGACTCTGTAATGAGATGTCGTGCAACCGCTTTCTTAAAAGCATGTTGGTGCTGAGCTAACGTGCATGGTAATATTAGTGTTGTGCCAGCCTTTGGCATTGGAGACTCATGCTACAGAACACAACTTCTTGAATGATCATTTACAGAAAAAAAAAGTAAACCTCTGCTTGATTTCCAACAGAAGCACATATGTGACCTTCTCATTTCTTTCTCTTGGACTCCTACTCGGTTCACACATACAGTGGGGGAAATAAGTATTTGATCCCCTGCTGAATTTGTAAGTTTGCCCACTGCCCTGGGAAATTAACACACTCTAATTTTTATGGTTGTTTACTGGTTATAAGTATAGACAGAATATCAGTTGAAAATGCATAAAAACACACAGTATAAAAGTTATAAATTGTTGTGCATTTTATCAAGTGAAAAAGTATATTAGTATCAGCAGGGGATCAAATACTTATTTCCCCCACTGTAGTTCTCATATTTTCTAGTGTGGCTTTGATGAGGTCATTTGAGAGGAATGTTGCCATAAGTAGCAATTCAAAAAAATACACATGGATTTTAAAGGCAGCCCTGCATGGGCATGTGGAGACAAGGTGTGGTAATGATAGTAGTGCTGGAGCTGAGCATGGAGTGGGCGCCATGTCATGAGCGTTTCTAAAAAACAGCCACAAGTGGTTAAACAAAGTGTTTACTGCAGAGCTTTTGAGTATGTTCGTTTATGATTTTTACTTTTACCACACACACACACACACAAACACACAGTCAGCATGATTCAGGCTGTTTTCTAAATGTCTTATATCTGATATTCCACACCACTAACTGAAGAACTTTGTGACTTGTTTTTATTGTAGAAAAATCAACCAAATGTCATAAAGCTCTTCAGAAGTATAGGTTTTGCAGCTGTGGTAGGTGGGCCTGGTGTGTGTGGGGGCCTTTGAGTGCAGGTGATGAGAGTGCTGTTTGTTTAGCTCTGCTGGAGGCTCACCTGTAGATTTCTCACAGAGCAAAGCCTCAATCAGAGCAGATAAGCCCTTTAATAACCATAAAGTCAAAATATACGGGGTACCAGTTTAGCGCCGTTGGAAGTGTAGGCGTCCACTGGAGGGAGGCTACAGTCCCTGTCATTTCATTGATTCCTGGTACTGGCAGGATTTGATGCATACCCCCCCCCCCTCTCTCTTCCCCAGTTGTCATATCAAATAAAAGACAGAAGCGCAAAAATTGCCTTAAAAACATGCATGTACATGCAGAGCTATAAACAACATGTCTTGTGACAGCCTTTTTGCACCAGAGAAAAAAGTGTGATTTTTCTTGGGTGTGTTTGCTATCACATAATATAATATTGCAAACAATTCCTGTTTTTGTGTATGGTTTCACTTCTTGTGAGTCATCCGTCCGGTTAAGGTAAAAGAAAACTACTTGTGCTCTCTGTTTATATCAAACAATATGCAGGTGGAGAGCAGCACCACTGAAGATTTATTCAAGTACAAAGCACAAGGTCAGCTCCCATGTTGATGATAAAACGGTTAGTTTTAATGCTTGGGCTCAGCATCACAAAGTCTTTTACTATCTTGCTTTCCCTTTCTGCCACCACCCGTCACTGTCATTTAACTTACACACGTCACAGTCCTCAGAGTATCAGCTTCTGCCACCACTCCTTTATAAAAATTTAAGCCAAGTTCCACCTTGCATGGGTCTGTTATTCTGAATACCTTTTTTTTTTTTTTTTTTTTAAATGACAGATTGATTTAATAATGCAGGATATGTGGTCTGAGAAAAAAAGCACTGATGTGTAAGAGGGCTAAAACTCAAGTTCAGGAGAGTCCTGTTACTCTTTTCCAAGGATTGATTTGATGCATCCCTTTATTATTTAGAATTAATAACTGCTGTCGAGAGGTTTGGGCAGATCAGAATGGTGTAATTAACGCAGCCAGGTGACAGTAAGAAAGCCTGGTAATAACTGGTCTTAACTATCTATATTCTCTCCTTCTTTGATTACGTGTCCTTTTTCTTGTGACTTCAAAAGCAGTTTTGCAAGTTTAATGCCATCCATTTCCTAGCCGTGTGAGTTCATGTTCGAACACTCAGCTGTGGTTATGTGGCTGAGTGATGGTGGTTGACGTGTGCATACATCTGACTCTTCACAAGTATTTGCAAGTTTTAAATTACAGCAACAGCAGTTAGCATTGTAAGTAGATAGTTGATTCATATTAGATATTACACTTATTTAATTGGACAATTATAGACACCCTCCCTCTCCAGAAGTTAAAACCACACACAGGGACATCAGTGTGGTTACGATGAGGTGTCATGCTGCTGATTGTGCCAGAGTTAGCTTGAAGCTAATTTCCATCTGTAATCCCTGTGCAAGAGACAGAGACGATTCTTCTGTTTGAAATAAACTGCACTATAAAAAAACAGCAACAACAACAACAACTGCAGGACAATGTTTAACCACTATACAGCAACATCAGGTATCTTTGTCATGACTTTATGATCAGGTCGTATTTCCATGATACTTGAAATGATCACTTTTGTCCCCAGAGGGTAGACCCTCCTTTTGTGGTCTTTCTCTCTTTGAATGTAGCACTTTGATAAAATGTCCTCTATCAATGTGCAGTTTGCACACATGATCATCAATTCTTGCCACCCAGAGGATTAACCATCCCGTATAAAAACTCTCTCATTCCACCCTTAGGTGACAAAAAATCATAGAGGTCTAAGAGTATCGCTCACAGAAATTATTACAAATAATTGTAACTCCTCACAAATTCAGAGTATTGTCTCTTGAGAGTATTAACATGCTAATAATATGTCTAATCAGGAATATTGCTTCATTCATCACTTGTTTTTCTTTTGAGTTGTGGCAACCTTTCTATCCCCAAAGGCCATCTTTGGGCCTTTACATACATATACTAAGACATACATATATAAGTCTGGCATGATGCCACACAGCACACCATAGGAATGTTGATGTAAAGAGGGAGTTGAGGATCTGTAAAGACACTTCCACCCATCTGGGAAAGCTCAAGAGTCAAGTGGGTTATCCCTTTAGCTCCAAGCTAATGAGAAACTAATGGCTGCCCTGGGAGAAAGAGTGCTCTTTAAGGCCGTTAAATATAGAATAAAGATATAAAGATATGAATGTGACATATTTTTGTGTTTATTCTGTTCAACTTATACCCGTTTCACAGGTGTGTTGTTGAAAAAAATGAACTGAAGAGTAGTTGTACCATAACAACAAATATGCACAAACATTTCACTGCCTCTTCACTCTCTTTTACATCTGCCTCTTCTACTTTAGAATGCTCTGTACCTGTTAATACATGCAGACTGAAGTTGGCATGGATCCATGCTCTCATTTGAATACATACAACTATGGCAATACACAATGGATTTCCCTCATGTCCTCATTCAGTGTGTGTGGCAGGAGTGAGTTCTCTTTTTAGAATTTTCCGTCATTTTCTTCTTCAGTGAATGAAGACTTTTGTCTCGGTCCTGTAACTCTACCGTTACTGTTCTGCTCACCTGGGGTGAGCACATGACTCCCTTCTTAAAGTTGAAGTTGCAGTAATTGTAAGAATTTACCCATCAAGCTCGTTCACACACACCAGCATCATATGCAGCTTGAGGAGAAGCCCTGTGTGAATCTATATACAGAGAAGCTTAAAGGAAACATTTTCATTTCTCTTGAAGCATCAACTCTGCTGTGCACAGCAGATTTGTTTTCCGGAGGCGAAGGTGTGATCCACTTTGGTTTGATGACCACCAGACATTACAGATCTGAGATCAGATGATTTCAACCTTTCCTATCTCTCTCCCCGAGTGTCTCTCTACCTGCCACAAGAAAGGCCAATACTAATAAATCCTGGGGCATGTATAGACAAGTCCTGAAGTAAGAAACTCAAAAGAGAACGAATAGTTGAATCTTAAAATGAAGAGGCAGAGTTGGCTTATATGCATTCCTGAGGCTGTGTACTTCAATCTCTCTCTCATAGAACATTAAACATCAGAAATGAATAGTCTTATTTTATGATTGCATGCGAATTGGTTGGTTATAAGCAGAGGCAGATGTTAGTCAATAAACTTTTGTAAGTTTTTAAATCTTAATTGTGTTGCTTTTAACAATCTATTTTATTAGTGAGAGGAGATCTTATATATTAGGACGCTTCTCCTCTCTGAACAGGAGAAAATGCTTGTTATAATGTGATACTTTAATCACTGTTTAATCTTCAAAATTGTTAAAAAAGGTAGGAATGGAAATCAGTGAAGTGTTCTTATAGTCATAACTAAAAAAAGAGAGAACTGAATGTTTCAGCATGACTAAAAAATAACTGTCAAAGTTTGTTATGATGCCACATTGCAGTCAGTTGCAGATTCTGAAGAAACCTGAGGTCCGATAATATATCTGCAGTGAAGGATGAAAATGCCAACCATGAGTACTGCTTTTAGTCTGATTATTACTCATTCAATTCTACGAATTGATTGAATCGAGCGCTTCCTCTTTGCAAAACTGATTCATTTGCAGAGAAGCAGCTTTAAAATCTGCAGCGATTAACAAAATAATCTGCGTTTTGTGTCGTTGCGCATAAAACATGGCAGAGAATGATGAAAAACACTGTTCTACACTGATCTGTTTGTAATATTTCATTGCTTTATTATACAATGTAGTTATCAAACCGAAACATGATAGTAATAAATGTGAATTACAAACAATAAAACATCGGAATATGCTTGTGTTTACCCATATATGAACTGCAGCTAATTCCATCGTCTTCTCTCCTGAGCAGAAACTATTTATTTATTTGTTTATTTATTTGGAGATGTTGGACATCTCTTCCCGTTCTGTCTCCGATTTCAACAAAATGCAGTGTTTGTCATGTATACATTTTTGTTATTTACAATGAAAACACAAGGAGAGCAGATGCTTGCTTGTAGCCCCACAAGCAGATGCAGCAGGAAGAAAAACTGTGCGTGCGTGTGTGTGTGTGGGTGCGTGTTTATGAATTTTTGCTGATTCCACTTAATGAGTCAAACACAGTTGTACAGGAGCAGTAACACAGTAACAAATACATTAACAATTGTGGCTGTTTCATGAGCAAGGCATTTCATAAGCTGAGTAACCTACTGAACGGCTTTGTCTCCATTCAGACATAAATGTAAATACAGAGTTTAATTGATGGCAAAAAGCTTACATTGACAAATTTGATCCATAACATTGTATTTATTTCTCGAAAGGATCATGATTTCTTTTTCTTTTTTTTTTTCTTTTTTTGATACATTGGATATTAGATATTGTGTTAAGTGTCACTGGTATTTGTTTCACTGAAAACTAAAGAAAATACAAAAACAGTTTGCTCTTACAAGGTTTTATTTCTGTTTCCCAATTTTTTATTCAATATGACATTTATATGTATATAAAGCCAACGAGTGCAGAATAGGTCCAAAAATATGTTTGAAGCTTTAGCTGAATTTACCAAACACAGCTACCTATCAGCAATTATTCTTTAGGGCTGGAACTATGTGATTTTGTGCATGTCCATCAGGTAGATAAACAGAAAGTCACATGCTCACCTGTGATTTCCCTCCCCTGCTTGTTTTCCGGTCACTGCCTCTCAGATAGTCAGACAGACAGCGAGGGCAGTGGGTTCCTCTCTGTTGTTTTGTGGCTTTTGTTCTGTATTCACACATGTGTCTGTTTCAGAATAACTGTCCACAGTATCAGCGCTCTCATCTCAGTCATATAACAACAACTCTGGCTATGGGAAACCGACAGCTGCTTTTATCAGCTACTCACTCCACCACTGAAAGGTTCCAAATATATGCTCTGTGTTTATAACTGTGATTATGATTAATCAGCGTTCTACTTATATAAGTGCTGGTAGCTATCTAATGCTGATTTAGACAATGGTGAGCACCGTCTGTGCTGCTTTATGGACAAGTTTGAACTGATTTTGATGTTAAAACACAGTGATGGTTCCTGTAATACATCTGTGCTTGACCATGATGCCAGGCCCAATACCAGTGGTCCCCAAACTACGGCCCGTGGGCCGGAGACGGCTCGCCTCCATGTTTGGCCGGGCCCCCTGAACAATACCAGAGATGCAATATGATATTTTTTTCAGTCTGGCCACGGCACGTGATCGAGACTAGTACACGCATAGAGCATGACATTCTATTCCACCCTTCTGCAGTCTGTGCCCCTATCAGTGTAATTTATTTAATTAATAGTGTTATTATTTATTTCCTGACTTTTTCTGTGAAGATCACAGTAAGGGTTATTAATATATATATTTTTATGTGGCTTTCTAGAAAACGATAAATGTTTACATTTTGGCACCCCTGCGATCGTCACACTTTTTCTGTTACAAGCTGACCCCGGCCCCCCATCAGAGATGGAAAAGTTATGTGGCCCTCACAGGAAAAAGTTTGGAAACCCCTGCCCTATACTGTCTGCCAGGCAGCTGGTGCACATTTGACATGTCTCATGCAGACAGTGTCCAGAGGCCTACGGGGCACCTGCTGTCCATCAGGGGGGAGGTGAGGCTTGGAATGAGACAAACCCCTCAACAGGTGACAGCAGGCCACAACACAACTCACTGTCCAAATGTGCTGACAACAATGGCCGTGTGTGACTCATGCTCCTGAGTGTGTGTCCTGCTGATCAGATAGCAGATGATAATCAGAGAGGCTGTTCAGTCAGCATCAGGTACATGTGTGGATCCACTATGAGGTATCAGAGTTTTGTTGAGTCAGTCACACAGCTGCTGTCTGACTGTTCTGCTGATCTAACACACACAGCAAATGGGACTGTGTCTTCAGCAGCAGTTGCTGTTCAGACCAGTAAATTGGCACACGCCGGTGCACAGCCAAGCCAACAGCTGTCTAAGAAAGTTTGTTTGGTATGTCTTACCAAAACACTGACCTCTTAAAGCCAAGCCTCCCAAGCTGCTTGTTAAAGCAAGCTTCAAAGCTCCTAAGCATGGAGCCCCAGACCCCCTGCAAATATCTTATTGACTAGTTGTAGTTTGTCTCTGTCCTCCTGAAGCCCATTAAAAAAAAACCCAAAACATCCTAATGCCAAAATCGTTTACCGTTTAACTAGCTTATCGAATAAAAGCTTAAGTACATTAATGTACATTAAAACATTTCGAAGTTGCAGTTTATCTTTTTACTGAGTGTTTACATTGTTTTCAACCAATTTTAACTGTTTTAACACTGATGTACCCAGGCAGGCCTGAATGTCGGTTATCTCTTGCTCCTTGGCCCTGCATCCGTAAGGCTTCTACAATAATTCATGTCAGGTTTTCTTATATTCACCCATCTATTGTATGTGGCTTATATAATTGTTAATAGCAAACACTTGTGTTTTAAAGCCTATGTGAAAAGATTTTCAATGACGTTGGCAGGCATTGAGGAGCCAGCAGAGAGAGAAAAGAGGAGATGCGTCTATTCAATCTTATTTACGCTTATTTACATGGAGCTTCCAGCTAAATTAATAACATTTTCTGCTGCCTGTGTTGTAACACTGCAGGCCTAAAAGCACACAACAGTAATGATGCTGTGTATCTGACATGATGCCAGTGAGTGGCCCATTTCCTTTGACATATTACCCCATGCTAAGAGTTATAGTCTGCAGCAGAGTACACTGCTGCAGAAACACACACTCAGCATTTGTAGCAGAGCAAAGCGTAAAGATGGTGGAGGGAATGAATTCAGCGCTGCAGGTGCTCTACACTGAGAGTATTTATTATTTTAGTCATGGCATTTTGGAAAAGTTGTGTAACATGCCTTTTTTTGGCATTTCTCAAACTTTTGCCTCACTGTAAATAATTAATCTTCTCTAAATTTAGTTTGGATTCCCGTGTGCTGCCCCAGTCATCAGTGCTAATCAGCAGCGTATTATTTGGTCAGTCATATGTTTTCCTTGAAAACCATAGAGTACAGATTGTGCAGCACACTTGTTTAGTGACTTTGTGCGGGATTCTGAAAGTCACACAGTAGTCTCTCTGTCCTCATGGCTGCTGCAGTGGCTGGTGTCCTCTCTCTGGGCTGTCACAGTAAAGCTTTGTGGATGTGAGCATGTGCAAAAGCTTCTTCTGCTCAGAAACAAGCCAAGGATGAACTGAATGAAACAAAAGAAATCATGCTAAGACCACAAAGATGATGAGAAGAACGTGTCTCAATATATCACACATATGCAAATCAGGCATTATTTTTTTCTATGTCCTTAACTATGATTTTTATAAATTAATTCTCTATCGCTATATCCATAAATCTCCAAGACCACATTCCTACCTGTTTTACCAGCACTTTGTTTCATCAGTTCTTAATATCTTTTCCAATTTGTGTTGATTTTGTGAGAGCATCACATGGACCAAGGTTTCACACTTTTACAAAAGCAGGCATTGATGCCTAATGCAGCCTAATGCAGTGAAGGGGAACATGAGTTGGAGTCATATGATCATTAGGAACAATACAGGCAGTTCACAAACTTCTTCTCATTGTGTTCTTCTAGTTAATCAGTTTGACAGCTTTTTAAGTATTTACAAAGGTCTCCACTAAGAGTTAACAAAATGTATACCAAATGGAGAACGGTCACAGTGTGACCACTTTAAAGCGCACAGGAGGCTTTGAGCCCAGTGATCTGCTGCAGAAAAGGCCTTTAAATGGCACCTCTTTGATTCTGCATCTTTGAGCAGGTTCAAAAGCGTCCTGAGTCCGGCACACATTGATATTTAACAGGCCGATTGAAGTATTAATGCCACAGAGGTTAGAGGGGAGCAGGGGGTTGACTGTGTCAGGAGTTGCCCTACTTGGTGGGACATTTAACCTCCGCTTTATTCTCTGCATGACTGCTTGCCCAACTCTACAGCCTCAAGTGCTAACTGAGCTATTGAAGACAGACTGTAACTGTACATGACTTGTCGAACGGCAGAACAAAAGCAACGCTTATTTGTGCTTGAATAATGGCAATAGATACAAAATTCTGTTTTATATTTAATGATTGAGCTCCTTTTACACAGCTTGTTGATTAAAGTCTGTGTGAAAGGCACAGAGGCATAATGGTGGGTCAGTGTTGTTGTGCCACTGAGGTAGCAGCAGAGGTGGTGAGGCAAAGCAACACTGTGAAAACGGTGCTACATGTCTTTTATTCCTGCGCTCTCTCGGTCTGTGTGACAGCACTGTAAAGGCCTGTATAGAAATGTTTATTTATTTATTAGTTTATTTTGGCAGGTGCATTGTCCAGACACAAAGCTGTACCAGAGTTAGCTTTTAGAGCATATACAGCTATAGTCACAGGGCAGGAGACAGAGACACTGCTCTGTTAAAAACAAACAGTCCATCACACAGATTCCAAAGACGTCATAATGGTGGAACTTTCTGTTGGCGCTGTTGGGGAATCTCAGTGAATGTAGAGCCTTTGGAAAAGATGGCTTTAGTTTACTGCAATGGGAATTTGTCTCTATTCCTTAATATTTGAAAACAAAACTTTCAACAGATTTAAAGAAAATTGTGCCTCAAAAACGTATCAAAGGTTACTATTTGCAGCACTTGAATTTACACAGAAACATTAGGCAATGTGTTTATCTCTAACTGTTGTTTACATTGTCAAACACCTTTCAAAAATGAGGATTCACTCACAGTTCAGTTAATCTGATGATTTTGGACTTTTCTTTTTTGGGGCCTTCTGTTTGTGTGACATACTCCCATATATGAGAAATAGGGATATTTTGAAGCAACTAATTTCCTTTTCATTTAAACCGAAAACTAAGTTTTAACTGCACTGCTAGAAAAAAAAACTAAATTAAATCAAGTGTTTGTCTTATATGTAGTTAAAAAAAAACTTTTTTGCTCAATAGGAGCCATATTCACCTGACAAGACTAGAAAAAATGTTTTATTTCATGATATTAAAAGATAAAAATCATGCCTAGCGTGCTCGTAAAGAGTAAAAAAAAAATCTACCAGTGGGGTAAGAAAAATGTCTTTATAAAAGAAACTAGACAAGTTCACTTTTTAAAAGGCGAGTCTAGATTTGAAGAAATGCTCATAAAACAAAGTTGAGAAAAAAATCGTCTAGCACAGCTAAACACAGGGTCACAGAGCTGGTCAGTGAGAGCTAGCACGACAGCCTTGAGTCCTTTTTGAGGGTTGATGTCCTCATGCCTCTGCTGCTTACTCGGTGCTCCAGTGGAATGGCTCTTAACCAAACACAGTCTTCACACAATTTCACCTTCATTTTCTAAATCAAAATAAGTCAATACTGCACCACGCTATTAGCTGCCATTTGTCATCTGTGCTTGTGTACATCGGGGTAGTAAAGCATACAGGATTATTGTGGTAGCCATCAAATGGGGCTACAGACACGGGTAGGGGCACAACACATGTACCCCTGATTCTAACCATATCGAATGATAGCCAAGAGTCCAAAGATCGGCACAGTTCATGACACTTTGAAAAGATAATAAACGGAGAATTCAGTGTTGTCCTACAATGGACATAAACTGATAGCAATCAATCCAACAAAGAGAAATTTAATTTTGAAGCATGCCATGCATTCTCATGTACTACAAAAATAACTTATAAAGTGCTCCCTAGAAAACCACCTGAAAAAAGTATAAAGACTGCAAAGGCATAATTCTCTGAGAAGTAAGCGGATCACCATAAGGAATGTGCATTTATTGTGTTGCTCGTGAACCAAAGCCTTAACAGTTAGATACAGAAAAGAAGAAGCTGGCACTGACAAACCCTAGTCTGTTTTCAAAACATGGTCAAGTTTATTTAAAATGTAAAAATTGAGAACTAAATAGCAGTGTGGGGAGTTTGTGTTTTGATCATGGGGAGACAACACCTGTCAAAATGCAAGTATCTTATCCTTCCTGTAGCAGAACTGTTCTTCAGTGTTGAGACAGATTTTTTATGTAACTGATTGAAGCTGTGGTTTCATTCTTTCAATGATGTACGTCTTGTTTTGGCTGTTCTTTCTGCAGCTTACAATGAAAACTGAATAACCCTTTAACTTTAGAGTGGCAGGATGTGCATTTCTAGTTGATTCATGATGCTGGACGGATGCGTGCACGATGCCAAGGGTTTATCTGCTCGGGCAGACTTTCACTGCTCTGCTGGCATTTGAGGACAGGGCAGTGATTAAAGGGACAGGCTATTGATCTGTTCTGCATTAGGATGAAATGAGCTTGTAGGAGTGATGTGCATGGGTTCATTTAATTTGGCACAAAGCCAAGACTCAATGCTACGCCCAGGCTGTATTTACTGACTGTAAATACTCATTGAAAGTCTTACAACTGTTGATGATGAACTTGCAATATGATCGAGAGTTTTGAAAGTGTCACTCAGTGTTTGGAGCTATTTTCAGGTCATTCTCTGCAGCATGGTGTACAGTCTTAAATCTTTCCCAGCTTTTACAGAAAGCTCCCTGGTGGCCCTTTAAGGCGGTGGACACATTGTGTGCTCTCTTTCTCTCCTTGTGTATTAGGTATTGAATAAGTGACCTTTCTGGTTTGTATGAGCTCATGGGAAAAGTGGGTGTTTCCACAGGAAGTTAAAGCCTCTCCCTCCCCCACCGTGTCTCTCGCTCTCCCTCTCCATGTAGCCCACACTCTTCCTCCCCCTCAGACCTTTCATTCTGTCTTATTTTTTCCACTTTTTCTCACTTCAAGCACTCTGAAGTACTCAACCAAACAATGCACCTCACACAAATTCCTGTGTGAACGCTGTGAAGCATGAGAAGAAGGCTGATGATGCTGGAGGAGAGACGGTGCAGAAATGCACAGGAATCGGTCTTCCCTTCCATCTGGTTAACATTAAATCCTCATGGTGGCTGTATGATTACAGACAGCTGCTCAGGGTCTAGCCCTAGAGGTTTTGCAGAGGTCAAAGCTGCGTGTGTCGAGGGACAGGAAGTAATGCACAGATGCACTCAATCAAATTTCCTAATGCTTAAATCAGTGACCTATGATACAACAATTTGGTATGTAAAGCTTCAGTAATCCAAAAGTTTCACAATAACTTTTGATATCACAGGGCTGAGATTTATCTGGCGTGGTGGAGAGGAAAGATCATTTCAATAACTGTGGCTTACATAAATGCACGTGCCTCTCCTGGTTTGATTGAGATCTTTATTTAAATCATTCAGTGAGAGGAGTTAATAAATAACATAAGGATTAAAACAATGAACATCTATCATACTCGTAAGTTCAGCTGCAGACTACACACAGAGTGCTGGAGTCCTTTCTGTAGATTGATTTAGTACGACGTGTGTCATGAGGTTGTCCTCAGCTTTCTTTTTACTATATAGTAATTAATTACCTCTTGACCAATCAGAGTCAAGCGTTTAGTACAACCAGGTATTTAGCATCCCCAACACACAAGGGCCCCGTTTATATGACAACGCTTCACAGCGTTTCACTCAAAAACGCAAAAAAACGCAGAGAAAAAAAAATCTGCGTTTATACCGAAACTCTGAGGGACTGAAAACACTGTAGTATGCATACAAGGCCTGTAGGTGGTGATATAACTGTAGAGTCTTTTGGTAGTCTGCCACCAAAGAAGAGGCGGGCTGATCGTCCTGTGTATATAATAAATGCGTCTTATCTGAGAGCAGAAGTGGAGCAACAGATGAACGTTTTGTTGAAAGGCAGTCAGCAGATTCAGCAGCACAAGCACAACCCGGTAAGTCCGCCATTTAACCGTTGGTGTTGTCCGGTTCGCAAAAGTTCCCACAACGAAAGTGGAAATCGCATGCACAAAACGGAGCGTGACGTCAGCGTTTTCACTGAAAATGCCGGCTTGCCATTTACACGGCAATGGAGGCTGCAGCGTTTCAGAAAAATTCCACTCTGGAGGGTGTTTTAAGAAAGTTGCGTTTTAGGTCGGCTGAAACAGCGTTTCTGTATAAATGAGAGGCCAAAATGCAACAAAACTTTTGCGTTTCACCCTGATATCGTTGTCGTATAAACGGGTCCTAGGTGGACTAGGACTAGGACTAGGTGATACAATCCCCCTAACCGAGGGATTGTATCACCTGGTCCTAAACAGAACCAATAATCACTTTGTTCTGAAATCCCAAACCCACAAAACGTTGATAACGAAGAAAAATTGAATCAGCTTTCCCAACTTCACCTTCTTTGCTTATTACAGAGATTTTTGTAAGTTATTGCTTTGAGTTCCAAATTCAGAAAGTGACACAAATTTTGATAGACTTTTGTTTGAGGTTAAACCTCCCTCTTAAGTTATAACCTCTACTGTATGATTCTACATTTTTTTTTTATCGTATTGTTCAGATCTTATTTTTGAAATTTTATCTTATTTAAAATGTTTTAAAAAAGAAATCTGAGCAGACTTACAAACCTGAACTCTCAATATTGCACTTTAGAAAATGACTAAAAGTTTAAGTTCCTACTTAAGGAAAATATATTTCATGAGTTGCTTCTTTATCCCTTAATGAAAATGTTCTGAATTTAGCCATCTAAATTATTTACTAAACTGAACCATATTTTTTGTGTACTCCTGCACCCCTCGTTGAAAGAAATGGATTATGATTCTGCTGTTGTCCAGCTGAGGCTGTGACCTGGCTGGCTCTACATTGTTTGGCATGTCGTCTCTGAGACCTTCATCGAAACTGCTGCACTTGGCGCCAGCCCAGTGAACAAGTTTTACAAAATGCGCGTCTCACCCGTCAGCTGGAGTGCAGCTCTCCCCTTACTCCCAGCATTTCTTAGAGGGTCACGGTTATCCTGTTCCTCTTTCAGGTATCCCTGCTAATCTGTGCAGCAGTTTTTGTTGTTCTGTCAGCAGATCAGTAAAGCTAAAGCTGAATGCCCTCTATGAATGAATAAACCAGAGCTACTCCTATCCCTTGAAGTGCATTTTCTGGAGATATTGTTTCTTTTGTGAGATTTAAGTCTTCAGACACCTAAGCTTGGATACCTTGTCGGATACCTGTCAGTTTGATTCAAAAGACAAGTCTTTACACTGAGTCGCTATGGTTGTTCTTTCAGCCTTAGGAAAAAAAACGTCAATAGTAATTGAGAGCAGAGTCTTCCTATAAATTTGCTGTGATTTTTAACACTTTTCAGACTTTATTTCAGTTGATTCCGTTTTATTTTATGAACAAAGCTCACTGAAAAAGTTGCACAAGCAACAACAGGTTCCTTTTGCAAAATGCATGAAAGTACAATAAGCTCCTTTCATCCCACCCACTCCATACAAAAGTTTGCAAGCACCTTTTTCCTCTTTTCATGTGTCGGCTGGAAAAACAGTAAGTTGGGCTGATTTTTCTGTAGTTTTAAGAAACTAAAGTTCAGTACTTAAATTTACAAGATCAGTTTCCTCCAGCAATTCCAAATGATGAAACTCTGTGAGATGGGAGATATCTGGGATTATTATAAATCTGCAGATTCTGACAGAATTGTCCAAGAATAATACAACAGTACGGTATTAAACTTACATTTTTCTTTAATTAAGGAATAATTTTGGCCAATAAGTCTTAATTCAGGGTCTGTGAATCCTCTGTTGGCATCAAGCCATGCTGAAGGTAATTAGCTCCTCACTGTGTTGATGACTGTTTGTTTTAGCTCAGTGTTCTCTCTCATTATGACACTGCAGTAGGAACACACACCATTTCCCTCATTTGTGTAGGTTCTGTGTGTTTTTGTTAATTAATCACATGAGGATTTTTTTTATCTTCCTTTATAGTTGAAACTTCAGTTTTCTCTGTTAAGCTGCTGAGTCAGTTGTTTCCAGCTCTGTGTGGTTAATGATGCTTTATCTGTTGAAGAGGACGCTCTAAACAAACAAGTAAGATAAGCGACAGAGATGGGAAAGGATCTATATTTAGTGTTAGCAGAGCTGTTTGTGTGGAGAGGAAGTGGGTGCATAGTGCAAGCATGGTGTTGAATACACGCCTACACATCTCAGCCCATTCTTGCTTTCCTTGAGGTGGGAAACCAGCAGCTGTGAGATACAAGATGCACTGGGTTCTGTTTTTACTGAAGCATTCATGAAGGAAAGAGGGATGTGTATAAAAAATATGTGATGTTTATATTAAATGGGCACGTTGTAAGACATGCACTGATTTGATGCTATCTCTGCGGTTTATTCTGCACAGATTTGTCCAGTTCTTTGCTGCCTTTAAATGCATTACTGGTGGTTAATTATTTTTTTGTGTGCCCAGCCTTACTGCATGACAAGTTTGATAATAATTACAAGTCCCAGCCCTGTTTTCCTGACTGTCTGTGAATTTCTGTCTGTGAGCTAATTTCACACCACAACATCCAGATCCAGAACAACCTGGCACAAAAAGCTGTGCTGCAGCTGCGACTTATCCTCCACCAGTCCTGAGTTCACGGTGAAAACAGGCCTCTAATGTTTTCCTGGTGTAAGCATGCATGAGCTGTGTGTGTCAGTGTGTGGGTGGAGGGCTGGGATGTATGGCTGGAATGCCGGAGGGAGGGGGGCTGAGTGACAGGTTTGGACTTTGGTAGGTAGGCAGGGTGGGAGAACATGCCGTCTGTGACATCACTACCACCCGAATGAAAGGCTCAGCCGGGCCTGCTGCCTGCTGCAGAGGTGGAGTTTCCTTCCTACTGCACTGACCGGGGGCCGAGTGTAGCCAAACCCACCTCACAACCAACATCTAAACTGTACTGCAGCTCAGGTCTGCATGATTCCTGTTATTTGTGTTTCTCTCTTTTGTTTTTTTGGACAATTTGGCGTCTTTGTGCAGTTTGAAAAGTCACATAATGCTTTTTTATATCTCTCAGAGTTAAAACACCATGTGTCGACCCACTAAACAAACACACCTTACTTGCTGCTGAGCAAACGCTTTAATCCAAGGAAGTAAATCATCCTGTTTTATCAGCTTGCAAATACACACCCATCACAGTGGTCATGTCAGCACTGACCCCTTGCAAAAGTGGAGTTTGAGTACATTTAGTTTTTGTGAACATCATTCCACGCTTCATGCAGAGTACAGGTTGTTGTACAGCGTTTGCTCTGTTCAAACAAAGGTTTTGGCTCTGCAGAGATGTTGCAGACTGCCATGCTCGCGTGTGCTACAGTTTAGCAGCAAATGTGTTAAGCCTAAGTGCACACTGGCCACTGTGGACCATCTGTATGTGAGTGCGTTTGTATTTGTATACACACTCACTGCGAGTGTGTCAGCTGCCTCCTCATGACAGCTGTCCACTGTTTTTATTTCAATATGTCGGTCTCATCAGTGTGTACCTGTGATGTACTGTAGTCCAGCAGATAATAGGAAGAACTCTGAAGATATTTGCTTGCTACGCTCTGACTTCAATTTGCCTGATAAGATACGCCACATATGACACTGAATATTTTAAGGGCTCAAATAATAAAGAGTAACAGAAAGTCATAATTTACTTTGATAATAAGAAATTTTACTTTAGCCAAAATAAAAAAGACATGGTTACAGGTTCCAAAATTTGAAGAATATCTGTTTTGCATAACTTCACACTAAAGATACATTTTTTATCCTTTGGTCTGACAAAAGAAGACAGTTGAACAACCCTGGAAAAAGAGTTAAATGTTTTTTGATCCCACTTTCTGCCATTTTAAAGACTAAATTAGGCATCGACCATTATTTTTGGTTACCTAGCATAATTTATTAAATTATTACCAGTCTTTGATTTTATGATATTATAGGTTGCTGTAGCATATCTGAAAGTTGCGTGCTAGCCACATTAAATGATAGAACAATACACAAGTTTGTAGCATTGAAAACAAAAGAAGAATTAAATATGTGACATTTGCAAAAGGAGAAGAAAGAAACATTAGTGAAAGATGCCAGAAATACAGTTGTAGCTGCAGCATAACAGATACACCAGCATAAAGACTGAGACAGGATTTGCAGCAGAGATAGTAGACTTGATTACTGTAACAGCGTCTTCACAGGTCTCCTTAAGAAAAAAAGTCAGACAGCTGCAGCTGGTTCAGAACTCTGCTGCTCGAGTCCTCACAAACACCAAGAAAGTGGATCAGATCAGTCCAGTTCTGAGGTCTTTACACTGGCTCCCTGTCTGTCAGAGGATTGATTTTAAAACACTTCTGTTGGTTTATAAAGCATTAAATGGTTTAGGGTCAAAATATATCAGTGATCCATTATGAACCATCAAGACCCCTCACTCAGGTCATCTGGATCAGGTCTACTTTCAGTCCCAAGAGTTAGAAGCAAACATGGAGGAGCAGCGTTCGGCTTTTATGCTCCAAATATCTGGAACAAACTTCCAGAAAATATCAGGTCTGCTGAAACTCTCAGCTCCTTTAAATCCAGGTTGAAGACTCACCTTTTTAAAGCTGCTTTAAATTAGAATATTTATTTTAATATCAATTTTCTTGCACACCTCTGCACTCAGCACTGACTTTTATTTTTATATTTTAAAACCTGTTTTAATATATTTTAACCATTTTTTGCCATTGTACTTTCTTTTATTTCTTTTTTAAATTGTTTCTTTTGATATGTTTTGCTGAGCTTTTCTATGTGAAGCACTTTGAATTTCCTTGTTGCTGAAATATGCTATATAAAAAAACTTGCCTTGCCTTGCCATTACGAATAACCACCAAATAGGTGCCAGTGACAACGAATAGTACCCGTTTTCATGGACTTACAGTTTAAGAGTGGTACCTTATGTATTCCAAACAGAAGAAACATGAAAAAGTTTTGTATTTGAGTTAAACCAAGAAAAATTCAATCATTACTGTCAGAATAGTTTTAGAAATAGTTATTTCATATCATACAGATTTTAGTGAGTGGTCAAAGAAGTACTTGGGTTTGACAGAGCTGTAGATGGTTGAGTATCCCCTGGTGGGTTCTTTTGCTTCTTCAAACCCTGAGCTGTACTCGACACTTACAACCTGAATCATCACGTTAGAGCAGCTTGTTACATCTGATGAAGTCACCGACTAATGTAAGGATTTATCAGCTAGATTACCGGACATGACTCAGGAAGGCTTATGTCACTCCGTTTTTGGTAGTCATCCTGAGTCATGCCACTTTCCCTGCTTGCCTGCTGCTCTGGCTCTGCCCGGGCCGAGCTGCAGCCCTAGTTAGCCCTGGCCCTGGTGCTGCTGGAACAGCAGAACAGCCTCATCTATCACAGGAAACAGCTCTGAGAGATTCAGCCTGGCCAGAACACAGCTCAGCAGCTAGCCACACCACCCATGCATGTGCAGGGAGGAGGAGGAGGAGGAGGAGGAGGAGGAGGAGTAGCCAGAGGAGCGCCATGCTCAATGCGGCTGCCAGGGGTTGACAGAATAGGAATAAGAGGTTGACGGGAAGCTGAGGTCACATGCTGATGGAGCTACGAGTGCAGGCTGGGAGAGCAAGGATGAAGGGAGGGACCAGTAACACAAGAAGCTATTTTTTTTTCTCTTTCTGTCTCTGTCTGGGCGTCTGGAGGCACACTGGCAGAGCAGTTGCACAGCAGTGAAGCACATTCGAGGATACACAGTGATACTGATGAATTATTGAGCAGTGGTGAGTAGATGTGACACAGGCCGGCGTACTTGCATGCTGCAGAGCGGCAGGAGGAGTGGAAAGGAGAGATTACCTGCAGCAACAAAGAGCTGCAGGTGAGAAGAAGCCATTTGTATGCAGAGGGGGAGAAGAGACACTTGTAAATGTTCACATACTGAGAGCTTGACCATCTACAGACTTTTTAAGACCATGACCAAAATTGATATTTCAGAGCCAAAGATCATACAACAGAATAAAGTAGATAAATTAAATAGCTAAAGAACAATTATCCAAAACTATTCTAATTGTTCTTTAATAAGTTTCACCAAGAAATGAATAAAATATGCCAAAATGAGACGTTTCACAAACAGAGGGTCAAATGAGGGTAAAAGAGGAAACTCAAAATAATAAACATCCATCAGACAATCTGCAGGACTGCACTGACATCACTGCTGGATGCATATGTTACTGTGTGTGATAGACTTTTTCTCAGAGCTGTGTCACATGCCTCTCTGATAAATTCACTTAATGTAGCATGGAGTGTCAGATAAAACGAGAGAACCAGCACACATGCAATACGTGTCTTTAGTGTCCTCTGCAGCAGCCTGTGTCATTATGCAAAACAACACACAGTTTAAGACGCAAACAACACGCCCATAACAGTAAAAGTTTAATTTGGCCTGTTGTCGAGCGACAGGAAATCATGTCTGGATTTTGTGATCTTGTGATCACTCTGTGTTTTAGGGTGTTGGTTTGACAGCCCCGAGCACTCCCTTCAGCTGTCACCACTTAACTAGTCCCCAAGGACAGCCAGAACTACAAAACATGGGAAAAATGTAAAAAATGCATGACTCCTCGTCCTACTCTACCTCCCCCTCCTCCTCCTCCTTGTCTGCCTGCACCCACCCTTACCCCCCTGGCCCCATCCGTCCAGATTTGGGTTACTAGGAGACCAGAAATTGTCCCCAAAATGAGGGAATCAGAGCCTTTGGAAGTGGGCAGTGTGTGTGTGTGTGTGTGTGTGTGTGTGTGTGTGTGTGTGTGTGTGTGTGTGTGTGTGTGTGTGTGTGTGTGTGTGTGTGTGTGTGTGTGTGTGTGTGTGTGTGTGTGTGTGTGTGTGTGTGTGTGTGTGTGCTGCAGCTGAGGAAATGTCTTGTAAATGTGTTATTAGCATGAAAGCTAGCCTGCTGTCTAAAGTTAAGCAGTCGCTGTGGTGTTAGGGAATATTTACTTCACACTCTTTGTGCAAGTGTCTGCAGACAGTGTGTTTACCTCCTGTCTGCAGAAGGGCAGTAAAGGTAGGGGTCATTCAGAATGTCTGAGCTGTTTTCACCCAAAACACAGCGACAGAGTGGCTGTTTGGTCTGGTATGCCCTGAAGCCAGCTGGTCTTAGTTTCTGTTACTTTCACACATTTTTTCTTTTTTATCAAGAAGGGTTTTAGTATATGTAATGTAAAGAACTGTACATAAAGAAGAGTCAGGAAAGCTAAAAAGAAGTGTACTGTAGATAAGCACTTTTCTCCCAGCATGAGGAAAAAATGAAACAGTGCAGAAAGAATCCAGAAAACTTTATACTAAAACTTTTTTGCCCATAAACTCAGTGCAAAGATCACAAGACTGTTGTGATTATTCTACACCAAATCTTTTCAACTTGTGTTCCATCAGCCAAAATCAACTTTTTCAGGGTCTCAGTCCGGTCCTTAGATTAAAGACAGAAATTCCTTTTTCATAAGAAGATTGAGCACATTTGATTTAAAAGAATCAAACTTTTGTTTTTAAAGCTATAAATTAACCTGCGTCTTTAGACGTTGATAATTTATGTCTTGGTTAAGTCTTCTACTCTTTTTTTTCTTTTCAGTCTTTCTAATGTTGCCGGCTAATTTAGCTAAGTTAAACTAAATTTTAAGACACTTCTTCTTAAATCTTGCTTCACATATTCAGATCACTCCTAAGTTTGCTCCAGATTGTGTATTTTACTTCCTTTCTGGTTTCTGATTTTGTCTCATTTCACTTTAAACCTATATTTCTCTTTCGGCTGTCATCACAGTCAGAGTCTGTACTGGTGCAGTACTTCAATCTTAAAATCATCTTATCTATTGATGCAGGTTTTGGTGTTTTCACTTGTTTGTTCCTCTGTGACATTCTTAAAGCTGCAAGGTTGAGTAAAAGTTAAGATGCAAATAAATATGTGAAATGCATCATTTTACCATCTGAAACAACACGCCCCTTGTCTTTAAAGATTAAAACAGTCATTGTTTTCATATTCAAACTTCTCCCTGTACAGGTCAGACACACCGTTTAGATGTCAGGCCCTTTGGCACTTCACTTTTTTGTAATTTGTCCCTTCCTAAAAACTAATCGAGCAGGGCGGCTCTGTGCTGTCAGTATTGGTTTATTGCTTGCAGAAGTAATCACAATCTTCCCCTTTTCTCCCCTCTTTCTCTCCTGCAGTCATACTTCGTCACTGACTATGACCCCACGATTGAGGACTCCTATACTAAGCAGTGTGTGATTGACGAAAGGGCGGCGCGGCTCGACAGTGAGTGCACTTTGCTGAACAAACACCACCGGAGTAAACACACACTCAAAGATAAATACACACATGTAGCCTATTGGAATGTCATTTTAATGCTCTCGAGGAATTGATTGCAAAGTTGCTGTAAGTCAATCTATGTGTGTGTGTGTGTGTTTGTGTCACTGTGTGTTTCTGCGCTCTCTAGTCCTCGACACGGCTGGACAGGAAGAGTTTGGAGCCATGAGAGAACAATACATGAGGACAGGGGAGGGCTTCCTGCTCGTCTTCTCCGTCACTGACAGAGGAAGGTGAGTGACAGTTTCTCTTTCTCTTCTTTCTTCTTTTTCTGTTTGCACATCTCTATTTACTGTTCACATGTACTCTCTCTCTCTCTCTCGCTCTCTGGTTCCTCCCCTGCCTCTCGCCCCTCTAAAGGCATAAATCTTACCCCCGTACTCTCACTTGTTGCTGCTTGTACTTCCGGACCCCACCGCTGTGTTTCTTGTTGTCTTTTTTCTTTTGTTCACAACACTTCCCTCCCTCATCCTGTTCTCTTGAACTCACTTATTTGTGCACCTTGGCATCTATTTAATGTTTCCACTCGATTTGATGGTGCAGTCTTTCAGTATTCCATTCTGTTTATATCACACAGTTTTTATTTTTTCCTATAAAAATTACATTCCCAAGGATTAAAAAGCATTATGGATACTGAAATGTATTTATTGCCTTTTTGAGACAAAATCAAAACATAAAAAGCGTGAGAAAAAGGTATCTGATTCTGTCTTTATCTTACAGATAAGAAGATAAGGTGTTATAAATGTGGCTCAAGCCCCCCTCTGTAAATCTTTCTGATTTCTCTGAGTCAGTCTGTCACACTCCATCCACCCTGCGTTTGTCCCTACCCAACAGTTGAGCCGTCGTCTACCCCTGCCCCCACCTACTGCCCCCTCCCAATGTTTATGTTGTAAACAGTCTTTCCTTCCTCCATTTATATCAGTCAAGTCTTTCCAGATTTACTATGTGCACACCAAGCTGTCTGTGGGCCCGTGGCTGGAATGCCGTCCTGGGTTTGTGGTCACAGACTGCCTCTTATTTCCACCTCAGATTGACATTTTTATTTCCTCTTTTGGTTGAAAAGTGCACATGGCATTTATATTATGGTGGGATAACAGGTCAGTGTGCAGAGCCTAATAAGAGGACAAACACATTTTTTTAAAATGTTTTTTATAATAGTGTGTTTGACTTCTTCTCCTTATGTCTGATTCACAACGGCGATGACCCCACCTCAGGGTGACGGGTGTGTTTGTGTGGGTGAGGGGGGATAAGACACTAAATCATTATGCAACCAGTATGGGTAGAAATCACCACAAAACACACCTCTGTGTCTTACAGCTTTGAAGAAATCTACAAATTCCAAAGACAGATACTCCGGGTGAAAGACAGAGACGAATTCCCGATGATCCTCGTAGGAAACAAAGCAGATCTGGAACTACAGAGACAAGTAAGTCCAACAGACTGTACAGATCTGAACCTACTGACTGACAAAACACGCACCCTGTTCGTTCATCTGATGTGATAATATCAGCCAGTCTGGCAGCAGGCGCCTGCAGCTGCAGCTATAGCTGCTGCGATACAACAGGATGAGAGTGAAACGATAAAAGAGACACTGTAGAGATGGTTTTGTCAGGAGGGGAGGATGGATTGAGAGGAAAGGGAGTGTGATGAAATGATGAATCTTGGCTGTTGGTATGCAGAGGCTTGCTGCCTCCTGCAGTGATTCCACACTGTCCCCTTGTGGTGAACAGGAGAGTCACATGTACATGTAGCCAATAACTGTAAATGTCACATGACTGTTGGTTAATTATTCATGTGGATGTCTTTGACAATGCAGGACACAAGTTAAATAAGCCTGATTTGAAAATAGATAGAAAAAAGTCTTAAAGTGTAAGAAAAGGTGAAATTGTTCCTTTTAGTGCGTTTTTTCAACTGTACATCCTCCCAAATACCAATAATGTCCAGGAAACAATCTGTGGACTAATTTCTTCAAATGATGGCCAATGTTTTACATTTTATAAATATATGCTAATTAAGCTGTTTTCATTACGGAATAGAGCAAAGCTTCAAACCTAATTACTTTTTGCATTATTCAAATCTGAATTATTTTCACAGCTGCTTAAGAAAGAGGCTGGAGGGAGAGTCCAGCTGTGTCCCTCGTGAATTACGCTTTAATTTCACAGAGAAAGATGTTAATATTTTAGAAAATACATAATGAAATGCAATTATCATGATTTCATATAAACTTGTACACAGTTAGAAAAAAAAAGTTCTGGTGTGATTGAGGAATCTGTCATATTCAGGGGAGAGTCTGGTCTGGGGATGTGTTTTGAGCAAATGGCCGGTTGTTAGAGGAGATGGAACTTAAGTTAAAAAAAAATAAAAGGGGCAGTGTTATGAATTTTTAATAATGTCTTTTTTTAACATATTTTCATCAGAGAAGACGCCAAACTAAAAATGAAGGAATATGTCTCACACTGTTAATAAGAGTCCCTTTCCATTGGATGTTAATCAATAGTGCTGTATGCAGTGTGCACTCTGCTTCAAAGACAAAGGCATAAAGATGTAAAGCACTCAAGCAATACAGCATTATATAACAGCAAGTATCCCAGCTTTGCACAAATACTGAAATCGTTCCCGAGCAGAGTAAAAATGTAGTGTTACTGAAAATGTAATCTGTGCATCTAGATGTGCATATCACAATGCCCAGTGCAATGCAGACATAAGAAGGAGAAAAATCAAAGCAAAGCTAAAAATAACATTAGATCAATGAGTTCAGATCAATATCCAATGGGAGCCAGAGTGTAAGCAGTTCTTTCCTTCAGTAATTCAGCGTTCTGTCTTTGTTAATGCAATATGGAGCGATTAATGATAGCGTGTAACAGATGGAGGCCATATTAGTCAGGGGAGCACTCTGGTGCTGTGCCATATCAGTGTGGATGCAGTAAAGACATTTTTTTGTATTCAAGTGTCACATTAAAGACCAGTATGCACACAAACAGCTTATGTTACTTGACAAACTTACATAAATAACATGTATTATTAGGATAAATATTGCTCATGATTATATACAGTCCTGTTTACCCTACTTCATCACACCCACCTGACGCTGTAAACACACAACTTGTTTTGAGGTGTCACAGGCCATACTTTAACATGAGCCATTATTATTATGTTCTTCTCTCTGCCTCAGGTAACCCAGGAAGAGGGCCAGCAGCTGGCCAGACAACTGAAGGTCACATATATGGAGGCGTCAGCCAAAATCCGTATGAACGTAGACCAGGCTTTCCATGAGCTGGTTAGAGTAATCAGGTTGGTGGTTTATGATTGATTTTTGCACATGCTCTCAACAGGTGGATCTCTGTGTCCCCAGTCTGAACTGAGGCTAACACAGTGACGTGTGTTTTTTATATGTTGCCTTTGTTTATTTTTATCGGCACTGATGGAAAGTTACCTGATAACATGAGCAAACAATGTTTTAACTGTTCTCATGCTTTCATCAAAAAATTTAAACAAAGCAGTTGGTACATGAGAGTAAAGAACAACAATTTTCTACCTAATGTCATCAAACGAGTGAGGAAAGCTTGGTGAAAGTCAAAAACAAGCAGAAGTGTCAAAAAATGATTTAAAACTGTTCAGAAATTTGGTTAAGAGACACTTTAAACAATATTTAGATACAGGGTTAATCATTAACGTTTAAGAAAATAAATCACTTCCAGGACCGTGTGTTATGACACTTTCTCCCCACTCACAGGAAATTCCAAGAACAGGAATGTCCACCGTCGCCGGAACCTACGAGAAAAGAGAAAGACAAGAGCGGCTGCCATTGTGTGATCGTCTGAGTCGGCCTTATCACTGTAACTCATGCAGCTACTCTGTGCCCCCTCCTCCCCTCCTCCACCCACTCTGCCTGACATCACATCCTCAGAGGATGACTGACCGCTGCCTTCTCCACGTGCATGACTTCAGACAGCCTTTTCTGAGATACTCTGACTAGGAAGTGCTGTCCCCAGGACATCGCTATGGACAACTGACAATGCCAAATTTTAACACCACTCTACCTTCAGCCGTAATCTAATCCATATGAGAGAGTCCCAACACTAAACATTGCCTTCTAAATCAGCCTGACAGATTAATGTTTTGTACTCTGAAGGACTTCTCTTGCCTTGTAGTGACATTTGTATTTGCTACCGAGATTGAATGAAAACTATATATCCAGAATGTTAATGAGTTTCTTTAGTTTTCTGAGCAGAGCAGAGAGATTATCTTATGAAGCTTTGTGTATGTTGTGCCATATCCAACTTTACTCCCATGTGCTAATCTGCTACTGTACATATGTGACATTTGTTGTGATTTTCAAAGTGTATTTCTAATGAACTATTAAATCACCACAGTACAGTGTGTGAGGTTGACTTTGGTTTTACATATATGAAAGTGAATATATAAGTATGTATATAAATATAATGCCTAGACAGCCCTTAAAGCTACAATGATAGAACTTTTTGGCATTCTGCAGTGGATTCTTTACTTTGTCTGTGGTTTCTGCTTTCATCTCAATTGCCAAATATGAAGTGTCTGCTGTAATAGATTTTTTTAAAAGTCTTATAGATTGACAAGTTTTTATCCTTTGCCGTTTCACAAATATACTGAGAGTAGCAAAAACTGTCTAAGATTCTTTTCTAGAAGGTGGCAGCTCCATCAAACTTGGAGATCCTACATCATTGCAGATTTATGAGAAGCAGTAGATCAGTAGCCTAACTGAATATCTCTGAAAAGTAACAAAATTTGAGATGAAACTCTGAACAATGTATTCGACATGTTATCAGATCTTTTCCCCTCAAATCAAGGATCGATCCAATGTGGCACGCCTATCCTGTCAAACACGTATACTTCAGAACAGATCGTATAACAGTTACATCATTCCAATAACACAGTGACAACATGTTTGTTTCGTGTCTTTATATTGTTCTGTTAGATAACATTTTCCCCATGAGAGATGGAAACCAGGATGAGTGGGAGTATTGAGGTGAACATCGTGATACAAGCGCTCTTCTATTAAGACATGAACTGACTGGACCTGCCACCTGTGGAGCTTCATCACCACAGACATAAAAACACACAGTTCTGCCTTTGTTTTCCACCTCTGTACTTTGGTTCAGGCGTACCAATGAAGTACTGCAGTTTGTTTTTCATATCATCATCTTGTAATATAAACAACCAGAAAATCAAATGATGGAAGTGATGGACTTGATTAAATGTTTTTACTCTACTTTTATACCTTATTTTCTTATCAAACTAGTTGACAAGTATTTTTATATGTTTATAAGTGAATACACATTCACAGCACAGCTGTGTATATATGTAAAGAGGAATATTTGATTCTCTTGATTGTGTTCAGCTAAAGATGATTGTTGGCCCAAATTTGCAAAATTAGATCCTGCCCCGAGGTGTAACCAAGAATGTTTTTCTGAAATTCTTATTGGGGCTTAATACAAAAAAAAAAAAAAAAAAAAAATCATCTTGAGGTGTTCCCCACCAGCCCTGAGTGTAAAACCCCAAATAAATTGTTCTGGTCTTTACTCAAAGCTTCAAAACTGACAATTAATTATTAAAATCACTGATGTTTGAAACAACAACTTCCCAAAGTATTTCAAGTGTACATCCAGATCATGCAGTTTTTTTTCTTCTTTTCTTCCATATCAGTGTCTTTTGCCCTGTGTGTAGCTTTTGGTGCTAAAATAAAATCTGTCATTGAGCCAGATGGGGTAGAGAATCTTTTCTTTTAGATACAAAAATCTACACAGAGCTCCCAGAGATCCTAAATACTGAGCTTCAATTAATGACATTTAAGGAAACGGTCAACCCATCAATACGTTTTTATACAACAATAACTTCTGGAATCATCCGTATCATCTCTTTACATTTTTTTTTTCTTCATGGATTTACTTTTGTTTAAAATGACGAAAAAGTCAGTGTCTCTCTGATTTCTTTTTGTACTGTCTTGTCTTCGGAGCACTTTTATGGAAATAGCCACAATAGCCCGGAGCTGCAGCTGTGATTGGCTCCACCCTGCAATCCTCCAGTTGATTAGCTGGTAACATCAGGAAATGGATGGTTGGATTTATTGGATTTTCTGAATTCTTCCAGAGACTGGTAGCCTGTAGGTACATTTTCTGGTCTACTTCAGAGGAGAAATGTACTTCAAGCACACTTGCTTGAGGTAATGAATAAGGTTAAAAGCCTTTCATCTTTTGGGGCATATCAAATAAAAACCCCTACAATCTCTGTGATTATTATTGTATTTTTTGTTTGTCATATCTAACATAATGTGATGTCAGTACTTTTTGGCATTTATAATGTTCATACTGACTAATTAAGCTGACATTTAAAGTTACAAATTCCTTATATTAACTTGCTATGATATCATTTATTTCTATCATTTTACTCCTTTTTGTCGATGTCATTTTGGCCTCCTGGCCACATGATTTGATAAATGAATCTCATCAGCTGTCGTTCTTTCCTGATCGTGGGAATTTTTAGTAGATATGCTCTGAATGATAAAGGCTTTTAAACCTCAAGCAAGTGTGCTTGAAGGAAGCCCATGTGCCCCTAAATTAATCTGGCATTGATAGATGGATAACTTACAACAAATATAACTAGGTCAGATTCAGCCAAACTTGTCTTAAACTTGGAATAATTCCCTTCAGCTACTTTTTTAATCCTGCAAATTAAAGCTGATCTTCAATTCTGACATAAAAAAACACATTTTTAAGAAATAAAAACTTCCCACATGAACTTTAAGTATAATGGTTATTAACAGTAATGACTTAATGGTTTGGTAAACATAACAAATGGCCTTACACTTCTGAACAGCATCCAGGTGATTTACTATGCATTGTCTAAATCTAGACAGTAATATAGACAAGCAGATCAGTGTTGTTCTTTGTGTTCATTTGTTGATATTGTGAAATCACAGGAGCTGAGGTTGAAAAAATGTTCAAATGCAGCTCAAAGGGATTAACTGCATGACCTTTGCCCTTATTCCCATTTTCTTCTCTGGAGGCAGTGGTCTTAACCTGCGCCATATAATGTCGTGAGTTAAGTGTTAGTCTAATTCTGTTACTAATATTTATTTTCACACAAATTATTCAGATTTCCTTTTATTTACATCTATAACAAACTGATAGTGCACCAATCCAGTTTTTCTATTTTGTAGTATATGTTGTACAATTTGCCTTTCAGCATCGATTAGCAACTCATCAAAAGGTTCTGTGTTGGCTGTCAAGCAGGCATAACATACCAGTAATCAAAATAAATAAATCGCAGATTAAAGTACGGTCTCTTTAAGCAGGTTACAGTCGCACGCGGCAACACAGTCCGTAAGATTAATCAGCGTCCAGGGGCCGTGTGAATGAAACAGGCTACCTCAGCATCCGCGCGTGCACAGTGGTCTGACAGCTCGCGCTCCCCTCTTGTTGGCGGTGGTATATACCATAGGGGAAAGAGAGAGAGAGAGAGAGAGCGCGTCTGGCTCTGCACAGCCTCATTCACATAAAACAGCGAGTCCTTAGCTCGTGTTTGCATTAGTGTGGAGGAGGACGGAGACGAAGAGGAGCGGCTACTGTTCGAGTCTTCGTCGTCTCACCATTCAGTCCAGTCCAACCAGTTCACCGGAGGAGACATGGAGGGAGTGAGCAGCAACAGGAGCATGTCTTACAGTAGATGGAGTTATGACAGGTGAGCCAGCTTTGTAGTGATGGGCGTTTAGAGCGCCAGGAGTGTGTTGATTTATGATGCTATATGCTGATAAATGTTGAGGCTGGAGCTTGATGGGAAGAATCCCCCCCTGCGCAATTAGTTGACAGGTGTAAAGGATTTAGAAACGAGGGATGCTTTGTGAGAGTCCTAAGTAGATTAACTTAAGCATCACACTGGGTCTGTTGATAGACACGATGTTCAGTCCACTCTATGTCCTGGTCCATGTTGTGTTCATCAGTCTCCCATCATCATCATGAAAGAGCCTACTGTCTCCAAAGCATCCCCATAGGAACTGCTGAAGTGTTTGTTACTCATGGTAGTTGTGCTATTTTTAGTCTCCTGTCATCTATGTATCTGTCCAAACATCCATCCATCGATCAGTCTTTCTATCTATCATCTATTGATGACTGTGAATTTTATAGAGGTTACCAACTTCATTTGTTGAATTCGTTTCTCAAGTGCATGTTTTAAGGATGTGCATGACTCAAAGCCACTGCTGGACTTTTAAGTGAGAGAGTGAGCAGGTTATATCTCAGTAGTGGGTGACTGTGTGATACCCCCCCCCCCCCCCCCCCCAAAAAAAAAAAAAAAAAAAAAAAGAAAGAAAGAAAGAAAAAAGAAAAAAAAAACAAAAACAAAACAGGATTGTGTCCAGAGGCTTTCATTTCTGAAATCTACTTCAGGGCCCACATCATAAACCTTTACTATGGTGGCTGTCTGCCCCCATCAGAGGCAGGATTATAGTTTGAACCAACCCATCCAGCTGTGTTGAATCAGGGCTCTTCATATTTGTTTCTTATACTTGACTTTTGAAGTCAGTGGGGCTGTACTGGTAATGCTGAAATCCTGAACCTAGCTTTGTTCAAGTTAGGATGAAGTAAAGAGGTGAGTCTTCAGCCTCTTTGCAGACAGCTACAGGGTTCCCACCTGGCAGTCAAGTCAGCCATGCCCTTACAGAGCGAAACTCATAATGGTTAATAATGAATTGTAAAATACATGAATAAATGAGCCAGTGGAGAAGTTGTGGACAAATGCTGTTTTTTTTTTTTTAGCCATGCTGTGACATGTTTTTTTCCTGCTTTTTTGTCTTGGTGTGTGTGTGTGTGTGTGTGTGTGTGTGTGTGTGTGTGTGTGTGTGTGTGTGTGTGTGTGTGTGTGTGGTTTCTGCTGTTTTTGCAGCGAGCTTCAGATTGAAGCTGGAAGAACTGCTGGTTTTAACACTTCCACATAGGCTTCATTCTTTTTGACTGGAGGTTGCTGCTTGTACAAGAGCAGCACAGTCCAACAGCTAGCAATAAAAAAAGTCTAAACATACCTCTATTCAATATCGTAGCATTATTAATATATGTTCAAAATACAGAGCTGGCAAATTAAACATGAAGGAGGCAACATGATTGATTTCTTACAAGCTAACAGTAGTATTATTAAAACATCTGCAAGAATTTATCAGCACAAATAAAATATAGTAGCTCATTAGCTAACCAACCAAGAGTAAGGAGTATAAAAGATGCTTAGAGATGCACTGTGGCTGTGTTATTAATCACCAGAGGCACAGTGGAGGAGGTTTTACCTTGACAACACTGTACGTGTAGGCTCGGACAATATAATTGGTATTCTGAATCTGTGCTTGGACATCCCAAGAGACTACAGCCAGAGCCAGCGGCCTCTTAGCTGCTGAAAATTTCTCTCAGTGCTGTGAAATAATGTCTACTGTGTGCCACCAGTGATGGGCTGAAAGCTGTGAGAGAGTTTGCTCATTTAAGGATCAGTAGCCTGTTGTTTGCCTTTGCAGTAATTGAACATCAACATATTGAATGGGTTTCCTCCATTAGCTTTTGCCTTAGGAGTTCACCTACCAAGGACTCTTTTCATCATACAGTTTATAGATTGATCTGACGGGGAAAAAGTCCTGCTTCCTGCCACTAAACCATATGAGGGTAGAGTAGAGCAGACCAATACAACTGATTTTTCCTTTTTTTGTTGAAAAACAAAAAAAATCAACCTAACAAAGGTTAAATTATGACGTGAATGTGACTCTGTCTCGAAGAACCACCACAGTAGTGTAGGGTGATAAAAAACTGGGTACTTTAACAGTGTTGTAACATTTTAAGTATTGCCATGCTTTTTTTCAAAGTACAATAGAATAAAAAAAGAAACAAGCCTGATTCATTCAGACTGAATGTTGGAATAACTTGAAGGCCACCTCTGACAGGTGCTGCCGGATGTATTTTATTTTCTCTGATTGATATGTACTGTATGTGTAAAAAAAAAAAAAAAGACAAAAAAGAAGTGAATCATGGTTGGATCTATACATTAAAGCTTTTGTGTATGTCTCTAAAGCTTTTTCACAGAAGCATATTGAAATGCAAAGGGCATAAGAAAGAATCAGTTCAACCCATACACTAAAAAAAATGAGCATCATCTTGCTCGGCTCAAACTGAGGCCGCCAAAAAACCTGCCCCCCCTGGTGGCTGGCTGCAGTATAGGTCAAAAACTCTCTGTATTTATTTCAGAAGGGCTGTGGTCAAACTTTAAAAAATTAATATACCTCGTAAAAATATTTCTCACATCAGTATGCTGTGGTGATATTTAGATATTATTAGGCTGCACTGTGTACAAGTTCTCTTTTTTCTTTTAGTAGTTATTAGATGTTAAAAATGGAGTTTACGTCTCGTTTAACAATGTTTGACAGCTGCTGTTCTTGTGTAGATTTATCGGGAATGTTAAAATACATCAGGGAGGAGAGTTAAGAAGAGAGTGTCAACTGGAAAAAAATGGGTTAGGTTATATTTGGGTATTTTTGCATTTTACTACAATAACGTGATAATTCAGTATCATGAAATGGTGTGATGATTCAATTTTACAAACTAATGCAGCATTTCAGTATCAGATTAATTCAGTATCACATTATTTGACAAAAAAAACATGACACTAATGTGTTTTTGTTTCCCCTGGCGTGGCAGCAATTTGCTTCTGTAGTTTTTATCAACAGAGTCTCCAAGCAATGTTCACCACTACTGAACACATGTGGTCCAACAACTCAGGTTTCACTTGCTTTGCCTGATTAAACATTGTCTAAAGACTCTGTTGAAATGAACATGTGTATCATTTGTCACATGAGTGTGTCAGAATCTATTATTAGCTTGAAGCACCTGTTAAAATAGGAGCGGTCTGATGTCGTTCTTAAGGGAACTTCTTTGCACACTGGAGGAGCCTAAGAACAAAAACTGCTCCCTGCTAACTCAGCATAATGAGATGACCACTGCCAAGAAAAGTGACTTCATTACAAATGTTTTACTTTGTCATAAAGCAAATGAGTGGGCATGATCACAACCACAAAATGTTTTCTTTCAGCTGAAGGTCCAGAGTAAAAAAAAAGTAACATTACACTGTGGTTGAATTAACTGCAGCAAACAAGCAGTGTGTTCAGTAGAAATTGTTGCCCCTCATAAAATTTGATTGAAAGTAGGTTTCATTTGGCTTCACATTGTCCATTAAATCTACTCTCAGATCAGAATCCTGCAAATTTATTGACAAAGGTTGTTTGATTGTGGCTTGCCTGAGACCAAATTGTTAAGTTTTAGTTGATTTTGATCGGCGAGTAATTGCACAGTTTCAGCACTGAGTCCAGTTTTCCAGGCTCGTCGTGTCTCTTAGATGTGCTTATGCAGGTGTCTCATTCACGCTAGAGCCTGTCTGTAGTCAGACCTATAGCATGTGCAATCACCCTGTGGTGACACCCGCTCAGTAAACACTGTCTCCCGGAGATTGAGAGACAAGGTGGGCAGACAAGATACAATTCAAAGCCTACAGAGCTCGGTATAGAATCTCATGTTTTAATCAAAGACACAGGGTTGATTTAGATTTCCCGGTATACAACGTGTTCCTCCTGTCACTCTGCAAAGGATGAAGAGGACAGAGATGGGAAAACAGTGGCACTTTTACCATGTAAGCTTTGGATACTGCTGCATGTATGTCTTCATCACATCTTTACAAGGACAGCTTTTCAGGTGACATGAAAGATGAGTTAAAACTTGAGGATCGCTCTCATCCTTTCAGAATAACTGCAGCACGTTTTACAAAAGAAACAGTGAAAAACATTTACAAGGTGACATCAGTTTTAATCACAGCTTATTTGCCCATATATGAAAATGTTATAAAAAAAGTTACAGTATTCCCTCTCATCGTGACGAGCTGTGCATTTCTAACTCAAAGCTGACACTTTTACCTACAATTCTACAATTCTACAATTTCATTTAGCAGACGCTTTTTTCCAAAGCGACGTACAACACAAGCAAGAATTTTGACAAGAAGGAGAAACCTTATTAAGTGCGAATAAATGCCTCAGGTTGGATTTGTCACAGGTACTCTGTCACCAAGTGCCCACTGAACCCCCCCCCCTTTTTTTTTTTTTTTTTTTTTTTTTTTTTTTTGTGTTCTATCTAAATATCAGCCATAACTAGAATTCAACATTCAGGAGAAATCAGAACATTTCTTATAAAGTCCCTGAAGTACATATATCTGAATCCCGCCTGATTGTTTGAACAAATACTGGAATATGCAGCCCGAGTTAGACATATGTGAAGGTTGTATAGTAGTTCAGCAAAGAGGAACATCATCTGTTGCCTCTTATTTCCTCTCATCAACCGGCCATAAATGCTGATCAAACCGCACAGGTGTTGTTCACCTGTATTTTTGTGTACTTTGCTTGACGTCTGCCCAGCCATACAAGCAAAACAGTCATAAAACATCGATCCATTCAATGATTTGGTCTCTGTCTTTGCTAGACAGTACTTTATGTTTTACTATTATCTGCAACCTCCTGTCTGACTGCAGTTCTTGGAGAGCCCAGTTGAGGCTGGTTTACAGCTTGGTTCAAAAATCTTATTGGTCTGAGTACCTAATTTCTCTTTCGGCACACTGTGTGGAGGGTGATTTGCTATTTTGGAAGTTATCAAATTACAAGTTTTGCTGATGTGAGAGAATGGCTTACTTGACTGACAGACGGTCACACTGGGGCCTGCCTCTCCAGAGTGGGGGCTAACCAGAGACCTGAGGAGATGCTACATTTAAATTCATGCTAGTTTTCTGTGACTAACAACCCTGCCTTTAAGTGTTAAAGAACCTCTGTGCTTTGAAAGCAGCTGTATCAAAACGGTAAGAAGAATATAAACACATCCAGGAAAACCTGGAAAATGATTGACCAATTTTCCAGTCATAAAAAACATGGAAAATGAGAAAAAAGGTCAGATATCCTGGAAACGGTTAAGTTATCCTGGAAAATTATTTATCCTCTCTCTGCCTTGTGAGCAAATGCAAACAGGTTAAAAGTTATGCACATTGCACAACATGAAGACACAGCGCCTCTCTGCCTATCACAGATGCAGTGTCCTATGTAGTGGTATGTAGAGAAGTGGTTATTGATGTGGCCTCACAAGAAGGTTCTGGGTTCGTTCCCAGGCTGGTGTGTCTTGGTGTGGTGTTTGCTCTATGTGATGCTACCAGCCAATCAAATTAGCATTTGCGCTTAGAGCAGTTCTGCAACCCAGTGCTTCTACTTGACTTTGTCACTAGATTTAGGCAGCGAAAACCTTAACTTTTAATCTTCATTTGAACCGCTGGCATCTTTTTATGTACACTGTTGTTAGCATAAAGGAATGTTATTCAACATGGCTAAATTAGTAGTACAGCTATAAATCAGTCATTTTGACTCTATTTGGTAACTTTTAAACAAATCAAATGCAATTCAAATGGCTTGACAAGCTGTAAGTCCAGTTTGTCACATTAATGAAGTGCTGTGCTGAAATCTGTGGATGTGTTTGCATTGTTCTGTGATACATTTGTCATAATTATTTTTCATAGATAATTTACAGTCACAAACTGCTCATCAAATGTCTGAGGTAGGGATGGGCGAGTACTGATACCAGGTATCTGTATTGGGCTGATACTGGCCTTTTTTCCATGTACTCAGTACTCGTGAAGTCTGTCGATACCAGCCACGGATACTCAATGCAATGAAAAAATTATGTCGAGTAAGACATCCAAGCCAGTAGTTGGCACCACACCACCGTGGTTTGACACCATGTCAACTCATTTATGTCACGTCCCATTTTTAGAAATAAAAGTCTTTATTCAGAATGATCTGTCATTGTGTTAATTGAAATTTTATGTATTAAAGGTACTAGTGGTATCGGTACTCAGTATCGGTGAGTACTCAGGAGGTAGTACTCATACTGGTATCAGCCTGAAAAAAAGTGGTATCAAACATCCCTAGTCTCAGGAATAAAGACAGAAATAATCTGGGTAAATGCAAGTTACAACTGTAGGAAAGAACTCTTCCAAAGAACGAGGGGGACAGGGGGATGTATTAATGTATGAAGTGATAACTTGGGTCTCTGTAGTGGCTGAAAATGTTTTGGAAAATAATTTCAGGGAAAGAGTAGGAACTCTAACGTCAAACCTATTGAACCTGCTGATAATATGAAGAATAAACACTAAGACATCAAGGTTTTTACTTTGTTAATGTGTCTAAGAATAAATACAGACCTTTTATGTTATTCAACAAATTGGTCACTGCATGATTATAGTCTCCCAGATTTTTCTGAATTGATGTATCAGAAGTCTCAGTCTGAAGTTTTGAGAAGCTTCTCCTTGTTTGTTCAGTAGTCATATTATCTGGCTTGTATTATTGTCTTTGAATGTTTTCCTCTTTCTGAGGACATTTGAATTACATGCTCATACTTTAAGCTGGTGGTTCAAAAATAAAGCACAAAGTTCGGCTTACAGTTTGTAGTAGCTCTTGTTTCATTTTACAGACTTACTGTCTGTGACTTTGGTTTTAGATCAGATCAGATGGGTTTCTCGGCAGTGTTCTCTTGTCTGTTCAGCTTGTGCTGCAGGTGTGAGCCGGCTGCCGCAGGAACTGTTGATCGTCAATGCTAAAACTGTGTCGATGTTTATACTATTTCTATTGCATTACAGCTTCAGTAGAGGCCGAAGTGCCACATTTGTAAGAGATCCTCCCTCATGAGAATCTATCCAACGCTGTTGGTTTTCTGCAAGTCACACAGTCTAATTGCTGTGAGCCTCTCAAGTGGGAATCCATGGTGTCAGTAGCCACTGTGGGTGGCTTTCAAAATGAGTCAGAGCCATGCATGAGTTATGGACTGCAGACAACCAAACAAAGGGTTTAGGACTGGAGAGGAGAATAAAGTCACATCCTCTGAAAAGGGAAATATAACGGTAAGAAAATGAAAACAACAGATAAGATGGAGACAAAGTAGGCAGAAAAGGTGGGAAGTGGTTGTCATGGTGAAGGTTTGTAAATATACTTTCAGAAAAAAAGATATTAGACAGCAGAGGGTTTAATAGAGTAACAAACACACTATCACACATATACAACAAAAAATAGATGAATGGATAGATTGTTGAAGCAAGCACATGGCTTTCATCCACAGGAGTCCTGTTGTTGATTCTTTTGCAGCTAACTAGTCAGCATTGTGATTTAGGATGGGAACTAGAACAATTCCCTCAGCAAATACTTCCATTAAGTTCCATAATGATGTGATACATCTAGAGAGCCAGTCTGCAAACGTCAGCCAAGCAGTCCAGGACGTAATACATGTGGAGTATTTCACTTACCACTCAGAATAAAAAAAAAAAATCTTACCTCATCGTTTCTGGTGATGTGGCCCATCATGACTTTTTTTTAAATCAGAGCATCAGAGCTCGTAACCGTAACCCCTCTGCTGCACTGCTGTTGTTATGCTGCTCATAGCTTAGTCACTGTCCACCTGTTTCTGTAGAAACCACGAAGAGAAAGAGCAGGAAGGCAAACTCAGTCTTAATGGTTTTGTCCACACTGCTACACCTTTTGTTTTTGCCTGCAGCTGAAGTGCCTGGGATGATCTGAAGCTACGAAATGTGAAATAAGCCGTGATGTAAAGCCTCTTGAAATGTGGGAGGAAATAAACAATATTAAAGTTGAGAGTTTCCTGAAGCAGGTACAAAAATATAATTGCTTCTGGAAAACCTAGATCAAGAAACATTTCAATTTGCAGATTATTATTATTATTATTATTATTATTATTATTATTATTATTATTATTATTATTATTATTATTATTATTATTATTATTTAAAGAATACAAGTGATTACAGACAAAAAACACAAACAACAGAAAAAAACAGAAAGACATGACAGAGCAGATGATCAGTATCCAGATGAGACAATGCACCCCCCCCCCAAAAAAAAAAAAAATAACATAAATAAATAAATAGCATGTGTCATTATCAGCTATTAACATCCTGATGGGTGAAAAAAGACAATAAAGGACTGATAATCAGATGTTTTCGTGTTAAAAGTGACTTTCAGTCATTGTCGGTGACCCCTCGGTCAGAGTTGGCTTCTACTTTCACTGTTCATTCTTCTTCATTGGCGAATTTGAATTAACACAAAGTTTTAATTAAAAAAATGTAACATGCAAAAAAATGTTAAGCATTAACAATTAATTAAGCATATGTAACATTTCAGTAACAAATAAACATGTGTAGCTTTCTCTCCTACAATATTAACAATGAATAAAAAGCTGGTACAGCAGCTGAATGCAGATTCTGTAGCCTTGCAGCACCAAGATGTAAGTAACTATAGGCAAAATAAAAACCAGGAGGGCAAAGACACAAATGCATGATATGAATAATGATTTGTAGCTACTGGATGATTTTATAATATTAGGATTTTGTAATATAACATATTGTCAAATAACAGTCTTATACCATGGCATGACCTCTGAACATTTGCCAACATATTTATCGCTAAGCAGTTTGTAAGATACTCTCTATTTTACTATGAATATCATTTAGCAAAAACAACAACAAAAAAAACTGTATTTATTGATTCTAGTGGACAGTTAAAGGAGAGTTCACTGAATAGAACATAGAACTGAAAACATAATAAAAAAGTAAGAGTTCTCCAGGATCTAATAAGCTGAAACTAAAAGAAACCAAAAGGTTTTTTTGGTTGAAGGGAGATATTGTGATGATGACATTGTGTGAGGGCAGAAAACCTGTCAGCTCACTCTCTCCTCTGCTGTCTGAGAGGAAAACCATCATCTGCTGCTGCAAGAGGAGAGGTGCTTGAGGTGAGACAGAGGATAGCTGGGGTGATGTGGGATGTTTTCTGGAGTGGATGCCGTATTGCATGTCTGGTGAATGTGGCTGAGGACAAAATATTCACACAAATGTATCTATACTGAATGATAATTTCTTGTTGTCCATAACAAAAAAATCCACAGAAACGCATAATACACAGAAACAGGGTGTCTGGAGCCTGTCCCAGCTGTCGAAGGGTGAGAGGCAGGGTACACACACACACACACACACACACACACACACACACACACACACACACACACACACACACACACACACACACACACCTAAAGGCAATTTAAAATCATCTGTTGACCTGATGTACAATTTTTACATGAAGTTTAATCTGTTTTATGTTTAATGCTCAGGCGCATGTAGTCCACAGGAGAGAACGTGTCTGTAACTTTCTGAAAAAATCAAAGAAAAAAAATAAAAATAATAATTTTTTTTGTACGCCCCAATAAAAATAAAATTGTACTTGTACAATCTGTAAATGTAAATATTTCCAAAAATCCTTTTAAGCAGGGAATGCAAATTACTGTTTTATATGTGAACTTAAATTATTACCAACATGATGAGTTGCATTTAGGGTCCTGCATGGAAAGAATGAGCTTTTACACCCTTAAGTAATATTGAGCACAAATGACTCTCTGTGTGTATTGTACATTTAAATTTCTGAGTTTCTTTGAAGAGAGAAATGTTAGTTTGGTTTTAAGTTAGCCGCCTTTTAGTTAGCCAGTCAAAAATAGAGTATACAGGAGAATATGGTGCAATGAGTTAGAAATGAAAAGATGATATGCAATGAGATAATGTTGCACAAAAAAAAAAATCTTATCCATGTGGGGAAATTTTGGAGTTATTTCTGCTCACTTTAAGTATTACTCTTCAATAAAGTTCTTGTGATAGTTATCTGGTTGGATTTGAATGACTGAGGGTGTGAGGCTTGATGTTTTAGAATACAGTCTGTTCATAGAAAAATCAAGTTACTTTATCAAACGTTTACATTGTGAAATTACATTAATCTTCGTCACATTGATTTGTAGATTGTGTTACTTCCACCAAAGTTGTTTTCTTTCCGTGCTCATGGCTCTGACAGATTTCTGCACTCTGCGAGACCCCTTTAACTTTGCCTTGTACTTTTTCTCATTCTCCATCTTCCCCTGGTGTATGAACGCGGTACCTTAAAGATGCAGATGAGAGAGGACAATCAGCCACACAGCCTTGGAAGAGGCTCTTAAACGTCCTCCAGGGGCACTCAATGATAATTTATGATCTAAGGAGAGAGAGAGAGAGAGAGAGAGAGAGAGAGAGAGAGAGAGAGGGAGAGAGAGAGTATCTTTTAAGTCTGTGAGGAGAATTGCTGGACAGGCAGTGTTGAGATGTGGAGGTGCTTCTGTGGGACAAGTCTCCAAGGCTTCATTAATGTTTCAGTGATGCGTATCTGGTATGTAAAGAAGTGCATGAAATTGCCATTCATGAACAGCTTTCCCAGCGTGTAAGTCAGACATAAATGTATCACTGCCTTGACTTTTGATTGAGCTGAAGCTGAAGGTTTCTAATGTAAACTACATTGAAGAGTCAATCCTTGAAGTGATGAACCTCAAACTGTTTTTAATATTTAACAGTGAATAAAAAGCAAACTGTGAAATGTCTCAGTGCTGAGGAACTCTAATAATTTTGCTTTTTTTATTTTCAAATCTATCTGAAGCAAAGCCTTTTTTTTTTCTTTATGAAGTTTCACAAAATGCCACCGCTTAGGGTGACTTTTTTTTTTTGGTCAGGTTGGCCTTTCTAACCAAAACTGTATCCTCAGACATGAAGGCAGTTTCATGACAGGAACGACACAAATTAAATACCGGTGAGAGTTTGTGGGTTTGCCGCTCTGATTTCTTTGCTGTCTTATTCTTCCTGAAGAGGTTGTTGGTTCTCCTTCACATCAAGCACACCTTTCAGCAGCAGGTGTGCATTTGGATCAAGAGTCTGCAGCAGCATGACAACCCAGCTGTGTCCTTGGCTCGTATAGATAGCTACTCTAACATAAAACACATTAAGGGCTGTTAGTCAAATATAACAGACTGGTGCCTTTTTATGTGTGGGTAAATAAGGACCTTTTGTCTTTCCTTGACAATCAATTGCATGATAAGAGAAGCAAATAAATGTTCAATTTCCCTGCTTCAGCTTTTCACTGCTGCTGTTGTGTTACGCTGACATGTGACATAAATTATTCTCTATATCAGGGATGTATTTTTTCCTCTCAGGGGTTTCATACATCACCCATCCTGCCTGTTTATATTAAACTTAACAGTATTCAGAGCAGCCTCCCGCAGTCTGTGCCTGACACATGCAATTTTCTTTGGCTGTTTCACCTCGATCAAGATAAAATCTGTGTATCTATCTCACACTGTGTACCATATCAACATCACAGGCACATCTGTAATAGTCAAAGTCATACATTTATGTAGGCAGCAACATACACATGTAAACACAGAAGTTATTATGATGATCTATACAGATCTACATACACATGCTCTCATTTCTGTTCAGGGATATGGAAAAAGACCAATGAATTCACAAACACAGTTGGAAAACTGATTCATGAACCCCATTGCCAAAATCTAAAAAATGTTAATCCTGCCCTCTTCCTCCACCGTCTTTATCTCCATCCTCTCCTCTGTGACTCTAGCTCTGCTGGATGGCGTGGGATAAGACTTTAAGGCTGGTTGCCATAGTGAAACATGATGGCGTCAACTGAGAGGTGGTGTTAAGTTTTTGTGAAACCACTGTGTGTGTGTGATTGTGTGTGTGTTAGGGGGAACTGTAGGTGTGAACAGTCATATCTTACTTTGTCCCTCTCACCTGAGAAAGAATGAACGTTGTGCTGCTAGGTCAGAGAGATAGAGCTGACTAATTAGGCTTTTTTATCCATTTAGTCATAAATTGGTGGATATGTATGGATTATATATGCAATACAAGATGTGCATTGAAATGTGCTTGTTGTTTCAGAGTTAGAGTAAAAATTACATTAAGTATGAAGAGCACAACAGCTCAATGTTATATTAATTTATGGAAAAATGTGCAATAAATAATTTTTCAGATTAAGACATCAGGTCTAAAAGTCTAAATAATGCTGTTTTGTCATTGTGTGTATATGTTTTTTCTGGTTAATTTTTTATTTTATAGAAATGTATACATTTTTGAAACATTTTTTGTTAATCAAAAAGATACAGGGCTGTTATTGGCTGAGTATTACCAATGCATTACTATATATATATATATATATATATATATATATATATATATATATATATATATATATATATATATATATATATATAAAACAAATTGTCTTTCTTTGTTTATCTTGCAGTGACGATAGATGTGAGGTTGAAAAATTGTTTCTCATTGAGGAGACACACATGCTTTGTTTACAACATCCCTCATGCATACACCCTCTCCACACAAGAACTCAGATTAATTAAAAAGGTGTTAAGATGTAAATGAACAGCAAGACTGAACATTTAAATGACCCAAATGGTGCATTGAACAAAGCAAGGGTGCAAAGTGTGACTATTCCTGCTTTTTCTGTTGATCTTTCATTCTCTCTCGAGCGGTTTGTCCTCTGTTGACTCTCTCTCATAAACATTTGATGAGTTCCTCACTGTATAAATTGAGAATGCAGGATTGCAGAACATGCCGCTCTGTAATGACTCAGTGAGTGAGGAGTTTCTGTCCCCATCATGGTATGACTAGGTGTGTGTGTGTGTGTCAGTGTGAAGGTAGGGCAGCCTTGTAAGAGGCGCTATTCATTGATCTTTGCTCCATGAAATCTACTTGTCTACATGAGAAAGAGTACATGCATTTTGTTTGTTTGTGCTGCAAGTAGTAAAATTGATAAGGATCTGTGAGCATGGATTATATCCCTAACAAGGCAGAGAAAGTACAAAAGGAAGAACAATAAAAAACAGTTCATACCATCAATGCTTCTTTAAAAAAATGAGTTACATGGATTCTGTTTATACCAGACTATCTTATTCTTTATCATTTAACACATGACTGAGAAGGTGAATAGATTATAACCAAGAGATAGTCACCATGCCTGTCAGTTCTCTGGTGGAAAATGTTCAGTACTCGTGAACTCACCCTCCTCACATAAAGATTGAAGCTTTCACTGTGAGGTTTCTGAAGGCAGAATGAATGAAAACCTACAGCTATTACACAGCACCCCCTTGTGCCCACAAGTGATCACTACGTATTTCTGTCACCGTTCACTGAGTCCCCCTGTCGGTGTAAGAAAACAAACCCTGTCACTCACTGCAGCATTGAATTGCTGTAACTATATGCTGCAGGCACAGTCGTATGTTAGTCGATCAAAGCTATGGCAAGAAGAGAATGATGATTTGATTGTGTTGGCACGTGTGTCTTTTCCTGGAGCAGATATTCTGTTTGAATAGCTTTCCAGTGAGCTTTTAAATGATAATTAGTCTCTGCTGTTGCCATGGCCACGAGAGTGAACCGGCAGAAGAGCGTGTGTCAGAGGCGACCGCGTGATCACCGCCTCCTTGCAAAGATGCTGAGTTAGGATGCAAGGGTTGCACACACCATACCACACCGCAGCACAGCACAGCGCTGCCTCAATTTCTCAGCTTATATTCAGTGAATTAAAAACACGCTTTCGCTCTGTGCTCTCATCCATAAAATGATGAGAGAGCCAGGATGACAGTCTGCTTAATGTGTCCAGGGAAGGTACTTCACTTGACCATGGACAGAAAAAAAAGATTAACATCTGAAGCGCTGGATAGCGGTTGTTTAAGGCTACAGTCACTGCATTTAAGGCGTCCTTTAACTCATGTTTTCCTTCTTCTACACATCTGAATCATAGCTCATAATCACTGTCAGCTTTCCAAACAGTAACTGTTGCTCTGCACAGACTAATTTAGGAGCTGGGGACATAAAGAAGGTCAATAAGTATGAGCAACAGCAGCTCAGAAAAAGTGAGTCACATGCATTCAATCCTCTAAAGATAGACACAGAGCTCACACACCATACAGCACCTGACAAGATGACTCCCTCATTTAATATCTCTGCCACTCTGCTGCCTCTCTGTCAGTGGGGTGTGAGGTACAGTGGGTGCGTGTGCGTCAGACTGTGGGAAGGAGTTCTGGCCTGCTGTTTGAACAAAGTGCAGGTCACTTACCTCTGAAAGGACAAATTATTCTTTGATTCCATGATTTTCATGCTCTCTGTTGCTTATTTAACGTCATGGAAATGTGGAGATAAAAAACTGTGACAGTTTGGTAATATATTGTGAATTTCCATACATGTGCATCTGTCCAGGGCAAAGTCTGAAAAATCAATTTTTTATACATATTTATGAAACAGTTTTTTTATAATTAGGACGATTTTGAATATGTGTCTAAAAAAGTATTAGCATACATGTTTTAAACTCAAAATGAGAGTCACCTGGAGAGATATGATAAATTGTCGATACATTATCACAAACACTCTTGATATGCTGCAAAAAAGTCATTTCTTACTGTTAAGGGAAGTGTTTGTGTAAATCAGTCACTTCTGACTCTTTTCTTGCTTCTCTAACACAGACATGAGTATTCAACAAGAGAAAGAAAAAATAATACGTTTCTCCAAATTCTCCGAAATATGTTTCCTTGAATCATACAACTCATGTACATCCAGGATACTAAAGAAAAGTCTTAAACGATGCGTCACACTACCTGAAAAGATGTAAAATGACACTGTGAGTGTGAGTGTGGGGCCTAATTAGGCTTCAGAGAAATGTAAACACATCAGTATACATGGACTGGTTGAAAGAGGGATGACTCATCTGACCAAGATGGGTTTTGTGCCTCTTGTAATAGAATTGCAATTGCCTCTCACTGTATGTCGCCCATGGATACAAGTGGTCTCATAATGAAACAAAAAACTGCCATGAACACAAATTATGCAGAGCTCAAGACATTTAGCCTCTGACGTCAGAAACAACAGAAGAATGGAGGACTTTGAGATTCAGAGGAGGTCTGTACTCTGAGTTCCTGTGACTGTTTAAAGATTAAGATTTTTTAAATTAAGATTACTTAAGATTAACATATAAGATTTAGATTTAGTGTTCAGAGCTATTCTGGTTTCTTTTGAAAGGTTGTTTGGCACTTATTGCGGAATTTCAAGCAGCATTTGCAAAAAGAGTTTTTTTTTGTCGTTGTGTGACTGCTTCAGAACTTTTTAGGACAAACGATTTTAACTTTGGGCACTTTTAAAACTTTCTAACATTTATGAGGATACTTTAGCCAATACAAGGATAGGATGAGTAATGTTAAACCAATGTATCTGGTCAATTTCTGTAAGCTAAATACCACTACTACAACTGCTAATATAATAATAATAATAATAATAATAATAATAATAATAATAATAATAATAATAATAATAATAATAATAATAATAATAATATATTTCATTTATAAGTGCTTTTCAAAAACTCAGACACTCTAAAATTGTTAAATTTAATACGAACAAAGAACACAGGTAAAATCACAAATTATAGTAGTTGTAGTCAATCAGAGTTAATTAAGATCTGTTTTTGTTTGCTGATTGATACCGATAGCAATACATTGCCTCATCATTCTGCATCCTGCAAAAAGATGTCTTGAACAAAAAAATGAGACAAAAAGATTTTACTTCATTTATTTACTTCCACAACAAAAGCAGGTGTTTGCTTTTGAATTGAGTGATAGTACTCATGGGAAATGTAGTCTCATCCCATCAAAACACTACAGATCATTCATACAACATGAAAACTCCTCAAAGTACCTTTCAAGAATAAAACAAGGTTCATTTACATTAAGTGGATGTCAAATTAATAATGAATTACATTTTAGTTTAGCCTTAAAATGTATTTCTGATTTTGCCATCTTCAGCTTTTTAAGCAAACCAGGAAGGACGCAAAGGAACTTTGGTGTACTGAAGAAGTCCATCTGGTTGCCTCACTGGGAGACTGGAACAATGTTTCATCCAGCGTGACATTTTCTAATCCAAATCATGTTTTATGCATGCGCTCTGCTGGGCCACTGAGAGACAAGATTCAGGGATTTCTGTTGATACAAGGACTCTGTGACAGAGAGAGAGAGAGAGAGAGAGAGAGAGAGAGAGAGAGAGAGAGAGAGAGAGAGAGAGAGAGAGAGAGAGAGAGAGAGCTGATACCTAAGCCTGGTTTCACACATTGCTTGTAGACATACAAAGAGCACAATCCCAGGTGCATTTTGTGGTGACAGATATAAAGTAAATCCTTAAGGGGGATCAGTAGATGGCACAAATTAGATTTAAAGGGACTGTGAAGACTCTCTAAGTGATCTTGAAAAAGCCTAACTTCTAGATATCTAAAATGAGATTATCAGCACCAATATAGGTTATTTCTAAATGCTATTTCTTCATTTCCTGATTTACGGTACGTCAAAGTCTCTATGACAACACCACGCCAGCTGACTAAGTTTAAGTCTAAAACAAACACGCACCTTGCTAAGAGTCGTATCATACGAAAGTGAGTGTGCAATTCCAGCCAAAAGGTGTTGCTGCAATCCACTTCAAACAGATAGTCCTCAAAGCATTTTTAATTGTGCACTTTTCAGTGAAAAATACATTTCTTAGTTCTCTTGCCCTTGTAGGATTATCATCCTTTTTTAAATAAAGGATGTCAAGCTTCACAGCAACCGTCAAAGTCTGGCCTTTTGTGTTAGCCACCAGCAATCACACTCAAATAGCTTTCTTTTAATTTGTGCAAAAACAAAATTTATGCAAAAGATATTTGAATTTGTGGATGTAGCCTCGAGACAGCTGCTGATCTATAGAAATCCTCTTTCTGGCTGAAAGCTGGACTTTTTAATCAGCCACTACAAAAGTTTAATTAGCTTTTTCCTGTTCTGTTTAACCCATTAAAATCTAGATGGGTTTATTATGAAGTTATAAAGCAATGCGTTTGCTTGGCACTCCACAGTGAATTGTAAAATCCAGTGTTATCTGATTATGACTGAGATTGGAAAACTGTTTCCCTGGTAGACTGTCAGGGGGAGTTTGAATATGCGATGTAATCACAGTTTTTGAAAAGGCCTGAAAGCATTTGTGGCAGCCAATGGTGCTCCTGGAAGCATTCCTGAGACAGAAGTGAGGACAATGGGGGTTTGGTTTGCTATAAAAATGGTTTTCCCAATAAGTGAACTGCTAAACTAAGTTTTTAGTGCCTTTAGTCTGCCATTAAATATGAATCAATTAAATCTTTTAAAAAAAGCTCTTGCAAAAGAGAGGCTTTGAGATAAGCATGAAAGGTTAAGACATTCAAGCACCAGTTAAATGTCTTTGACCTCTTATTTCTGCTCAACATCAGATTGCAGCAGCTTTCAAGTGGGTGCACCATCTGATATGACCAATTAATCCCTCTGATACTTTTCTTTTCACCATAATTAAAAGTTGAACATTTTTCTCCAACTTGCTGCTTCCCTTGGCTCGCCCCCAGCCCCTCTGAAGTGCTTTGTGCTCCCATGTGTGGTGTGACGTAATGAGACTTGACGGTGACTCACTCCACAGTTTTGTCCTAATTGCCACAAATTTTCATTTCAGGGCTGAAAATATGTTATAACAGTGTGTCAGGGAGCCTGCTGTGACTGTGGAAGTGAAATAAAGATCTTTCTTACTGGAAACATTAGAACACACGTGATCGAACTGACGTCGCTGATGTGACTCACATCACAATTCCACTGGATGGTGGTCACTCTGAAAGTGCTCATAAAAAGTTCTGGCTTTCTTGTTTGGAATAAAAAACCTGAGAAGTATTGCATTGTGCTAGCTATTAAAATGAAAATAAGGTAAGGCTCATGACTTTAGAGTTTGTTCTTTTCAGCATCCTTAACGTGTTGTTTGTCATTCATTAGCTTGCAACAGTCCCTCCTGTGAAACCTCAATATTCAGCACAAGCTGCAGTAACTGAAGTTTTGCTGTAGAGCTCAGTTATCTTGACATTAACAGTAACTGTGTTTCTATTATACCAAGAATAGGGCAAAACTTAAATACCACGATAAAAAAATGGTAATGGAAACACAAAATGTCAAAAAGCCTCTCAAATTTTGATAAAAAGTTTTTACCGTCTCATGTAGTGGTTTTTCAGAAGTTTCGATATTGAAGTTTTTTTGCAAAAGTGCAATGGAAACATCTTTTTTTTTCGCAAAAACACCTCCCCACAGGTGAAACCAGGTGCTGGTTGCCAGCTTGTACAGGGCTATGACTACTCGCTTCTTTGTTGGTACTGGCTTTGGATAATGGATCTGGTGCAACTAGTTCATCGATTGAATTGCACAGTGTGTCGAATGTAAGTCTGGTCATCCTGAAGTTTTGGATCCACAACTCCTCTGCCAACTCCTCGGCCACATCCTCTCCCAAAAATCCCTAGTATGTGTCCGCTACCCCATATACAGACTCTGGTGTTTATAGTTAAATGCTCTCTGCCTTCATCTTTTGACAAAAACGATTTCAGCTCCGGCTCTTAAAATGGGACATCCATGGTTACAGTCCTCCTTCCTTCTTCCACGTTTGAATCTCGCAGGGCAAGATTTTACTCGTTATGCACAATTCTAGTAATGAAAACACCAGTAAGGCACAAATGTACTTTATTGCAACTTTAGAAATATTGCTTTTATTTTGCGAAAAAGTGTAATGGAAACCCAGCTACTGTGTTTTTGACACCCTTACTCACCAGCTTCCTTGACGTTAACTCTACATTTGTTTTCCTTGGATGTTTAGAAAAGCGTCTACACACTGTATTAATTTTTGATATCTGCAGAGTTAAAACTAGCTCTAAATCTAGGTCATCAAGTACTGGCTTTGTCACATCCTTTTTAGTTCTCACACATAGTCACAGAGTGTCAGATGCGTTTTTCCACCTCCTTCTGTTGTTAAGAGTTTGCAGCATGTGGTTGCTTTTGATGAACAGTTAAGTTTGCAAAGGTATACAACAGGATCGTTGTTCCTTTTTGGGTCAAGTTGGAAGTTATATCGGTGTTAAGAAATGCTTGCTAGAGCACGTTCAGCATCTCAGTGTCAGTAAAGTGACCTGTAAGCAAGTTGTAAGCAAGATGTAAGCAACGTGCAGTCACAATAAAACTAATGACTCACTCTAACTTTTGGTTTTATATGATTAGTTCAGTGATATCCTGAGTTAAAGTCTTTCCCCCTCTTGCAAACTTTCTGACTTTCTTGATTAAAGGGACTGTGAGGACTTTCTACGTGATCTTGAAAAAGTCTTATTTCTAGATATCTGCCTGATAGTAATCTATAATTTGAAATGAGATTATCAGCACCAATATAGGTTATTCCTAAATGCTATTTTTTAGCTTCCCAATCGGGTTGGGCAGGATTTTCGGCACGCTAGAGTCTCTATGACAACACCATGACGGCCGATGGAGTTTAGTAGTGAGAAGAGAGATCTGTGTTTTTCTCTGCTGAAAACTATTTCTGTGATTTATTTCATAGTGATGGTGGACACTGGAGCTGGACTGTCAGACAGAAAAAGGAACGTCATAGCAGAAAAAAGCTAAATGGGAGAGTGATAGAGGAAAGGCTAAAGGCTAAAACACAAGCTAAACTGATAATATATGCCAGAGTGATAATGTTCATTCCAATCCACATGCAGCAGCTATACTGAAGCGATCTGATCAAACCTGTCTGTCAATAAAATGAAGAGTGAGTGCTGCATAACTGTTAATAAATACTTTACCTTGCTGCATTGTATCCAGTAAAAAGTTGTCTTGAACAAAGAAAAGTAGTGTTAAAAAGAAGATCTGATCTTCATTCATTTCCAAAACAAACACACGCCTTGTTAAGAGTCATGTCATCAAGACAGTGTGCGCGTGATTCCAGCCAAAAGGTGTCGCTGCGAACCACTTCATACAGATAGTCCTCACAGCCGGTTAAGTCATAAGACTTCCCCTAAACTAAACTGTCTGAAGTTGTTCTGAGCATTTCATAACACCATGGATGGGTTGACATCAAAGTGGATGTCCAAGTATGTCTCTTAAAGACATTAAAGGGGGATGTTGTGCATCAGTATGAGGTCCCAAAATGGCGTGACAAAAGCGCCAGTATGATACAACCTCTGAAGGGTAATGGCCTGAAGAGTAACAGAGAGAACCCCACCACCACTCTATGAAGTCTGCAACTTCTCAAACTTATTCCTTTGAAGGCAGTGCCCCTTATTTGGAATGCATAGCAGCACAAAGTTGCTGTGAACCGAGTTAATCAGAGGTGGAGAAATCACGGAAGCGAGGAAACTGGGGATAAAAAAGGAGATAGATGAAAAAAAAAAGACTCTGAGGCAGGGCCTAGAAAGAAGGTATAGAGGAAAAGCTTTTGGAGCTGCAGCTACATGGGGTTTGGTTGGTTTGATGAAAATGTATACTGAATACATGGAGTCATACAGGGGTAAACGATGCTCGGCAGTCTCATCACATGCTCCTGTATGTATTATTAAGGCTGTGTGCTCTGCAGCTGTGTCTGACTATGACTGGCAGACAGAAGCCAGAGATCCATTTCCATGTCACTGTGTGCCACGACCATTATTGTAACTACTGATACTGCTGGCCTTCTGTTATCAGCAATAAAACGCCTCTGGGAAAACTCAGTACAAAATTCTGGACTGCAAAAATCAAATTTGTTGTGGGGATCTGATCATTCGCCTCTTAATTCTGTACCGGCTATCAGTCCAGAGGGCTAAAAGGAGGAAGAAAGCGATCTGTTTTCTAAGGAGGCTTTACTGTACTTGTGTTTTCATTTGATTATATGAAAGTCAGCATCCTTCCTGCTTCTGTCTAACTCTCATATGACCAAAAGTGAACTTCAAAGTCCTCCCTTCAGCATCAAATATTAAGCAGAGTACTGCGCTTACACCTGTTCCTCTGTGGAGTGGCTTGTTCCATTTATTCCACTTTCATCCCTGCAGCTGATATGCAGGATGCAGACTATTACACACACACACACTCCTCACCAGTGGCTTACATTCATTGTCAACTCCCGTGGTTATCTAAGTACAAATTCTGAGGAAGTTTTGTTGGTTGATTAATTTTTTCAAACAGGGTTATATTATGCATGACGTAACTATCGCGGGTGCTTTGCTCAAGGACAGGGGCAGAGCTGATGCTTTTTCACATGCTCTTTAATCCCCGTCCACAGTTACACAAGATCTCTCTATAATTACTGAGCTGTCCTGCTTCTCAAAACCAGCGATAATTACACCGCAGAGGATTGATTATGCAGGTTGTTTAACTGCAGATTTTCAGGCTTTGGTTATTCGTTGCTATAATTACATTACAAAGCCCAAAAAGAACATGGCTCTCCTGGGTTGGGACACAGGAACATAACCATCCCTCTCATTTGAGTTGGATGTGAGCAGATCAGGATTACTCTCTTGAGACAGGATAACAGTTCCCCAAATCACAGAAGAAAAAGCAGCAGAGGAGTGTAGGAGGGACTTCTGACTTTACCGCCCACTCCAGTAAAATACAAACTGCTCTCAAACATGCTTTCACTAATTTTGTTCACTTATACTTGACTCATAGTTATGCAGAGAAACAACACACTTCTTGAGTTGTTTAATAGGTCAACAGCTCCTGCTATCAGCATGTAGATCTGTTTTACTCTTGACTTTCTTAAACGATGTGATCCGTTTGACGCCTTCAGGACATCCTGTTTATTTAAACATCCTTCAAAGGTTTGGAGACACACCCTGCAAGACATCGATCTGTTTGGAATTTTATGAGAGCTGATTTATTTTACTGCTGTCAGCTCTATCGATGCTTTCTTGCTGTTGAAGTCAAAGTGAAACACCTTTGTGTCTTGACATTTAAAAAGGGCCTACCTTCTGAGAATTCAATCAATGTTTCATTATGTTTCCAGTAGAGCAGCTGCAGCAGACTTTGACACCGAAGAGACGCGATTCAGTTCTGGCCATAAATTATAAACTACCGGTCAAAGGTTTTAAAAAAAAACAGTTTCTTAAAATTTTATTGAAAGTCCAGTTCAAGTCCAGCAAATAGCTTGAAATAGTAAAAAAAAAGTAAGTGTCACCAAAAGTGGTGAAAAACACGAGTAGGAGGACACAGGCACAGATTCAAAAAAAAAAAAAAAAGTCTTTATTAACTGAACTCAAAGTCCATGAAACTGGGCGGCGGGCCACATGAGGAAGACAGTTCAGCACTACTTCAGCAAGAGTTTTAATGTCTGGAAACATTTCACCCAGTGAAGTCGGTACCACTCTTTGAAAGATGGGTTTCCTGATCCTGCCAGAACCTGCTTCATTGGGAGGAGATCCTGGAGCATGCAGTCCCGATGTACAAGAGAGGCAGCCTTAGTCCCGCGGGAGTCTTAGTGGTGCCAATCAATGGCAACGTTTAATAGGGGATTAGGCAAGCCAGCAGGTCAGAGAACATGAGATCATAAACAGGACAACACAATACCTCATTAATTATGCACACGTGCCACCAACTGGACAGGGGGTCTGCTGCAGGTGCAATATGTGATTAATGAATAACTGACAGTGAAAGTGGACTAGATCGCTGTCCGGGTTTCGAATCTGTCAAAATGCCCGACAGCTTTTGGAATTTTCTGTCATTGCTCAAGAAATGCTGTCAGACAGAATTGATTAACACAACCTCTGCCTGTAGTGGCAAAACAAGAGGGAGCTAGGGTTAGTGTGAGAGCCTAGAGAGGAGTAGGAGCTGGGGTTGCCCTAGGAGCCCAGCATGGAGCTAGGGTTGGCCTGTGAGTCGAGCATGGTGCTGGGGTTGGCAGGACCACCTAAGCAAAGAGCTGGGCTCAGCAGGACCTCCAAGCAGGAACCAAGGGTCTGTCGGTGTCTAGCAGACCCTAGGGTTTGCTGGGTTTTGATGACCAGCCTGGGTGGATGGAGATGCCGGTGGGCTGGATAGCCTTGACCTGGCTGGCAGCCTCCTCAAGTCCCTGGGAAGAAAGCCAGCCTGCTGTCCTCCCAGGGAGACTGAGGCCTCGGCAGAGGCCTGGGCTGAGTGGAGTAGTCTGGTTCCAAAGCAAGGTCCCTAAGAAATGCCACAAGTTCACTTGAGGATATGGACTCCACATTTCTATGAGCCCAGCTGACTGTCTCCTCTTCTCTGGTGCCAGGGAAAAAGGTGAGATGAGTCCTAGTCTCAGGGTGACCAATCAGACTCAAAAAAAAAAAAAATCTGCTGGGTCCATCTTTTTGGTCAGTTCATTTTGTTACCAGCCCTATTAAAAAACACAAGGAGGTACCAAGCGCAGAATCAAACAAAAAAGTCTTTAACTAAACTCAAAGTCCATGACACAGAAATCCAAAAGTCAACAAAACACTTACACATGGAAACTCAGAAAATGATGAAACACTGAATATGAACACACTGGCGGCCGACAGGAACATCACATAATGAACTGACATGGGAACTCAGGAAGCACAGAGACTAAATAGACAAAGATCTAATCAAACACAGGTGCGTAACAAGACACAGGTGAAATACATGAGGAGCAATCACAAAGGAGGGCAACAGAGGCAGAAATGAACACATGAAAAGAAACACTAAGACACACAGAGAACTCAAGAATGTAACAACCACAAGAAGAAACGAATGGAAAGAAACTACAAAATTAAACTGAACCATTAAAGACTAAACTAAGAAACAAGACGACAGAGAACGCACAAGGAAAACAACACCAGGAACTACAAGACACACTGAGAAACAAACTTTTGATCTGTGGTTTATGTCTTCATGTTCTTATATGTAGAATAATTTGGCAATTCAGATTATTGGCCGATGTACCTTAAGAGAAGATTATTGATTATTTTGCCATGAGGCTGTATTTGTACACAGGAGACACAAACAATAAGGCCTTGTTTAACTGGTCCATGTAAAACATTAGTTTTTATTATTTGCTATACCTATCTATTGCTGTACTTACACCTATTTCTTTAGAAACCAATGGGTGTTGACTTCTGCCTGTGGTTATCGACTTCCGTTTGCTGCTCCTGGCAAGCTAGCTCAAAACAACTCGTGCAAAATCATTAATGCTAGACAGAGCTCAGTGTCAACTTTTTTAAAAACATCCACACTATGTCTCCACATCCGATTTTTGTTCAATTTGTTGCTTTCTTGCTTATAAAAGCTGGTTATTAGGGAGAGTATGACAGCTAGGATATCGTCATCAGCTTTGTGGTTTCTATGGTGACGTAAACAGAACCATCGACTGGAGGAGCAAAACCAGCAATTGTGATGACCTATGGGTAGTCAGGAAAAAGGTGGATATCCACCCAAAGTTGTGACTGATGCTGATCAGTGCTGATATTTTTTAGTGACAGCTCTACAAGCAGCAGAATTGTTAAACGGTAATTAGCAACACTTTATGAGAATTTGATTGTTTTAAACTGTGTTCGCCCCCATAAAAACTACCTGTACAGCTTTTCCAGATCTTGACAGCAACCTTTAATTTTTCCTGCTCTCATGTTGCGTGTCCATACATTTCAGCAGGTCTGCTACTTTGTGTTTTAATTATCTGTAATTTTTCCCTGTGATTGACAGGCCACATTTCTGGGCTGTTCCTGTGATGTAATGTGTACAGTCTTCAGCCCTCCTGAAGCAGACTGTTACTCATAGTAATGAAACATAAGTGCTGCTATGCTCCGTATTAGCACTCAGGGAACGCTGCTTGTCCAGTCAGATGAATTGGTTGGAACTAAGTGACGTATAAACCTATTTTTGCTGTGACCTCCTGGTAACTAGCACAGAAGTATAAACATTGCTATTTTGGCTTTAGCTGCTGTTTCACTTTGTTCTTCTGAACTCTGCCAGTACTGCATTCGGTTTGGTGTGCAGTTAATAATTTAGAAAAGATGCTTGAGGGATCACAGGAGGAACTCTACTCTCTGACTTGCCTGGCTTAAAAACCTTTTGCAAAATACTGCATGCTTTATTTCAGCTTTACTGTTCACTTCAGTGTGATGTGCTCAGCACAAAATATGACTCCTGCTCTTGCACTTGAATACATTTGTGTATTTTAGGCTGCTTTTGGTGCATTGGATGTCCTGAATCTGTAGGAGTTGGTAAAACACACGAATGATGAAATACAGCAAATGCAGTTTTTGCCTGAGGCTGTTTTGTAGGGAGTCAGTCGATGGTTTGATGCTTTCATCTGTGCCCACAGGCAGTTGATTTTCTTCCCCAAATAAATTTCAGATGCTTTTACTTTCTCAAAATGTGTTACACACTCTCAGCACTGTAGAAATCTTTGCTGATACTGATAAAGCTGGATCTTTGCTCTTTGTGAGGCGCTCTTGTGTCAAGGAGTCCGCTTGCGTTCACTGTGTATGGATGGACTCCTGACTAATCCTGGGAACACAGTGAGTGATGTGTGTGTTTGTGTGGTGACAGTGAGGAGCGGCAGACGGAGGGCGGAAGCAGATGTGTGTGTGAGAGCGGTTCAGAGCTGTGGCACTATCACAGGGAGCCTTTGTCTGTCTGCAAAAAGCGTTGAATTAAAGGCTGTTAACACTAGTCCGCACAGTCGTATGCTAATGCCTCTTACTCTGAGAGAATAAATAAATAAATGATGGTTGCAGAAAAACATCATAGCCCCTGTTTGACATGCCTCATGGAGCACAGTGTGTAAGAAGGAGTGTGTGTGTATGTGTCAAAGAAAGGATGGATTGCTTGAAAGGAACATCAAAGAGGAAAGACAAAAGGGATTCTCCTTTTTTTTTTTTTTCGTGTTCACATTCGATGATGGAGGTGATGCTGCTCGGGAGATAACGAGAGATAGATTGGGCAGAGAGGCACAGAGCGAGATTTGGTCAGAGAGGAAGGAAGGAAGGAAGGTAGGTAGGGGGAGGGGGGATTTAAAGGGCAAGAAACGGAGGGAGATTTAGATACAGAGTGAGAGTGAGGGAAGCAGGAGCGTTGAGCAGAGGCAGCGGATGGTAGAAGAGAAGAGAAGAGGAGAGGCATTGACTGGAAGCGTCCACATGGGAGAGAAAAAAACGGCTATTTCATGTGCTGGGTGCTTATGACTGAGGAGTGCGGCTGACTATCTGGATTGTTAGTCATCTGCTGGAGGACATACGAAGAAGAAAAAAGAAATCAGCCAGGCTGGGGATATTACAGAGCTGTGTACAGAGGATGAATACGCGATGTGGGCTCTCTGGCTGTGATCGCTGTCCTTCTCAGACCTCATAGCCACTTGTGCACTGGTGCTGTCGCAGGCCGTTAGCCTCGCAGCCAGGCAGCAGCAGCAGCAGCAGCAGTGAGGGTGATTGATACAGAATGAGCTCCAAGCACTCCTCCGACTGGATCCCCTACAGGTACTGTAGCACATTCCTGAGAACCCAGGAAAGAGCACAATGTTCATCTTCCAGCAGTGTGTACATGTTTGATCATGTGAGTGTAATCACAGAAAACATAATGGCTAGAAACAGGGTTTTTAGGTGATGTAATTCTGTAGGTTGTGCTGATATTATTGTGTTTAGGAGACGTGTGTATAAATTAGACTCAGACCTTTTTCTAAGAGGAAAACCACAGGAAAAAATAAATAATGCAAAAGTGTATCCCAGAATTTCAGCCGGAACTACAGAGGACTCAATTTGGCTCAAAGATGCATCCTATATCCCCACGTTACACTAACTCATAAAATGTGCAGCATTAACTTTGATATCATCAAGAAACAGACGAAACTCAATAAATTTATAGGACTTCATATTTTCACTTTAAAAACCACTCAAGACGTTCTGCTGTTAATGTGTATGTTTCATCTGCATGTTCTCATGTGTGAGAAGAAATTGATTCTTGCGTTTTCAGCAAAGTACTTTGTTGTTTCTTGTAAACGGTACAAATCTGAGCACGTTAAGCCTCCAGTCCCCTGCTGTAAAACCCATATCTGCTCTCATCATTTCAAGTGCAGCACTAACGCTGTTGGCTTGCTCCTCTGATTGAACATCCATTGCCATGGTTCCCTGCTCACTTTCATGCTATTGGCTCGTGGTTGCTATAAGTTACTGAGGCAATCTATGAATTTCAGAATGAGACAGCATCAGGAACAGAAATTCTTAAGAGTGGAACTCTTGTTAAACTTATGGGAAAGACTTGGCTAGAAAACATGTCAGAAAATTATGATTGTGACAGACCACAATTCTGACCCCTTCACTTTTTGTTTAAAAAAATATCGAACAGCACATTATTTATTTTTTTTGACCAGATTTAGCTCTGGAGGTATGCTATTTGTGTGTCAGAAAGGGAGGGGGGGGGGGGCAGCAAGAATCTGAGTGAGCACTAAACAGACATGGGCCTCTGTGCAGAGCTGAAGGAGACAGCTGCACTGTGTGACTCTCTCATCTCATTAGATTTACACTGAGCATGCATTCACAGACATTTTGACAAAATTAAATAATTATATCTCATTTGACAAACACGCTCACAAAGAAACAGCAGCTTTGTCTGTTTTCTCTGTGAGGAGCAGATTCAACAGATAAACATTTCAGGAGTGGAGAAATTTTACACATCCCATGTTCTCTCAGGTTTCCTTTTCAATTTCAGTTCCTTTGACAAAGAAATTCAGAGATGAGAACAGAGAAAGGAAGTGATGAAATGCTTTAAAATAAGTTTTTTGGGGGGTGCATTTTCACACCATTTTACTTAGAATAATTAATGTTCAAATCTACCAAAGGATGCTTAAAGCCTTATTTTAGTTTTATTTACTTAAAGATGATGAACTACTCTGGTTTTGCTCGGCTGCTACAGCATCAGCCAATAAGTTTCACAAATGCAAAACATGTTGAAGCTTATATTGATATTTGAATGCAAAAAGCAGACCCGTGGCTGGTTAAGTAGTGAGAAAATATCCATGGCACGTCCAAATCATATTTTATTAATTTTTTATTTATATTTGATGTCAGTTCACAATTGAGACAACAGAGATAGGATTTAACCAAACTGACTGTGTGTTTGGACTAGACAGTCAATACATTTCTTTTTTGACAGATCTACAAAGTCAGTTTCTCAAATTTTAGATCCATAGGGAGTTTGTTTTCTGCTTTGAAAGTGTTAAAAATCATTAAATACATTTTCACCTCAGTTGGGTTCAGCAGACGGATCGAAAATCCTGACTGACTCAAAACATTTGTCTTCAAACATAATCTCATCAAAGAGTAAAGAAAACTAGAAAGCTGCTTTGAAGTGAAATTAGGTTGTGAGGTTATTAGAAAAATATGAGTCTGCAGACTTGGTTTTTGCAGGTAAAGAGTTGCCATTTAGATACTCTTCAGAGGACTAGTAAATGATAAAAAATAAAGATATATCAGCTTCAGGACAAACCGGTTTCAATAATCTCATGAATGGAGCCAAAGTGTGCAGAGCCTGATGTTACCATCTTACTGTGTGGGCAGAGGTCAGCCCATCAGTGTGTTACAAGTGACTGACAGAAACATATCAATAATTTTGACTGTTCATCTAAATCTCTCAGTATAACGGAGCTTTGGTGTGTAGCAGGACAGGAGTGACCAGAGCCTCTCGACAGTAATGAGCTGTTCTGACCTCCTCAGGAGCAGCTCTGTTTGTGTAATTATCTTCTGGTCTGATGTCTATTCACACTCTTGATTACTCTGATTGCAGACATGGAGTGCTCTGTTTGTTTGTGTGCCTGACACAGAGTGGGAGGTAAAGACATTTTCATTGCATCTGTGTGGGTCTTTGTCATCTATATACAGGCGGTAGTGCAGAGATACAGAAAAAAAATGAATATTAATTGACTTATCTAACACGGATTGGAGTACAAAATTGCTCTTCAGCTGTATTGAAACATTAACTGTTGCCTCTATTTATTATGTTCTTAATGGGAATGAAAAGCGATTTTCTGCTATTGTCATTTTTCATGCTGAGAGATTATAAATTGACAGGTGAACAAGGGAGAATTCAATCAAGTACAATATTAGAAATAAATTTTTCATTTAACTGTGTTGTGTTGTACTCAGCACTTCAGTAACTAGTCTGCAGAGTATGATTCAACCTATCTTATTTTTCATTTTGAGGACAAACTGTTTCCAGTTGTTGAGTAAAACGCTGTTTAAACGCAAAATCTTCTTAGGAAAATTTGAAAAATAAATAAAAATCAAACGTGAGAGACATTTTTCAGGACGTGCAGGAAAATGCATGTTGTCTGCTTTATGTGGGAAAAGACCGTGAAGGCAAATTGAAAGAAATTTGTTAATCCCTTTGTCATAAAGCATGTAAAACTGTTCAAACCAATTTCAAGGTGTGGGCTTGGCTGAGTGGTTAGGTGGTGTGCCCATATAGCAGGTAGCCTGGGTTCACTCCCAGCCCCAGGCCCTGTTCCTGTGCGTAATTCCTGCACTCTAGCCCAAAAGAGGGAACTTAAAAAAACAAGAATTTCATACATAGTTAAGAGTGCAATACAAACTGTGATGCCCTTATTTATCAGAAGTCAGCAGAGCCGTCCCTCCCGCCATCTTACACACTTTTCTCCTCTGCTATAGCTCATCCTACAGCTTTCTGCAGAAAACATCCAGCGCACTCTAATTAGGAATGATCTGGGTTTCTCAGGGGTCCCTGAAACTCCAGACACATGCACTGAAAGAACAATGACTGAGTCTGCAGGGAACACGAATGCTTTTTAAAGATATATAAAAAACGATCACTGCACACCTGGAGAGCCACAATTGTCACAGCTCTCACACTTCTATCGCCAAACCTGACAAGTAGGACTGAGGAGTTAAAGATTATGGTTCCACTGAAGTTACTTTCTCCAGTTTAGACGGGATGCAGCAAAACGTGTCTTATATCTTTATAATGTTTCTTTGGAAATAAAAATAAAAACCAAAGTTCCTGAGCATGAACATTTTCAAAGTGTTCTCCCCAGATCCTGTTTGCACCACTATGTGAGAATTAAAGAGGAGGATAGCTTAAAGGATTCTACTACACTGATGCAGTGTCTAGTGAAGCCTGAAGGGCAGGAGGGTGTATCAAAGGTGTAAATAGTTTCTGTAAATCTTCCAATGTTTGTTTACCATTGACACAACTTTTACCTCTGCAAATCTGTTAAGAAAATGTACAAAGCTTTCTAGGAACAGTGGAGTCCACAGTGTTGATTCAAGTAAGTTGGTTTTGATAATATGATATAAAATTATTTATCTGCTGCTGGGGCTTTACAGTCATTAGACTGTCTGTGTTCACCTTCTGGCTAACGCTGCAGTCCATATGTTCAGTCACACACTTTCGACAAGTAGTGGTGTCGTTTGGTTCAGAACACACACAGCACCAACTGAGTCAACATGCTTGACTCAGTTGATGCTGTGTGTGTTTTTACAGGCTTCTAGTCATTTTTTTTTGTTAAATCCCTTTTACAGTGTTTTCAGAGCAATCAGAAATAATATTTGAGACTAATATGGACCATGCCAAAGAATTGTTAAAGTGTAAATCCTGGGTGTATATCGATCATTCAGGGTTTGCTGAAAGTATTAGAGAGCAATGAATTATTATTATTTTTTCTTAAATAAATTAAGCTACAGAAAATGGTTTATATTCTAAAACTTTTCAAGGAAGGCATGAGATTCAAAGCTATGTGGATGAAATTCTCCTGTCTTCTCTGCTCTATTTAGACATGTTGCAAACATTCCTACCTTCAGAAACTTGATAATCTGACTATTACCCCAGTTTTATCCAGTTTTTGTATTGGACTAACGGTTTGTGAATACCAGTCATTAAAAAATAAGTGGTATTTTGATCCCACTGGTGGGATTGGGATCCTGGGAGTTAAAGCTTCTGTGAGAAAATGTCAGTTTTCATTGATTTGGCGCCACCTGTGGACAATGTGGTATTTCTCTTTTTTTTTTTTTTGTTTTGCAATTTTAAAATCATTTTTTTCTTCTAAATTTTAATTGAATCCCAATTGCACGTGTTCCTTTCTGTGTGGAGTTTGCATGTTCTCCCTGTGCATGTATGAGTTTTCTCCAGGTACTCCGGCTTACTCCAAAAACAAGTCCAAAAACATGCTCACTAGGTTCACTGGTGATTCTAAATTGCCTGTAGGTGTGAGTGTGAAGGTTGTTTGTCTCCATGTGTCAGCCCTGTGATTAACTAGTGACCAGTCCAGGGTGTACCCCACCTCTCACCCTAAGTAAACTGGGATAGGCTCCAGCCACCCGCAACCCTGAACAGGATAAGCGGTATAGAAAATGAATGAATGCATGAAATCCTTCATTATAGTTTTTGTTGATTAGCTGAAAAAACATTACCACTTTTCTCCAGCAGAGGGCAAAATGTTTTTCTTTGACTAGTAATATGATGTCAGATCCCCTAAATGCATTTTAAAAACTGGCTCATGTGATGTTCATTTTTGGGGGGAATATGGCTCCTGATATAGTCTGTAGACATCGTCATTCAACTTTACATGGGCTGCTGTTAAATAAGGGAAGGAAAATTGCAAAAACAGCCAATATCAAAGAATCGTACTTTAAATTGAATCGGCTCCCCAAAAAATCATAAAAGAATCAAATGGGGAGAAAAGCATATCATCCAAGCCCCAGTCAGTACCATGGCTTCTGGTTCCTGGTTACTGCTCTTGCTGGTGACCGGCCAGCTCTCAGTGCCTTGAATTTCCCCCCAGGAACAAATACATTTTTTTTTAATTAAATTGAATTGGATGTTTTAGATCATTTCCCTGAGCTGTTAGTCTTCCACAGAATACTGACTCTCTGAAGTCTTGCAAAAAGAGACACTTTTAAACATTTTTTTGTGTGGTGTTTTGTTAATATTAACAAAATATTGCTATATAAATATAATTTAGTTACTAGAAAAATATTTCCCAGGATTTGATGAGAATGTTCCAAAAAGTAGATTAATTAGCCGAAGCTAAGCCAGTCTTGACTACTGTTAATTCAGTGATGAAATATAGACTTCCTCAAACTAGTCCCTTCTTTATTAACAACCTGCCCAAGCTTCATACCCCATTTTCCCCCTTTCCAATGATAACTCTGACGCAATCATGTTCAAGTAATGTACCTGATTGTGTCCCTGATTCACTCTCTCAGAAGAGCTAATAACAGCTCTATAAGAGCCCCCAGCTCTTAGTATGAAAGAGGACTTTTTATAGATTATTGCTCTCATCAGAGATTAGGTTTCACTTCAACTAATTTGCAAAAGCAGTTTTAGGGGATAACAGCGCCTACTCAGAAAGATCAAAATATTTTGTGACATTTATGAAACCACACAGAGAAATGTTGAAATGTTGATGAAAAATACATTCTGTATACTTAAATTTTGCTAATATTATTTTGATTTATCGGCAACTCTTAATTTCACAGACACTTTTTGCAACTTGTAAAGAGTTCTGTTTGATACAGAAACAGACTGCAGTGACTTGATTTCATATTTCCATCAGCACAACTGAACTTGTGCTTCTGCAGCCTCAACCTGATGACAGACTGGAGTGTGAATAATAGCCCTGCACACTTTTTGCCCATCATTTCCTGACCCTCTCCTAATGGCTCCAGCACAGTCAGTAATCGTGGTGTTTTTTTCACTTCTGTGTAAAAGACAAAGCTTGGCAGTGATTTCATTGTTGCGTTGTAATTATAAAGGCAGCTTGGTAATAATCAGAAGTCATTTTGAGGAACTGGGAGTGCTATCGAAGTAAACATCTTCTAATGTGCTTCAAAAGTGAGGCTGTGTTTCTTTGGTGAGACCTCCACAAGATCAACACCATCTTGACACTGTTCCCTCAGCAGAAAATTTTACACTAATTTTTCAACTATCTCCCCTTCTAATGCCTCCCAACTTTTATGTAGAACCATCTCAACAACATCTCACCTATCTTTGCTTTGTCTTTACAGCACTTTAGATGACGAGGGCACCAACCTGCGACAGCAGAAACTGGACAGACAGGTATGTCTTTGCTGTTCTGTCTGAAGCTCCGGTAAAAGAGAAACACAGAGGAACAATACAACATAACAGAGATGTTTCACAGTTACATAAACATCTGCTGCTTCATCACAAGGTCACAATATAAAGCTAACTGTCTGTCTGAGCAGTCATGAAAGAGTACTTCTGAGATGCGGAAAGAATGAGGCCCAGTTGTGTAAAAACTTAAAGGGACTGTGAGGACTTTCCAAGTGATCTTGAAAATGTCTCACTTCTAAATATATGCCTGATTGTAATCCACACTTTAAAATGGGATTATCAGCACCAATATTGGTTATTTCCAAAAGCTATTTCTTAGCTTCGCGATTGGATCGTACAGAACCAGATTGATTTACAGCACCTCAAAGGCTCTATGACAACACTAGCCGGCTGATTAATTTTAGTAGAAGAAGAAGAAGAAGAGGGATCTGTGTTTTTCTCTATTGAAAATAATTTCTGAGATTATTTTGTAGTGATGGTCGACACCGGAGCTGGACTGTCAGACAGGAAAAGGATGTCAGAGCAGAAGAAAGCTAAACAGGAGAGCGCTAGCACAAGCTAAAGGCTAAAACACAGGTTAAACTGTTCGTAGTAATGTTCATTTCAACCCACATGCAGCAGTTATACTGCAGTGATCTGATCAAACTTAAGAGTCTATCAGTAAAATGAAGAGTGAGGTTACCTTAGCTCTGCTTGGTAGATGAGCAGGACGTAAGGATTTGCTAACGTTACACGTTAGCCTGTAGATACATCTGAGACCACCAGGCTGCGAGCAGCACTAAAATAGCGGGCTACTAAACTACGATACAAACTGACAAAGTTTTAAAGTTTGCTGATTACATGTCAAACAACAGCGCTCCGATAAATACCGTACCTCATCGCGTTGGATCTGGTAAAAAAGTTGCCTTGAACAAAGAAAAGTAGTGTTACAAAGAAGATCTGATCTCCATTCATTTCCAAAACAAACACACCACAAGGGCGTCGCTGCAATCCACTTCAAACAGATAGTCCTCACAGCCCCTTTAATGCAAAATGAATGTTTTAAAAAGTGTATGGCCCTAGTGGTTATTTTAACAAGATGCAGAATTTTTAACAGCAAATTATAAAAGGAAACAAGTCAGTATGCATTCATCAGAGGTCCTTATGCTTCAAATTAGACATTTGGTGAAAAAGCTTACCAGCTTATTTTACCGTAAATAAATACATTTTTTATGAAATTGATTTTTTTTTGTTGTGTTCTATAAGTGCTAGTGTGTACCTCTGGATGACAGACAGATTCATGTTCCCTGCTGATAAAATAAAACAAATCTGTAAATCTGCTAGTTCATATTATTTCTTTGATAATGGTATTACTCGGTTTAAAATATAACCTCTGGTTTACACTAATCATTCTGATCCAAAAAATAAAAAAACCCATCTATGTTGACTTTTCCTTCAGATGTGTTCAGCTGATGCTCTTTGATCACAGTCACAGTTTGCTGATGAAAAACATTCATGTGATATTCATCAGATGATGTTTTATAGAGGCCAAAGAGGCTCCTCCTGTAGTAAGTCATGAGGTCAACACACACACACACACACACACACACACACACACACACACACACACACACACACACACACACACACACACACACACACACACACACACACACACACAAGCAGCCAGACAAAACAAACAGTTTAAACTGAAATGAAGATTTATTACCTACTTTGAAGTGTGCTCTGTCTGAACCTCAGCGTCACAAAGAAAATCAACAGTCACGGTCAAGTTAAAACCACCCAACTGTGCACATGATTATTAATCAAATAATTTTTGCTAAATTCTGAATGTGACAGTTTTTGATTAGTCAGAGTTGAGGATCCTTCAGCTGAAGTTGGCTGCTTTGCATGCTGCTGATACTGCTGCTGTTGTTGTTGTTGTTACTTGTTGTCAGCAGTGCTGCTGCCAGACAAAAACAACAAGACCATGCTGTAGCCCGTGTTTTTATTTCCTCCATTGCTTGTGAAAACTACAGTTCCTGACATCCATTTTTAAGTCTAACTGGAATGTTGAAGAGTAGTTAGAGCTGCTTGAGACACTCCTGCAGGTTAAGAAGTCGTCACAGGTGGTCTGATCAGCATGCAGGTGAACTGCTTTCCTTCAAGACTTGGATGACAGAATGAAAAATATCACTCTTAATTATCTGAAAGCATGTTAACATCAAAAACATATCATATGCTGATCTTCCTGAAAAGCTTATTAGTAACTTATGAGTCACAGTGAGAGGAGCTTGTGCATTTTCAGACCTCGAGCACCACAGTTCATGGAGAGTGCATCTCCCACGCTGTAACCTACAAATCCATGCACTGCATCAATGCACCAGCTGTTGCTGCCATAGTTGTCCTGACAGATTTGTGAACGTGAAAGTGGAATACTGTGGAGCTGCGATCCTCCGCTGCCTAGGTCCTCCATTAATAGAAACTTTCAATATTTGATGAGCTCTGGTTTGAAGACTTGCACACAGCGGACAGTTAGTCCAGATGAATACCTATATCCAGCTGCAGGTCAAAGTGCTTCCAGCAGTTCTTTCTTACACATCCTAAGGTTCTTCTCTGGGCTGTATAGATTTACCTGAGGATGTGTCATTGCCACTACATCCCAGACCTCTGCCTACACAGTCCAAATACAGCTTGCTAATAAATCTGAATTAACCGTTTTGTATTTTCTGTTAAGTGTGAAGAGTTATGTTTTCTTGACAGAGAATTCAAGCTGTGGCACCTTTGTTGGTATTTTAATAAAGCTGTATTTTGATGACAGCTAAATTACCACACTCTAATTGAGTCCATTTTGAATTATCACAGGCACCTGAAACAAAACAAACACGGTGTTGTTTTTTTTAATTGTTGTAATCAGGGTTTACTTCAGTGACCTCAGTGCTATTTTCTCAGTGCTGTCTCCTAAATAACGATGAGTTATCTTCTTTCATTTGCTTAAATTGTGCCACAGTTGCCTGTTGGCGTGTTTTTGGTGTTTCTACTCACACACATAAATCTCCACCTTAGCGAGCGCTCCTTGAACAGAAGCAGAAAAAAAAGAGGCAGGAGCCTCTGATGGTGCAGTCCAACATGGACGGAAGATCACGCACTCGCCGCACCAAACAGAGTGAGGAGCAGGCGCCGCTGGTGGAGTCCTACCTCAGCAGTAACAGCAGCACTATTTACCACGGTGAGTCAGTCTGGCACTTCTCTGATTCAAAGTCTTAAATTTAGTTTGCTAATGAAACCTTCAGTCTTGGTTACAAGAACTGTTTGTCCTGAAGCCAAAAGAGAAACTCTTCTTATGCAGGTTTCATTGTTTTTCCCATCAAATGTGTTTCATGTGTAGCACAATACTTAAGTATGTGACTTTAAAATATATAGAAATACTTTAAAAATGAATTAAAAAACTATTTCTCAGACTTTCTCCTTTATTCGAGCGTTTGTAAGAAGCAGTACAACATACTGGTGTATCTATAGCAGGAGCTTACACTGTGCTGTAAATCCGTACAGTCGAGAGCAGGATTGGTGTCGGGATTGATGGAGTCTCTTTATCTACACAGACACCAGAGCAGCCATCTAATCCCCAGTCCTGATGGCCAGTTTCTGGGCTCAAAGCCATGAACTGTCGCCATTTCCTGCAGAGAGAGGAGAAAATAGACTGACAAACTGTTTCTTTGCATATTCTGATGGGAAGAAGCCGATTTATAACCTTTGTCTCTCCTTTCCATTCCATCTGTCCTCCTAACCCTGCCCGTGTGTCCTCTCTCTTCCTTCATGCAGTGCAAGAGGCTGAACAGGAGGAGGTGAAGGTCATGGCAGACACGCAGCCACCTCGCTCAGCCAAGAAGGGCAAAGCGTCAGCCAGCTCCACTCCACAGACTGGCAGCGACAAAAAGGAGAGGAGGGGGAAGCACAAAGGTCAGCCTGCCAGTATTTAAACAAATGGGTAGACCGAATAAGGCTATTGTTTTTAATTACGCGATGCTTGTTCACTTCTTGTTCATGTTAAAACACTTAGAAGACAGTTTTTAGAGTCAGCAGTGCACAGTATGAAAGAGAAAAGGCAGGATCCAGCGGACCTCTCTGCAACCCAGAGATAACGCTTTCCCCTGCTGATTTTTCAAGCCACATCTGGCAACAAACGCTGCCCTCTTAGCCACCGCTGTGGTGATACTTGTCAGAGCTTGGCTGTCTGTAATGATGTATGACAGCCTGAGTGCTGTCAGGCAGCAGACACACCACAAGTGGAGACACAAATTCCTCATTAGCTGAAGGAGGAAAACTGACTGTTGAAGTGTTGTGTTCCATCTTTGCTGCTTTGATTGTCGCCTGTTGCTTTTCTCCTTTAAGATGCACAAGGTTCTATCACACACTGATCATCATACAGAGTTAAAACCTTTGCAGGAAACAGGACGACAAAGTAATCTTAAAAGAACAAGAAGAATATGAAAGGAAAAGAAAGGAAACATTCTTCACAGATCATCCTTTACTCATTGGTAATGTTTTTCATCTGATCAAGAACAAATACAGAACAAACTTATCTTTGGGAGGACTGACCTGAACACAAAACAAAAAAAGACAGGCATTCCACTGGGGTGATATATAAATCAGGTCGGTAGCGCTCAGTTCCCCACTGATGGACCTGTCCGACTCCCTCCCTGTCTCTCCCTAGTAGAATAGTAGGAGCTGGAAGTCATTAGTAGAATGAACGAGTATTACAATATACTTTCAGGTGAGCTGCTTTTCAACTGTTGGTCCAATTTACCAAGAAGTCCATCAAAAAAACTGAATAAATATGTGATCTGGTATTTATTTTGGCTAAATACTGTTAATTCAAATGGGATTAAAAACAACTAATTTAATCTGACACACATTCTGTGGAAGAGGTTTATGGCTAAAATTATATAAAGCAATGGATAAGGTCTCGTACCACTTGTGGAATTGTAATTAATGCAACCCCATACATAGTTCTGCTGGATATCCCGCTTAAAGACACGAGCAAGTTCGCTCAACATATTGATATAAGGATGATTTAAAAAATGATTTAATAACTGTGAAATGATTTTTTCCATGACAGGTTGGCAGATTATTATCAGCCTTCTTGCAATATGAATCAACACTGAACTGATCATTTTTATTCACTGCCAAGCTAAATCATTAGCCTACTTATTTGTAATTATTTGACATTAGACTGCACATTTCCATTGGCAGTAACATTTGTCATGATTAACAGGCTCTCCTCCTTGTCAGAGCTTTTCAGTTTACACAACTTTTAAACCTCTACACACACAACCATCACAGCTTTTAACATCAGTGCTTTTTTTCAAATGCTTTGCTGCTGTTGTCTGAATTGCTGGACAGGATCTTGGTTTCCTCTTTGGGAATTCTAAAAGGCACTTTATGGTGATATTGACCCAGCTCCTTAGGATGCTCTCACATCTGTATCTGTCATTAATATCTAACTGAGACATTTCAGCCCCAGACAGAAAGCTATTTTTTTTTGTCACAGTGTCAACATGCTGAAATTAAATGTTCAAGCTCCTTTATTATTATTATTATTATTATTATTATTATTATTATTATTATTATTATTATTATTATTATTATTATTATTATTATTATTATTATTTTAGTTTTGTTTTGTTTTGTTTATTGATTCATTACAAATGTGCAAATAATACAGGACTTCTTAATTACTACTAACAATTTGTTTTCATGACTTAATATATAAATGAAATTTTAAGGAAACCAAATAATTGTGAAACAGGAAAAAAGGGAAAAACATGTATACTTACACTCACATACACACACACACACATATACATATATGTATATATACTTTTTTTCCGGATTGATTTGATATGAAGAGCATGGTCAGGTTGTGCCAGGCATTACTTTTTTTATTTGTTTTGCACATCATCGATTTTGATACAGAAATGATCACTGTTGTTACTGATGGTCCTTTTTGTTTTTGTAGGTCAAAAAGAAACATCTGTATTAATACCAGACTATTGAATTGACTACTGAATGTTGAATTTCACAAATGGGGAAAAACCATAACTGCAGTTTTCATATCATGTGTTTGTCTGTTTTTGACATCATCAAGTTTTTTGCACCTACTGCATGATAAGGCAAACATGTAAAGCTTAAATTCTGCTTGAAATAGCAGCAGACTGGGCTTAATTGTGCCCAGCAGTATGAACATTGTGTTCTGTCCTCAGTAGAAGCTAATTAAATGGTATAGACATAATGTGTTCAACATGAGAACAGAGCATGATACACCCACACATACATATAGAGATGTGAAAATGGAATTACGTATTCTCAGACGAAGTGGTGACTGAATACATTACTGTTGGTCATTTTTATTATATTACCGTAAAGCTGTGTTTTAATGGATTTTGTCCTTGTGACTCTGCAGCAATCGATGGCCTAGCATCCCTGCAGGATGACGGTCAGATCCAGATCCTGACAGTGGGTCACAGCACCCCAGAGAAGGGCGAGGCAGAGTCCGTCATGAGCTGCACTCAGTCGCAGAGCAAACAGGATCTACGTGTCACCATGCTCAAGAAAGGTACTGTCATGTGTTGAGCAAAGCTTCTTCTTTTCTGTGGATCTGCAAGAGTACAACCACAAGTCCAGTTTTACACCCACAGCATTGGTATCCAGTGCTGTGGTGTATTGGCAGAGGGCTGAAACAAACTGAGTCATGCTGGAACTGCAAATAGAAGTTCCATTTTAAGACTCAGTGTGTGAATTTTATAATCAAGGCCCTAATGAGTGAAACTGACATTTTTCTGGCTGGCTAATTTTTATGTGTGGAATAAGTTTCGGCATTTGAAATTCCTTACAGAATGTGATTTTTCTCTTTATTTTGGCGAGCAGATTGGCTACATTTTACATGCACACTAGCATAAAGTTGTTGCATGCCTCTGAAATTATATAAACACTCAAATTTGGATGCATACATAACAGCGCTGGCTAAATATAGTACACTACTGTGGGTAGAAGAGACATAGTGATTTCAAACACAGCTATTTTCCACTAAAGCTTCTGTTTGCAAAACTAGAAAAGTAGAAAAGTAGATTTTGTGAATAAGAATTAAAAGAAAATATGTTTTTAGAATTTAAGATGAAGCTTGAACAAAGCAAATGAATATTTTCTTTTGACAACTTAATAGGTAACTGTTTTTAGTTGATACCTTGTAACAACCCTTTTTTTGTTATAAGGGGCAACATTTTTTGGTAGAACAGCCTGAAAGGGACAAAAAAAACAAGGATAGAGAGGGAGAGTGATGTGCACCAAATCATGCTGGGATTGGGAATCAATCCCATGACCACTGCGATAAGGATTACAGCCCCTGCACATGGAGCATCTGCTCCACCAACTTAGCCAAACCAGCAAATTAAAATAAACAGTTTTTTCACTTTCTGGATTTCCAAAGGAGTGAGACACACTGACCTGAACAGACCAGCTTCACAACTTGTGCTCAGTCATCACTCCTCCATCAGCTGGGTGACTGAACAATCTGCCACTCCTAGCACATTTTTATAATCTAATCCCCTGTTTTTGATACTTAACGTGTGTGTGCATTAAAAATATCTCATGCAGGCTGTTACCTACAAGCAACAATAAGCTTAAACTGTATTGAAAACCCTGGTTGATCTCTGCTTCGGTCTATCTTTCAGTTGAGGTGTGACCCAGTTACTCTTTTCTGTCTAAACCCGGGATAATTGTTTGCAGAAGTTTCAAGCAGCCTCTAGCATCAATAATATATTGCAGATATGAAGGGAATGTGTCTCTGCTGGAAGCTGTTTATTGCTCATTTCTTATTACCAGTTAACAGCTGCTGTTATTCTTCTTTTTCTCTCTCTTCTTCTCTGTGCAGGTATATCCAGCAGTATGAATTTTGATGAAGAGGAGGACGACGACGATGAAATCAGCTCCAGCTCCTCACAGCTCAACAGCAACACGAGGCCGGGCTCTGCCACAAGCAAAAAGTCGTGCAAGGTGAAAATGAAGTCACATCTCACATTTACACCCTCTGCATGGTGTGTCTTTGTCATGCTCAGCTCTGTTCACATTTAACAAGCAGGATAAAGATGTAGATTCACTTTTTTAGCTCAGCTGCATTTCTAATTAAAACTCTATTTTATCCCTCAGGGCTAAAAGTGCAGTAATAGACCATACTGGCACAATATGATACTAAATAGTCATGCTGCCTTTTGGCCATACTTTTTCCTACAGACCATTTATAGTAACTTGAGGGTTTTGCTGAATCTGGGAGAAAAGATGTCATCTCTTGTTACTTGTACTCTGTATGATCCTGTGCAGACCAAACTGTATGAAAGTGGTCAAAGAATAACATCATTCAGATGCTAAACATTACCTTCTGTCGCTTGAGAGGTGAAAAATTATTTCTTAGTTATAAGAAACAGAGGTACAGAGAATTTGATTGGGTATTGGCTATTCTAAAGACCAATGCACAGTTTATATGATCGATTGGTCTCTCTCACCCGAAGGTTTGAGTGTGTGCATACATGGTTGTTGGTCTCTAAACGTTGGAGACATAGCGACCTGTTCAGGCGGTACCTTGCCTTGAGCCAAATGATATCTATGATCTGGGCTCAAAACCCCTGCAAGCCGAACAGGATAAGCAGTAAAGATAATGGATGGATGGTACACAGTCATGGCGGGTCCTTGGCTCTGATAGCAGCAGCCTGTCATTTTTCAATAAGATACTGTTGCTTTAAGAAAGTGCTGTTGCTTGGGATGCGGCTCTGATCAAAGACTTCAGTGGGCTGTGGAAGAAACAAGAAAAGAGGTGAAAACAGATGAGAAAGGCAGGAGGTGTTAAAGAAACAAAAACTGCATGCTACCACAGACAAGCTAGAAAATAGACGATGGCACATATAAACACAGAACGGATAATATGAAGGGGAACAGTGGCATTTCAGGACAGATAGATGGAAGGAAATGTCACAGACAAGGCAGAAAACAATCAGGTGTAACTTGCTTTACTTCACTATTACTGGAAATTTTCAGTGTAAAGTGAGTCATAACAGCTCAGTTATCTTATCTTATATTAACCATATGAAACAACTGCTACTGTAGAGGTTCAAACTGAGATATATTATCAGTTTTACATCAATAAACCACTCCCAAATCAAAAAATGGTGCATGTCTAAAATGAGGGGCAAATTCACAGAGGGTTTGCACAACCTTGGCAGCTGTTTGACCTCCACAAATGACCCAACAACAAATCTGTGTTTTCTCATAGCGAGAGGTTTATGTCTTGAAACAGGACTGCAGAGCTGGAAGTTTCTTGGTGTGTTAGTGTTGTTTGCACATGTTTAAATCAGCTATTATGTGTTCATTTAGACCATGTCTATACAGATGCCCCTGACTGCAGAGAAAAGGGCAAATTCATAAATGTCAGCACAAACCGTAATGCATCAGAGCGTTGGTGATAACCTCACAGCAATATTTCATAAGGGATATAATGTTACATTTCCACTGATCATGACATTCCCACCTTACTGGGACTTGTAAAAACCTGTCTGAAAATAAAGTCTGGTTAGTCTTGTGGTAGTTTTAAACGTATGCAAGGCAAAAAAAATAAGTGTAGTGTAAGGTTAATCTTTAAAGGTATGTTTATGTTTCATTGTCTTTGGTACAATGTGCTCTGTGAATCAGATGTTATTAGAACCAAAAGTGGTGACAAGTGATGTCAGCAGGTACAATCGATCCTTTGTGACAGCTTTTCCTCATTTAAGGTGTGACAGTGCCTCAGGACAGATACCATGTCAACTTTTTAAAAACGCATCCTCTTTACGGCCTCTATAGTCTAGCAGGAAATCTTTTCCCTCATTGTTATGGTAACTATCCTTTTCTCTTAGCTTATCCTTCCACTCTTATAGCTCCCTTTTGTCAACTCAATCTTGCCTCCATCCTTATTTTAGACACAGCGTGCTCATTCTCAGTCCCACTGGAACATTTGATCTTCAGTCTCATTACTTTGCTCTAATGAAAGTCAACTCTGATGCATCACTCCTCAGTCCTTTGTCTCACTCGGGGTCTCGCTCTGTTTTTCCACCCACAGGAGGTGGCGTCAGCGACGACTCCACCAGTCAATGATCCTTCCATTGATGTGGATGACCTTGAAGAGTTTTCTCTGCGACCTGCACCTCAGGGTGTAAGAGTGAAATGCAGAATCACCAGAGACAAGAAGGGGATGGACAGAGGCATGTATCCCACCTACTACCTACACCTGGAGAGAGAAGACGGCAAGAAGGTGATATAACTACTTTAGTTAAAGAAAAAACACAGATTTTAAAACAAACCCAAACACAAGCAAAGTTTTATTCATTCAGAATGTTTTTAATAGTAATTCAGTAAAATGAAATGCAAAGCCTTGTGTCTGAAATCTTCAAGAAGTTCAAAAAAGATAAATAGTATAGTTTTGGGCAGCATGTTTCTCAATAAAAAGATTTTCTTTTTCTTGGCTTGTGAATCTTTCATATCATCTGATTTTTTTCTGTTTTGTCTTGCTACAGGTTTTCCTGTTAGCTGGTCGGAAGAGGAAAAAGAGTAAGACATCAAATTACCTCATCTCTATTGATCCAACTGATTTGTCTCGAGGGGGAGAGAGCTTCATCGGTAAACTGCGGTGAGACACTTTTCTACAAGAAACATTTTTGCAGCTGAGTGTTTCGTTACTGGGCAACGAAACAGTGTACAAGGGGAGATCTCAGTAGTTCAGAGGATATTATAGGCAGGGTTGGTAGTCACAGAAAACTAGCATGAATTTGAATGTAGCATCTCCTCAGGACTCTGTTTAGCCCCGCCCTCCCACACTCGGAGCTCCTCCAAAACAACGCCCCCGCTAACATGAACAAGTGCCGCTGATTCACCATCATATGATGGTGACTGATTCAAAACCACAGACTCAAAACTGGTCCTTGTTTTTGTTTGCACTATGTTACCAGTAATCGGGGTATAGGTAGTTTTTCTGCCATTCTCCAGTGTACTTGGATCCCTCTTGTTTGTGCATATTGAATCATGGTGAGTGCATGCTGGCGAATTGTACACCCAAGAGGTGGGCAAAATTGCAGGACGGGATTTTATTGATTTAACAAATTGGATCCCAAACGTAAGGATTGGTTGGTGTTTTCCCAGGTTTATTCCTGACGTAGACAGCAGATATTTTTCGCTCTATTTTAAGAACATTATGCTTTGATTGCCATCAGGACATAAAGAAACTTTTAACTGGAACAACAAACAGTGTATCTAAATCTGATTACCAACACTACCTTTAAGATTATGAGTATTGCATAATCAGTCACTGCTTGATTGACAGGCAGGCTTGTTATAGCTGTTGGTGAGGAAAGCTTGTGTCAACTCTGTCTTCTCCTTACACTACCTCAACCAAAGTCAGGTTGAACTCAGTATTTCCAATAGGGCAGCTGAGGACGATAGGCTTGAAAACTATGCTTTAGAAAGATGATGGTAGGAAGATGTGGCAGAGATGTCATAGTCTGCATCCACATATCATGTAGTCCATGATAGAAAAGCAAAACATTGAATTTTTAACAAATCTGTTTTCTGTTGGTTTTCTTAGGCATAATTCTTGTGCTCATGTCAATATGTGAGAGGAGCCATGAAGAAATCCTCATTCTCCTTGTTTTTTAATATTTAATACCTTTCATCGTAAATGAAAACACGCTTTGAAATTCCTGCAAGTTTGCAGGAAGATTGGTAGGAAGTGAGTTGTAACATAATCCTCAGAGACAGCTTCAAGGCAGCGTTTGTGGTTCCATGGAAACTCCTGGGGAGCTTAATCAAATATAGCTCTGTGTAGCCTTTAATCTTCAGAGCTGGCCCCACCATTGGTCCATGCACTGCTCAAACCTTTTCAATCACAATCACACCTGATTGATGGAGAGCTAAATTCAAATGAGCAGTGACCTTTCATGTAGTGCTTCTCAAGGGTCCTTGAGTGGGCAGGCCTAGCAGAGCTTTAATGTCTGTTGTGGAAAGCTGTAGCTTTGAAACACCCTGCAGATCATTGTAAACTACAGAGCATACATTTTACTTTACACCTTAATAATTAAAGACAGCCTCTAACTAACTGGTTGCATTGTTTTCAGTTTTTATCCCAGTGTCTATAATATCAGAAAATGAAATTTTGATGTACATTTAATTCACAAGTAGTCATTTTTCCTTTACCCGTCTCCTTCTTTCACATATTATCATCTAAACATTCTTGCAAATCAAATTACCTTCAAATGCAGAACTTTCCAAAGACCATGTGATCAAAAAGTTATAATGAAAGTATTATACACTCGTAAAAAATGTTACCAACTGTAAATACTACCTCTGAATTTATGTGTCAAGGGACTAGATATATTTTAAGGAGATGATGTTAATGCAGGAAGAGCAGAGGTCTTCTTCCGTGTTTCACTTTCTTGAGGCAGTATTGAAAATCTCCAGACAGGGATCTCTTTTGTTTTTCTTTATGGGTTGGGGAGACAAGGATTAAATTTACACTATCAGAACTACAATTGTGTTTACAAATATGTACATACACATATCTTCATGTCCAAAGAAATAGTTCAGTTTTTGTTTTCACTGTAATCAATCAGCAACAAGCTGTTCCCATCTTCATCAAGGGTAAGAAGTCAATTAAATGCAAAGCACCAGCCCCTGGCAACCGGCCTCCCTCTGTGGTTACATGACTGTCAGGATCTGAATCTACATGACCTCCTGCCATGAAGCCAGGCCATCAATCCCAGAGAGAGCACAGCAGCTGTTTTTTTCCACCGAAGTGACCTGAAGTGGGGTTAAAATGTCCTTTTCAAATGATATACATTAGGCACTAAATGAAAGGTTTAGTGCAGCTCTTAAATGAGTGACTGTATCATTCATTTATCTGCAGGCTCAGACAACATGGATTTTACATTTTGATCTAACTCATAATATGCGGGTGTGTATGTGACAGTTCATATTTGTCCCTTGGGCATCCATGACTTTCATTTAAGCTTGACATGAACACTCAATCTGCTCTGTTGTCTCTACAGGTCTAACCTCATGGGAACAAAGTTCACTGTATACGATAGTGGTCTGAACCCTATGAAGAGCACCACCTGTCTGGAAGCTAGCAACCTGCGTCAAGAGCTAGCAGCCATTTGCTATGTGAGTTGGTTTCTCTGCTCTTTAAGTCCACACTGAACTCTTTCAGTGCTTTGAAGGCAAATTTTGATCAGTGATTTTGCAATAAGAGCTGCACGGTGGTGCAGCTGGTAGTGTTGTTGCTGCACAGCAAAAAAGTTGCCGGTTTAAATCCTGATTTGGGCACGGTGTGCCTTTCTGTGTGGAGTTTGCATGTTCTCCCCATGCATGCGTGGGTTTAGTCCAAAAACATGCTCATCAGGTTAACTGGTGATTCTAAATTGCCCGTAGGTGTGAGTGTGTGTGTGAAAAGTTGTCTGTCTCTGTGTGTCAGCCCTGTGATTGACTGGCGACCAGTCCAGGGTGTACCCCGCCTCTCACCCTAAGCCAGCTGGGACAGGCTCCAGCCACCTGTGACCCTGAACAGGACAAGTGGTATAGAAAATGAATGATTTTGCGATACTATAACTGATAACTCAGGTTGATGAAAATTTCTCTACATACGTCCAGTTTTTGAGCTTCGTTGACACCTTATCTGAAAATCACTGACACTTGTGTTTAGTGGGCTGACTCTCTGTTACTTTTAATAATCAAATATTCACCTTGAATGACCGAAAAGCCTTACTGCAGCCTTCTACCGTCCGCTGTAGTGAATGATGTCACAGTAAACTGTGACTGCAGAGAGTCAAGAGCACCTGTACATAGAGTGAGTAATATGATCACTAAGCTGAACTGATGCCACAGAAGTGCAAGTGTTATTTAATAACATTCAACCAAGGATTGGATGTATGAGACTTTGATTGATAGTGAGTAATGTAACACTAATTTTTGCATCAATGTTAGTTCAGTTCATTCATATTAAGATCTGATTCTTAAGATACATGATTCAGATAATTGATATTAAATTATGCATGTTAATGAGTCCAGTGGCCTTTAAAATGCATATTCAATGTGTAGACTAAGTACACCCTCACAACACACTGAGGAGTCAGGAAGTAGCCATTATCAGGTTGAAATCACAGTATCATTTATGTATGAATATAACCACTGAAATATTTATGCTATATTTACATTTACATTATTGGGTTATTGGGACAGCATCATAAGAAACATTAACTTAAGTAAATATGTTTATTTTTACACCAAGTACTGAATATATAATAGAGTGAGTTAAAAACCTTTATAATACAGTCGTTCAATTTTTTTCTTGAAGTTGTTGATCAGACAAGCTTGATCGTATTCAGTTTAATAAGATCTGCTGATTGTTATTAAAGATTTGTTGTTCATTGTGTGCATAAGCTTACAGCAATGCAATCTTGTCATTCTAGGAAACGAATGTCTTAGGATTTAAAGGACCTCGCAAGATGAGTGTTATCATTCCTGGAATGAACATGGACCACGAGAGAGTTTCTATTCGCCCACGAAATGTATGTTTAACCTGATAATTCAGTAGACAAGACCAGATGACCAATTTCAAATACTCACATCAGTGTTCTGCTGAAAAAACACCACTAAAGCTTTTCTATTGTTCTTCATTACAGGACCATGAGTCACTGCTGGCCAGGTGGCAGAACAAAAACACAGAGAGCGTGATCGAACTTCATAACAAGACTCCTGTGTGGAACGATGACACACAATCCTATGTGCTCAACTTCCATGGCCGAGTCACACAGGCCTCTGTCAAGAATTTCCAAATCATTCATGACAATGACCGTGAGTGAAATACCCCTAAACAGTTAGAAGATTATTATAAAATGGAAGTAAAAGATTTACATTCAGTATATTTTCTATTTGATTGTAAAGCTTCAACTGACAGAAGGTTAAAGTGTTACATGTTTCATTAGCTGTGGAAGGGAAGGGAAAGAATGCTAGCAAGCGAGCTTGTACAGATCATTTTCCATCCATGAATAAATGTGGAAATGAATGAGCTGCAAGCAGTGAGATGATTGCAAAGCTCATGTTAAATGACTGAAGTGATTGCAGTGATGCAGTGAGGGTTGAAGTGGCAGGATGGGGAAAACAGAGGAAGTCTGAGGGCACCTAGTGGACTGGTGGAGAAAAGCAATGAAAAGGAGAAAGGAAAAGTCTGATACTGAGAAAAATAATGTGTTAATAAAAATGGAAATGAAACAATAATAAATAACACTGAGTCCTGATACAAAAAGGTGGGGTGAAGAATTCAGCTAGTCAGATTCAGAAGTAAGAAAAGACAGGGGTTTGACTAAAAAATTGGATGACAAAACTTTCCTCAACCAGCCTGTGAAAGAAAAGTTTGTTAATATGATTTTAAATATCGATGTACAGGCTGGACTGAGCACAGCAATAATTGTTGAGGTCAAAATTTGTGTTTGATTTTGCTATTTTAGCGTTGGTGAGACACAGTGTGACTCATATTTGCATTGACTGGTGGTTCCTTAAAGGCAAATTATCAGGTAATCGCATTCAGGTGTGTGAATGGAAGACATAAAAATCAGTGACCATGTCACTGCACACTTGTGCTTACTTTGTGTGTAATAATTACAGGAACGGCTATGGATTAGCGGTAGTCGGTTGTCATGCTGAAGTGTCCTTGAGCTAGTGACATAGCCAGCATGTTTGAATGCATGTGAGTGGTATTGGTTGCTAATAATGTCTCCCAACTATAGCAGCCTCTGTCATTACTTTATGAGTGTGGTGTGAATGGGTTAATGTGACATGTAATGTAAAAGAACTTTTAGTGGTCAGAAGGCTCATGAAAATGTCTGTTTACCATTTTTAGCTAAGAACTTCCTATATGAGCGTCACCAGAGCTGTGGTGCAAATATCCCATAATGTCCAAACAATCAGATGTTGAATCTTGTGTACGATTCTTGCAATTTTATTTTTTAAAACACACACATTGCTTTGGATGCAAGTTTTAAATGTGCATTCTGAGTTTGGACTCATATTTTTACTCCTAAGTTCAGGATTCAAGAAGAGCACACTCGCAGCACTTTAAACAGCCAACACAATTAAAAGATTGTTTGCTTCCTTTGCACCTGGCTCATATCATCTATAGCCTGTAACATTAGCATTAGCCAGGCTCCACCTGGTGTTGGAACTACCAATAAAATTTTCACAGCATGGTTGAGATAAACTGAGACATATTTTGGCTTCATCAACACTGAATCTTGATTCATGATTATTGACTTCACATGTTTCTGTTCTAAATTAATTTGAACAACTAATTTATTTATGCTCCAAGTGATTAAAGCAAACCGTATTTAGTTTCAGATTTCTACAAACAGTTGTTTGGTTCCTGAGCCTATAGTGTTAACTCTTACTTAACAGAGTCACAGCTGCAGGCATGTCTTTTTACTTACCATATATTAAGTAAATAAACAATTTTTGTCTCAGAAACTTGTTTCATCTTGTCCAGTAAGACTTTTCAAATGTCTTGTCTGCAGCTGACTACATTGTGATGCAGTTCGGCCGGGTTGCAGAGGACGTCTTCACCATGGACTATAACTACCCGATGTGCGCCCTGCAGGCCTTTGCTATCGCCCTCTCCAGCTTTGACAGCAAGTTAGCGTGTGAATAAATTCCAGCCTGATGCTCAGCTGAAACTGATCCATCCGTCCCTCTCATCAAGGGCTTTTAACGATCCACTGCGGCTGGTTTGAGATCTCAAAACCAGTACCTTGAAAGTCCTGCATATCTACAAATGCTTCAGGGGCCTCAAGTTTTAGGTGTATGTGTGCGTGTTTGGGGGGCGGGGGAACTGAGTAAGTCTCGGTGGGTAGAAGAAAACAAGCACAAAGAGTGATCCACCTGCAAAATCAGACTCATATGTTAATGATGAAATGATGAAAGTAACCCCTTTTTCTTTATGTGGTAGTTAGACAAATTAACATTTCTTTACCTGTGAATTACAGTAAAACTAACAATTGCACATCTGTGAGTTCTACAGTTGACTGGATTTTATGTAATCTGCCACACATTTTAAAAAAACACACACAGGTCACACTCTTCCTCAAGCATGAATACCAGTTATATAGTAACTGCATGACACAGTGTATATTTATTTTCTTATTTATGTATTTATTACATGTTGATTTGGTTTTCTGTCATCATTTGCAACAACGTCTGCAGTAATGGCTCCATGCAGCGACAAGCACATCAATTAGCATCACGGAAAGGGATCTGTTTTGTATCCCATCGAAACATATAAGGAGGGTAAAGGCTGCTGTGTTCCAGATACAAAACCCTGTCACAGTGTCTTGTATGTGAATGTAAATGATGATGGTGCACTTTACTTTGAAGTCTGATGTGGATGAGATAAAGCTGTACATACTTTATTGTGCCTTTGAAGACTAATCCCAGTGTTTTGCATAAAATGAGCTGAGCTTGAATTGGTCTCTGCTGGTTTTGCTGTCCTCACATGCATCAGAGATATTTCTCCGTAGCTTTTTTTTTCTTTTCTTTTTTCTTTTTTTTAATTTTGAACTCCGAACTCATTTAGATTGATCATTATAGTTGCAGAACCTCCAATAGGGGAAAAAAAAATCCAAATTTTTTATCATATGACAGCACTGTTGTGATTGTTTTCAGGGCTTTGAAGAGTTAAACGGGGAGATAATCATTTACACTGTACTGTGAATCAGGCTAAAGGTGGCACTCAGAGTTTGGGGCTCTCCTAATATCTCTGATGTGACAAAATTAACATAAAATCAAAGATTGACTAACTGCCAAGACACACACTATAACTGTGTGTGAATCCCCTCCATATTTCACTGCTCCCTCCTTTTTACATCCCTGATTAATTTCTGCTGCCCCCCCCCCCCCCCCCCCCCCCCCAGAAGTGGCATGTGGTACATTCCTCATCTGACTGGCTGTTTCTATATCACATGGTTTATTGCTCTTTAAATTTTTACTCAAGGTATTATTCCTCTTGCTCCTAACAGAGGCAGAATCTTTTCTCAAATACAAGCCAATATTTTGTATTTAATTACCTTAAAAAAGCTGAATGAAGGGAAAAAACAATCTCTGATACCGCAACTGTTACTGTGGGTTATAAGGAACTCTTTATCAAATGTACTATTCTTGTACTCAACTGTGTTCTAACTATTTTGAATTTCTATTTTAAAACTGTTGATACTCTTGCTGTAAAGTCTGCTTTTCATACATGTGTCCAGGAACCAAAGGTTCTTTCACTTTCTGTTTTTAGTGCTCTTGTTGTTCTGTACAGTAAATGGTGTACAGTTTACTGTGGTGGTACGGACACAGTCCTTTGATCATGAAAAAATGAATAAAACTTGAGTTAGGTGAACAAAGAGTTCTGTTCTTTGTTTTGAAAGTGATTACACAACTTAATAATTTTGGTACAGCCTTCATCTAGTAGCAATATTTGAATTTGTGACAAATTTTAAGCCAATATGAAGTAAAAGTACAAGAACTGCATATTAAAACCACAGATACTTTATTTGAAGTATTTAGAACTAACACTAGGGAAACTAGGTTTGGAAGTATGCAAAAAAAATCAACACTGACTTTTTTTAACAGTTAATACTTTCGCTTTAAAAGAGATCAATCTGGACAACTGGATGCACTGAAATCATAGTGTGTCTTATGTAAACTTGCAAATATTTGGTGTATTCTCTACTTTTTGTTTGCTTTTTTTCAGGCATTGTGTTTCATGTCATTCAGTACAGTCTCATCATTTGCGTCACCATTGCACCTATAAAAATATGTTTTAATATGTTAATATAATTTTTAAAAGTTAAGAACACTGGGAATCTTTAAAATGACATCCCTTTAAAAGATGATGATTAACTGTTATTAAAATGGGGTCAAAAATATTGAAGTTTTTGTTCCTCAATATGAGACGTTGGTCTTAAGAAATAGCTTCCATTTGCAGTCACTTGATAATCTTGAGGTTCTTTTTTTGTGTCTTGAAGACACAACCCACCCACACTGTTATTTTTCAAAATAAGTTAACTGGTTTGGCCTCTGCTTAGTTTAAAGTTGGCCAGTGCTTTTGATGGGAATTAACCAAGCGGCAACTTCTGGTTGTGAGAATTAAAGACAATGTGTTAAAAACTGCAGTTCATTAAGTGGTGGCTTTAGGCCGGCTCTGGAAGCACCACACCAGGGCAAAAAGTTAGATTTTTACAACAGAAATGAACATGTTCAAAGCCTGGTTGTTTAAATTAGAAGCAGAAATGAAGGAAATAAAA